>CM041197.1:8548841-9148841 GCA_023078555.1 Ulva prolifera | reverse complement strand
TGTGCATTGCATGGTTTCTGTGATTCTGATTGGGCTGGTTGTGTGTATACAAGGAAATCAACGACAGGCTTCATTGTGAAGTGCGGCATAGGTAGCATTGTTTGGAAGTGTTCCAAGCAGGCCACCGTGAGTCGCTCATCATCAGAAGCAGAATACATAGCAGCTGGAGAGATTGCAAAAGAAGTACAGTATCTGTACGACATGGCTCCTCAAGTGGGCCTTCCTCCTGCTTGTATACCAATAGGGATTGACAACAGGGCAGCGAAGAGTTTAATTGAAGATCCACTTTCAGCTGCCCGGACTAAGCACATAGAAATTGTTTTTCATCATGTGAGAGAGAAGGTGAAGCGACAGCAGATGAGATTCATACCAGTTCCAACAGCTGACAATCCAGCTGATGTTTTAACGAAGCCACTGTCGCAACAGATGTTTGAGAAGCATCGTCAGACGCTTGGCGTTGTGCCCTAGACTATGGGGGCGTGTTGAGAGAAGTGTGTTTAGCCTAGTGCTGAGCGCCCGCTGAGTAGACATGCTGACTCGCGCTGACTCGCGCTGACTCGTGCTGAGTCAATGTAGCGGCTAATGCATATCATGCAGCAACAGTGTGCTAGTGGTCATGACTGTGGGATATTGATCTGCATATAGTGTAGCTGTAGTTAGTGAGCATCACAGAGTGCTTGCTAACGACCCACATGTCGTGACAGGTGTGACCTCAAACTCATTGCATAAATATGTCGCCCTCTCTCATGTAAACACAGAGTGCTTGCTAACGACCCACATGTCGTGACACAATGACATCAAACATGCTCTGATCAATGCCACAGGCCTGCGCCATCCCAATCTCAACCAGCCCTTCCATGTATACACAGATGCCAGTGATTATGCCTATGGAGCTGTCTTGATGCAAGACCATGAAGCAGCTCTGCATCCCATTGCATGGGTAGGCCGAAAAATGAATTCCTCTGAGGTCCACCATGCCACTTTTGAAAAAGAGCTGGGCGCCATTGTTTTTGCTGCACGCCAATGGCGTTGCTATCTGGAAAATGGCCACCCCGTGTATGTCCACTCTGACCATAATCCACTGAGATACTTGCAGACCCAGCAACGCTTGAATAACAAGCAAGCGCGTTGGGTAGAGACGCTGTCCCGCATCAACTGGCACATCATGTACGTGACTGGTGACAAGAACGTGGTGGCTGATGCAGTGTCTCGTGCCACGCACCTGCCTACCATGACAGTACAACTGCATGATGACCATCCCATTTCTTGTGCCTCTCGTGCGGGAAATGCCATTCCAGTGCAAGTTTCTTATGCATTTCCGGCCGTAAGTCTGACCACGGCTATAGCACGCAGATGCCACTCTTCCCCATCCCCGGATCCAAGCGGATACGAGCTTCCAATCGCCAGCACTGGATCAACGGCCATATCATCTGGCCAGTCGCCGATGAATCAGGCCATCCCATACCACCAGACGTTGCCAACAACCTCTCCCCAGCCCTGCGACTACTCCCGGCTACGGGAGAAGTTCGGTTCACCCCCGCCCGGCCTGTCCCCGCCCATGCCAGACCTGCGTTCCCAGTCGCAATTTCCACCTCTGTCCCAGCCACAGGACCCACGGCGGCCCACGCAGCCGCCGCCATCAGTGATTTCCATCAGCTCGGGGTCCAGCCCCCGCATGGGCGAGCAGCTGGAGTCTCAGCGGTCCCCGGTGTTGATGCCAACGGGATCTCCGCCAGCGCTGCCACCGCCCCCATCCCCACTTCCCCGCCGACCCATGCCAACGCCGACCCGCCGCCGTTCTCCGCGACCGCTCCTGGTTGCCTCCGCACCCCATCTCCAATGTCAGACATTGACTTCGCGTGTCACGACATGTGGGTCGTTAGCAAGCACTCTGTGATGCTCACTAACTACAGCTACACTATATGCAGATCAATATCCCACAGTCATGACCACTAGCACACTGTTGCTGCATGATATGCATTAGCCGCTACATTGACTCAGCACGTGTCAGCGCGAGTCAGCGCGAGTCAGCATGTCTACTCAGCGGGCGCTCAGCACTAGGCTAAACACACTTCTCTTAACACGCCCCCATAGTCTAGGGCACAACGCAAAGCGTCTGACGATGCTTCTCAAACATCTGTTGCGACAGTGGCTTCGTTAAAACATCCGCTGGATTGTCAGCTGTTGGAACTGGTATGAATCTCATCTGCTGTCGCTTCACCTTCTCTCTCACATGATGAAAAACAATTTCTATGTGCTTAGTCCGGGCAGCTGAAAGTGGATCTTCAATTAAACTCTTCGCTGCCCTGTTGTCAATCCCTATTGGTATACAAGCAGGAGGAAGGCCCACTTGAGGAGCCATGTCGTACAGATACTGTACTTCTTTTGCAATCTCTCCTGCTGCTATGTATTCTGCTTCTGATGATGAGCGACTCACGGTGGCCTGCTTGGAACACTTCCAAACAATGCTACCTATGCCGCACTTCACAATGAAGCCTGTCGTTGATTTCCTTGTATACACACAACCAGCCCAATCAGAATCACAGAAACCATGCAATGCACATTCAGGGCCTCCTAGTCTCAAGCTGTAGGAAGCAGTGCCATGCAGGTATAGCAGCACATCTTTCAGCCTAGCAAAGTTGCTGCATGTTGGCTGAGCAGTAAATCTGGCCAGGTAGGAGACAGCGAACGCAACATCTGGCCTGGTGTGGTTGGCAATGTGGAGAAGAGCTCCCACAATAGACTTGTACTGCGAAATGGCGGTTGGATCTGTGATTGTTTGACCTGATGGGTCTTTATATACATTGACGATCATTGGGATTGACACTGGCCATGCATCTTGAAGATTGTGCTCATCAATCAGCTTTTCAATGTGGCGTTGCTGCTTTAAGTAGACGAGCTTCTGTTGGCGATTTCGTTGAATTGACATTTGCAGGAAGAACTTTGACTCACCCAGATTTTTCCCAGGGAATTTGAGCAAGATTGCTTGCTTGATCTTCTGAACGCTGCTCAATTTCTTGGCAGCAATCTGAATGTCGTCCACATAACAAAGGAGGAGGACAAAGCCGAGTTGCTCAGAGAACAACATGAATAATGCACCATCGCTCTTGTTCTGGACAAATCCCAGGAAGACAATGTGGGCAGAAAGCAGCTTGTTCCACACACGTGGAGCCTGCTTGAGGCCATACAGACTCTTGTTCAAGAGACAAGCACGGCCTGTGTTTCGAAGCCTTTGATCACAAGGCGCGCTTTGTAGCGCTCAATTGAACCATCTGCGTTCAACTTCCTCTTGAACACCCATTTGGATGGAATGGCCTTTTTGTCACGTGGCACTGCCATGAGTTCCCACGCATTCATTGACACGAGAGAATTGTACTCCTCATCAGCTGCAACTTGCCAAAACGGCGCTTCAGGTCCAGCAAGTGCTGCGTCAATGGTCAAGGGCTCAGGAGCAAGCCCTACAGCCGAAAATTCACATGGGCGTTGCGTGGGAGACCGTGCATGAATTGCCGATAAGGATCCTGAGGTGGCTGTCGTTTGCGCGGAGGATTGCGCCGTGGCATGACGGGTTGCACGGCGGACTCATCAGAAGGTTCCTCTTCTGGAGCTGCATCCTCAGGCGCTTGCTCTTGTTCATCATAGAGCGGATTTGTCGACATGAGTGGCTGCACATGCGCCGGCGGCAATGGCAGAGAAATTTGCTGCTGCAATTGCTGCTGAATCTGAGGCTGTGATTGCGATGCTGCTTGTGGTGGCGCTTGCGGTGGCGCTTGTGGCGGCGCTGCTGCGTCCATCACATCTGACAACATGTCGAAGCGATCATCGCTTGCTGGTGCTGCCGACTCATCAAACCTCACATCTCTGGAGATCTGGACCTTGCCATCAGGAAGCAGGATTCTGAATGCTTTGAAATTTGGCTGAGCATAGCCAAGATGCTTACCCACGACTGCTTTGGCTGGGAGTTGACCTTTCTTGCGCTTCTCGGATGGGACTCGCACGAAGCACGTGCAGCCCCAGATGTGCAAATTGCTGATATCAGGCTTGGTGCCTTTCAGGAGCTGCCATGATGATGGCTCACCTTCACTGGACATGATGTTGGACAGGTACACGGCATGCATTGCTGCCTCTGCCCAATACTTCTTCTTTAAGCCTGCATCTGCCATCAGAGAGTCACGCAAAGCTGAGCAAGAGCCGATGCCTCGCTCTGCATGCCCGTTCTCAGCTGGGCTGTAGCCTGATGTTTCTTGTGACTCAATGTGCCTGTCATTGAGGAAGGACTGCACTTTGTTGGACAGAAACACTGTGTCGCGATCAAAGCGCACGGCACGAACAGTGGCATTGTACTTCTTCTCAAGTTTCGGAATGAGATTCATCAGTGCATCTGCTGCATCAGATTTTCTGGCAATCGGGACGATGACTTTATAGCCACTGAAGTCATCAACGACCATCAGGTAGTAATTGGCACCACCTGCGGATGTTTCAAATGGTCCTGCGATATCAGTGTGCAGACGCTCCAGCTTGGCAGATGCTCTGCGGTGTGTTGCGGGAAATGATTCTCTCTTCATCCTCCCTATTGCACACGGGGTGCACACAGCTGTTGACTTGAGCTGTTCATCAAACACACGAGCTGGGGGCAGGCCTTGCACAGTCTCTCCTCGGGACATCTTTGCCAAGGTGCTGTGGCCTGCATGGCCGAATCTGCGATGCCATATGATGGCATCATTCACATGGGATGCAGCAGCAGCCTGTATCACCTGATCTGAGATGATCGGCTCACACTGTACACAGTAGAGACGATTGACTTTGTCGCCTCTCAAGAGCTGCTTGGAGCCATTGCAAAGAATAATCTTGTCTTTCTCGCCTGTGTACGAGAGCCCTGCTTCATCAGCACGGCTGAGAGATATCAGATTGTCTTGCAGCTTCGGAACAAGCAGCACATTCTTCAGCTCGACCTCTTCACCGCAATGATTGGTCAGCTTGACTGTGCCAACGGCTGAAACTTCCTCGGTCTGGTTGTTGGCTACAGTACATGTTGATTGCATGGCAGTAATGTCATGCAGATACTCAGCTCGATTCACCATGTGATCGGTAGCTGCTGAATCAAAGAGCCATGTGGACTCTTGTGAGGACGCAGCATTTGCAATGCAAACAAATGCGCTGGTGCTTGGAGGGCCAGATGCTTGATTAGCATTGGCACCAGAACCTCTGCCACTGCCACGATATCCACGGCCACGGCCTCGGCCACGGCCTCTGCCACGGCCTCTACCACGGCCTGCGCCTCGGCCAGCATTGGAATCATTCTCATAGGAAAGCTGATCATTCTTCAGTTTGAAGCACTGGAGAATCTGATGGCCTGGTCTGTGGCAATACTCACATTGAGGTCTCTGATCTGAGCTTATCTGATAAGCTCCGGACCGGGATGATGATGACGTGTCATGCAGCTTCTGATAGAAGGTGCCTCTGAGATTCTCAGTCACGTCATCAAATGAGGGCAGAGTGGGCCGAGCCGATGTGGCTTGAGCCCATGATGAGAAGTCAGATTCATCAAGAGCAGCTAGAAATGTGAGAACAAACTCGTCTTCCTTGTGCATTTGTGCTGAGATCAATTCAGCACGTAAATGCTCTGCTCTGGTGATGAAGGTGTCGAGTGACTCATCAGCATTTTTCCTGAAGCTGGCTTGAGCTCGAGATAAGGCTATCTTCCGAGCCGAACTGACACCGGAGAACTGCTTCTTCAGCACGTCCCATATGTCTTTGGGAGATGCTGTGGGGCTGACTTGATGTATTAAATCATCTCCGACATTGCATGCAAGTGCAAGTCGAGCTGCGTTTTTATGAGCAACGTCACCAGCATCATTGGCAACGGCGGTCCAGCATTCAAGGCTTCTAAGCAGGATTTCCATCCGCTGAAACCATTGGACAGCATTGGCTTGAGTGAGCTCAATGCCAAGCTTGACATCTTTAAGATTCATTTCAGATCTTTGAAACGCAGTGGATTCGTCAAAAGCCCATAATCTGTCACGACATGTGGGTCGTTAGCAAGCACTCTGTGTTGACATGAGAGAGGGCGACATATTTATGCAATGAGTTTGAGGTCACACCTGTCACGACATGTGGGTCGTTAGCGAGCACTCTGTGATGCTCACTAACTACAGCTACACTATATGCAGATCAATATCCCACAGTCATGACCACTAGCACACTGTTGCTGCATGATATGCATTAGCCGCTACATTGACTCAGCACGAGTCAGCGCGAGTCAGCGCGAGTCAGCATGTCTACTCAGCGGGCGCTCAGCACTAGGCTAAACAAACTTCTCTCAACATACTTGACTCTAGATCTGCACGCGGACGACTTCTGGCAGCGATTGCGTAGTGGCTATGCACATGATTCTGATTTTGCCGAGCCACCTGCATCATACCATTACGACCCTAAGCACCAGATTTATCTGCACAAGAACAAGATTGTTGTCCCTGATCATGATCACTTGCGCCGGCAAATTCTGTTGTGGCACCACGTACACCCCTGGCATGCACACATGGGTGTCTCTCGCACAGCATCATTGATCACAGACTCATTTTACTGGCCAGATATACACAAAGATGTCAAGAAATTTGTGTCACAATGCCATAGCTGTCAGACCATGAAGTCCCCATCGGAGCGGGAGGCAGTCATGTCCCCACTACCTGTACCTTCTGCATGCTGGCGTGTCGTGAGTGTAGACATGATCACGCAACTGCCTAACTCCACGTCTGGTCACAATTGCATTGTTGTATTTGTTGATCAATTCAGCAAGATGGTAAGATTGATCCCCACAGTGTCTACTCTGAATGGTCCCGGATTCGCTGCATTGTTTTTCCAGCACATATACCCCCATTATGGCCTGCCACTTGGCATTTGTAGTGACCGCGGTACGCAGTGGAACAATAAATTTTTCACATCCCTTTGTGATCACCTAGGCATTGCATTGCAGCTGACATTCTCCTACCATCCACGAGCATAGAGCCGCCGTATGCCGGCGTGCATGGGGAGCACGGAGCAGGGGCCGTGGGGGAGCACCGAGCGGACATCCTCGCGATCTTGCCGGGGGGGCGTCATGTCATGGTGGACGTGACGGTGACGCACCCGCTCGGGAAGAAAGCTTTGAGTAGGGTTGATAAGTTACACATATCCGGCCATTGTATGGCAAAGCAAACAAACAACATCAAGCCAAACCAGCGACCGGCTGCCACACCAGCAACCACAAGAAAGCATCACAGCAAAAACCCCAGACAACAACCAACCACAAATGCATCAAACGCCCCACGACCAGAGCACTCAACCCACAAAGTCATCCACCGGCACATCAAAGCCATGGGTGAAATGCTTGCCGCACGAACGGGCGACGGCCGTCAGTGTGCGCGCATACATTGTCGCATTGCCCTTCTGCAACACAGACGAAAGCAACCTGTACGCATTCATCACAAACACCGACTTGGAGACCCGGCCTGATGCCGCAGCAATCTCACCCAACTCCCTGATGTACGCCTCAGCCCGCGGCCCGAACTTCCCATAGGACTCAACCGCAAACGGAACAAACTCATACTGCGGCTTATCAGCAAACTTCTCCCAATCACTCCGCTTGAGCTGCTCCGCGACCTTCGCCGCTGAGGCATCCTCCCGGTGCGACCCCCTACTCAAAGCTTTCTTCCCGAGCGGGTGCGTCACCGTCACGTCCACCATGACATGACGCCCCCCCGGCAAGATCGCGAGGATGTCCGCTCGGTGCTCCCCCACGGCCCCTGCTCCGTGCTCCCCATGCACGCCGGCATACGGCGGCTCTATATGCTCGTGGTCACCGAAGCACAAGAATGAAGATGGCGCATTGCAAGAGCAAAATCATCATGGCGCGACGAAATATCCTTGTTGTTTCGGGTACACAGCATAGCATGGTCTCCGCGTCCGACGCTCTCGCCGGAGCAATCGCATGGCGGCATCTCCACGGGGCCGCTGACTCGCTCACCGAGGCGGTGGCGAAGGATGGTGGTGAGGGAGTGGTTACCGATGGTGGTGTACAGCCGCCGCCGGCCAGGGAGGGCGGACAAGAAGGCGCTGCCAGGGGCACCGCGGGCACTGCGCACTCGAGCAGCACCGAGCCTGCCTGCCTCTGTGCTCAAGTCCATGCCATCCAGGAACGCCTTGCCGGCCTTGTCACCCATGGACCTAGACACTGCATGCTGCAAAAAGGGGAGAACATGACGCACTCCTTTGCTGGAGAAGTCCGCCGGTGAGCCACCATCGATCTTGTCGGAGACCTTCGAGACCCACTCCTCGACGTCGGGCAAGACGCCGCGTATGCAGTCCCAGTCGCGCTGCATCGCCGGCGCGGCAGGCCCGTCGAGCCGCTGGAACACGGCGGGGCCGTCAGCAACGACCCGTTGAGCCACCGTGTCACGACATGTGGGTCGTTAGCAAGCACTCTGTGTTACATGAGAGATGGCGACATATTGATGAAATGAGTTTGAGGTCACACCTGTCACGACATGTGGGTCGTTAGCAAGCACTCTGTGATGCTCACTAACTACAGCTACACTATATGCAGATCAATATCCCACAGTCATGACCACCAGCACACTGTTGCTGCATGATATGCATTAGCCGCTACATTGACTCAGCACGTGTCAGCGCGAGTCAGCGCGAGTCAGCATGTCTACTCAGCGGGCGCTCAGCACTAGGCTAAACACACTTCTCTTAACACGCCCCCATAGTCTAGGGCACAACGCCAAGCGTCTGTCGATGCTTCTCAAACATCTGTTGCGACAGTGGCTTCGTTAAAACATCAGCTGGGTTGTCAGCTGTTGGAACTGGTATGAATCTCATCTGCTGTCGCTTCACCTTCTCTCTCACATGATGGAAAACAATTTCTATGTGCTTAGTCCGGGCAGCCGAAAGTGGATCTTCAATTAAACTCTTCGCCGCCCTGTTGTCAATCCCTATTGGTATACAAGCTGGAGGAAGGCCCACTTGAGAAGCCATGTCGTATAGATACTGTACTTCTTTTGCAATCTCTCCAGCTGCTATGTATTCTGCTTCTGATGATGAGCGACTCACGGTGGCCTGCTTGGAACACTTCCAAACAATGCTACCTATGCCGCACTTCACAATGAAGCCTGTCGTTGATTTCCTTGTATACACACAACCAGCCCAATCAGAATCACAGAAACCATGCAATGCACATTCAGGGCCTCCTAGTCTCAAGCTGTAGGAAGCAGTGCCATGCAGGTATAGCAGCACATCTTTCAGCCTAGCAAAGTTGCTGCATGTTGGCTGAGCAGTAAATCTGGCCAGGTAGGAGACAGCGAACGCAACATCTGGCCTGGTGTGGTTGGCAATGTGGAGAAGAGCTCCCACAATAGACTTGTACTGCGAAATGGCGGTTGGATCTGTGATTGTTTGACCTGATGGGTCTTTATATACATTGACGATCATTGGGATTGACACCGGCCATGCATCTTGAAGATTGTGCTCATCAATCAGCTTTTCAATGTGGCGTTGCTGCTTTAAGTAGACGAGCTTCTGTTGGCGATTTCGTTGAATTGACATTTGCAGGAAGAACTTTGACTCACCCAGATCTTTCCCAGGGAATTTGAGCAAGATTGCTTGCTTGATCTTCTGAACGCTGCTCAATTTCTTGGCAGCAATCTGAATGTCGTCCACATAACAGAGGAGGAGGACAAAGCCGAGTTGCTCAGAGAACAACATGAACAATGCACCATCGCTCTTGTTCTGGACAAATCCCAGGAAGACAATGTGGGCTGAGAGCAGCTTGTTCCACACACGTGGAGCCTGCTTGAGGCCATACAGACTCTTGTTCAAGAGACAAGCACGGCCTGTGTTGTCATCATATCCCGCGGGCTGTTGCATGAATATCTGCTCTTCTAGATCGCCTTGGATGAAGGCATTTTTTATATCAATGGCATGGCACTCAAGATCAAAGCTTGCCACGATAGAGAAGAACAGGCGGACTGTGCTTGCACGCACAACTGGAGAAAAGACTGCATTGTAGTCTACTCCAGGTCTTTGAAAGAAGCCTTTGATCACAAGGCGCGCTTTGTAGCGCTCAATTGAACCATCTGCGTTCAACTTCCTCTTGAACACCCATTTGGATGGAATGGCCTTTTTGTCACGTGGCACTGCCATGAGTTCCCATGCATTCATTGACACGAGAGAATTGTACTCCTCATCAGCTGCAACTTGCCAAAACGGCGCTTCAGGTCCAGCAAGTGCTGCTTCAATGGTCAAGGGCTCAGGAGCGAGCCCTACAGCCGAAAATTCACATGGGCGTTGCGTGGGAGACCGTGCATGAATTGCCGATAAGGATCCTGAGGCGGCTGTCGTTTGCGCGGAGGATTGCGCCGTGGCATGACGGGTTGCACGGCGGACTCTTCAGAAGGTTCCTCTTCTGGAGCTGGATCCTCAGGCGCTTGCTCTTGTTCATCATAGAGCGGATTTGTCGACATGAGTGGCTGCACATGCGCCGGCGGCAATGGCAGAGAAATTTGCTGCTGCAATTGCTGCTGAATCTGAGGCTGTGATTGCGATGCTGCTTGTGGTGGCGCTTGCGGTGGCGCTTGTGGCGGCGCTGCTGCGTCCATCACATCTGACAACATGTCGAAGCGATCATCGCTTGCTGGTGCTGCCGACTCATCAAACCTCACATCTCTGGAGATCTGGACCTTGCCATCAGGAAGCAGGATTCTGAATGCTTTGAAATTTGGCTGAGCATAGCCAAGATGCTTACCCACGACTGCTTTGGCTGGGAGTTGACCTTTCTTGCGCTTCTCGGATGGGACTCGCACGAAGCACGTGCAGCCCCAGATGTGCAAATTGCTGATATCAGGCTTGGTGCCTTTCAGGAGCTGCCATGATGATGGCTCACCTTCACTGGACATGATGTTGGACAGGTACACGGCATGCATTGCTGCCTCTGCCCAATACTTCTTCTTTAAGCCTGCATCTGCCATCAGAGAGTCACGCAAAACTGAGCAAGAGCCGATGCCTCGCTCTGCATGCCCATTCTCAGCTGGGCTGTAGCCTGATGTTTCTTGTGACTCAATGTGCCTGTCATTGAGGAAGGACTGCACTTTGTTGGACAGAAACACTGTGTCGCGATCAAAGCGCACGGCACGAACAGTGGCATTGTACTTCTTCTCAAGTTTCGGAATGAGATTCATCAGTGCATCTGCTGCATCAGATTTTCTGGCAATCGGGACGATGACTTTATAGCCACTGAAGTCATCAACGACCATCAGGTAGTAATTGGCACCACCTGCGGATGTTTCAAATGGTCCTGCGATATCAGTGTGCAGACGCTCCAGCTTGGCAGATGCTCTGCGGTGTGTTGCGGGAAATGATTCTCTCTTCATCCTCCCTATTGCACACGGGGTGCACACAGCTGTTGACTTGAGCTGTTCATCAAACACACGAGCTGGGGGCAGGCCTTGCACAGTCTCTCCTCGGGACATCTTTGCCAAGGTGCTGTGGCCTGCATGGCCGAATCTGCGATGCCATATGATGGCATCATTCACATGGGATGCAGCAGCAGCCTGTATCACCTGATCTGAGATGATCGGCTCACACTGTACACAGTAGAGACGATTGACTTTGTCGCCTCTCAAGAGCTGCTTGGAGCCATTGCAAAGAATAATCTTGTCTTTCTCGCCTGTGTACGAGAGCCCTGCTTCATCAGCACGGCTGAGAGATATCAGATTGTCTTGCAGCTTCGGAACAAGCAGCACATTCTTCAGCTCGACCTCTTCACCGCAATGATTGGTCAGCTTGACTGTGCCAACGGCTGAAACTTCCTCGGTCTGGTTGTTGGCTACAGTACACGTTGATTGCACGGCAGTAATGTCATGCAGATACTCAGCTCGATTCACCATGTGATCGGTAGCTGCTGAATCAAAGAGCCATCTGGACTCTTGTGAGGACGCAGCATTTGCAATGCAAACAAATGCGCTGGTGCTTGGAGGGCCAGATGCTTGATTAGCATTGGCACCAGAACCTCTGCCACTGCCACGATATCCACGGCCACGGCCTCGGCCACGGCCTCTGCCACGGCCTCTACCACGGCCTGCGCCTCGGCCAGCATTGGGATCATTCTCATAGGAAAGCTGATCATTCTTCAGTTTGAAGCACTGGAGAATCTGATGGCCTGGTCTGTGGCAATACTCACATTGAGGTCTCTGATCTGAGCTTATCTGATAAGCTCCGGACCGGGATGATGATGACGTGTCATGCAGCTTCTGATAGAAGGTGCCTCTGAGATTCTCAGTCACATCATCAAATGAGGGCAGAGTGGGCCGAGCCGATGTGGCTTGAGCCCATGATGAGAAGTCAGATTCATCAAGGGCAGCTAGAAACGTGAGTACAAACTCGTCTTCCTTGTGCATTTGTGCTGAGATCAATTCAGCACGTAAATGCTCTGCTCTGGTGATGAAGGTGTCAAGTGACTCATCAGCATTTTTTCTGAAGCTAGCTTGAGCTCGAGATAAGGCTATCTTCCGAGCCGAACTGACACCGGAGAACTGCTTCTTCAGCACGTCCCATATGTCTTTGGGAGATGCTGTGGGGCTGACTTGATGTATTAAATCATCTCCGACATTGCATGCAAGTGCAAGTCGAGCTGCGTTTTTATGAGCAACGTCACCAGCATCATTGGCAACGGCGGTCCAGCATTCAAGGCTTCTAAGCAAGATTTCCATCCGCTGAAACCATTGGACAGCATTGGCTTGAGTGAGCTCAATGCCAAGCTTGACATCTTTAAGATTCATTTCAGATCTTTGAAGCGCAGTGGATTCGTCAAAAGCCCATAACCTGTCACGACATGTGGGTCGTTAGCAAGCACTCTGTGTTACATGAGAGATGGCGACATATTGATGAAATGAGTTTGAGGTCACACCTGTCACGACATGTGGGTCGTTAGCAAGCACTCTGTGATGCTCACTAACTACAGCTACACTATATGCAGATCAATATCCCACAGTCATGACCACTAGCACACTGTTGCTGCATGATATGCATTAGCCGCTACATTGACTCAGCACGTGTCAGCGCGAGTCAGCGCGAGTCAGCATGTCTACTCAGCGGGCGCTCAGCACTAGGCTAAACACACTTCTCTTAACACACCGCGACGCCGGTGAGCAACGCCGCTTTCGCCTCAACTGGGTGGGTCATACGAAGTCCAAGGCCGCCGTGGCGAATCGGCAACAACATCTGCTGCACTGCCGAGCTCATCTGAACGAGCACGCCAGACGGATCCTGCGTGACCGGCACCTGCGCAATGCTCGCCACCGCGGCGACGACAGCGCCTTCGAGGGCGCGTGTCGACTCGGCCAGGAGCTCCCACCTGGTCGTGCGCTGGTGGTGCACCAAGCGGACAGCAAATGACTGCCGGAGCAGCAGCAGCTGCACCTGCTTGGTGACCGGCAAGCGCATGAGCAGGTCGATCTCCCCGATCGCCTTCGCGGCAGCGGCTTTCAGCCGTGCGCGGACGAAGGCGTCGGTGCCGACGTGGGTGCCGACCACTGTGATGCCGTCCTCTCTGTGGGGCACGCCGGTGGACTGCTGGATGGCACGACACTCTTCGTGCGCCTCGGCACAGGGCGCAAACACGCCACTCTTACCCGGCACGATGGTGAGGCCGACCGAGCGCGCGCTGCCCGGACCATCCCCGCAGAGGCGGCCTAGGACCTTGCGCAACGCAGGCCCGCGGCCCACGGCAGTGAAGTCATCGAGGTACGACATGCTGGGCGCCTCCGGGACTGCTGCCGCTAGTGCCGTCAAGACTTCCTGGAAGCCCAATGCAAACAGCAGCGGCCCCAGCGGGTCGCCCTGCCGCACCCCACGCTGCGACTCAATCACAGTGCCGCTAGCGGCACCCACCACATGGAGTTGTGTCAGGAAAAGCGCCCACCCGAAGGTGTACTACTTCCTTCGAGGATCTGGTCATATATATACTTGAGTGCTTGATGACTCATCATGACACCCCCCCTCACTCAAGGACCGCTGACTAGGATCCGAGGAGACAAACTTGGGGGCGGACGCGGATCCGGGTGCAGCTACCCGGATTCGAACCTGCGTCTATGGAGGTTAAGATCCTCTCTATGACCACTCTCATCGATACCATGTCAAGAAAAGCGCCCACCCGAAGGTGTACTACTTCCTTCGAGGATCTGGTCATATATATACTTGAGTGCTTGATGACTCATCATGACAAGTTGGGTGGCGGCACCGTACCCGAATTGGAAGAACGGGAGCAGCTCCGGCAGCGCTTTCAAAACCCCGCGCGCGACGGCGGTGCGGTGGATCTCGTTGAAAGCATTCCGCATGTCCACCGTCAGCGCGATGGCGTGGGGGTCCTTCTCCAGCGCCGCCGCGGCGCCGTGCGCCACCGCTTCCGTCCCGCCAGCCGTGCCGACGCCCACTTGCAGGGGCGCGAGGTCCCGCCCCGCGGCTTTGCCGACAGCCTCGATCGCGCACATCGCTGCAAGGCGGTACCAGACCTCGCCGATGGCGATGGGCCGGACACCCCCTGCATCCTTCTGGAGAGCGAGGAGCTTCGAGTCGAGGAGGCCGCACTCGCGGGGCAGCATGCCGGACAGCATCAAGTTCACAAAATCGAGGGCCGCTTGGAACCCCCGGGCAGTACCCGAGGATCCCGGTCCACCCTCAGGCCAGCCTTCCCGGAGCAGCTCTGAGGAACCTCCCTGCACTGAAGAAGCAGCCAAGGCTGCTCCAGCTGCTGAAGGTCCGTCAAGCACATCAGCCACGCCAGCCCCAGCGCCCACCCCTGCAGCAGCCACCAGAGCAGCGACGCCTACAGACGCACCACCAGCGCATCGACCATCCTCCGACCGCACGATTCCCACCAATGATGAACCCACCGACCGTGGAGCCACAGCCAGCGCAGGCGCCGCGCACCCCGTGGAGCAGCCTCAGCCGGACCTTCCCCCGCCGCCACCCCCGCCGCCAGCCCAGCCCGCCCCTGTTGACCCGCCTGCAGCCACTGCTGAACAGTCAGCACCTGGCGCGGGTGCCGGCACGCGCGAGCAGCCCGCCCGGCCCGCAGCCGCCGCCCCAGGCGCCGGTACGAGCCGCGGTGGCGCCGGCAGAGCGGCAAAGGGGCGTGGAGGCGGCCGGAAGCAAGCGCCGAGGAAGCACAAAGGGCTGCGCGCCGCCCAAGCCTGTCCACGCACGGGCCAACAACACGGCGGCGGCACCACCCGCAAGTTCATCAGGCGGGCAGTGTCAGAACAGCTCACCCGCGACTTTAGCCTCTGCTCTGCCCAAGCCCTCGAGGCCATCTCGTCGGCAGCGGCAGAGGCAGGTGGCCGAAGTGCGCTGAACCAGGTGCTAGCCCCCATCGCCGCACTCCTCCGTCTCCCTTCGCTTGTCCTTGCTGAGCCACGTGGCGGCAGCGACACCGACAAGCGTGACAAGCGCATGTTGGCCATTATGGCCAAGTACCGGCGTGGGGAGCTGGAGGACGAGGAGGGAGGCTTTGTGCCTTCGGTGACGCATCGGCGAAAGGAGATGACCGAGGAGGCGCGTTTAGCAGAGCGCGTGGAGTCAGGAGTGAAAGGCGGGAGCATCCACATCGCCGCCCGCCGTCTGAAGAATGAGAAGCCGGCCGATACGACGTCCGCTGCCGTCATGGAGAAGCTGTGTGCGCTGCACCCGGCGGCGGCGCCACCGCCGCCTCTCGAGTGCGACGTGCCTGCTCTTCAGATTGACAGCATCCTGCTCCGCAGGGTGCTTGACCGCATCAAGAACCACAAAAAAGGCCGAGCTGGGGGCCCCTCGGGTTGGACCTTCGAGATGATCCTTGCGGTCACCGGGGGTACCGCCCGGGGGTTCCAAGCGGCCCTCGATTTTGTGAACTTGATGCTGTCCGGCATGCTGCCCCGCGAGTGCGGCCTCCTCGACTCTAAGCTCCTCGCTCTCCAGAAGGATGCAGGGGGTGTCCGGCCCATCGCCATCGGCGAGGTCTGGTATCGCCTTGCAGCGATGTGCGCGATCGAGGCTGTCGGCAAAGCCGCGGGGCGGGACCTCGCGCCCCTGCAGGTGGGCGTCGGCACGGCTGGCGGGACGGAAGCGGTGGCGCACAGCGTCGCGGCGGCGCTGGAGAAGGACCCCCACGCCATCGCGCTGACGGTGGACATGCGGAATGCTTTCAACGAGATCCACCGCACCGCCGTCGCGCGCGGGGTTTTGAAAGCGCTGCCGGAGCTGCTCCCGTTCTTCCTTTACGGGTACGGTGCCGCCACCCATGTCACGACATGTGGGTCGTTAGCAAGCACTCTGTATTACATGAGAGAGGGCGACATATTTATGCAATGAGTTTGATCACACCTGTCACGACATGTGGGTCGTTAGCAAGCACTCTGTGATGCTCACTAACTACAGCTACACTATATGCAGATCAATATCCCACAGTCATGACCACTAGCACACTGTTGCTGCATGATATGCATTAGCCGCTACATTGACTCAGCACGAGTCAGCGCGAGTCAGCGCGAGTCAGCATGTCTACTCAGCGGGCGCTCAGCACTAGGCTAAACACACTTCTCTCAACACGCCCCCATAGTCTAGGGCACAACGCCAAGCGTCTGACGATGCTTCTCAAACATCTGTTGCGACAGTGGCTTCGTTAAAACATCAGCTGGATTGTCAGCTGTTGGAACTGGTATGAATCTCATCTGCTGTCGCTTCACCTTCTCTCTCACATGATGAAAAACAATTTCTATGTGCTTAGTCCGGGCAGCCGAAAGTGGATCTTCAATTAAACTCTTCGCTGCCCTGTTGTCAATCCCTATTGGTATACAAGCTGGAGGAAGGCCCACTTGAGAAGCCATGTCGTACAGTGTCATGATGAGTCATACAGATACTGTACTTCTTTTGCAATCTCTCCAGCTGATATGTATTCTGCTTCTGATGATGAGCGACTCACGGTGGCCTGCTTGGAACACTTCCAGACAATGCTACCTATGCCGCACTTCACAATGAAGCCTGTCGTTGATTTCCTTGTATACACACAACCAGCCCAGTCAGAATCACAGAAACCATGCAATGCACATTCAGGGCCTCCTAGTCTCAAGCTGTAGGAAGCAGTGCCATGCAGGTATAGCAGCACATCTTTCAGCCTAGCAAAGTTGCTGCATGTTGGCTGAGCAGTAAATCTGGCCAGGTAGGAGACAGCGAACGCAACATCTGGCCTGGTGTGGTTGGCAATGTGGAGAAGAGCTCCCACAATAGACTTGTACTGCGAAATGGCGGTTGGATCTGTGATTGTTTGACCTGATGGGTCTTTATATACATTGACGATCATTGGGATTGACACTGGCCATGCATCTTGAAGATTGTGCTCATCAATCAGCTTTTCAATGTGGCGTTGCTGCTTTAAGTAGACGAGCTTCTGTTGGCGATTTCGTTGAATTGACATTTGCAGGAAGAACTTTGACTCACCCAGATCTTTCCCAGGGAATTTGAGCAAGATTGCTTGCTTGATCTTCTGAACGCTGCTCAATTTCTTGGCAGCAATCTGAATGTCGTCCACATAACAGAGGAGGAGGACAAAGCCGAGTTGCTCAGAGAACAACATGAACAATGCACCATCGCTCTTGTTCTGGACAAATCCCAGGAAGACAATGTGGGCTGAGAGCAGCTTGTTCCACACACGTGGAGCCTGCTTGAGGCCATACAGACTCTTGTATATGTGTAACTTATCAGACTCTTGTTCAAGAGACAAGCACGGCCTGTGTTGTCATCATATCCCGCTGGCTGTTGCATGAATATCTGCTCTTCTAGATCGCCCTGGATGAAGGCATTTTTGATATCAATGGCATGGCACTCAAGATCGAAGCTCGCCACGATAGAGAAGAACAGGCGGACTGTGCTTGCACGCACAACTGGAGAAAAGACTGCATTGTAGTCTACTCCAGGTCTTTGAAAGAAGCCTTTGATCACAAGGCGCGCTTTGTAGCGCTCAATTGAACCATCTGCGTTCAACTTCCTCTTGAACACCCATTTGGATGGAATGGCCTTTTTGTCACGTGGCACTGCCATGAGTTCCCACGCATTCATTGACACGAGAGAATTGTACTCCTCATCAGCTGCAACTTGCCAAAACGGCGCTTCAGGTCCAGCAAGTGCTGCTTCAATGGTCAAGGGCTCAGGAGCAAGCCCTACAGCCGAAAATTCACATGGGCGTTGCGTGGGAGACCGTGCATGAATTGCCGATAAGGATCCTGAGGTGGCTGTCGTTTGCGCGGAGGATTGCGCCGTGGCATGACGGGTTGCACGGCGGACTCATCAGAAGGTTCCTCTTCTGGAGCTGCATCCTCAGGCGCTTGCTCTTGTTCATCATAGAGCGGATTTGTCGACATGAGTGGCTGCACATGCGCCGGCGGCAATGGCAGAGAAATTTGCTGCTGCAATTGCTGCTGAATCTGAGGCTGTGATTGCGATGCTGCTTGTGGTGGCGCTTGCGGTGGCGCTTGTGGCGGCGCTGCTGCGTCCATCACATCTGACAACATGTCGAAGCGATCATCGCTTGCTGGTGCTGCCGACTCATCAAACCTCACATCTCTGGAGATCTGGACCTTGCCATCAGGAAGCAGGATTCTGAATGCTTTGAAATTTGGCTGAGCATAGCCAAGATGCTTACCCACGACTGCTTTGGCTGGGAGTTGACCTTTCTTGCGCTTCTCGGATGGGACTCGCACGAAGCACGTGCAGCCCCAGATGTGCAAATTGCTGATATCAGGCTTGGTGCCTTTCAGGAGCTGCCATGATGATGGCTCACCTTCACTGGACATGATGTTGGACAGGTACACGGCATGCATTGCTGCCTCTGCCCAATACTTCTTCTTTAAGCCTGCATCTGCCATCAGAGAGTCACGCAAAGCTGAGCAAGAGCCGATGCCTCGCTCTGCATGCCCATTCTCAGCTGGGCTGTAGCCTGATGTTTCTTGTGACTCAATGTGCCTGTCATTGAGGAAGGACTGCACTTTGTTGGACAGAAACACTGTGTCGCGATCAAAGCGCACGGCACGAACAGTGGCATTGTACTTCTTCTCAAGTTTCGGAATGAGATTCATCAGTGCATCTGCTGCATCAGATTTTCTGGCAATCGGGACGATGACTTTATAGCCACTGAAGTCATCAACGACCATCAGGTAGTAATTGGCACCACCTGCGGATGTTTCAAATGGTCCTGCAATATCAGTGTGCAGACGCTCCAGCTTGGCAGATGCTCTGCGGTGTGTTGCGGGAAATGATTCTCTCTTCATCCTCCCTATTGCACACGGGGTGCACACAGCTGTTGACTTGAGCTGTTCATCAAACACACGAGCTGGGGGCAGGCCTTGCACAGTCTCTCCTCGGGACATCTTTGCCAAGGTGCTGTGGCCTGCATGGCCGAATCTGCGATGCCATATGATGGCATCATTCACATGGGATGCAGCAGCAGCCTGTATCACCTGATCTGAGATGATCGGCTCACACTGTACACAGTAGAGACGATTGACTTTGTCGCCTCTCAAGAGCTGCTTGGAGCCATTGCAAAGAATAATCTTGTCTTTCTCGCCTGTGTACGAGAGCCCTGCTTCATCAGCACGGCTGAGAGATATCAGATTGTCTTGCAGCTTCGGAACAAGCAGCACATTCTTCAGCTCGACCTCTTCACCGCAATGATTGGTCAGCTTGACTGTGCCAACGGCTGAAACTTCCTCGGTCTGGTTGTTGGCTACAGTACATGTTGATTGCATGGCAGTAATGTCATGCAGATACTCAGCTCGATTCACCATGTGATCGGTAGCTGCTGAATCAAAGAGCCATCTGGACTCTTGTGAGGACGCAGCATTTGCAATGCAAACAAATGCGCTGGTGCTTGGAGGGCCAGACGCTTGATTAGCATCGGCACCAGAACCTCTGCCACTGCCACGATATCCACGGCCACGGCCTCGGCCACGGCCTCTGCCACGGCCTCTACCACGGCCTGCGCCTCGGCCAGCATTGGAATCATTCTCATAGGAAAGCTGATCATTCTTCAGTTTGAAGCACTGGAGAATCTGATGGCCTGGTCTGTGGCAATACTCACATTGAGGTCTCTGATCTGAGCTTATCTGATAAGCTCCGGACCGGGATGATGATGACGTGTCATGCAGCTTCTGATAGAAGGTGCCTCTGAGATTCTCAGTCACGTCATCAAATGAGGGCAGAGTGGGCCGAGCCGATGTGGCTTGAGCCCATGATGAGAAGTCAGATTCATCAAGAGCAGCTAGAAATGTGAGAACAAACTCGTCTTCCTTGTGCATTTGTGCTGAGATCAATTCAGCACGTAAATGCTCTGCTCTGGTGATGAAGGTGTCGAGTGACTCATCAGCATTTTTCCTGAAGCTGGCTTGAGCTCGAGATAAGGCTATCTTCCGAGCCGAACTGACACCGGAGAACTGCTTCTTCAGCACGTCCCATATGTCTTTGGGAGATGCTGTGGGGCTGACTTGATGTATTAAATCATCTCCGACATTGCATGCAAGTGCAAGTCGAGCTGCGTTTTTATGAGCAACGTCACCAGCATCATTGGCAGCGGCGGTCCAGCATTCAAGGCTTCTAAGCAGGATTTCCATCCGCTGAAACCATTGGACAGCATTGGCTTGAGTGAGCTCAATGCCAAGCTTGACATCTTTAAGATTCATTTCAGATCTTTGAAACGCAGTGGATTCGTCAAAAGCCCATAACCTGTCACGACATGTGGGTCGTTAGCAAGCACTCTGTGTTTACATGAGAGAGGGCGACATATTTATGCAATGAGTTTGAGGTCACACCTGTCACGACATGTGGGTCGTTAGCAAGCACTCTGTGATGCTCACTAACTACAGCTACACTATATGCAGATCAATATCCCACAGTCATGACCACTAGCACACTGTTGCTGCATGATATGCATTAGCCGCTACATTGACTCAGCACGTGTCAGCGCGAGTCAGCGCGAGTCAGCATGTCTACTCAGCGGGCGCTCAGCACTAGGCTAGACACACTTCTCTCAACAAGCACATTCTTCAGCTCGACCTCTTCACCGCAATGATTGGTCAGCTTGACTGTGCCAACGGCTGAAACTTCCTCGGTCTGGTTGTTGGCTACAGTACACGTTGATTGCATGGCAGTAATGTCATGCAGATACTCAGCTCGATTCACCATGTGATCGGTAGCTGCTGAATCAAAGAGCCATCTGGACTCTTGTGAGGACGCAGCATTTGCAATGCAAACAAATGCGCTGGTGCTTGGAGGGCCAGATGCTTGATTAGCATTGGCACCAGAACCTCTGCCACTGCCACGATATCCACGGCCACGGCCTCGGCCACGGCCTCTGCCACGGCCTCTACCACGGCCTGCGCCTCGGCCAGCATTGGGATCATTCTCATAGGAAAGCTGATCATTCTTCAGTTTGAAGCACTGGAGAATCTGATGGCCTGGTCTGTGGCAATACTCACATTGATATCTCTGATCTGAGCTTATCTGATAAGCTCCGGACCGGGATGATGATGACGTGTCATGCAGCTTCTGATAGAAGGTGCCTCTGAGATTCTCAGTCACATCATCAAATGAGGGCAGAGTGGGCCGAGCCTATGTGGCTTGAGCCCATGATGAGAAGTCAGATTCATCAAGGGCAGCTAGAAACGTGAGTACAAACTCGTCTTCCTTGTGCATTTGTGCTGAGATCAATTCAGCACGTAAATGCTCTGCTCTGGTGATGAAGGTGTCAAGTGACTCATCAGCATTTTTTCTGAAGCTAGCTTGAGCTCGAGATAAGGCTATCTTCTGAGCCGAACTGACACCGGAGAACTGCTTCTTCAGCACGTCCCATATGTCTTTGGGAGATGCTGTGGGGCTGACTTGATGTATTAAATCATCTCCGACATTGCATGCAAGTGCAAGTCGAGCTGCGTTTTTATGAGCAACGTCACCAGCATCATTGGCAACGGCGGTCCAACATTCAAGGCTTCTAAGCAGGATTTCCATCCGCTGAAACCATTGGACGGCATTGGCTTGAGTGAGCTCAATGCCAAGCTTGACATCTTTAAGATTCATTTCAGATCTTTGAAACGCAGTGGATTCGTCAAAAGCCCATAACCTGTCACGACATGTGGGTCGTTAGCAAGCACTCTGTATTACATGAGAGAGGGCGACATATTTATGCAATGAGTTTGATCACACCTGTCACGACATGTGGGTCGTTAGCAAGCACTCTGTGATGCTCACTAACTACAGCTACACTATATGCAGATCAATATCCCACAGTCATGACCACTAGCACACTGTTGCTGCATGATATGCATTAGCCGCTACATTGACTCAGCACGAGTCAGCGCGAGTCAGCGCGAGTCAGCATGTCTACTCAGCGGGCGCTCAGCACTAGGCTAAACACACTTCTCTCAACAACCCAACTCCATGTGGTGGGTGCCGCTAGCGGCACTGTGATTGAGTCGCAGCGTGGGGTGCGGCAGGGCGACCCGCTGGGGCCGCTGCTGTTTGCATTGGGCTTCCAGGAGGTCTTGACGGCACTAGCGGCAGCAGTCCCGGCGGCGCCCAGCATGTCGTACCTCGATGACTTCTCTGCCGTGGGCCGCGGGCCTGCGTTGCGCAAGGTCCTAGGCCGCCTCTGCGGGGATGGTCCGGGCAGCGCGCGCTCGGTCGGCCTCACCATCGTGCCGGGTAAGAGTGGCGTGTTTGCGCCCTGTGCCGAGGCGCACGAAGAGTGTCGTGCCATCCAGCAGTCCACCGGCGTGCCCCACAGAGAGGACGGCATCACAGTGGTCGGCACCCACGTCGGCACCGACACCTTCGTCCGCGCGCAGCTGAAAGCTGCTGCCGCGAAGGCAATCGGGGAGATCGACTTGCTCATGCGCTTGCCGGTCACCAAGCAGGTGCAGCTGCTGCTGCTCCGGCAGTCATTTGCTGTCCGCTTGGTGCACCACCAGCGCACGACCAGGTGGGAGCTCCTGGCCGAGTCGACACGCGCCCTCGAAGGCGCTGTCGTCGCCGCGGTGGCGAGCATTGCGCAGGTGCCGGTCACGCAGGATCCGTCTGGCGTGCTCGTTCGGATGAGCTCGGCAGTGCAGCAGATGTTGTTGCCGATTCGCCACGGCGGCCTTGGGCTGCGTATGACCCACCCAGTTGAGGCGAAAGCGGCGTTGCTCACCGGCGTCGCGGTGGCTCAACGGGTCGTTGCTGACGGCCCTGCCTTGTTCCAGCGGCTCGACGGGCCTGCCGCGCCGGCGATGCAGCGCGACTGGGACTGCATCCGCGGCGTCTTGCCCGACGTCGAGGAGTGGGTCACGAAGGTCTCCGACAAGATCGACGGTGGCTCACCGGCGGACTTCTCCAGCAAAGGAGTGCGTCATGTTCTCCCCTTTTTGCAGCATTCAGTGTCTAGGTCCATGGGTGACAAGGCCGGCAAGGCATTCCTGGATCGCATGGACTTGAGCACAGAGGCAGGCAGGCTCGGTGCTGCTCGAGTGCGCAGTGCCCGCGGTGCCCCTGGCAGCGCCTTCTTGTCCGCCCTCCCTGGCCGGCGGCGGCTGTACACCACCATCGGTAACCACTCCCTCACCACCATCCTTCGCCACCGCCTCGGTGAGCGAGTCAGCGGCCCCGTGGAGATGCCGCCATGCGATTGCTCTGGCGAGAGCGTCGGCCGCGGAGACCATGCTATGCTGTGTACCCGAAACAACAAGGATATTTCGTCGCGCCATGATGATTTTGCTCTTGCAATGCGCCATCTTCATTCTTGTGCTTCGGTGACCACGAGCATAGAGCCGCCGTATGCCGGCGTGCATGGGGAGCACGGAGCAGGGGCCGTGGGGGAGCACCGAGCGGACATCCTCGCGATCTTGCCGGGGGGGCGTCATGTCATGGTGGACGTGACGGTGACGCACCCGCTCGGGAAGAAAGCTTTGAGTAGGGGGTCGCACCGGGAGGATGCCTCAGCGGCGAAGGTCGCGGAGCAGCTCAAGCGGAATGATTGGGAGAAGTTTGCTGATAAGCCGCAGTATGAGTTTGTTCCGTTTGCCGTTGAGTCCTATGGGAAGTTCGGGCCGCGGGCTGAGGAGTACATCAGGGAGTTGGGTGAGATTGCTGCGGCATCAGGCCGGGTCTCCAAGTCGGTGTCTGTGATGAATGCGTACAGGTTGCTTTCGTGTGTGTTGCAGAAGGGCAATGCGACAATGTATGCGCGCACACTGACGGCCGTCGCCCGGTCGTGCGGCAAGCATTTCACCCATGGCTTTGATGTGCCGGTGGATGACTTTGTGGGTTGAGTGCTGTGGCCGTGGGGCGTTTGATGCATTTGTGGTTGGTTGTTGTCTGGGGTTTTTTTTGCTGTGTTGCTTTCTTGTGGTTGCTGGTGTGGCAGCCGGTCGCTGGGTTGGCTTGATGTTGTTTGTTTGCTTTGCCATACAATGGCCAGATATGTGTAACTTATACAACATAGCAAGAAATGACACAGCAAATGCAATATCAGGACGAGTGTTGTTGGAAATGTGGAGCAGGGCTCCGACGATGGACTTGTATTGCGAGACAGCTGCAACATCTGTGATGGTTGGACCTGCAGGGTCTATGCTGAGATTGGTGATCATCGGGATTGCAATCGGCCATGCGTCCTTCAGTCCGTGCTGATCAATGAGCTTCTCGATGTGTCGTTGCTGCTTCAGGTGGATCGTGCGGGCTGCTCTGTTGCGTTGCATTGTCATCTGCAGGAAATACTTGGAATCTCTTGTGTCTTTGCCTGGAAACTTCGTCAAGATGGCTTTCTTGATGTTCTGAACACTGGTGAGTTGCTTTGCTGCGATCTGGATGTCGTCAACGTAGCAGAGGATCAAAACGAAGCCAAGTTGTTCTGTGTACAGCATGAAGAGTGCTCCATCACTCTGGCTCTGAACAAATCCCAGAAACACGAAGTAGGCCGAGATAGTCTTGTTCCACACACGTGGAGCCTGCTTCAGCCCATACAAGCTCTTGTTGAGCATGCAAACCTGACCTGAGTCATCATCATACCCGTCTGGCTGCTTCATGAAGATCTTCTCTTCAACGGCTCCTTGGATGAATGCATTCTTGATGTCGATGGAATGACACACAAGATCAAAAGAGGCAACAATGGAGAGAAATAGGCGCACGGTGCTGGCACGCACAACGGGGGCAAAGACCGCATTGTAGTCTATACCTTCTCTCTGATAAAACCCTTTTATCACCAAGCGGGCTTTGTAGCGTTCAATGGAGCCATCTGCATTGAGTTTTCGTTTGAAAACCCACTTGCAAGGAATGGCGTTCTTGCCTGATGGCAGCCGCACCAGCTCCCACGCATTCATGGAAACGAGGGAGGTGTACTCCTCTTCAACCGCCGCTTGCCACATGGGTGCCTCAGGTCCGGCGAGAGCTGCTGTCAGCGTCGTGGGCTCCGGGGGGAGCCCTACAGGTGAAAATTTACGTGAGAACTTTGCGGCAATCCATGGAGATATTTCTGATATGGATCCTGAGGAGGCTGTTTAGTGCGAGGTGGATTGCGCCTTGGTGTGTTCGGCTGGGAGTTTGGCGCTGCATTATCGCCGTGTGCTGCATCAAACAAAGGATTTTCCGCCATGAGATGCACAAGATCCGGTTGCACGGCAGGCTGTTGCTGTTGTGGTTGCACGGCAGGCTGTGGCTGTTGCGGTGGCAGCTGCGGCTGCTGCGGTGGCTGCTCTGGTTGCTGGTTGATCTGCGGATGCGACATTGCTGTCTCCATCAGATTGGAACAGTCGTTGTCAATCCGGGCATCGCTGGCAGGTGCTGCAGATTCATCAAATTTGACATCCCTCGAGATGATGACTGAACCACTGGGCAACAAAACTCGGTATGCTTGGAAGTTTGGCTGGGCAAACCCAAGGAACTTGCCCACTGAAGATTTGGGCGGAAGCTCACCCTTTTTGCGCTTCTGCGCTGGAATCTTGTAGTGGCATGTGCAGCCCCACACATGCAAGTCACTGATGTCTGGCTTGCTGCCTTTGAGCAGCTCCCATGCGGACGGACCGCCATTGCTGCTCATGATATTGGAGAGGTATGCAGCATGCACCACTGCCTCTGCCCAATATATATTCTTCAAACCGGAATCTGACAATAGGGCATCACGAATGTCCGAGGTGCTGCCGATGCCGCGCTCAGCATGCCCGTTCTCCGGTGGGCTGTAGCCAGATGTAGGCTGTGGCTCAATATGAATGCTTTTAAACCATGCTTTCATGCGGTTTGAGAGGAATACTGCATCTCGATCAAACCGCATGTACTGTACTTTCGAATCGTACTTGTTTTCAAGCCTCGGGATGATGTCCATGAGGCAGTCGGCAGCATCTGACTTGCGAGCAATTGGAGTGACGAGCTTGTAGTTGCTGAAGTCATCAACAATCATGAGATAGTAATTAGCCTTGCCCGGTGTCGTCACAAAAGGACCAGCAATGTCCACATGAAGCTTCTCTAGCTTCTTGGTTGCACGTTGGTGTGAGGCTGGAAATGGTTTGCGTTTCATCTTGCCTTCAGCACATGGTGTGCATACGGCTGTTGATTGGAGCTGCTGTTCAAATGCTTGTGGTGGCGGCAATCCGCGCACTGTTTCACCTCTTGACATCTTTGCAAGAGTGCTGTGGCCAGCATGGCCAAGTCTGCGATGCCATAGGATGGCATTGTCTGAGTGGGACACGTTGGCAGCCTGTATGTCAGGCGCGGAGCCCGAGAGCACGGGCTTGCATCGCACCTCGTAGAGACCATTTGTCAAAGGCCCTACTAGCAGCTCTGTACGCTGATCCCTTAGGATGATTTTGTTGTTTTGGCCAGAGTAGGACAAACCTGCTTCGTCTGCACGGCTGAGAGAGATGAGGTTGTGCTGTAGAGTGGGGACGAGCAAGACGCCTTTGAGAGTGACCTGATTACCATGATGGTTGGTGAGCTGCACGGTGCCAACTGCAGTGACTTCGGCTGTCTGTTTGTTGGCAACTGTGCACTTGGAGCTGAAGGGCTTGGCATCATGGAGAACGGCGGGGTCATTCACCATGTGGTCAGTCGAAGCTGAGTCGAATAACCACTTGGACCTGTCAGTTGCAACCTTGTTTGCAGCGATGCAGACAAATGCACTGGTGTGGTTGGCATAGGAGCCACGGCCACGACCTCTACCTCGGCCTCTGCCTCGGCCACGGCCTCTGCCACGGCCTCTGCCTTGCTTGTACCCGGGATCACTCTGCGCTGCTTGCTGATCATTTTTCAATTTGAAACATTGAAGGATATGGTGACCCTTGTGGTGGCAGTAGTCACACTCTTGCTGAGAGTGGGTACTACCTGTCTGGTAAGCCTCGGACTGCGAGGTGCTACCGGTGGTGTGCAACTTCTGGTAAAACGTACCACGAAGATTCTCTGTCACATCCGCGAATGTGGGCAGCTCTGCTTGGGCTGCGATTGCTTGCGCCCATGATGTATATGAGGATTCATCTAAAGCTGCAAGGAAGACTAGAACAAATTCTTCTTCTTTCAACATCTGTGCTGATGCTAGTTCAGCTCGGAGCTGCTCTGCTCTCGTTATGAACTGATCGAGTGACTCATCTGCAGACTTTCGGAAGCAAGCTTGGCTGCGAGATAAAGCCATCTTCCGTGCTGCGCTCACGCCTGAGAACTGCTTCTTCAGGGCATCCCATATCTCTTTGGGGGTAGCTGACGTGCTGACAATATGTATCAGGTCGTCTCCGACGTTGCATGAGATTGCAAGCCGGGCAGCATTTTTGATCGACTCTGTGCCTTCGTCCTCTGTGACCACCTTCCAGCAACTGACGCTGCGCAGCAATAGCTCCATACGATGGAACCATTGGACTGCGTTGGTGGGAGTTAGATCTAAGCCTAACTTCACATCTTTGAGTATCATCGCAGTGGATCCGTAAAAAGGCCCATAACCTGTCGTGACAGAGGGAAGGTCAGTGAGACTCGATTTACAGAGACAGGAGCATGACATGAACGATGCAGAGACGTAGACATACCTGTCGTGACAGAGGGAAGGTCAGTGAGACTCGATAGAGCTCACTGCCCACATCTAGACTATATATGCAGAGTACGCCCTTCTGTCACGACCCTCATGATCACACAAGTGCGTCAACTACATGCATGTTCACACTGGCCTAGACTAAACCTATTTCTCTCGACAGAAGCCATGGCCGCATAACCTCTGATGTACTTGCGGAAGTAATTGGCCAACCCCAAGAACTGCCTAACGTCGGCTACGGACTTGGGTTGAGTGCTGTGGCCGTGGGGCGTTTGATGCATTTGTGGTTGGTTGTTGTCTGGGGGTTTTTTTTTTTGCTGTGTTGCTTTCTTGTGGTTGCTGGTGTGGCAGCCGGTCGCTGGGTTGGCTTGATGTTGTTTGTTTGCTTTGCCATACAATGGCCAGATATGTGTAACTTATGGACCATCCTAGAGCCAATGGGCAAGTTGAGCGTTACAATCGCGTTGTGGAAGAAGCTGTTCGGCATTTCATCGGTCCTGCACATGATGATTGGGATGCATTCCTGCCACATATCGAGTTCAGTATGAATAGCTCCAAGTCGGCAGCCACGGGCTGCACGCCGTTCTCTTTGAACCGTATCACTCCGCCGCTGTCTCCCACAGCCCTTGCGCTCAAATTGCCACAGCATCAGCAACCAGCTCCAGCTGTGATGCACCGCATGTATTACTTCCTAGCAAAGCAAGCTCTGGTAGAGGCCAAGCAGTCAATGTGGTCGGATTTCAACAGGAGATCTGCTTGGCCAACCTTTTCTGTGGGTGATTGGGTCCTGCTATCTATACGTAAGGTTGCTCTGCATCATCCATCTCTCCGAAAGAAGTTTACTCCGCGTTGGTTGGGTCCCTGTAAAATTCTGGAAGTAGTGGGCCGGGCCGCGGCCCGGATATCATTGCCGACCACGCTGCAGCGCCTAGGTCTACATGATGTCTTTCACTTCTCTGTGCTGAAACCTTACAATGAGTCCTTCGATGCTGCATGCGCCACCAGCCCTGAAGCTGCCAAGTCATCGGCCACTGTGGACACGACCACTTATGAAGTTGAATGTGTAGTCAATTACATGCAGTCGCGGCATCGCGATGACGACATCTCCATCGCGTGCCCTCACTACCTGGTGCGCTGGGTTGGCTACGATGCATCTCATGACTCTTGGTTACCAGTTGATGAGTTGTCCGGATGCCTGGAGAAAGTTGCCGATTATCTGTTCCACAATGCCTCCAGTACTCAGAGAGCGCACATGATTCATGAGTTTCCGCGTGAAGCGCGGCTACATCTGTCCCATATAGCAGCCAAGGCTGAATCCACCAGGTGTCCCGTCGCTGGGGGGAAGGTGCCCGCGGGTGGCAGCAACATCGACGATCCCAAACGCAAACCGCGTAGACGTAGTTCTCGGTTGAGCGAATCCCATAAGGCAGCACTTTTGTCAGGAAAAGCGCCCACCCGAAGGTGTACTACTTCCTTCGAGGATCTGGTCATATATATACTTGAGTGCTTGATGACTCATCATGACACCCCCCTCACTCAAGGACCGCTGACTAGGATCCGAGAAGACAAACTTGGAGGCGGACGCGGATCCGGGTGCAGCTACCCGGATTCGAACCTGCGTCTATGGAGGTTAAGATCCTCTCTATGACCACTCTCACCGATACCATGTCAGGAAAAGCGCCCACCCGAAGGTGTACTACTTCCTTCGAGGATCTGGTCATATATATACTTGAGTGCTTGATGACTCATCATGACACCTGCTGTCGCTTCACCTTCTCTCTCACATGATGGAAAACAATTTCTATGTGCTTAGTCCGGGCAGCCGAAAGTGGATCTTCAATTAAACTCTTCGCTGCCCTGTTGTCAATCCCTATTGGTATACAAGCAGGAGGAAGGCCCACTTGAGGAGCCATGTCGTACAGATACTGTACTTCTTTTGCAATCTCTCCAGCTGCTATGTATTCTGCTTCTGATGATGAGCGACTCACGGTGGCCTGCTTGGAACACTTCCAAACAATGCTACCCAGATCTTTCCCAGGGAATTTGAGCAAGATTGCTTGCTTGATCTTCTGAACGCTGCTCAATTTCTTGGCAGCAATCTGAATGTCGTCCACATAACAAAGGAGGAGGACAAAGCCGAGTTGCTCAGAGAACAACATGAATAATGCACTATCGCTCTTGTTCTGGACAAATCCCAGGAAGACAATGTGGGCTGAAAGCAGCTTGTTCCACACACGTGGAGCCTGCTTGAGGCCATACAGACTCTTGTTCAAGAGACAAGCACGGCCTGTGTTATCATCATATCCCGCTGGCTGTTGCATGAATATCTGCTCTTCTAGATCGCCCTGGATGAAGGCATTTTTGATATCAATGGCATGGCACTCAAGATCGAAGCTCGCCACGATTGAGAAGAACAGGCGGACTGTGCTTGCACGCACAACTGGAGAAAAGACTGCATTGTAGTCTACTCCAGGTCTTTGAAAGAAGCCTTTGATCACAAGGCGCGCTTTGTAGCCCTCAATTGAACCATCTGCGTTCAACTTCCTCTTGAACACCCATTTGGATGGAATGGCCTTTTTATCACGTGGCACTGCCATGAGTTCCCACGCATTCATTGACACGAGAGAATTGTACTCCTCATCAGCTGCAACTTGCCAAAACGGCGCTTCAGGTCCAGCAAGTGCTGCTTCAATGGTCAAGGGCTCAGGAGCAAGCCCTACAGCCGAAAATTCACATGGGCGTTGCGTGGGAGACCGTGCATGAATTGCCGATAAGGATCCTGAGGTGGCTGTCGTTTGCGCGGAGGATTGCGCCGTGGCATGACGGGTTGCACGGCGGACTCATCAGAAGGTTCCTCTTCTGGAGCTGCATCCTCAGGCGCTTGCTCTTGTTCATCATAGAGCGGATTTGTCGACATGAGTGGCTGCACATGCGCCGGCGGCAATGGCAGAGAAATTTGCTGCTGCAATTGCTGCTGAATCTGAGGCTGTGATTGCGATGCTGCTTGTGGTGGCGCTTGCGGTGGCGCTTGTGGCGGCGCTGCTGCGTCCATCACATCTGACAACATGTCGAAGCGATCATCGCTTGCTGGTGCTGCCGACTCATCAAACCTCACATCTCTGGAGATCTGGACCTTGCCATCAGGAAGCAGGATTCTGAATGCTTTGAAATTTGGCTGAGCATAGCCAAGATGCTTACCCACGACTGCTTTGGCTGGGAGTTGACCTTTCTTGCGCTTCTCGGATGGGACTCGCACGAAGCACGTGCAGCCCCAGATGTGCAAATTGCTGATATCAGGCTTGGTGCCTTTCAGGAGCTGCCATGATGATGGCTCACCTTCGCTGGACATGATGTTGGACAGATACACGGCATGCATTGCTGCCTCTGCCCAATACTTCTTCTTTAAGCCTGCATCTGCCATCAGAGAGTCACGCAAAGCCGAGCAAGAGCCGATGCCTCGCTCTGCATGCCCATTCTCAGCTGGGCTGTAGCCTGATGTTTCTTGTGACTCAATGTGCCTGTCATTGAGGAAGGACTGCACTTTGTTGGACAGAAACACTGTGTCGCGATCAAAGCGCACGGCACGAACAGTGGCATTGTACTTCTTCTCAAGTTTCGGAATGAGATTCATCAGTGCATCTGCTGCATCAGATTTTCTGGCAATCGGGACGATGACTTTATAGCCACTGAAGTCATCAACGACCATCAGGTAGTAATTGGCACCACCTGCGGATGTTTCAAATGGTCCTGCGATATCAGTGTGCAGACGCTCCAGCTTGGCAGATGCTCTGCGGTGTGTTGCGGGAAATGATTCTCTCTTCATCCTCCCTATTGCACACGGGGTGCACACAGCTGTTGACTTGAGCTGTTCATCAAACACACGAGCTGGGGGCAGGCCTTGCACAGTCTCTCCTCGGGACATCTTTGCCAAGGTGCTGTGGCCTGCATGGCCGAATCTGCGATGCCATATGATGGCATCATTCACATGGGATGCAGCAGCAGCCTGTATCACCTGATCTGAGATGATCGGCTCACACTGTACACAGTAGAGACGATTGACTTTGTCGCCTCTCAAGAGCTGCTTGGAGCCATTGCAAAGAATAATCTTGTCTTTCTCGCCTGTGTACGAGAGCCCTGCTTCATCAGCACGGCTGAGAGATATCAGATTGTCTTGCAGCTTCGGAACAAGCAGCACATTCTTCAGCTCGACCTCTTCACCGCAATGATTGGTCAGCTTGACTGTGCCAACGGCTGAAACTTCCTCGGTCTGGTTGTTGGCTACAGTACACGTTGATTGCACGGCAGTAATGTCATGCAGATACTCAGCTCGATTCACCATGTGATCGGTAGCTGCTGAATCAAAGAGCCATCTGGACTCTTGTGAGGACGCAGCATTTGCAATGCAAACAAATGCGCTGGTGCTTGGAGGGCCAGATGCTTGATTAGCATTGGCACCAGAACCTCTGCCACTGCCACGATATCCACGGCCACGGCCTCGGCCACGGCCTCTGCCACGGCCTCTACCACGGCCTGCGCCTCGGCCAGCATTGGGATCATTCTCATAGGAAAGCTGATCATTCTTCAGTTTGAAGCACTGGAGAATCTGATGGCCTGGTCTGTGGCAATACTCACATTGATATCTCTGATCTGAGCTTATCTGATAAGCTCCGGACCGGGATGATGATGACGTGTCATGCAGCTTCTGATAGAAGGTGCCTCTGAGATTCTCAGTCACATCATCAAATGAGGGCAGAGTGGGCCGAGCCGATGTGGCTTGAGCCCATGATGAGAAGTCAGATTCATCAAGGGCAGCTAGAAACGTGAGTACAAACTCGTCTTCCTTGTGCATTTGTGCTGAGATCAATTCAGCACGTAAATGCTCTGCTCTGGTGATGAAGGTGTCAAGTGACTCATCAGCATTTTTTCTGAAGCTAGCTTGAGCTCGAGATAAGGCTATCTTCCGAGCCGAACTGACACCGGAGAACTGCTTCTTCAGCACGTCCCATATGTCTTTGGGAGATGCTGTGGGGCTGACTTGATGTATTAAATCATCTCCGACATTGCATGCAAGTGCAAGTCGAGCTGCGTTTTTATGAGCAACGTCACCAGCATCATTGGCAACGGCGGTCCAGCATTCAAGGCTTCTAAGCAGGATTTCCATCCGCTGAAACCATTGGACAGCATTGGCTTGAGTGAGCTCAATGCCAAGCTTGACATCTTTAAGATTCATTTCAGATCTTTGAAGCGCAGTGGATTCGTCAAAAGCCCATAACCTGTCACGACATGTGGGTCGTTAGCAAGCACTCTGTGTTACATGAGAGATGGCGACATATTGATGAAATGAGTTTGAGGTCACACCTGTCACGACATGTGGGTCGTTAGCAAGCACTCTGTGATGCTCACTAACTACAGCTACACTATATGCAGATCAATATCCCACAGTCATGACCACTAGCACACTGTTGCTGCATGATATGCATTAGCCGCTACATTGACTCAGCACGTGTCAGCGCGAGTCAGCGCGAGTCAGCATGTCTACTCAGCGGGCGCTCAGCACTAGGCTAAACACACTTCTCTCAACAACTTTCCAGGGTCACCTACTGCAGTTATTGTGGTAGGATGCGGACTGAGTCCGCAAAGCGCATGTGCGCTAATGCTGCCCCCCGCTGTGATGCTGAAGGGGACGCCTGGATGTAAGCAGACTGCCTCTGTGAGGCCGGGGATTTCCAGGCCATAGGTGATGTGAGGAGGGGGCTCCAGGGAGCAAGGCCAACCCCTGCCTAAATCTGATCCGCCAGGTTGCATGTCGCGGGGCACCAACCTGTTTTTCCATCATGTGACTTCCATAAAACCCGACAGACCCAATTCCATCATCTGAACCCACCTATGTGTGCAGTTACTAAGTTACGAGTTGCATCTGTGCCAGCTAGCGCACCGCGGTCACGGCGGGCGAAGCTGAGAGAGGATCCCGGTCCACCCTCGGGCCAGCCTTCCCGGAGCAGCTCTGAGGAACCTCCCTGCACTGAAGAAGCAGCCAAGGCTGCTCCAGCTGCTGAAGGTCCGTCAAGCACATCAGCCACGCCAGCCCCAGCGCCCACCCCTGCAGCAGCCACCGGAGCAGCGACGCCTACAGACTTCTTTCTTGTGGTTGCTGGTGTGGCAGCCGGTCGCTGGGTTGGCTTGATGTTGTTTGTTTGCTTTGCCATACAATGGCCAGATATGTGTAACTTATACATGGAGCAGCGACGCCTACAGACGCACCACCAGCGCATCGACCATCCTCCGACCGCACGATTCCCACCAATGATGAACCCACCGACCGTGGAGCCACAGCCAGCGCAGGCGCCGCGCACCCCGTGGAGCAGCCTCAGCCGGACCTTCCCCCGCCGCCACCCCCGCCGCCAGCCCAGCCCGCCCCTGCCGACCCGCCTGCAGCCACTGCTGAACAGTCAGCACCTGGCGCGGGTGCCGGCACGCGCGAGCAGCCCGCCCGGCCCGCAGCCGCCGCCCCAGGCGCCGGTACGAGCCGCGGTGGCGCCGGCAGAGCGGCAAAGGGGCGTGGAGGCGGCCGGAAGCAAGCGCCGAGGAAGCACAAAGGGCTGCGCGCCGCCCAAGCCTGTCCACGCACGGGCCAACAACACGGCGGCGGCACCACCCGCAAGTTCATCAGGCGGGCAGTGTCAGAACAGCTCACCCGCGACTTTAGCCTCTGCTCTGCCCAAGCCCTCGAGGCCATCTCGTCGGCAGCGGCAGAGGCAGGTGGCCGAAGTGCGCTGAACCAGGTGCTAGCCCCCATCGCCGCACTCCTCCGTCTCCCTTCGCTTGTCCTTGCTGAGCCACGTGGCGGCAGCGACACCGACAAGCGTGACAAGCGCATGTTGGCCATTATGGCCAAGTACCGGCGTGGGGAGCTGGAGGACGAGGAGGGAGGCTTTGTGCCTTCGGTGACCCATCGGCGAAAGGAGATGACCGAGGAGGCGCGTTTAGCAGAGCGCGTGGAGTCAGGAGTGAAAGGCGGGAGCATCCACATCGCCGCCCGCCGTCTGAAGAATGAGAAGCCGGCCGATACGACGTCCGCTGCCGTCATGGAGAAGCTGTGTGCGCTGCACCCGGCGGCGGCGCCACCGCCGCCTCTCGAGTGCGACGTGCCTGCTCTTCAGATTGACAGCATCCTGCTCCGCAGGGTGCTTGACCGCATCAAGAACCACAAAAAAGGCCGAGCTGGGGGCCCCTCGGGTTGGACCTTCGAGATGATCCTTGCGGTCACCGGGGGTACCGCCCGGGGGTTCCAAGCGGCCCTCGATTTTGTGAACTTGATGCTGTCCGGCATGCTGCCCCGCGAGTGCGGCCTCCTCGACTCTAAGCTCCTCGCTCTCCAGAAGGATGCAGGGGGTGTCCGGCCCATCGCCATCGGCGAGGTCTGGTATCGCCTTGCAGCGATGTGCGCGATCGAGGCTGTCGGCAAAGCCGCGGGGCGGGACCTCGCGCCCCTGCAGGTGGGCGTCGGCACGGCTGGCGGGACGGAAGCGGTGGCGCACAGCGTCGCGGCGGCGCTGGAGAAGGACCCCCACGCCATCGCGCTGACGGTGGACATGCGGAATGCTTTCAACGAGATCCACCGCACCGCCGTCGCGCGCGGGGTTTTGAAAGCGCTGCCGGAGCTGCTCCCGTTCTTCCATTACGGGTACGGTGCCGCCACCCAACTCCATGTGGTGGGTGCCGCTAGCGGCACTGTGATTGAGTCGCAGCGTGGGGTGCGGCAGGGCGACCCAGTGGGGCCGCTGCTGTTTGCATTGGGCTTCCAGGAGGTCTTGACGGCACTAGCGGCAGCAGTCCCGGCGGCGCCCAGCATGTCGTACCTCGATGACTTCTCTGCCGTGGGCCGCGGGCCTGCGTTGCGCAAGGTCCTAGGCCGCCTCTGCGGGGATGGTCCGGGCAGCGCGCGCTCGGTCGGCCTCACCATCGTGCCGGGTAAGAGTGGCGTGTTTGCGCCCTGTGCCGAGGCGCACGAAGAGTGTCGTGCCATCCAGCAGTCCACCGGCGTGCCCCACAGAGAGGACGGCATCACAGTGGTCGGCACCCACGTCGGCCAGATATGTGTAACTTATCAACGTCGGCACCGACACCTTCGTCCGCGCGCGGCTGAAAGCCGCTGCCGCGAAGGCAATCGGGGAGATCGACTTGCTCATGCGCTTGACGGTCACCAAGCAGGTGCAGCTGCTGCTGCTCCGGCAGTCATTTGCTGTCCGCTTGGTGCTCCACCAGCGCACGACCAGGGTTTTTTTTGCTGTGTTGCTTTCTTGTGGTTGCTGGTGTGGCAGCCGGTCGCTGGGTTGGCTTGATGTTGTTTGTTTGCTTGCCATACAATGGCCAGATATGTGTAACTTATGCGGAGCAGGATGCTGTCAATCTGAAGAGCAGGCACGTCGCACTCGAGAGGCGGCGGTGGCGCCGCCGCCGGGTGCAGCGCACGCAGCTTCTCCATGACGGCAGCGGACGTCGTATCGGCCGGCTTCTCATTCTTCAGACGGCGGGCGGCGATGTGGATGCTCCCGCCTTTCACTCCTGACTCCACGCGCTCTGCTAGACGCGCCTCCTCGTTCATCTCCTTTCGCCGATGGGTCACCGAAGGCACAAAGCCTCCCTCCTCGTCCTCCAGCTCTCCACGCCGGTACTTGGCCATAATGGCCAGCATGCGCTTGTCACGCTTGTCGGTGTCGCTGCCGCCACGTGGCTCAGCAAGGACAAGCGAAGGGAGACGGAGGAGTGCGGCGATGGGGGCTAGCACCTGGTTCAGCGCACTTCGGCCACCTGCCTCTGCCGCTGCCGACGAGATGGCCTCGAGGGCTTGGGCAGAGCAGAGGCTAAAGTCGCGGGTGAGCTGTCCTGACACTGCCCGCCTGGTGAACTTGCGGGTGGTGCCGCCGCCGTGTTGTTGGCCTGTGCGTGGACAGGCTTGGGCGGCGCGCAGCCCTTTGTGCTTCCTCGGCGCTTGCTTCCGGCCGCCTCCACGCCCCTTTGCCGCTCTGCCGGCGCCACCGCGGCTCGTACCGGCGGTTCATCATTGGTGGGAATCGTGCGGTCGGAGGATGGTCGATGCGCTGGTGGTGCGTCTGTAGGCGTCGCTGCTCCGGTGGCTGCTGCAGTTCGGTGCTTGATTTGTCAGGAAAAGCGCCCACCCGAAGGTGTACTTCTTCCTTCGAGGATCTGGTCATATATATACTTGAGTGCTTGATGACTCATCATGACATGATTGGTGAGCACATGGCGCATGGAACTGATGCGAGTTGACGGCACGCATGAAACAGACTGGGGTGGAAACAAGAGTGTTGGGTGGTGGTACAGTGCTCCTTCTGGACAGGAGTGCCATAACGGCCTGCAATGGGCCGCGGACCTTTCTGGTACATTAGTCAATTAGAATCAAGATTCAAGTTGTAGACAGCCGATTGGAATCTTTTGAACTTTGTATGCTGATGATTGAGGTTTCCGTTTTCGGCCCGAGCAGATGTGCAGAGTTCTACATGCTTTGCCTGTTCAAATATTATGCAGTGATCACGTTGAGATGGTGCTCGTACCCCGTGGGTAAAACCTGAGCACATGCATGCGATATAAGCGTGCGCCCCAGAATATGGAGCACGCATGGACAGCAGAAAATGCAACACATGTCCAAGCATCCTGCTCCCTCCCTCGGAATTTCCGGACATTCAACAGGCGGGCATTTGTGCTTGTGCCTCTCCACTCTCTCGTGCAAGGCAATCAATACAACACCATGTGCACCAGAAATTACAGCTTTCAGCGAGACAAATGTGGCAGATCTCGAGTTCTGATAGACAAACGATGTACTGTATCGGCCACAGAGTGCAGGAACATGTGTTGCCTGCTGTGTGCTAGACTGTAATACTGTCACGACATGTGGGTCGTTAGCAAGCACTCTGTGTTACATGAGAGATGGCGACATATTGATGCAATGAGTTTGAGGTCACACCTGTCACGACATGTGGGTCGTTAGCAAGCACTCTGTGATGCTCACTAACTACAGCTACACTATATGCAGATCAATATCCCACAGTCATGACCACTAGCACACTGTTGCTGCATGATATGCATTAGCCGCTACATTGACTCAGCACGAGTCAGTGCGAGTCAGCATGTCTACTCAGCGGGCGCTCAGCACTAGGCTAAACACACTTCTCTCAACATGTAGTTTACCCTTTGGTTTTTGCCGGTCAGCCTTGACCCGTTGGCAGGAGTCACACTTCTCGCACCAGCGCTTGAGATCTGCAGCCAAGCGAGGCCAGAAGAACAATTGCCTCGCCTTCTTCTAGGTGCTACTGAGGCCCCAGTGACCGGAGAAGGGATGGCTGTGTACGGACTCAAACATTTCGAACCGTAAATTGTCGTAATCAGGCACTACGATTTGTTCATCGGGAGTCCAAAACAACCCGAACTTGTCTTGTCGCAACCTAGGGTAATTAGGCATGTTGGGCGACACCTTCCCCTCTGCGTAACCCCTCTTGAAACGTTAAACAAAGTTTTGTACAATGAAGCTTTGGACAGAGGCCTCATCGTCCGCGGACCCAGCCGGATAAGCCATGTCAGCCTCAAAAGTAGCTGCAGTGTCATTTGGAGGTTGGGAACCCGGAGGCGTGTCATCCCCCCCGTCACGAGCGTGCAGACCCTGCACACTCCGGTCCGTGCCGGCCGGCTCAGCGTCCCGAGCATCAGCAGCGGCGCGACGGGCAGCCTTAGTCAATTTGACCGCAAAGATAGCGCAACACACAGTACGTAGCACCCTATCCGCAGAGGGGCTATCTGTGGTCGCGGATGTGGTGGAAGACAACATGAGCGAAAAATGTTGAGGCGCCCGGGACACCGGATCCGCCACATTGATACGCCCCGGCCGATAACACCACACATAATCATAGCCGCACGCTACATCCAACCAACGTGCCCGGCGTTTGTGCGTGTGAGCACTGGAAGCAACGTCGAGATAGGTGTTGGGCTGATGATCAGTCACGATCGTGAACTTGGCACCTTCAAGGTAGCAGCAATGTCACGACATGTGGGTCGTTAGCAAGCACTCTGTCTTACATGAGAGAGGGCGACATATTTATGCAATGAGTTTGATCACACCTGTCACGACATGTGGGTCGTTAGCAAGCACTCTGTGATGCTCACTAACTACAGCTACACTATATGCAGATCAATATCCCACAGTCATGACCACTAGCACACTCTTGCTGCATGATATGCATTAGCCGCTACATTGACTCAGCACGAGTCAGCGCGAGTCAGCGCGAGTCAGCATGTCTACTCAGCGGGCGCTCAGCACTAGGCTAAACACACTTCTCTCAACACGCCCCCATAGTCTAGGGCACAACGCCAAGCGTCTGTCGATGCTTCTCAAACATCTGTTGCGACAGTGGCTTCGTTAAAACATCAGCTGGATTGTCAGCTGTTGGAACTGGTATGAATCTCATCTGCTGTCGCTTCACCTTCTCTCTCACATGATGAAAAACAATTTCTATGTGCTTAGTCCGGGCAGCTGAAAGTGGATCTTCAATTAAACTCTTCGCTGCCCTGTTGTCAATCCCTATTGGTATACAAGCAGGAGGAAGGCCCACTTGAGGAGCCATGTCGTACAGATACTGTACTTCTTTTGCAATCTCTCCAGCTGCTATGTATTCTGCTTCTGATGATGAGCGACTCACGGTGGCCTGCTTGGAACACTTCCAGACAATGCTACCTATGCCGCACTTCACAATGAAGCCTGTCGTTGATTTCCTTGTATACACACAACCAGCCCAATCAGAATCACAGAAACCATGCAATGCACATTCAGGGCCTCCTAGTCTCAAGCTGTAGGAAGCAGTGCCATGCAGGTATAGCAGCACATCTTTCAGCCTAGCAAAGTTGCTGCATGTTGGCTGAGCAGTAAATCTGGCCAGGTAGGAGACAGCGAACGCAACATCTGGCCTGGTGTGGTTGGCAATGTGGAGAAGAGCTCCCACAATAGACTTGTACTGCGAAATGGCGGTTGGATCTGTGATTGTTTGACCTGATGGGTCTTTATATACATTGACGATCATTGGGATTGACACTGGCCATGCATCTTGAAGATTGTGCTCATCAATCAGCTTTTCAATGTGGCGTTGCTGCTTTAAGTAGACGAGCTTCTGTTGGCGATTTCGTTGAATTGACATTTGCAGGAAGAACTTTGACTCACCCAGATCTTTCCCAGGGAATTTGAGCAAGATTGCTTGCTTGATCTTCTGAACGCTGCTCAATTTCTTGGCAGCAATCTGAATGTCGTCCACATAACAAAGGAGGAGGACAAAGCCGAGTTGCTCAGAGAACAACATGAATAATGCACCATCGCTCTTGTTCTGGACAAATCCCAGGAAGACAATGTGGGCTGAGAGCAGCTTGTTCCACACACGTGGAGCCTGCTTGAGGCCATACAGACTCTTGTTCAAGAGACAAGCACGGCCTGTGTTGTCATCATATCCCGCGGGCTGTTGCATGAATATCTGCTCTTCTAGATCGCCTTGGATGAAGGCATTTTTTATATCAATGGCATGGCACTCAAGATCAAAGCTTGCCACGATAGAGAAGAACAGGCGGATTGTGCTTGCACGCACAACTGGAGAAAAGACTGCATTGTAGTCTACTCCAGGTCTTTGAAAGAAGCCTTTGATCACAAGGCGCGCTTTGTAGCGCTCAATTGAACCATCTGCGTTCAACTTCCTCTTGAACACCCATTTGGATGGAATGGCCTTTTTATCACGTGGCACTGCCATGAGTTCCCACGCATTCATTGACACGAGAGAATTGTACTCCTCATCAGCTGCAACTTGCCAAAACGGCGCTTCAGGTCCAGCAAGTGCTGCTTCAATGGTCAAGGGCTCAGGAGCAAGCCCTACAGCCGAAAATTCACATGGGCGTTGCGTGGGAGACCGTGCATGAATTGCCGATAAGGATCCTGAGGTGGCTGTCGTTTGCGCGGAGGATTGCGCCGTGGCATGACGGGTTGCACGGCGGACTCATCAGAAGGTTCCTCTTCTGGAGCTGCATCCTCAGGCGCTTGCTCTTGTTCATCATAGAGCGGATTTGTCGACATGAGTGGCTGCACATGCGCCGGCGGCAATGGCAGAGAAATTTGCTGCTGCAATTGCTGCTGAATCTGAGGCTGTGATTGCGATGCTGCTTGTGGTGGCGCTTGCGGTGGCGCTTGTGGCGGCGCTGCTGCGTCCATCAAATCTGACAACATGTCGAAGCGATCATCGCTTGCTGGTGCTGCCGACTCATCAAACCTCACATCTCTGGAGATCTGGACCTTGCCATCAGGAAGCAGGATTCTGAATGCTTTGAAATTTGGCTGAGCATAGCCAAGATGCTTACCCACGACTGCTTTGGCTGGGAGTTGACCTTTCTTGCGCTTCTCAGATGGGACTCGCACGAAGCACGTGCAGCCCCAGATGTGCAAATTGCTAATGTCAGGCTTGGTGCCTTTCAGGAGCTGCCATGATGATGGCTCACCTTCGCTGGACATGATGTTGGACAGATACACGGCATGCATTGCTGCCTCTGCCCAATACTTCTTCTTTAAGCCTGCATCTGCCATCAGAGAGTCACGCAAAGCCGAGCAAGAGCCGATGCCTCGCTCTGCATGCCCATTCTCAGCTGGGCTGTAGCCTGATGTTTCTTGTGACTCAATGTGCCTGTCATTGAGGAAGGACTGCACTTTGTTGGACAGAAACACTGTGTCGCGATCAAAGCGCACGGCACGAACAGTGGCATTGTACTTCTTCTCAAGTTTCGGAATGAGATTCATCAGTGCATCTGCTGCATCAGATTTTCTGGCAATCGGGACGATGACTTTATAGCCACTGAAGTCATCAACGACCATCAGGTAGTAATTGGCACCACCTGCGGATGTTTCAAATGGTCCTGCGATATCAGTGTGCAGACGCTCCAGCTTGGCAGATGCTCTGCGGTGTGTTGCGGGAAATGATTCTCTCTTCATCCTCCCTATTGCACATGGGGTGCACACAGCTGTTGACTTGAGCTGTTCATCAAACACACGAGCTGGGGGCAGGCCTTGCACAGTCTCTCCTCGGGACATCTTTGCCAAGGTGCTGTGGCCTGCATGGCCGAATCTGCGATGCCATATGATGGCATCATTCACATGGGATGCAGCAGCAGCCTGTATCACCTGATCTGAGATGATCGGCTCACACTGTACACAGTAGAGACGATTGACTTTGTCGCCTCTCAAGAGCTGCTTGGAGCCATTGCAAAGAATAATCTTTTCTTTCTCGCCTGTGTACGAGAGCCCTGCTTCATCAGCACGGCTGAGAGATATCAGATTGTCTTGCAGCTTCGGAACAAGCAGCACATTCTTCAGCTCGACCTCTTCACCGCAATGATTGGTCAGCTTGACTGTGCCAACGGCTGAAACTTCCTCAGTCTGGTTGTTGGCTACAGTACATGTTGATTGCATGGCAGTAATGTCATGCAGATACTCAGCTCGATTCACCATGTGATCGGTAGCTGCTGAATCAAAGAGCCATCTGGACTCTTGTGAGGACGCAGCATTTGCAATGCAAACAAATGCGCTGGTGCTTGGAGGGCCAGATGCTTGATTAGCATTGGCACCAGAACCTCTGCCACTGCCACGATATCCACGGCCACGGCCTCGGCCACGGCCTCTGCCACGGCCTCTACCACGGCCTGCGCCTCGGCCAGCATTGGGATCATTCTCATAGGAAAGCTGATCATTCTTCAGTTTGAAGCACTGGAGAATCTGATGGCCTGGTCTGTGGCAATACTCACATTGATATCTCTGATCTGAGCTTATCTGATAAGCTCCGGACCGGGATGATGATGACGTGTCATGCAGCTTCTAAGCAGGATTTCCATCCGCTGAAACCATTGGACGGCATTGGCTTGAGTGAGCTCAATGCCAAGCTTGACATCTTTAAGATTCATTTCAGATCTTTGAAACGCAGTGGATTCGTCAAAAGCCCATAACCTGTCACGACATGTGGGTCGTTAGCAAGCACTCTGTCTTACATGAGAGAGGGCGACATATTTATGCAATGAGTTTGATCACACCTGTCACGACATGTGGGTCGTTAGCAAGCACTCTGTGATGCTCACTAACTACAGCTACACTATATGCAGATCAATATCCCACAGTCATGACCACTAGCACACTGTTGCTGCATGATATGCATTAGCCGCTACATTGACTCAGCACGAGTCAGCGCGAGTCAGCGCGAGTCAGCATGTCTACTCAGCGGGCGCTCAGCACTAGGCTAAACACACTTCTCTCAACAAGCAACATTCCTTCAGCGCGCATATAACAGCCAACATCTCTATGTCAGACACCGAATAATTCAATTCAGGGCCGGACAGTTTGCGAGAGTAATAGGCAATAGGATGTCCCTCCTGCATGAGGACGGCTCCCACGGCTGGAGGTTTGGAACAGGCGTCACTCACCAGAGTGAAGTGCTTAGAAGGATCAGGAAGGACCAAAACGGGCGCCGAAATCAACGCCTGCTTGATGCGACCAAACGCCACCATGCACAAGTTTGTCCAACGAGAAGCAAAGGCAGCATGCATAGCTTGCATGTCGGACGGACTGACACGTCGGAAGCGGCTGCGCTTACCCGCACGTTCTTGTGTTGTCAAGCCCTTCAACAAATCCGTTAGAGGCGAAGCCATGACCGCATAACCTCTGATGTACTTGCGGAAGTAATTGGCCAACCCCAAGAACTGCCTAACGTCGGCTACGGACTTGGGTTGAGTGCTGTGGCCGTGGGGCGTTTGATGCATTTGTGGTTGGTTGTTGTCTGGGGGGTTTTTTTTTTTGCTGTGTTGCTTTCTTGTGGTTGCTGGTGTGGCAGCCGGTCGCTGGGTTGGCTTGAGGTTGTTTGTTTGCTTTGTCGTGACAGAGGGAAGGTCAGTGAGACTCGATTTACAGAGACAGGAGCATGACATGAACGATGCAGAGACGCAGACATACCTGTCGTGACAGAGGGAAGGTCAGTGAGACTCGATAGAGCTCACTGCCCACATCTAGACTATATATATGCAGAGTACGCCCTTCTGTCACGACCCTCATGATCACACAAGTGCGTCCACTACATGCATGTTCACACTGGCCTAGACTAAACCTATTTCTCTCGACATGCTTTGCCATACAATGGCCAGGTATTTGTAACTTAATAGAACCCAAGTCCGTCCATTAAGTTACACTAAAATAGTATATAGGACAGAATAGGTCAGAAACAGTCACCGATACCAAATGTAACACACAGCGAAAAAGAGCAAGAATAAGCAACGGTCCTTAAAGGCACACGCGGACATATAAAGCTAATGTCCGCGCTGGCTGTGGCCCGCATCGCACAGCCCACGGGCGTGACACCCGATGACATGGCTTACTCCAGGTCACCGTAAGGGATGACACTTGACCCCCGCTAGCCACCACTTTGCCTAGCTTGCTTGACCATGACACGTGTCATGTAACACTGTGCATGACATAGACGCAGCAATGGCTCACGATCTCAATCTCTTCCAGGTGCTGTGTCACCGGGTCCCGGTTGTATATCACTGTTCATCCGTTTCAGTTCTCGCTGTAGATTGAGCATGGCCTCGCTTATGTCACAAGTTCGCTACTGATCTGTAGTTGCTGGGCCTCTTTTGCGCGCTCTGCTCCCCTGAGTTCTCAGAGCACACAGTAGGTGAGGGCATGCCCAGAGTACCATTGCCTCAAAACACATCTGCTCACAATGCAGCCTACGCACTTCCTATTTCGATATCCCGGATCATCCGGCCCATGCTGGATCTGTGCCGTTGATTTCTCGCAATGTGCTTCACTCCACGCATTCCACTGATCAGAGAGCACGCTGCGTGTCTACTGAACACATCATGGTGTCATGATCTTACAAAGGCCCTGAACCAGGATGGTTCCAAGGCAGCTAGGCATGTGTCAGAAAAGCTATCATTTGTGCAGGTCAGGACGCGCAGTCCTTGTTCAGGTCAGGTCAGGACAGCCAACATCTCGTACCGGCTGCGCACAGAGGTAGAACCGAGAGATGTTGAAGGGAAGTGCTAGTACCGGGAAACAGTGAAGAGAATGGTTACAGATCTCAGGGTGCACATCCTTATATGCACACTGAACACTCAAGGTTACGCCGGGAAAACCTTCGCAGGATCTCCCTGACTACATCGAGTCAATCCTGGCTGGCGGCTTACCCCTACACTGGATCCGCGGATCGCCTGTGCATGGGTGCACCTGTCACCACGCTGCTGCCCGCAGGCGCATGCATTGTGACATTGACTTGAACTCGAATCTTGTATCTTGTATCTTGATATCTTTATGAGTTTGAATGCACCATCTTATACTCCCTTTCAACACTGCTCCGCACCGACGCCTTTGCTTCCCCCTACATTTCCACAACTCAGAGCACTGCATATTCTTCACTGTCAGCTCGGCACGTCACAACATAGAGGCCGTTCATCCCGATGTAATTGATAGTATTTTAATTTCGTTCTCAGCCCCAATCGGCCGAGCTTCCTCAAGGATGAGAAGGCTTATGAGCACGGCAACTACACCAAGCAGTGCAGAGACAAGCGTGCATCAGAGCTGATGGCACGGCTGAGCGCACAGTCGACGAGCATGGCTCAGTTACATAGCTAGGCCACGACAATGGTGGACGCATGCAGTTCTGGCGGAACAGAAGGCATGATGTGCATCTGCACGGTTTGATCGCACAATGCCCAGCACGCTTCACGCCAACACACCCCGGGGAGCCACGGCTGGTGGGTTCCGCCGGCGTGTCCCGGGAACTGCCATGCGTGCGGACGCCTGCTTGCACCCTCGCCAGTGTCGTGTGTGCATGTAAGCGCGCTCCCACGCTCTGCAGCAGCGGGGCTCCAGCTGCAGACCAACGACGGAGCGCAATCTCTCACATGGCACACGTGCGAGCCTCCGTGTCCGCGGCGGTGGCCCGCCAGCCGCTGCGACGGCCGAGGCGCCAGCGAGAGGACGTGGGATCTGGCAGCCGCTGGAGGCCGACCCTGGGCCCCACGCCTGGGTGTAGGCGCTGCCGGGCGCGCACTGTGCTGCGCCGGGGCCTGGCTGGTGTCATGCAACGTGGCGCTGGGGGTCTGCGTTTCTGGTGTTGCACCTGCGCGGCAGCCGTGGAAGTGCCGTGTCGCTTCTGTGTCTTTGGCGGTGTGACAGCGTGGGCGTTCTCTCCGAGTATCACGCCGGAGCTCTCTTGGGGTGTCACGCGCGCGCTGGGTATGTCTTGCACCTCGTCACGGCCGGCACGCAAGCTTGGCAGTGACGAACAGGCACCTCGTGGCCTGTGGTGCGTGCACCACGATGAGTAGGTTATCATGTTACACATACCGGGCCATTATATGGCAAAGCAAACAAATACATGAAGCCAAAGAGCGACCGGCTGCCACCTTAGCAACAACAAAATCTCATCACGGCAAAAGACTCAGACAATGAGTAGGTGGGATACCACCAAGCAGGTTTGCACTGTTGTTCACCCAAGCACCACACCAGTCATTCATGGAACGGGGCCCGGGATGATGCGAATGGGATCCAGGAAGCAAGCTGCACGAGATAACGATTAGAACTACTGAGTCGAACTTCGAAGCTGGCCTGGTGTGTGTGTGTGTGTGTGTGTGTGTGTGTGTGTGTGTGTGTGTGTGTGTGTGTGTGTGTGTGTGTGTGTGTGTGTGTGTGTGTGTGTGTGTGTGTGTGTGTGTGTGTGTGTGTGTGTGTGTGTGTGTGTGTGTGTGTGTGTGTGTGTGTGTGTGTGTGTGTGTGTGTGTGTGTGTGTGTGTGTGTGTGTGTGTGTGTGTGTGTGTGTGTGTGTGTGTGTGTGTGTGTGTGTGTGTGTGTGTGTGTGTGTGTGTGTGTGTGTGTGTGTGTGTGTGTGTGTGTGTGTGTGTGTGTGTGTGTGTGTGTGTGTGTGTGTGTGTGTGTGTGTGTGTGTGTGTGTGTGTGTGTGTGTGTGTGTGTGTGTGTGTGTGTGTGTGTGTGTGTGTGTGTGTGTGTGTGTGTGTGTGTGTGTGTGTGTGTGTGTGTGTGTGTGTGTGTGTGTGTGTGTGTGTGTGTGTGTGTGTGTGTGTGTGTGTGTGTGTGTGTGTGTGTGTGTGTGTGTGTGTGTGTGTGTGTGTGTGTGTGTGTGTGTGTGTGTGTGTGTGTGTGTGTGTGTGTGTGTGTGTGTTGCAGAAGGGAAATGCGGAAATGTACGCGCACTCGCTGACGGCAGTCGCCCGGTCGTGCGGCAAGCATTTCACCCATGGCTTTGATGTGCCGGTGGATGCTTTTCTGGGTTGAGAGCTCTGGTCGTGGCGCATTTTATGCGATTGTGTTTAGATGTTGTCTATGTATTTTGCTGTGATGAGGTTTGGTTATTGCTATGGTGGCAGCCGGTCGCTCTTTGGCTTGTTGTATTTCTTTGCTTTGCCATGTAATGGCCCGGTATGTGTAACCTTATTGACCGCCTGTGAGTCATATACCCATTGCGCTCTGAACTCGAGCGATCTTTGCATGTTGGCTGGCCCACTACAGCGCAGCACTGCAGGACTCCAAACAATGAGGTGTATGTGCAGGACCAGCGGATGGCATCTCATCGACATCGTTCCTCTCATGCTTGAAAAGGGAGGTTTGCAGCATGTGTTATAGCGCTGAGCTACAGGGAAGAATGTGAGGAAGTCCCAAAGCCGTGTCGGGTTATTCCCTTGTTGCCTATGGGGGAGACGCGTTGGTGTTGGACACTGATGCTGGTGTAGGCACGCCTGGACTGCCTTTGTGCGTGCACCATTGCAAAATTCCCCAGCATCAGCGAGACAACGGAGATCTGAATGCTGCGAACAAGATCCGAACATGCGATTGGACCCACGAATGTGGGACTGCAAAGCTGATCCCCGGATCACAGCATTGCACCGTTTGGTGCTGCATGCATGCGTGCGATCACAATCGGACGACCCATCGGTTGCTACTTGATGGCATCGGAGCCAGTCATATCAAACAAGCCTGCTGTCTGATCACGCATGCATGGCCTCTGTGAAGCACACCGGCTGACACCCGGTCGGGCATGGGCTCAGAGTACACAAGGCTGATCGTGGCCGAGAAGCCGTCATGTGTACACAATTCTTTCATGTGTGCAGGGATGGGAGGGGCGATTTTGCCTAATGCATGGCTGACCTCCATCATGCAGGGTCTGATGAGCCGTTCAGGGCGGATGTGAGTACAGGCGAAGCAGCTGCCCACTAACAGCCCGGAGCCACCAGCGTGGCAGCGTCCCGCATCTACGGCATACTTCTGTCTAAAAAGCAAGCATCTGAAGACTCTGTATAATCTTATTCTTGTGAACGTTCTACTTTCCAGGACAAGCACTGTGTGGGCCACAGCGTCTCCGTCTGACAACGTCCGATACACTCCATCAGCGCCGGACCAGCAGCCACACAGGCGGATTGCGGGCAGCCACACAGGCGGCCACACCGGCAGCCACACCGGCAGCCACACAGGCAGCAACACCGGCGGATTGCGGGCATTGTAGGACATGTGCAGACGGAGCCAGTGTAGCCGCTATCATGTCCCACAGACGCAGACGGTCTGGGTACTGGACCGAGCCAGGTGGTTCACTTGAAGGAACCGGCGTGTTGCAACGCATGGCTGCCCTACAGACGGCCTCCTTGCAAGCAACTTCAGGCCGGACCGGCGGCCCAGCGCCAAGACAAGACAGTGGCTCGCCGCACAGCTCGCTGCAGTGGTGCAGCCTCTCTCTGGGTGATGCATGGCAGCAGCTGCCCGTAGCTCCTGTTGCTCCGCCCCCGCTCACCGCCCCGCCCCTGCCTGCCAGCACTGCTCCCTGCCCCCGTGCAGCCATGGCCTGCTCATCTTGGCTCTGCTGGGATGCCCAATTGCAGAGCATACTCCCTACAGAAGATGCTACGCCGCGGGCTGCCGCTGCGCAGACCCGCAGCTGCGTCCGCCACCGCTGACCCCCCATTTACTTCTCCTCCGCTGCCTCCTCCTCTGCCTCATGCTTCTGCTCCGCTTCCTGCTCCTCCTCATCCTTGGCATGCTGCGCCTCCTCCTCCATCTCCTCCATCTCCTCCTCCTCCCCTTGCTGCACACCTTCCTCTTCCACCGCTTCTTGCTCCTCTGCATCCTCCCCTTGCTGCTCACCCTTCTCTTCCAGGGCGTCTTGCTCTTCTACATTCTCCTCTATCTGTTCCTCCTCCTCCTCTGGTTGCTCCTCTTTCTCTTCCGCGCCTTCCTGCTGCTCCTCTTCCTGCTCTTGCGCCTCCTTCTCCTTCTCAGCTTCTTTCAGCAGGTCCGTCTGTGCGTGCACCCAGCTGCCCCAGGAGCCGCTCTGCAGGTCCTGGTGCCGGTGCCCGAAGTGGTTCTGGAGCATGCCCTCCATCTCGAGCCGCGTCAGCAGGCACACCCCCCGGTCCCGGAACTCCTTGCGCCGCTCATACAGCAGCTTCGAGAGGTGCTGGTCCAGGCCCCCGTACCGCTCCACGCCAAGATAGTCCAGGATCCCCTCCGTGAACACCCAGGGGCCCGTCACCCACATCACAAACTCCCGGCCGTCATCAATGGCCGATCTGTACACATGCAGGTACACCTCTAGCCATGCAAAAGCTGTGCAGCAGAGCCGCGACAGGCCGGGGGGGGGGGGGGGGGGGGTTGAACTGCGAAAGCATGCACGGACGGGTGCCTGGGCTGCGTGTGTGAAGCACCCACTACGTCCAGCTGGTCATGCATTCATGGTGACACGATTGCGGCAGCAGGCGCATCGGCAGCGGCGGCGTGCGGGGCGCACTGGTAATCACGCCGGATGACGCGCTCCAGCACGAGGTCGAGGATGCGGCCGAGGACACCGTGGCCCGGCACGGACGCAAATGCCCACTGGCAGAAGTAGAGGTGGTGCTCGATGGAGACGGAGAACTGGCAACCACGAGGTGCCCAGTGCTCGATGGGCTGCTTGCACTCGGTGTCCATGTCAGCGTACACGCCTCCGTACTGGTACATGACCATGTACCTGCAACCAGAAAGACGCGATTGTCCTGGAGCGCCCCATCAGGGACACGTCGGGGCTGATGATCGAGCGGCCAGGGACAAAAATATACGGGGATCATATGTATCATACAGACAGCATATGGGACGTCAGACCAAACGAGAAGGGGGTTGGCCTGGGCAGCCCCGGGGGATGGCCAGTCGACGGACCATGGGCTGATGACACAGTGGGGACAGCTAAATAAAAAAAGAGGAGGTGCAGGTGCAGAGCTACGATCACCATGAGGGTCAGGACATTCAGGAGATATTCTACCCAGTAATGAGCATCCCGGAATGTATTTGCTGCGTGTGCTTGAGAGTTGAAAGCAAGTGCTGATGTCTACCCAGCTGCCGCAGCGTCTGCTGTGATGTCATCCTGTCCTAATGATGTGTTGGGTCAGAGCGCTGACGCAGGATGTCACACAGCTCTTGGCAGACAACTTGAGGGCAACTTGCAAAAGCTCGCAGGTAGGGAAACTTCACACGTGTGGAATGATTCGATCATGATCATCTTGGTTGCGTTCCTGAGGCTGGCGTACCTAAAAAGATCTGCTTTCATGACTCCCAGAGGCAAGTCCTTAAAGGCTTGCAGCACGGTATCGTTGTAGTGAGCCGCAACAAACGCCTCAATATCGTCATCATCCATGAAGTATTGGTCCCATCCGGGGTTAAACTTCGTCCATGAGTTGAACAGGTCGGTCGCGAACGCCGGCGTGCCCTGGCGAGACCGAGCCGTGCGCCATATCGTCTGGGGAACATTCACATCAGCCCGGGACAACAGCGAAGGATTTTCAGAGCGAGTGACGGTTCCGGCAATCCCATCACGCTCCAGGAGGTTCGGCTGTCGGTCTTGCCCGCCCCGCAGTATTTCATTCGACTCCGCACTAAAAATTCTACTGGGCAACGTTCCCTGGGTTCCTTGGCTTCGCGACTGGATATCCCTCAAGTTCTTACAAAACCACCGGTGCTGACTGATCTTGGACGCCGTCAAGCTGAAGAGCCCGGCCAACACAGCGAGCGAACCCACGACAAGGCAAATCACCACGCCCTTGAATCCCTTCCTGACGCCCAGGAGTGATCGCCAACCCACCATTACCGTTTGGTAGAGTGCGGAGACGACCGTACTGCTAAATTCGAAGCCGCACTGAAGAGTCAGTGCGCATGCGTTGGAAGCGCGGTCGTGGCGACGATATCGACCAAGGAGTTCTGGATCATCAACATGCCCAGACTAGTCAGCTGCGCAAGTCCTGCGAGATGAACAGCAGCACGTGCGGAGCTGATTTCATGTATTACGCTTTCCCCAACGGAAAACACGAGCAAGAGCGATTGTGCACACGCATCACAGACCGCTCGCGTACACGAACTGACCCCCGCCCAACCCCCGCGCTGCCCCCTGGGAATTGTGGGCGCCTCGCACGCGTGAACTGCCACCGCAAAAGCACAGTCCCAAAAGTGCGCCCGCGTCCCGCCTCAGGGCACCAAACAACAATGTCATTATATGCTCATCACGCCGTATATCAGGCCATGCGATACATCGCGCGTGCCGCTGCATGTAACGGTTGCAGACCGCAGGTCGCGTGCCACACCAAATGCAAGGATACTTCGCGAAGCTGCAAGGCCATGAACGTTTTGATATTGACGATCTCTCCGAGATATCTAGCTGCAGCTATGTACATATGCGAGCGGCCAAGCCCTCTCGTTGCGTGCACGTGCATAGTGCCCGCGAACTGCGACCGCTGAAGCAGCCTGATTCCAGCCTATTTTTTTGCCGATCCGTAGCGGCCTTGATTGTAGTGCGAGTGTTATTTCGGCGGAACTCCTGGCGGGATGCGGAGCACACTGTGCTATTTTCACAGTGTGCTCTACAAACCGGTCGGTACCCCGCCACATTCCGAATCGAAGTGGCAAAAATTCGACGGCGAACGGAGCGAGTGTCGGTGTGCTCTCCGACGCGAGGATGCCATGGCTCCCTGTACAGATCTATACCATGTCGGAGTTGAGAAGTTTTGGCAGAAACACGACGGCTATCGAAACGAGTCGTCATTTTTTCCCGCAAGATTGAAAGCTGTGGAATGGTGTGCACATCACGCTGTGTAACTTGAACATCCTGGCAAATTTGGAGTCATCTTACCGTCAGCTTCCCGGACACGGACGTACAAAGCTGTACGCATGCGTGGAACTGCATGTCGATCTTGGGCGTGAGGTGGTACTGGCATGACCGAGACATAAAAGTACGCGGTGACGTCTTCGAAGACCTCCCTCTACTCACAATCGGTGCACCGCGGTGCGATGCTACAGGAGTGCGTTGCGAGGCAAGCGTCATGAAGCCCGTCGATGCGGCAACTGCAGCCATGCTTCCAACACCAAGACATGAGGGTCTGACACGGAGCAATACCAAGGAAATGCACATCTGCGTGTAGCAGAGCCTGCTACAGACTGTCCTCGATCGGCTGACAAGCACGCACGTAGGCAGACATCGCGGAATGCTGGGTGCCGTATACGCTGAATCGCGCACCATAAAGCATATTGTCGGATTGAGTCTGCCTATGGCCGCTTCGGCATGCAGATGCCTTTGCAGTGAAGAAGGGCTTCCAAGTGTACACCGACAGCTGCTGCGCTAGTCCAGCGCGACTACAGCGATGCCCTTGCTCCCTACGCGCAGGAAAACCCTTGCAATCAAGAGAGAGCTTGTATATGCTGTCCTTTGTGCGGTGGTGCTCATTGTGGGGGCGCTTTGCTTCACCTCCATCTCGGGCGCTGTGCTGGAGCAGATGCCGTGTCGCTTCGGGGAGCCGTCGGACGCCGAGCTCCTTGCCGACGTCCTGCAAAAGCTGACTCGACTCGGTCATAAATTCACGTACGCGGGTTCAGCTTCCGCTGTCTCGGCAGACGACGCCGCAGCACCAGGTGCCGCAGCAACAGAAGAGCTCGGGGCCTACCTCGGGAGCGTTGCAAGGGCAATGACGCCTACGCTAGACGACCGCATGCAAGTCACCATACCTCTGAAGATATGGCAGTCTGCGCGGCGTTACGATGGAAACTCGCTCGCCACGGCGACGTTGTTCGGCTCGTGGACCATCACCAACCCGAAATGGGACCACTTTCTGTTGGACAAGGTGGAGATGCACAAGTTCGTCCGGCAGCAGTTTAAGGAAGACGTTGTTGAGTTGTTCGAGGCAATGCCGCTGGACCAGATGCGCGTCGACGTCTTCCGGTGCGCTCGAGGATGCCCTCTTGACCATGCCGCGGTGACCCAGGTGGCCTGCACCTACCAGTGCATCCTGGAACCTGCTTCATGAATCATACTGCATGCTCACATTCGGCTGCATGCGATTCGACCTGTGTCTGGGCATTCCCCGATCCGAGGGGCACTTGGATGGGTGCTCTGCCGTGCAACAAGTTAATCTGGACCTCCTCAGCCGTATGCTGAAGAGAATATTGCCAGCTCCGAATGAACGTGATCTCATGCAGTCGCCCGAGCCCTTGACTATTTCGCATTCCCAGATTTTCCGAGGGCTCTAGGGCGGGGGGTTGGCATGCTCACGCCCTCACACGATTCCGAGATTGAAGTGAATCAGATTGCACACAGATCCACCGTTCTCCGTGGCAAGCCATCCTGTTGATAGCTGACAGTGCTCTGCCAGACAATGGCCCATGTCCTTGGTATCTGTGTATATATGCACAGGTACCATGACGGCATACCCTCCTGCTGGCGCTCCAGCGCCATCATCGCCGTGCGCCAGTGCCTGCCCCGACTACGCGCCGACCCTGGCCCCACCTCCCCCTGGCCTGCAGGTTCATGCTCCTCCTCCACCATGGCGGCGTCTATGCCGACCTCGACACACTATGCATGCAAACTGCCGCCACGTGGGTGCCCCGCGGCTGCCGCTTCGCTGCCGCCGCCGCCCCCAACGACCCCCGCACCCTCTCCCCGGCTGTCGTTGCCTCCGTCGCCGCCGACGGCACCGCCGAGGCCGTCCTGAGCCTCATGCTGCAGCGCATGACGCATGTGCAGGCGCTGCTGGACGGTGGCGCAGCCACCGCAGACGTCGCATACAACACGACCGGCGCCGGCGCGTTCTCCGCCGCGGTCGCCATGCATGTCGGCACTCTCGCCGAGCAGCCGGTGGACGATGTCCCGGGGCTGCTCCGGGCGTCGGCTGAGCTGCGGACGAAGGGGGTGTGCCTGCTGACGGCGGAGGAGATGGCGCAGTACGCTGTGAAGGCGGAGGTGGGCTGGGAGTGGGACCGCGGACTCGTGTGGGACGGCGTTGCGGTGCGGTAGATGCGTTGGCAGTCCTCGCGTCTGCGTGGCGGAAGCGACAGCACTGAGGGAGGCAGGGCTGTGGTGGGACGGCCCGCAAAGTGGGGTAGCACCGCGCCAGGAGCATGCGAAAGGCCGCGTGTGCATGCGGGCCGCTCGGTGTGTTGTACTGTTGCTTTCAGTGGAGTGCAATAGCGATCATGAAGAAGTAGCAAGGGCATTGTAGTGTCGACTCGCCTGTGACAAAAAACACGTGACGGCCGATTCAGAGTCTTTTTCGGAAGATTCGGCAGATTCAGATACAACCGGGCACGCTTTCAGCAGGGGCAGCGTTTTGGGAGTGACCAAAAGTTACCATCACTTGCAGCACAGCCCTTATCTAGAGGCCTGCATTGTCAAAGCCAATCATTTGATCACATCTAGTATCTGTTGATCTACGACCTCGCTGCTGCACAGCGTGGGAGCGCGGTTGCATGCACACACGACACTGGCGAGAGGGCATCAAGGCGCCTGCACGCAGGACCCTGCACGCATGCCAGTGCCTGTCATGCGCCTGCAAAGTATACAGGCTGTGGAACAAGTCCACTGCGCTCCACAGGCTTTGCTGTCTTGTTGCATGCTGGGCATGGGAGTCTCCAGCGTCCATGTGGACATCGACGCGCACCTCGCCGTTCTATCCTCCGTTTGTTATTGCATTGTGCTCTGTACATGCAGATGTACCTATGCTATGGCACTGTGCTCTACCATGCATGTGCTCTGCCACGAAAGTGCCCAAGGTCTTGTCAGCTGCGCAGGAGAGCACGTGGTGACTCCGCATGGGGCAAGCACTGATGCCCTTAACAATCGGATGATGGCAGTGGCCCGCACCCGGTTTGCACTATCTCATTCGCATATGCCCAGCTGTGCTTGTCGCGTTTCAATGCGCCGTTGCTCGTAGGCCACAGGTCATGAGGCGGGCTACTGTCACGGTCTGTGCCAGCACAGCAGCATTATTATTAAAGATAGTTTTTAAGCGTACGGCACGCATGGCGATCAGGACGCAGGTGCCCCACATCACGGCATGGACCTGCAGCATAGGCTCTGGTCTCCTGCAAGGAGGCTCGCATTGTAGAGCCACTGCTGCCTGTGTCTCACCCCCAGCCCCAACTCGTGACGCAGTGGTGTTAACTGATGTTGGATGACCACTCAGTGACATGCGCATATCCTTTCATGTTGGCATGTCCACGCAGATGGAAGTAGCTCCAGTGCCTGGGTCAATCGATGTAGTGCTACTGGGTCGAGCATACACGGCGCACAACGCTCAGGACCAGATCCCCATACAACAGCAGCAGGTAACTACGACATGGCTGCAGAGCTGGGCGGGCGTGGCAGCTGCAGCACCCGTGCCAGCCATCGAGGAAGAACAGGTGTGACATCCGCACACGGCCATTTGGAAATACAGCGCCATACACCGACGCATACCACTCGTGCAGTCCTCTTGATACGCCATCAAGTATCTTTCACGCAGGCTTGCGATGTTAGCTATTTCGAGGCCTGCAATTATCGATGCTCGCGACGACAGGAGTCCTGTCACAGGACGGCAAAGCCTGCAAAAGCCGGCTGCACACCTCCGCCTAACCTGCTACCGTCTGATTTCTCTCACATCAAGACTGCGTCAGATGAGCGATATGTCTTCTCCGTTACCACTTTGCCACTATCAACAGCGCAGGGCAGGCTGTCGGTGGTCGGCTAAAGTACCGTACCGGCATGCGGTATATGGCACCATCCAATTGGATCATGTGGGAGGCAGACTGGAATCACCCGAAACAAGGGAGATGCACGGCATGCCACAGGAAGGCTCGCAAGCTGTTCCCGACAAATGGCCGAGGTGGGCACGAGCGAGCAGCAATACGTTGTGTAGAGGCGACGGCGCCACATGCCATGCAAAGCCACATGTGATTCGGAGGCATGATGGTGTGTTGTGCGTACGCTGACCCGTTCACTCTTCTGTACCAACATGTATCCGCCGCATGGACAAAGGCGAGGACGCAATACTGCCTGCAGTCCAGACCGCCAGCTACAGGCAGCTACAGGCAGCCATCGCCCAACTCGCATCACACCTCGCATTCTATATGGCATTCTTGACTCCACCGGAAGATCCGAGGGAGGACATGCATGTTTCACAAAGCACATCGGCTTGATCGACGATGACATTAATCATGATAAGCCGGTGTGAAGAGGTGTGAGGAGGTGTGAAGTGGTGTGAGGCGGTGTGAGGACTGAGAACGCGTTGCGCTACGCGTGGTACATGCCACGCTGGCAAGTCCTTCAAACTCGAGCCTGCATCACACCTTCAGACAATTTACAAAGGCTGCGGCTCCATATGCAAAAGTATCAGCATGTGACGTGTGTACCAGTTCAGCGTTGTGGTGGTTACCACTTAATGTGTTCCACCCAATGCACCATGTTTTCATGGCACCGCACAGGTCCGTATGGCTCTTTGTGTAACGAAACAGGCAGCAAGGCGGGCAGCAATGCGACTATTATGCAAAGCGCCTGAAAAGTGCAAGAGCATTTCGTCTCATGCAAGCTGTTGGAAGAGTCTCTGATACGCTCCATAGCAGCCAATGGAGCTGTGTGCTGCTAGGCAGCAAGTCTGCACTTGGTTCTACATACCATCGTTCTGGTTGCAGTTGTGGCCACACACACTGTGAACAAATGCTCACTCTTTCATATCTGAGCAGCCAATGGTTTTACACAACACACATGTATTGTATTCTTACAGACCCACCAGCCTCATCCAGTCTGCTAGTGAGTACCCACCAGCCACATGCAGTGTGCTAGTGAGCACCATCACAAAGCAGCACACAGCTCCTCCGCAATTGCAGCATTGCTGCCACGCATGGCAGGCAGACCCGGGCTATGTACCCGATCGCTTCGTGTCTCTCCAATCAAGTCAACCCCTACCCAGCTGCATTTCTCCTTCCTCACCCCGCGACCTCTACCAACAGCTCCGCTGGACGTCTGCATTGCCATGACCCCCCCCAACCATGCTGTCATGATGCACCCCATCCAAGTGACTGAAACAGCTACCTTAAACCAAACACTCTTTCACCCACTGCAGAGGTGGCAGCCGCTCCCTCTGCAGTGTCACAGATGTCCTATTCCCATTCCACTCACAGTGACGGAACAAAATGCGCACTAATTCATTTCCATAAGAACATGTAGATTACACTGGTCACGCCACCCCGAAACTGCCAACTGACTCGCCCGTTTGTGCTCTCTGCTCGCACCAAGCTACGAGTTGGCTGCGCCTTGCCGGGCTGTGTATGCTAGTCACTCACCTCCTCTCACCCATGGGCATATGAGAGACCCCGGTATGCAGCGAGCCCCCCGCACCACCCCACTCCCCACAGCAGCCCCACCCTCGCGGACAGAAGGTCTGCCTGCTGCATGGGCTGCAGCCGGAGCGGCTGCGCAGCTGCTGAACAGAGGGTCTGCGGTGGTGAAGGTGGCATCAAGTAAACCAGGTCAGCAACACTCTCCTGAAGTCGCACCTGAACCGGCTGCCGAGCCGCCCCACACCCACCAATACAGCCACAGCCTGCTGCACAGTCGCCCACGGCACGGTGGTGTGTGCCTCTTTCTGCGCACCGGGATCACGCACGTGTCCAGCTCGCAGTGCTCGCGGGTGGTCATGCATGCATCCCTGCGGCATTCGAGCCTGCGGCCGGCGCCTTGTTGGATGAACCCGGAGCTGCCACCTGGTTCCCAGCCTTCCCTGCGGCGGGGGTCAGCTTGCTGTCTGGCGTGGCAGTGATCTTTTCAACCAGCCCCTTGAGCCGCTGCAGCGCCGGGGATTTCCGCCGCATGGCGGTTTTCTTCTTGTACACCTCAGTCATGGTTCCGGCCTCTGCAGGCAGGTCCTCCTTGAACCATTCCATCGTGCTGATGTATTTGATGCTCGGGCAAGACTTCTTGAACTCCTTCACGCTCTTGGAACCGCCAGCAAACAAGTTCTTGAACAGGTCCACGACGTCCACCGGCAGGTCCGACTTGGCGATGCCTGCAAGCTGTGAGGCGTCAATGCCGGGCAGAAAAGGCGAGATCGCCTTTCTGGTATACCGCGTGCCATACCCCCAAGCACTGTTCCAACACGCAGAGCAGGCCAAGCAGGATCACCCACATCGGCAACCTGCAGTTCGCTTGCACGCAATACCACCAAGGCTCAACCGAGCAGGGCGTCCAGGACCGCGAAACACAGCTCGCAGACGACAGCACACCTTCCATCGCCTGCTCGTCGTCCTTCCAGTCCGCCTCCGGCGTAGAAGCCCACGCGATGATCTGCTCCTTGGAGAAGGGCCAGCGGCCGGTGAGCAGGAAGTAGAGCGTCACCACGGCCGACCACACGTCGCACACTGGCGCGAGGTCCTTCCACTCAGCAAGGCTCTTCCCGGCCTGGCGGATCATGTGCGGGCAGGTGTACATAGTCGCAACCACCGGCGTCTGTGCAGGACCCTGCATGGGAAGCGCGCCTGTCGGTGCACGCCGGACGGTGAGCGCATACGCCAGGGCACATACGCCAGGGCACTGTGTACTCCAGCAAGCTGCGCAATGCGTTCGCATGATGTATGTAGTGACAAAGGACAGAGGCCGGGCAGCGAGCCGTTGTCAGGAACAAACACGCAAATCCACTCACGCAGTCATGGCACTAGGCCAGGCACGAGCACGTACCACAGCTCGGCCGGTGATGCCAGCCAAAGATTGAAGCCCCGCACGGAGCACAAGAGCATTCGCCTTGCACAACGCCACACTCAACCGGCGCAGAGCATTCGTCACAAACAAAGCACGGCACAGCATGATGTATGTATGTAGTTACAAAGGACAGAGGATGTATGTATGTAGTTACACAGGACAGAGGCCGGGCAGCGAGCCGTTGCCAGGAATACACACGCAAATCACACAAATGTATGTATGCATGATTACATAGCCGTATCCATTCGGACAATGAAAACTCCAAAATCCAGGACCATTATATGACTGCGGGTAGTGCGGGTGCGGCCGCATAGCAGCGGTGCCGGCTTTGTGCACATGACACTGTCGGGCAGCAAGGCACAGCTGGAGTGATGTCCGGCCGCGGCTGCGCCACGCATGTCCGGGCGCCGCACCTGCAGCCGGACGTCCTTCGCGACGTGGAAGTCCGAGATCTTCAGGATCGGCATTCCCTTGTCATTCCAGAAGATGAGCAGGTTCGAGGGGTTGATGTTGCGGATGTAGATGTCAACGGAGTGGCAGAACTCGAGCGCGAGGATGAGCTGCTGGAAGAGGAAGCGCGCGGCCGGCACCGGGAGGCCGTGAGCGCCGCCGCGGCGGACCATACGGAAGAGGTCCCCTCCGTTCGCATACTCCGTCACGATGCACAGGAAGTCTGGCGTGCGGATGAGGGACTTGGGCTGCACGATGTGAGGGTGGTGCAGCTCGCTGCACAGCACACGGCGCTGCTCACACACATTGCAAGGGCTTGGGCCATTGTATGGAAGAGCACCCCATGATACTATCAGCACTTGTCTTGGTAGATCAAACATAGCACTCACCGCTGACGAGGCTGGGTGACCGTGTGACGTTAGATGAGACCACCCTGCCTGTGTCGTGGCTGGCGGCATGGCGCGGACGTGAGAGAGGGGTGAGGGGGCAAAGCACCTGAGCCTCATGACCTCCCGTGCTGCTTCTTTTTTCATAGCGTCGTTGGCCACATACGAACGGATCGCGACTCTCTCCTCAGAGCGACTGTCAGCCTTGTGGACAGCCCGGCCATGCGTGTTAAACTTGTCAGACTGCACACGCCGACACATCTCACACGAGGTTGTGCATGACCATGATGCTGCGCTGGGGCACATGGGCATGAACGGTAGTTGCTGACTGCACACAAGACACCTTGGCAATCCTGGCTCGGCCTACATGCTCCCTGATACACGTGATGCCTGCAGGATCACACGAGAGGGTGACACGCACAATCACGGTGGCGTTGGTGAAGCCATGGTTGTGCAACTGGCTCACCAGTAAGGCGCCAAGGCTCTCCGATTTGTTGCCATCGCAGCGGGTCGTGGTCATGATGGTTGCCGTATCGGTGATCCAAGGGCAAGCCCGTGCTGTTGTGACCAACCGCACTGATCACTCTGTGCCTGGAAAAGCATGTTCATAATTAGCACATGCCTACAGCAAAGATGCTGAGTGTGATGGGAGGAAACCTGGAACGTGACAAAGACAGGATAGGAAGCGGCCAGAATGGTGGATTTGCACCTCATGTAAATGCCTGGGAGTCAGACAGGACACACGGACTCGCGCTGCAAACCCACTCACAAACTTCGAACGAGGCACACATGACCCGCAGCCTGAGCGGAGCAAGGATGAGTCGACCGAACTGGCTGTCACCTGAGTGTTTGACCTTCACTACCGAGCTATGATGGCGCGATTATCCGGCACCTCCGCTTCAGTGGAGACCTGAAAGGTGTGAGCTACCCGATTGCACCAGAGAACGAAGCAAGGCTATGATCGGACACAACAAGGACCCAGTGCAAAGTCTTATCCAAGAGAATGCTACTAGGTGGTACAATCGCGTGGTAAACGCAATTGCGCAGCGATTCCAGACGCATTGTAAGGCGCACGAACCAAGACGCCACGCCACGGACGCGATGCATGAGAGCACACGCCGGTGCAGCTGCACACGATCAAAACGTTCGCATGTACACTATATCCGAAACGGAGCTGTCCTTTGAGCAGTATCCTGCGAGGACCGACCGAAGTTGCAAGGAATCGCCATGTTCGCGGCGTCAGCCCTATGCAACCGTGGACTTATTGAGAGCTCAAGACTTTAAAAGGATTTTCATGAATCCATGAGGGATGCTGTATCGTAAAAGGGCGGAACGCACGTCGCATGAAAAGAGAACGTGCCATGCGTACGTCCTGACACACAGCTACAATACCAGCTGGTGCCGAGCAATCACGAACACCATTTTCTGCTTTGGCTCGCAACGTTTCACCAAGACTCGGTCAGCGTTGTGATAGCGTACCGATGGACCCTCGCGCGTGTTTCGACATGTGCGGTCTTCTGTTGGACAAGTGCAATACCGATGTTGACTTGAAGGCACAGCCATCGAGCATGAAAAACCTTTACCTCCGGGGGCAAACGGGTATTATTGTCTATCGCCACGCAGCATCCGCACCTGCGACGTAGTGTCAGAAGATTGCTAGCGGACTCGGGCGCGTGACCGCGTGATGACGTGTGTGGCAGCTGCCGACCAGCCTCTACATGCCGATTAGTGTCAATTTTGAAAACAAAAAAGGTTATATCGTATTGACTCATACTATTGAGACCGCGATTAATCACTGGATTGCGACATAAGCTCCGCCGGGCGCCGGTGGCGATCGAGGCGTGGCAGTGACGCCTGGCGAGGGCGGCCCAACCAGAAAAAAGGGCATGGCATCTGTTTTCCCTCCCCAGAACAAAGCAACTGTACAGCGCTGGTGCTGAGTCGCTCGGCAAGCACACTCTGCTTCATGATGTGCTGTGAAACACACCCACACCCTGATACCGTCATGACATGTGCAAGACAAAGCCCCCATGCACCATGTCATAGCCAGCACCCTTGATCGCACTACAAGTCCTGGCTTATCTCATGCGGTGCATTAGCCACCTGTCTCTGCCCCTTTGCAAACATGCTTGTGATTGTACATGTAGCACAAGCCCTACATACATGAAACATAGACACCTCGTGAACTCCGGGTGCCAAATCATACTGAAGGGAACAAACACACACAGCAACATACCGCGCTAGTCAGTCCTGCTGCAGGCGGCCGCGCACACTGGGCCCAGGCCGAATGGGGCATTGAATGCCGGCTGTGCGAGGGTCCCTCATCTCTGCCGTTGTCCTTGTATCACACGCCGTTGATCTTGAAGCACAGTGCTGGAGATCCATGCATGTGCCGGCAGCTGCGCAGATGAATTGTGTGTGATGTGCCGAGCAGTGCAATGTAACGGGCCCATGCGTGCTGCAGATACAAGAGCGGCGGATGGGGCTGCTGCAATGGGGCTACACCGACCCTCTCCCCCACGCTCCCGCAATGATATATCGTATATTTCATTAGAGAAAGTTAGAGAATATTCTCTGCCGCCGGTGCTTGCGCTCAAACACATGACGTGGCATGGCCGCCGTCGCAGGCTGCGCCCGTGCGCGTGGCTGCATCCCCACTTGAAGAGCCCCAATGTACGCGCGATGTGATTGGTGCCTGGGTTGTGGATGCAGGCGGCGCAGCTGCAAGCAGTGTCCAGCGTCAAATCACCTGGATGTGGAAGCTATGCTGTGTTGCTGGGTGTTCTGTGTGGATCGGGCAGCCTATGGCTGATTGGCGCCTCCGGTGAGGTAACGAGAGTGAACTGAAGAATAATTTCTTCTGAGTTCACAGCCCGTGCCACCAGCTCTGTGGAATGCTTGTGAGGAGCTCCTAGGGTAGTTTGTCCAGGTAAGTCTTCCAGGTTGGTGGCAGCTGACAAGCACTGAGCAGTTGTAGGAGGAAGTTTATGCACCAAAGCTTACTGCGGCCGCAGACTGGTCTGCTGTTGATCAGCCCACCTGTTGAGGAAAGCTGCAGCTGCACAATTTGGTCAACGTTGACCAAATGTACATGATGTTTAAACATCTTTAATTCAAGATGTGTGCACACCTGGACGGGCGGACACAAACCGGACTATCTCGAGATCTGAGGTAAGCCAAGGCCTACAATGCTCCCTGGGCTCGTGGACAGCGGGCACAGCGGGAGCTCGATAGAATGGGACCCGCTGGCCACAGGGCTAGGAGCAGGAGACTCGGACCTGGCGGGCAGGTGGCGTGGTGATGTGCACTTGCGGCCGCGCCAGGTGGGAGCGACTGTGACCGCCGCGCTGGGAGCCGCAGGCATGCCATGGGAATGCGACATGTCGTGTGAGAAACATCATTCATGTGCGAGATTTCTAGAGAAGGTGACAGGCCATGACCGCACGATATGCGGAGGCTGGAGCAACTCTCGATCGTGCGTGACATCTCGCGTGTTACATGGACCAAGGGGCGAGGCGGGCAGCACCGCGAAAGCAGTGCGGGCAGTGAAAGCTGTCACGAAGGTCGATGTGTGTAACGAGGACACAGTCGGCTGCAGAGAGACCGCAGGAACCGCGGAGGTCCATGTGCAGCATGCAACGCTCACGGTCGGCCTTCACAACAGGCTGTACAACTGCTGAACACCTCTGACAGTTCTGTTGTGGTCTCGTGGAGACTGCAATTTTTCCTGGTCCCCCCTGCATGGCCCCCTTGCTCAACCTGAGCACATATCCGCCCTCAGCACAACTTGCCTGGAGGCTGTGTAGGCAGCGTGTAGCACTTGGAGGTTTCGATCGACAGGCATGTTGCTGCAGTTCGGAGCCGTCCATGCAACCATCATGGTGTGATGATAGTCTGTGGACTATCTGCAAATTTACCAGTACATGGGATGCTGGCCACTGCATGGCTGCCATGCAATGACCGTGTGTGCCTGTAAGGCCTACATCCAGACTTCATGGCAGAACTTGATATTTAAAGTGCGATCAGTGGCACATCACCAATGAGGAATGCAGCACAGCAACCTGATCAACACTTGATCAGTCACAAAAACACAATCTAAACATTGAACACAGATCGACAGGCCAGCAACACCAGCGCCAGAAGGTGAGGCAGTGGTGGCAGGGAAGCACGATATCTCTGCTGACACAAAGCCGCTGTGGCTCACAGACCCCCCACCAATGCAGATATGTCACTGGGCTAGATGCTGTACAGTAAAGAAAAGTAAATCTGAATTCACTGAGCCATATCCTGCAGAGGACATTGACAACTCCGCGTTAATGGGACCACATATGCTGAGTACGTTGTCCTGTCCTTGCGATGGCGTGAGCTCGTGTATTTGTGGAATACTTGATAGCTACGTGATCGGCGGTGAGTGCCATCGCAAGGAGCAGCATCGACGCACATGTAGCCAGCGATGTGCCACATATGTGCTGCGGGCTGCACTGGGCTCTGGAGGTCAAGGCCAGAGGGCTGCACTGGTTAGGGCGCAGGCTGGGGCAGCAGCATGAAGAGAAAGAGCAGATCCAGCATGCTCAGATTCTCACCACAACCACCAGGATGGCTCTGGACTTCCCGAAAGGCATACCGAAAGACACATTCACGCAAGCCAGTTGCAATTCTTTGGCTCATTAAGAAGGGCTGTGCTGCTTGCTGACAGACATGCATCATTGACAGGCTTGCAGTGATAGTCCACGGCCCCAGAAGTTGCAGGAGAAGCGCCGATAGCTGCACAGTGTTGTCGCAGATCGAAGCAGCCACATGCTTTGGGCGTAGATACTGCGGCGTGGCGTGGCAATACCACTCTATCAGGTCGAGTCACGACGCCATGCTCCACTTCAGCAGAAACAACGCTACATAGAATGATATATCTTGTTAACATAATTGCGCTTCAAGATAAGGGATGCAGCTGACTTGACTGCACATGGATCGGCTACATGTTTACAAGCCTACATGTCTGGCCTCGAATGAAGCTGGAACTCCACGCAAAGCATTTCATTAGCACGCAAGTGCTATTAGCCTGAAAACAGAAATCAACAACAACGACCATAGATTGAATCGTTGTTCGAAGGTAATGGCTTGCAGTCAAAGCCATGTGCTCCAGCTAAACTATTCTGAATCTTCTTCGCCTGCCGGCTTTCGCAGACCTATCTGCTCTTGCACCCATTGAACCGAAGGATCGCCGATCATATAGAACAGCCCACCGCCCAGAACAGGACCCCACAGCCCGAGACCAAAGATTTGGGCTGGGCTGGGGCGGAACGCCTTTGGAATTGCCTACAGCAAGATTATCGGTCTGACCCATTGATTGATGCAATCAGAAATGGAACTGGCTAGTCCAAACGTAGACCAATGCGATGCAACCGGCATCATCGCTGGCACTGCCCGCCCCTCAGTGACAACGGTGTGGCCGTAGATCAGAAAGAGGTTCGATGTCACAGAGGGGCATACCTGCTCCAGCATGCCCAACATATTAGCTTTATGCGTCTGTGGATCAGAGATGCAACACTACGCTTCACTAGCAGTACACGAAGCCAGACAGCAGATTTCTGCGAGCAATACAGTGTTGCGCTATGCGAAGGTGATAGCGCGGCCTGCATGGTTTGTATTTCGTACTGCTGTTGGCTTATTTAGTTTGTACTGTGGGGAATATCGTCCCGTTGCACCGCGATGTCTCAAAGCCTTTATATCGCTGTTCCCGGGGGCAACACCTGCACGCATTGCAAAAGTGGCAATTTGATCGAGATCCCACCGCAGCTGTGCGGTGTATACGCCAATACTGCTTAGACACGGCGTGACTGTGTAAGATTTATCCTGCCGATCGTTGGCGGATACAGCGCACGGGCAAAAGGCCATACGTTCAGACTTGGCGCCCGGTGCATAGGTGTCGTTCCTTGTGAAAGCTTTAAGTTTAGGTTTGGGCCCGCACTTTGACGGCAAATTGGTGTATGTGAGGTGGAACTTCCGCCTGTGCTTGACCCCTCCGCCCCCGACACCAGCATCTGGAGGCATCGGCGCTCACAGCTGCTTTGGAATATTTGCGTTATTGCGGTGAACTGGTTTGTGCGAGACACCAATGTCTCTTGATCAGCACCCAGCGCATGCAAATTCACAGCCTGGCTCGACGACAACAGCTGATGCCTTGTTCACTCATACCGACGACGTCAGGAAGAATTCCGAGGTAATTCGCACGCTGGTCAAGTTGACGGCATCTCCAGTTCACGTAGTCATTTCTTTGGTGTGCAACAGCTGCTTTGACATACGTTTCACTATCAGAAGTTGTGACACAACATTGTGAAGCAACTCATCGTGTGCTTGATCTGATGGTAGGGTGGGCAGATGAGCAGAAACGCTCCTCAGCACATGTCGCGGATGCCTGTCAGACTGGAGCGACATGATAGCAATGGTCAGTTTCGGGACAATCGTGGCAAGATTCGACCACGGACATTCACCTCTTGCCCTTGTCATGGGCTTCCACGAACCTTCAATAAGGCAGACTTCACACACAATCCTGCAAGGCTCGTGGACATTGCCACTGAGACACGGAGCCTGGTTCATCGGTTGGAGAGTGTCTACAGCAGGCCTGTTGGCCAAGCAATCGCAATGAAATCGCCTCCACGTGGAAAGCCCTGCAATGAGGCCCCAACCAGTAGGAACAGGTAGGATATCATGTTTCCTTGTGTTCGAATGACACATGCACTCTTGACAGCGAATCCGTCTGGAGCGCACGGACCACTCTGCACCCATGTACGGTATGGCCAGGGATTGCATGTTCCACCGCGCCACGCACAGCGTGTTGTGCTTTGCAACAGTTGCAAGAAAGTGGAAGCTGCCCCTGCTATGTCGACATGTACCTGCGCACGTTTGCTGCAGCACATGCTCGGTGAGTCTGTATTCATTGCCACACGGTAACCCTTTGAAAATGCTTTCAACGGAATGGTCAATCACCACAGGTGTGATTGCAAACACATGTGCATTGACAAGTGTATGTACCTTACACAACTGGAGTTTGGTCTGAGCCTGTTACGACCTGGAACTATGTGACACAGCTAGCAATCAGCAGCCCTCGTGATGCCGCTACAGACGAGAGGATATGCCTCTCCTCACTGCCAACTGGTTCATACTCAGCATCTTGTTCAAGGTGGATGTTGGTGGGCCCTGATATGGATACTTGGGCTCTCATGCTGCTCCAGGAAGCTGTTCAGCGAGAGGGTCGCGGAGGAGAACCTGCGAATCTATCACAGGCTGCAGAAGATCAAACCTTCCCGGGACACCTCAAGTACACACCTACGCAAAGAATGGCAGACTGCACAGAAACTCGCAGCAAACATCTCGCGTACCCAGACGTCATCTGTTCGGCTGCGGCGCCGTCTTGGAACTGACTGGTATGATGCAAGGCACGGTTAAGCTGCGCCAAGGTTGAATTTTGAATCGAGGTTGGAGATGACCATAGTACCTCCCGAGGTCAGTCCCAGGTGGCGCCTTCCAGGGCTGATCATCACATGGGCTCAATGTGACCGCTAGAGACATTTCATACGATGAAAGCCTTCGTTGTCAAGTTCTGAGTGGTTCAACATGCGATGATTCTGGACACACGCCGTGTCTTCAGGGCTGTTGACCATTAGTTCGTCCGCCCATCAGGCCCCGCATGCACATCAGACGGAGTGAATCTGTTGCTGATGCTCTGTGGTACAACCTGGTGCTCTGCCATGCTACGGCCTGTGCTCATGTAAGTTCCTGGCATACACTATGCATCTTTACACATCACGAGGTCGGATCCTGGTGCTCCTTCTAGCAATGAAAGTCCCATCGTAAATAAGCATACAGTCTTGATCACTGGCCATGTCATTATATGCTATTGAGGACCCTGATTAAACCCAACCACATGCCGAAGGGTGGAATATTAACCTCGAAAGGATCACATGGCGTCCATGGCAACTGGAAGACATTCTCTCGATGCAAGCTGAAGTAGATGAACTCGACATGCAAACAGAATGTCTAGAGTTCATATGCAAACGGTGGTGAGATGCAGTGGCCTTGAAATGTAGAAAGAGCTCAAGAGACATGGCCAGGTGGGTATTGAAATCATCTGGACCGACACCAGTGCAGTATGTGATCATTGCATAATTCCGAAGATATAAAGCACATCGCAGTGTTGTATCAACGGTCTTCATAACAATTCCTGATCTGCTTTTCAAGACGTCAGGGCGCGAAAGCTGCAGCAAATTGTAACATGTTTACATGTGAACCCCTCCAGTGCCGGTCTCTGCATTCTCATGGCCGTCCGTTTCCCCTGCTCTGTACAGTCTGGTGAACACCTCTGCCACGATTCTAATCGATGCTTGCCAGGCCGTCCGATACCTGATGCACAGTTGCTAATGATCGCCCGCATCGCTCCTTGCGGAGCCCACTGCAGGCATCTGCCACATTCCATTACGTACACATCCAGCCCCCCACCCGGCCACTACTCAATCACCATATAGCCAAGACTCTGCACATCGTGCGCATACTGCCGTGCAATCGAGTACGCGGCTTCCCGCGTCATTGTGCTCAGCACGTTCTCCCCGTTGCATGTGTGCCGCACGCCGCCGGCGTCCTCGGGGCCACGGCCGTTCGGATTATTCACGGACTGCGCCTCGAAGGCAGTGCCGGCACGCTCGTTAATGGCGGCGACGATGTCGGTCCACGCCGGGTCGAGGTCCTCCGCGGTGCCGATGTAGTCGACGAGGGGCTCCCCGGACGGTAGGAACACGCAGTGCGCCTGGTCCGCAATGTGGGCGTCGACGAGGCCCGGCACGAAGCCGCGCGCGGGGATGTGCGCGCAGCAGGCCTCCCCCTCGCAGATCGCACGCATGTTGTATGCGTCCTCCGCGTATCTGTCAAACGGCAGGCCGCATTTTTCCATCGGCCCCGGCTGCGGCGTCTCGTGCCACCTGCGCACCATTGCCTCGCGTCAACGACATCCGCATTGAGGCAGCGGCGTGGACTGGTGCTCGTTGTCGCGCCACTCAGATGGGGGATGGGCTACATGTGAGATGTGGAAGAGGGCAACATGCAAGGAAATGATCACGGGGAGCACATGAGATCGTCGGCAGTGCTTGTGGCATCTCTTGAGTTTGCTGTTCTGTCACTGTGCCATAAACAAGGCCGTTGCCCTTGGAATTGTGCTCGATCACAGTGTGTAAACACGGCCACTGGCACAGCACAAGCACCTGAAGGCCCAAGCGCCGTGCCGCCTGCCCTTCCAGAGGCGCTGACATCAGCTTTGCGCCTCACGTAGTGTTACTGCTCTTCAGAGATTCCACTGTGGCAAGCACGGAAACAGGCAGCAGGGCCCCTGCACCATCTTGTTCATGGTGTCCCCACTCAGGCTGCAGGCAGGCTCACCCCATGGCTGGAGGGAAGCTCGGAGCTGGGTCGCACCGGCGCAAGAAGTTGTCTGTGAACATGGTGTAGGCACTCAGGCTGCGAAGCCATGGGTTTCGGACGACGGTGAAGACAAAGTAAGACTCCCACTTGGGTTCCAGCTGGCTCATCAATCGCACGCGTGTGAAATGCTCCTCACTGCAAGTTCCACCACACAGCTGGTTCTTGATCGCTGCAAGGATGGCGGTGGAAGAGGCCTTCGGGTTTCTCATGAAGATGAATTTCCATGTGTCACTGACGTAGACCTGCAGTTGTAGAACAGTCCTTGCGACGGCTGATGAGCATGACGCCTGGCACGTGCGCAGTCAATCAATCATGTATTCACACGTTTGTGTGTCATCACAAAGCTGCAGTGGCGGAAACGTTGGCTACTCCTACGCATAGGCATTCAAGCTCAATGCCGCGAACTCAGGTGGCCACCAACACTGGTGTATACACCAGAATAGATATGATCCTGGTCAAGGCAAGCACGATTTCCTGCATGGCTGACTTGTCAATATATTCAACCACGACCTTTCTGGGAAGCAACACAAAACAAACAAAACAGCACTGCTTCGCAATCTCCCAATTACGTGCTTTTGATTCTTGCGGCAGTTACGCCATGCAAAGGCACTCTGACGCCCGCTTGCATTACAAGGCACGGTTGCCACGATGGCCAGCGCCCACGGGCAGCGCGGCACTGCGTGACAAAGCACCTAGCCAGGCACAAGAACAGACCAGGGGCTAGCGTTCGGCACAGAGTCCTCATGCATGACATTTAAACTTCTTAAACCCAGGTAATACGACGATCATCAACTCGTTGCGAGACGAGACCCCCACACAGCGCCTCGACGCATGTGCATAAGCACCACCATCTTGCAACATATACCTGTTCTCTGCCGTCAAATGACAGTTGCACTGATCATATTACTCATGCAGTGTACACGGCCGCGACATTTGCCATGTACTACAGTTTGAACGTGCCGCACGTACAGCGATCGCAGCTGGCTCAGCTGAATTACTTGCTGACAGTCAACAGAGATGCATACTTGGCAGCTTACGGAGAATATAGAGCTACATAATGATTCTTGTGCCGAAGTAGGCTCTAGCTAAAATTTTAAATTTAGTATGGACGGGCAGGCTCTGCCACAGCAGCTGATAGCCACTGCCTGTGCCGTAAGACAGACGCAGAGCCTCACATAGGATTGGACATTACTCTGTGATATACAGAGCCAGGAGGCGCTACGCCTCACTCATGCAGGTGACACAGCATGTCAGTGATCGCACGAGTCACGCTAATACGAAGCAGGAATGGCATTCAGAAAGATCGTGGATATTGTGATGAAACATGTGCTGAATGAACAGCTTTGTTGCGTCATCGGATGGATGTTGAGCGGCACTCTAGAGTCGAACCTGACAAGCTGTGTACACCGGGACGCCTGAATCTTTCAACTGCTCGATTGCCGGACGAGAAAGTGCCACTGTCGGAGAGTCCTGTACCCTCGGATTCTTAGTGACGTGACCAACATTGGCTGGCTTCGCGCATAACACATCCTCGAGCTCAGGCTGGTTGGATGCCCATTTCGCCGAGAGTTTCGCCCGACTCTCCTTGTGAGCTCGTCTCAAATCTTTCAGCTGTTCTGCAGGTACATCAGGCTGTGCATGCGTAGCTGCAAAGCAGATGAGCATGAGCAACGGGATGTGCTGCAGACGCATCGCTTCAGCGACACTCGTGCCCGATCGGTCCTGAAGTCAGTCCTACATGCAGTACAAGCCGGCAGAGAGAAGCTCGATGCACTGTCACTGAGATGAGATGTACAGGCGCTGCTGCACTTGATGCCTTCGACATATCATGTAATGTACAGCGTCCCAAAATCGCAGCTGAGCATTGCACCCCAGCTGGGCCCAGGCATTCCGTGGATTAGCACCACGCCACCCGCATGCATATGCAGTGACTCTGCGAACTCAGCTACTTGATGTGGCATCATGCATAATGCGCGCGATTGGCCTTTAAGCACCGAAGCCACTTCAGCTAGTGCGATGGCAATTCAAATTCGACAAAGTCACCTTCGTCCGAGTCCTTGATAGCATCATGTTCACGTCAATGATCGCCTGCTATCCTCCATGCTAGTTTGCTCGTGCTGATGCCTCACGCGTATCATTTTCCTCGCCGATTCATCGCTTCGCCCGGTATCTTCAGCAAATAATAAGAGATGGGAGAAGCCGAAGTCGATGCGAGTGGAATGGTGTGCGTCGTGGCAGGTCCGCTGTCGTGGCGCGTCCTCCGCTCCTTACAGGCTGCTCCGGCATGCAGGTCCTCGCGTCGGAGATGTACGCAAGCGGCGTGGAAGCATTGGAGGACCGCGAATTCGTCGAAGCAGCGGACTACCTTGCCCAGTGCCTGCAATTCCACGCCGAAAGATCAGGTGACACCAGCATTGAAGCATCAGTTATCGGACTCAAGTATGCTGAAGCCTTGTTGGGCTGCGCGAGAATGAAAGGCACCAGTGTACTGGGGACAATGAAAGTGAGCTTCGACACAGTCTGGTGGTGCTCCATTGTTGAAGTCCTTCTTGAAGTCTCAGTGTTGCGAGAGGTTGGCAGATGCATGTTTCCTGTTCTACGTTGCTGGTCCTCCTGGGATCAGGTGGAGGTGAACCAGGGCTGTAATGCGTAGCGTCATTTCCCAGATACGCATACCTATTCTGCAAAGCCGGTTTTTGACTGTGTAGCAACCAGATGCTTCTGGCGCGAGCACATCCAAGGCTCAACAACCCGCAGATATTTCTCAAGGACAAGGTGAGGATGATCTTCAATTGGCTTGGGAAGTCGCCGAGACTGCGAGACTGGGATTCGAGCAGCATGCTGGTGCCACTGAGGTCGAGGATGAGCATTTTGGTGAGGTGCATGAGTTGCTGGGAGAGATTGGCGCTGAGATGGAAAACTTCACTCAAGCAGTCACCGATTATGAGAAGGTGACATCGCCAGCCTTAATGCTGTCGTCCTTGTCAGTAATGCGAATGGTTGTCACTACCAAACAGTCCATACTTTAAGGGCTTCCGTCCGTTGTCAGTCCATTCCCGGTTCAGGCGATCGAGGTTGTGACAAAGCTGGAGCAACCGGATGTGCGGTGGGAGGCAGAGATGCACTTCAAGATCTCAGTTGCACTTGAGCTTGCAGACCGTGTCGGCGAAGCAACAGAACACATTTCTATCGCACAGACCCAACTCAAAGAGCTCATAAAGCAGGTGCTACAACCACAACACCCTTCCCATGCAGCCATGCGCTGGTGTTGTCGCTGCTGCTGTCTTCATGTTGATCTTGCATGTGCACGCAGTCCGGCTACCATGGCCTGTGCTTCGCCTCCAGTGAATGGCATCTTCTGTAAAGTAAAGTAAATCTGATCTGGTCTGTTGGCCTGACCTCGAGTATCCGGTGGCCACCAAGCGCAAGCAGCGCTGCTTCTCATGTCAACCTGGTGCATGGTGCTTACCAGCAGACTGTCGTGTCTTAAAAAACAAAATGCCTACCTGCAGCGTGTAAATCATGCAGATCTCTTGCATGCTGGGGCAAGCTGGATGGTGTACAGACAGTTCTGTAGGTGTAAGGATGCCATTGCTCATCTCAACCATTGCGCCCTGGCACCACTTCATGCGACGATGCCTTGCAGAAGGAGGCTGCTCGGCAAGAAGCTCTTAGCGTCAAGGTCACAGAGGCCTCCAACGCAGTGCCTGCCTCAGCAGGTGCAGTCGCTGCTGAAGGCTCAGTAGAAGCCGAGGCTGCAGCAGAGCCAGCGGGGGCCGTCACACCTGCTGAAGAGCCGCCCACAGCTGGCGCAGGCTCGGGAGCGACAGCAGCAGGCCCGGGAGTTCAGCGGGAGCAGGCCGGGGGTACAGCTGACACAGCGGACGGCGTCGAGGCTGCGGAGCTGGAGGAGGAGGTCAAATCACTGCGCAAGGTCATCGCAGACCTGGCGGAACGGGGGCAGGAGCTGCAGGCGCTGCAGGAGCAGGTGCGGCAGCGGCCCGCGATATGTGCATGTGGCGGCTGTGCGATTGTAGAGGTGGACCCCGTTGGTGCAGCCCCGCCATGGGCCTGTGCTCGTCCATGCCTTGCTCCATGTGCCCCGTGTGATCCGTCCGCCTGCTTGGCTGATGCCCCTCGGCCATGCCCTTTCAATTTGCATCTGCTGTATCGCATCTGAGGACCGTTATGCAGCCTGCAAGGCTTTTGCCACCAAGGGCTCCAGCTGCTAGGCTGATGATGACAATGCAGCGGGTATCACTGCCGGGAGTGCCGGAGGTTTGACAGAGAGCAGACGCTCTCGACAGGACACTGTGACAGTACATGCCGCGCGGCAATGCACATTTCCACTTTGCACTGCATCCGGATGCCGTTGGGTGTGAAACCAGTGTTTCGACCACAAACACGTGACGGAGCTCCCATAACAGTGCTGTAGCTGCACGGACCCATGTGCGCATATGGGACACCATGCGGCGGGCACACCGGCACGGCCGTCTCACCTCTGCACACCGTCGCAGCGCCCCTCTCCTCACGCCCACACCTACTGTGCAGGAAGCTGTGATCAAGGAGCAGATCAAGGCAGCGATCGGCATGCCCAGCGCCCCCGCGGCCGGGGCGGGCCCGTCGTCCGCTTTAGCAGCGGCGCCGGTGCAGCCTGGGGCGGAGGCCGGCGTGGCGGGTGGCAGTGGCGGCGGTGGCGGCGAGTGCGTGCAGGACCTTGGGGTAATCACCGGCAAACGGGTGCGGCCCTCGACTGCTGTAGAGGTGCTCGCCACAGCCCGCTGCGTGCAGGGCTCGCTGGTGTGCATGCGCTCACGGACAGTGCCACAGCAGCTGCGCCTGCCTCCCGTCAGACCCGCCCTTGCATGCAGCACCTCATGGTGCATGCTGTGACCATCGACCTGCTGCAGCCATGGGCAGCGTATATGATGAGTGTCACGCATGGCAGTCTGTGGAGGCAGCCGCTCCCGCCTTGCATGCTGCACGGGCCCCCCTGCGGTTGCGCCGGGTGGTGACCTGCAAGGGTGCGTCTTGGGGGAGGTCCAGTATTGGGCCAAGCAGGGTACCGTGCCGCGATGTGCATGCTTGCGTGAGCACACAATAAAGATTGCACGCTTAGCAGGACACATGCCACGTCGCGTTCGGGCTTCATAGGTTTTTGGAAAGGCTTCTGGCACCCGTGGTTGGTGCTGCTTCTGGCAACAGTGTGTATCTGGATGGCACCGCCATCGGGGGTGAATGACATCGGCTGATCTGGCAGCGTTGGACATGCAGAAACGCAAGGATGAGAATGATGCTCCGGACGCGCCGGTGAACGAGGCTCGTCAGAAGCTCGATGGGGATGAGTCTGCAGCCAAAGGTGGGGATGTGGCGGCTAATGGGAAGGCTGACACCAACGTGGCGTAGCGGACAGCATACGCCTGGGGAGGCCACCACTCTCGTGCATGTTTTGAGTGCAGCACGTTCGCTGCTCGACCGTCAGCAGTGTGCACAAAACGAGTGTGTGTGATGAAAGCTCAGAAATTGTGATCTGTAATCTATGTGCGATGCCCCAAAAGTGAGTGCCTGTCTGTGAGGAGTCAGCTGCCAGTTGCACTTTGCTGTAGGTGTGTCTGGCCCGAACTGCTGCGCAAAGCATCCAACTGATTCTACTGACTGAGGTGAAGATCTGTTAATGTCCCTTCTGCTGCCCTGCAGATGCATGCACTTGGTCCCATATGTACAAGCAGTTCCGCAACCAATCATGCATATATCACTCGCAGTGGCTTGGTGATTTCGGACACTACGGGAGAGCCACGGCACCTTGCTTCATTGCCTGTGGCTGTGACAGCGTCCACACCCCTCACTAATAACCTCAAACAGTATATACATACCCGCAGCAACCCTATGTGAAAAGACTGTGCTGTTTGTACGATCAATCAAGCCATATTCAGTGCCAATATCTTTTTCGGAGGTCTGCTTCATCATGCCTGAGTGTTACGCTCTCATCGCTGCGTGCCAGTACGCAGGTATGATCCACACGAGCCCGGTGATCTCTCTCTGGATGTTCGTATGCTGCTATGAGACACAGCCCAGCAGCCACATGCCAGCGCGCTCGGCACGCGAGCATACCTGCTCCGAGACGTCTTGTCACGGGTCGACCCTGTCCTGTCTGCCAGTACAACAGGTAGGAAATTTCCAAAAGTTGCCGTTGTGCATGCTTCGAAGCGGGGCGTTCCAACCTGCTGTATTATCCCCGAAATCCGAGGTCCATTCCCCTAGATTCTTCGAGCATGCCACATGGCACGCCTTCACCAGACATCCGTCGGCCCCGCCGCACTCGAGATGAAAGATGTCAAATATGACGCAATGGATCCTGGTGTCGCTCACTTGTGTTTCGTTACTCTTCGCTTTGCATGTGCGCTGGCGCCAGCAGATCAGCTGACTGTCGGACGCTCATGGTGAACAGTTTGCCTCGCCCCGAGCATGTGCTTCCTCCGTACACCACCTCTTCCCGCGCCGCCACTTAGTCGAAGGCATGCTCTCCTCGCTAGATCTCACGCACAGGAGCGGGCGTCCTTAGCCTGGTCCGATAGGTCAATGTGTCCGGCAGCAGGCGCTGGCAACCTGACGGTTCCGGAGATGAGGCACCGCCCCCGTGATGCCATGCATGTACATGCCCCGCGTCCATTCGTCACCCGTCTGGCATCTTATGTTGCGTGCGTCCGCATCATAAGAACCGCGGGCCTGCCCAGCGTCAGTTCTTCTCTCACTCCGAACTGGCTTTCTCAAACGGGCCTGTTGAGGCGGAAGTACGATATCGATTTCCGAGACGCAGCGCTGGTACGCTGGCGGCTTGCTGGCGGCTTGCTGCGGTCCGTGTCATCGCACCGCCCGCGCCTCCCATGCTGCGTCAGTACAGCCGGTCGTGATCATACCCTACTCACCCAAGCTCACGTCATGACGCCATCCGGGCTGCCCTGACTACCTCCTCAGCATCCACATCTGTAGCCATAGGAGATCCAAATCTGCCCTGAGCCGGTGAGCCTTTGTTTTGGATTTATGTGCTCATTGGCTCTTGGCATCAAGTGTATGCATGACAGTGTGTTGGTCTGCTATGCTAGGCACTTTGCCTTGTTTTCTGCCTTGAAATTGTCTTGAGATGAAGCTGCAGATGTACTTTATCTGAGAAAACAGAACGACACGCCAGTCCAGCAGTCCCACACCAGCAGTCCCACACCAGCAGTCCCACACCGCTGCAACACGGTCAGCATGGCCAGCTTGGCATTGGCAAAGTCTAGGGGGCAGCTGCTACCCTCTGCCTCTCAGGCTCACATCCCCAGTGAACAATTCTGCTCCAGCCTCCTAGCACTGCATTGACATCACTGGTTGCGCTGCTTGTGTGGAGGTATGGTTCACCTTGTTCTGAAAGAAGCAGAGCAACTCAGGGAGCCTGGTATCTGCATTGGCAGTTGTGGTGCTGGCATGATGGGAGAACCCTGCCATTGCCCTCCAGAGAGAGCAATGGAGTCATGTCATCAGAGCCTCAGCTGCTGTCAGCAGCCTCAGCTGCTGTCAGCATCACAAATTCTCAGTTGCCATGGCTGTACACAGAATCTGGCAATTGCACATCTGTCTGCCAAACCATGCCTGCAGTCAATGTATTTGTGATGAGTGCCACCTCTGATATGTGCCACCTCCAGAGAAGCAATCCTGGAGGCATGCCTCTGTCCCATAACTCCTGTAGAATGGTCAAGCTGCTCAGTTGAAGCTGCGCAGCTGTGTGGCCCAGGGTGGGTGTGTACAGCCATGTCAGGGTTGGCAGGAGGAATAGCAGGGTTGGGGAAGGCTGCTGGCTGGCCCTCCTTTCCCCAGCCTTGTGTTGTCATCTAGATCATGGGTGTCGAAAGTTGCTGGTTGTGTTGATGCTGGTTGTGGTTGTATGTTGGTTGCGGTTGAGTAGGATCCCAGGCCATTACGCCGACCTATGGTACAATGGCCTGGGATCCTGTGAGTGTCTCACTGCAGCGCCACACCATTGCATGTGTGAGGAAACAGAAAAATCCCGACAGACGGAAACGTCCAAGTTCAGAACCGTTCATGTTGAGCCCCTGTCTGGTGAGCTGCCTGGGGAGCGGATCATCCCACTGGGATGCAAGGTCGCCTCTGGATGAATCTGCATTCACTGCTCTGCCCCCAATCCAGCATACCTCTGCCATATGGCCATGCCTGGCTACATCAGCTCTGCCCCACACCCCCACACTCCACCCCGCGCCGATGACTCGTGTCCATGAGTGCCAACAGCGGACAACCCGGCCCGAAGCCCCACTCTCCTCCTGCGCCTGCATGCATGTGTAGCATTTGTGGGTCGTGCGCCGCCTCCCGCCCCTCCGACTGGTCCTCGCAACATTTCCCCGACGCTGCCGCTGTGGTGTAGGCACTCCCAAGGCGCTTACGGCGACGTCGCAGGATGCGGCCGCGTTCTCGCAGATGCTGCAGGAGGACCTCGCGGTGCCGGCTGCGAACATCACGGTGATGGATGAGGCCGGGGACCGCCCCCCCACCGCCGCCTCCCTGCGCAAGGCGCTCTCCTGGTACTGCGGCAAGGCGGCTGCAGGAGACAGCCTCCTGTTCTACTTTGCCGGCCATGGCACCTCGGTGCGTCTTCCCCCCTTGCCCCATCATGCCCCTGGGTCCCCAAATTGGGTGTGTGCAGTTTCGGCACATGCATACTGCCTGAAGAGTGGAGGGCCCTACCGATCTGGAATCAGCCCGGCTCACAGTCAAATCCCGCAGATGGCAGCCGCTGAATGCGCTGGGGCATGTGCATCCCGCCCACCTTCCACGCTCCTGGGTCTGACCTTCGCTCTGATGCCGTACCAGTTGCCATGTTAGTTTCAGCTGTTTTTTCATACCGGAACAGTGGCCACAGGCTTCCCCACTGGCACACCAGCGTCCCCGCGTTGCAGTGGTGCGTCACGCAAAACCCAACCCTGTGCGCGTACCCTGCGGCGGGCCACAGGTCTACGTCGACATGTCTCTACCCCGCCCAGAACATTCCCAGGGAACTCCCTGCCGTGCTTCCGTAGGCCAGCTCATGTGCACACTGCGGGGGGTCGCGGCATGTGGTCCCATCATCCGGACTGGTCATCGTCCTGGTCAACACACAGCTAAGAACGGCCAGATGAACATGAACTCACTGACGTCTGTGGCTTGAGGGTGCAGATCCAGTCGCCCAACGGCGTGAAGCGTGCTCTCGTGTGCTCCGACCTCGACCTCCTCACGCGCTGGGACCTCAGCACCATCGCCACCACCGCGCCCGAGGGCGTGAAGTTCACGATCGTCGCCGACGCCTCCAACGCCAGCGAGCTTCTGCCCCACCCCCCCGTAAACGGCGCCGACACCAAGGTACCCCCTCCCGCGCGCCCTTTTGGAGTGGGATCTGCCTGCAGCATTCCCGCTATGTTTAAGGCCTGTTCTCCGCAGCAGCGCACGTAACCAGGAGGTAAAGGGGGCGAGTGTGGTGCAGGAGCCGCCCGCGGAGGCTGACAATGCAGGCCGCAAGCTCGGGCCGAAGAAGTACGTCCAGATGTTCCAGGCGAAGTACCCGAACGCCGGAATGACGCTGGAGAACGTGATGGAGGCCCTCCGCCAGCGCTTCCCCCTCGAGGTGCGCCTGCCTCGCCACCTCTCTTTGGAGGTTCTCTGAGAGCCGAGGGGGCTGTCTGCGCCGCGTGGGCCAGTGCGGAGCATGCATGCCAGCGCTGCCGCGGCCCTCCCGACCACTCGCGGGCACCTCGTCTCATGCAACCCAATGACTCCGTTGAACCAAGCGTGACAATCCAGGCACTCATCACGAGGGCGATCTGTGTTGCACCAATCACGAGGACGATGGCGTGGAGTCTTGAGCCTGGCTTGTTGCGCAGTGCATGTGTTTGTGGGTTGCTTCTCTGAGTCGCTGCTGACGGTTTTCACGCGCGGTAGTTGCGTTGGAGTTCTGCCAATCAACGGCTCGAGCTCTGGTGCCTTGTTCCCATCTATACTGTGGAGGGCGTCCGTGTTGTTCAGATGCTGGTCTCGCGGTAATCTGTGACGTCAGCACCGTGTAACGTGTCATGGCGCACTCTTACGTGTGGGCTGGCATTCAGGCAGCAGTTCCGGCTGGTGGCACAGGCGGCGCTCCGGGGCGCTCTCGCGTGCGCCGCGCCGGGCCTCTTGGCGAGGGCATCGAGGGCCGCGGCGATGATGAGGACGAGGAGGACGGCGATGACGAGGAGGGCCGCTCCCGCCGCGAGCGCCGGCGCCGCAATGATGAAGAGGGGGATGAGCGCCGCCGCAACCGCCACGAGCGCGAGGAGGAGGGTGGCCGTCGCCGCGATTCCGATGATGAGGAGGAGGAGGGTGGCCGCCGACCCGGCCGCCACGGTGATGACGCCGAGGGTGGCCGCCGCCCTGGTGGCCACGGCCACGGCGGTCGTCGTGATGACGAGGAGGAGGAGGAGGGTGGCCGCCGCCCTGGCCGCCATGGAGATGATGAGGAGGGTGGCCGCCGCCCTGGTGGCCACGGCCACGGCGGTCGTCGTGATGACGAGGAGGAGGAGGAGGGTGGCCGCCGCCCTGGCCACCATGGAGATGACGAGGAGGGTGGCCGCCGCCCGGGTGGCCGCCCAGAGTGTGACGATGATGAAGAAGGACGCCCCCGCCCTGGGCGCCGCCCGGAAGGTGAGGAGGAGGAGCCAGAGCAGGGCGGTCCCGGCCGCCGGCCGGGCCAACACCCACAGGCGCCTGGGGAGGAGGACGAGTCCGCGCAGCCGCCGCACCCTGCGGGTGGACAGCCTGGGTTCCCAGGGTTCAAGCCCCCGGGTGCGGAGGCGGATGATGACCCCGCCGCGCCGGAGGGCGACGAGGAGGAGGACCCGGGAGCGGAGGCCGCCCCGGAGCCGACCGACAGCGCCGTCGGTGAGCGCGGAGTCCTCTTCTCGGCATCGTTCAAGAAGAGCATTGTCGCCGACGGCGCGGGCTTCACCGTCGCATTCATCGCGGCCGTGAAGCAGGCGAAGCAGAGTGGTGAGGCCGTCACGAACCGCGCGGTGATGAACGCGCTGATGGCGATCATGGAGTCGAGCAACCCCCGCATGATCCCGACTCTCGCCTGTTGCGAGATCTCCGCCGAGGAGCCCTTCTTCGGGTGCTGAGCTCTTGCGTGCAGCCCACGATGCCGAGGGTAGGTGCCGATGTTGCGCGGCATGTGCTGGTGATGCACGTGTGCTGTGCTGCGCTGGGCTTACATGGGGCCGCGCGCGGCGCTGCAGCAAGCTGCGTTGCAGTGTCGGTGGTCAGGTATGTTGTGGTTGATTCTGCAGTGCCCGGCTGCGGGCTCTGAATGGACTAGGGACGAGTTGATGTTGATTGGAATGTTTTACTGTTTCAGAGGACTTTTCCCCCGGTGAGCAGGGCTGAGCAGCGGTGCTGCATGCATGCAGGTGGTGCAGGACCGGATTTTATTGCTGCTGGTCTTTTCGTAGCTCATGAACATGCTCGCATTTGTAAAGTGCACTGCCACACATTGATGCGCATGGTAGGTGTATGTATGTATGTAGTTACAAAGGACAGAGGCCGGGAAGCGAGCCGTTGCCAGGAATACACACGCAAATCCACTCACGCAGTCATGGCACTAGGCCGGGCACGAGCACGTACCACAGCTCGGCCGGTGATGCCAGCCAAAGATCGAAGCCCCGCACGGAGCACAAGAGCATTCCCCTTGCACAACGCCACACTCAACCGGCGCAGAGCATTCGTCACAAACAAAGCACGGTTCACCTTGCCACACCGAGACGCAACCTCCGCCAGCCGATTCAAGTGATTCATGGCAGGCCGTCCCAATCGACCATGCGTCTCATGCGACAACGGCACAAAACTATACGCATCAGGGTCGTACAAACGATAAGCAGTGCGTTTCTGCACGTCCCGCGTCTCCGCAGCACCCCCGTCCTCGCGGGCCGCACGGCCGCAATAGGAACCGGCACAGGGGTTCACAACCGACACATCTCCTATGCACAAAGGGTCACCCGGCGGCATAAACATGATGTCCCCCAGTTTCTCGTGGGCCACTGCCCTGAACACCTGATCCAGCGCCGTTGCCTGCGCGGCAGCGGCCTGCTCCCCAGGCCCCGCCGGATCCTGACCACCCGGCGCCGCCGCCGCCGCCGCCAGGGCCGCAGCCCGCGCTGCGTTCGGCGTGTGGCACCCCATCTGGGCGCTGTGTCCAGCATTGGCGTCGGCGGCCGGAGCAGGCGTAGGTGCCGGCGCCTCGTCCGCGCGCGCGGTTGGCGGCGGCGGCGGGGCTGCAGGCATCGGCGCCGCGGGCAAGGCTGCCCCACGCGAAGGGCCCGCGACCTGGGTGGCGGGCTGGGGCGGAGCAGGGGGGGGCGAGCCCAACGGGCTAGCATGGATCTGCCTCGATGCGGCCGCGAGCCGCGCGCGGACGAACGGCGCTGTGCGCGGGATGCGGGTGGATGCCACACACGCGTGGGACCCGATCTCGCGCCATTGTTTTTCAACGATATTGTGGCGCGAAGTCCAGGTCCCCGCATTGTGCGTGCAATTCATCGCGTGGTCGAGATCATGCGGCTGTATGAGAGTGCCACATTCGCAGCGCGAGCCGACCGCATTGGGAGGGGCTGGGGACATGCCCAGGAGATATCTGATGCACAGCATGAACTCAATGTCAGTCATGCGCAGCGCCTGGGAGAGCGGCAGGGTGCTCAACCAAAGGGTGGCTGCACGGCAAGCACAGCTGCGAAGCCGTGCCAAGCTGCATGCACCCTCGAGCGTGGTGACGTCATGGCTGGCAAGCAGAGCTGCCCGGCGGCGCAGGGCAACCAACTTCGTGATACGCTGCTGCATACCAGGTAACACCTTGGCGATGGTGTCGCCGCTCGCCGGCCCGGGCAGCTCCGGATGGAGCTGCTGAGCGACGTTGAGGGCCTGCCAGGTTTCCTGCAAGTGTTGCCCGTGCGGCCCCCGGAACGGCTGCATGCACTCGGGGCCTCCTGCGAATGCCTTTTGGCTCACCGCAGCTGCAGCGAGGTACGCTCCGTCCGCGACCTCCTGCGGCGTGGACATGATGCCCAGGCCTCCGAGGCGCGCTGGAAGGACGGCTTGTGCGGCCGCACGCAGGTCGTCCCGCGGGACGCGCATGATTTCATTCACCGCAGCCAGGACAGACGCCTCCGTCCGGCGCATGTGATCGGAAGTGTGCGCCCACGGCACCGCCCTGGCGTAGTGCAGCATGCGGCGTTGGCAGGACATCGTGAGCAGCAAGAACTGGTCTTGCGCTTTCAGGGGCAGGCTCATCATCTTCTCGATGGTGGCGCACACCTTGTCGGCCGTCGCTTCCGCGTGCGCCGACTCGAACGCCGGGGTGCCGATGGGCGTGCCGGTGATGACGGTGCCCTCCGTGGCATGCGTTATGCCGAGCGCGGCCGCAACGGATCCCGCATGCTGGGGGTCGCGCGAGTAGGCCGTGCACTTGTGCAGCTGGGGCTCCAGCCCGAGGGGCTCTGCTGCCGAGACCAGCGCACGGAATGCGGCGGCGGCGTCCACGCGCTGCCCGGCGATGGTGCAGTCGTCATGATACGCCATGAGGGCGGCCGTGACCTCCCTCCCGGGTGGCTGGTGCTGGGCCTGCACTGCCTGGAGGGGGCCCTGGAGGGCCAGGGCGAAAAGCAGCGGGCTGATGGGGTCGCCTTGACGCACGCCGCGCTGCGACGTGATTGCAGCGGTGCCGGGCGGTGCGCCTTCGACGTAGAGATTTGCGGGGAACCTGTAAAGCATGGTGGCGAAGGGCAGCAGCGCAGGCTTGTGAGACGCAACGGCCTCCAAGATGGCTGCACGGGACATCATGTTGAATGCATTCTTCCAGTCCAGCTGCACAAGCACGACATCGTCCCACGCTTGCAGCACGGCGCGCGCAGCATGGCCCAGGTTCTGCGCGCCCCCTGGCACCCCGACCCCCACCTGCAGCGGCGCGAGGGAGGCACCTAGGCCACTGCACAGGGTCATGGCGCACAGGCTTACCAGGCGCTGCCACGTCTCTGCAATGGCGATAGGGCGGACGCCTCCCTGTGGCTTCTCCTGCGGGAGGAGGCGGCAGTCCAGCAAGCGCGGGAGGTGTGGCAGCCGGCCGGCGAGGGCCGCATTCACGAAGCGGTGAATCTCCGTGAGCGCGGCCGTGGAGGCCGTGCCGGCAGCCCGGATGTGCTCATACGTCCACCCCGACAGGCCTGGGCCGCTGCCCTTCGGCAGCTTGTCGAGCAGGGCGAGGAGCGTCACCTCGTCGATTTGCAGCGGGGGCGCGGGCTCGGCGGGCTGGGTGTCGGGGGGAAGCGCTTCTGCGGGATGCAGGTGCCGCAGCTCCTCATGCACTTCCGGGGTGTACCTGGCGATGGGCGGCGCCTCCACTTTCTCCGCGCCTTTGCGGAGATTACCGTCGCTCAGTGACCTGTGGACGGAGCCCGCCAGGCGGCGATCCTGGTTCTGATTCATTCTGCGCTTCTGGCTCGGAGTGGGCTCCGCCAGCCTGGGCTCCTCGCCGTCCATGAACAGCGTGATGCATGTACGAGCGCGGCGCGCCGTGCCGTCCCCTCCCTTCAGCGACAGAACCTTACCAGGGAAGTCGAGGAAGCGGCCCAGGGCCAGTCGTGCTCCGTCGATGTTTGACGCGTCGCTGGCATCGTTGAAATCTCTGAGGAGCTCGGCCGTTGCGTCGCCGAACTCCGGATGGACGGTGTCCGGGACCTTCGGGGAGGGCCTGGGCTGGGCGGTGTAGTGGGCGGCGGCGGGGGCTTCGGTGAAGTGACGGGGTGGCTGATGGGGGTGCGGCTGGGCAGGCTGGGCAGGCTGCGGCTGGGCGGGCTGCGGCTGGGCGGGCTGGGCTGGGGCGGGCTGGGCAGGGATGGGCTGGGCTGGGGCGGGTTGGGCTGGGGCGGGCTGTCGGGCCGGATGTGTGGCGGGCAGCACGCAGTGACCTGACCTCAAGCTCCTGTTCTGACCTCCCACACATTTATGCGCCTTAGGGGTCTTGGTGGAGCCGAATATGCCACAGTGAGAGCAGTAAGCGGCATTGAGTTCGTGCAGCTTCGCAGTAGGCAGCCTCGGCCCGTCGCGATGGATTCCTCGAATGTGGGTGAACAGGCTTGAATGGGAGGAGAGACTAGCGCTGCATCCGTCATATGGACACTGAAAGCTCATACGCAGGGACTCGTTCCGCTGGAAGCGGACACACTAACGGTGCAGTCTAACGGGCCATTAAACCGGCCAGACGGCACAAAACTAAAACAACAAACACACAACACTTTTTACGAATCAAATCTGCAGATCACCCGCGGCTAGTCCGCAGGATTGCCAGTGGGACTGCCGGACAACGGCACGCGGGCAGGCAGCGGCCCGCGCCGACATGACGGCTGCACAGCCAAGCGGGTCACCAGGAAGGCCCGGCGAAACATAGAACAGACATCTAGGTGTTCCAAATGGGCAAGGCTGCAGGCCACTGGCGGTTAGTCCGCTGGCATTCTAGTGGGGCTGCAGAACGGCGGAACACTGGCAGCTGGCGCGCGTATTCGTTGCAGCTGCACGACAGCGGACGACCGATGTATGTATGTAGTTACAAAGGACAGAGGCCGGGAAGCGAGCCGTTGCCAGGAACACACACGCAAATCCACTCACGCAGTCATGGCACTAGGCCGGGCACGAGCACGTACCACAGCTCGGCCGGTGATGCCAGCCAAAGATTGAAGCCCCGCACGGAGCACAAGAGCATTCCCCTTGCACAACGCCACACTCAACCGGCGCAGAGCATTCGTCACAAACAAAGCACGGTTCCCCTTGCCACACCGAGACGCAACCTCCGCCAGCCGATTCAAGTGATTCATGGCAGGCCGTCCCAATCGACCATGCGTCTCATGCGACAACGGCACAAAACTATACGCATCAGGGTCGTACAAACGATAAGCAGTGCGTTTCTGCACGTCCCGCGTCTCCGCAGCACCCCCGTCCTCGCGGGCCGCACGGCCGCAATAGGAACCTGCACAGGGGTTCACAACCGACACATCTCCTATGCACAAAGGGTCACCCGGCGGCATAAACATGATGTCCCCCAGTTTCTCGTGGGCCACTGCCCTGAACACCTGATCCAGCGCCGTTGCCTGCGCGGCAGCGGCCTGCTCCCCAGGCCCCGCCGGATCCTGACCACCCGGCGCCGCCGCCGCCGCCGCCAGGGCCGCAGCCCGCGCTGCGTTCGGCGTGTGGCGCCCCATCTGGGCGCTGTGTCCAGCATCGGCGTCGGCGGCCGGAGCAGGCGTAGGTGCCGGCGCCTCGTCCGCGCGCGCGGTTGGCGGCGGCGGCGGGGCTGCAGGCATCGGCGCCGCGGGCAAGGCTGCCCCACGCGAAGGGCCCGCGACCTGGGTGGCGGGCTGGGGCGGAGCAGGGGGGGGCGAGCCCAACGGGCTAGCATGGATCTGCCTCGATGCGGCCGCGAGCCGCGCGCGGACGAACGGCGCTGTGCGCGGGATGCGGGTGGATGCCACACACGCGTGGGACCCGATCTCGCGCCATTGTTTTTCAACGATATTGTGGCGCGAAGTCCAGGTCCCCGCATTGTGCGTGCAATTCATCGCGTGGTCGAGATCATGCGGCTGTATGAGAGTGCCACATTCGCAGCGCGAGCCGACCGCATTGGGAGGGGCTGGGGACATGCCCAGGAGATACCTGATGCACAGCATGAACTCAATGTCAGTCATGCGCAGCGCCTGGGAGAGCGGCAGGGTGCTCAACCAAAGGGTGGCTGCACGGCAAGCACAGCTGCGAAGCCGTGCCAAGCTGCATGCACCCTCGAGCGTGGCGACGTCATGGCTGGCAAGCAGAGCTGCCCGGAGGTGCAGGGCAACCAACTTTGTGATACGCTGCTGCATACCAGGTAGCACCTTGGCGATGGTGTCGCCGCTCGCCGGCCCGGGCAGCTCCGGATGGAGCTGCTGAGCGACGTTGAGGGCCTGCCAGGTTTCCTGCAAGTGTTGCCCGTGCGGCCCCCGGAACGGCTGCATGCACTCGGGGCCTCCTGCGAATGCCTTTTGGCTCACCGCAGCTGCAGCGAGGTACGCTCCGTCCGCGACCTCCTGCGGCGTGGACATGATGCCCAGACCTCCGAGGCGCGCTGGAAGGACGGCTTGTGCGGCCGCACGCAGGTCGTCCCGCGGGACGCGCATGATTTCATTCACCGCAGCCAGGACAGACGCCTCCGTCCGGCGCATGTGATCGGAAATGTGCGCCCACGGCACCGCCCTGGCGTAGTGCAGCATGCGGCGTTGGCAGGACATCGTGAGCAGCAAGAACTGGTCTTGCGCTTTCAGGGGCAGGCTCATCATCTTCTCGATGGTGGCGCACACCTTGTCGGCCGTCGCTTCCGCGTGCGCCGACTCGAACGCCGGGGTGCCGATGGGCGTGCCGGTGATGACGGTGCCCTCCGTGGCATGCGTTATGCCGAGCGCGGCCGCAACGGATCCCGCATGCTGGGGGTCGCGCGAGTAGGCCGTGCACTTGTGCAGCTGGGGCTCCAGCCCGAGGGGCTCTGCTGCCGAGACCAGCGCACGGAATGCGGCGGCGGCGTCCACGCGCTGCCCGGCGATGGTGCAGTCGTCATGATACGCCATGAGGGCGGCCGTGACCTCCCTCCCGGGTGGCTGGTGCTGGGCCTGCACTGCCTGGAGGGGGCCCTGGAGGGCCAGGGCGAAAAGCAGCGGGCTGATGGGGTCGCCTTGACGCACGCCGCGCTGCGACGTGATTGCAGCGGTGCCGGGCGGTGCGCCTTCGATGTAGAGATTTGCGGGGAACCTGTAAAGCATGGTGGCGAAGGGCAGCAGCGCAGGCTTGTGAGACGCAACGGCCTCCAAGATGGCTGCACGGGACATCATGTTGAATGCATTCTTCCAGTCCAGCTGCACAAGCACGACATCGTCCCACGCTTGCAGCACGGCGCGCGCAGCATGGCCCAGGTTCTGCGCGCCCCCTGGCACCCCGACCCCCACCTGCAGCGGCGCGAGGGAGGCACCTAGGCCACTGCACAGGGTCATGGCGCACAGGCTTACCAGGCGCTGCCACGTCTCTGCAATGGCGATAGGGCGGACGCCTCCCTGTGGCTTCTCCTGCGGGAGGAGGCGGCAGTCCAGCAAGCGCGGGAGGTGTGGCAGCCGGCCGGCGAGGGCCGCATTCACGAAGCGGTGAATCTCCGTGAGCGCGGCCGTGGAGGCCGTGCCGGCAGCCCGGATGTGCTCATACGTCCACCCCGACAGGCCTGGGCCGCTGCCCTTCGGCAGCTTGTCGAGCAGGGCGAGGAGCGTCACCTCGTCGATTTGCAGCGGGGGCGCGGGCTCGGCGGGCTGGGTGTCGGGGGGAAGCGCTTCTGCGGGATGCAGGTGCCGCAGCTCCTCATGCACTTCCGGGGTGTACCTGGCGATGGGCGGCGCCTCCACTTTCTCCGCGCCTTTGCGGAGATTACCGTCGCTCAGTGACCTGTGGACGGAGCCCGCCAGGCGGCGATCCTGGTTCTGATTCATTCTGCGCTTCTGGCTCGGAGTGGGCTCCGCCAGCCTGGGCTCCTCGCCGTCCATGAACAGCGTGATGCATGTACGAGCGCGGCGCGCCGTGCCGTCCCCGCCCTTCAGCGACAGAACCTTACCAGGGAAGTCGAGGAAGCGGCCCAGGGCCAGTCGTGCTCCGTCGATGTTTGACGCGTCGCTGGCATCGTTGAAATCTCTGAGGAGCTCGGCCGTTGCGTCGCCGAACTCCGGATGGACGGTGTCCGGGACCTTCGGGGAGGGCCTGGGCTGGGCGGTGTAGTGGGCGGCGGCGGGGGCTTCGGTGAAGTGACGGGGTGGCTGATGGGGGTGCGGCTGGGCAGGCTGGGCAGGCTGCGGCTGGGTGGGCTGCGGCTGGGCGGGCTGGGCTGGGGCGGGCTGGGCAGGGATGGGCTGGGCTGGGGCGGGTTGGGCTGGGGCGGGCTGTCGGGCCGGATGTGTGGCGGGCAGCACGCAGTGACCTGACCTCAAGCTCCTGTTCTGACCTCCCACACATTTATGCGCCTTAGGGGTCTTGGTGGAGCCGAATATGCCACAGTGAGAGCAGTAAGCGGCATTGAGTTCGTGCAGCTTCGCAGTAGGCAGCCTCGGCCCGTCGCGATGGATTCCTCGAATGTGGGTGAACAGGCTTGAATGGGAGGAGAGACTAGCGCTGCATCCGTCATATGGACACTGAAAGCTCATACGCAGGGACTCGTTCCGCTGGAAGCGGACACACTAACGGTGCAGTCTAACGGGCCATTAAACCGGCCAGACGGCACAAAACTAAAACAACAAACACACAACACTTTTTACGAATCAAATCTGCAGATCACCCGCGGCTAGTCCGCAGGATTGCCAGTGGGACTGCCGGACATCGGCACGCGGGCAGGCAGCGGCCCGCGCCGACATGACGGCTGCACAGCCAAGCGGGTCACCAGGAAGGCCCGGCGAAACATAGAACAGACATCTAGGTGTTCCAAATGGGCAAGGCTGCAGGCCACTGGCGGTTAGTCCGCTGGCATTCTAGTGGGGCTGCAGAACGGCGGAACACTGGCAGCTGGCGCGCGTATTCGTTGCAGCTGCACGACAGCGGACGACAGAACACAACTAAGGGCCTATTCGTTTTCTTTTTGCTGCCTCCCGCAGCCGGGTTCTTTTGGCATGCGTCTACATCGGGACCACGACACAGCACAGACGACAGACGTACGACATAGAATGTATGTAAGAATGTATGCGTGCGTCTAGTGGATGTAGTGGATGTATGCGTGCGTCTATAATCAAGGATAGCTTCCACTTCGAACACCTTATTTGTTGTAATGGCCAAATCTGTCCGCTCAGAAGCACACCTATTCCAGATATATGTATGTATGTATGCATATACATATGTATGCATATGTATGTATGTATGCATATGTAGTTACAAAGGACAGAGGCCGGGAAGCGAGCCGTTGCCAGGAACACACACGCAAATCCACTCACGCAGTCATGGCACTAGGCCGGGCACGAGCACGTACCACAGCTCGGCCGGTGATGCCAGCCAAAGATTGAAGCCCCGCACGGAGCACAAGAGCATTCCCCTTGCACAACGCCACACTCAACCGGCGCAGAGCATTCGTCACAAACAAAGCACGGTTCACCTTGCCACACCGAGACGCAACCTCCGCCAGCCGATTCAAGTGATTCATGGCAGGCCGTCCCAATCGACCATGCGTCTCATGCGACAACGGCACAAAACTATACGCATCAGGGTCGTACAAACGATAAGCAGTGCGTTTCTGCACGTCCCGCGTCTCCGCAGCACCCCCGTCCTCGCGGGCCGCACGGCCGCAATAGGAACCTGCACAGGGGTTCACAACCGACACATCTCCTATGCACAAAGGGTCACCCGGCGGCATAAACATGATGTCCCCCAGTTTCTCGTGGGCCACTGCCCTGAACACCTGATCCAGCGCCGTTGCCTGCGCGGCAGCGGCCTGCTCCCCAGGCCCCGCCGGATCCTGACCACCCGGCGCCGCCGCCGCCGCCGCCAGGGCCGCAGCCCGCGCTGCGTTCGGCGTGTGGCGCCCCATCTGGGCGCTGTGTCCAGCATCGGCGTCGGCGGCCGGAGCAGGCGTAGGTGCCGGCGCCTCGTCCGCGCGCGCGGTTGGCGGCGGCGGCGGGGCTGCAGGCATCGGCGCCGCGGGCAAGGCTGCCCCACGCGAAGGGCCCGCGACCTGGGTGGCGGGCTGGGGCGGAGCAGGGGGGGGCGAGCCCAACGGGCTAGCATGGATCTGCCTCGATGCGGCCGCGAGCCGCGCGCGGACGAACGGCGCTGTGCGCGGGATGCGGGTGGATGCCACACACGCGTGGGACCCGATCTCGCGCCATTGTTTTTCAACGATATTGTGGCGCGAAGTCCAGGTCCCCGCATTGTGCGTGCAATTCATCGCGTGGTCGAGATGATCAATATGCATATGTATGTATATATGCATGATTACATAGCCGTATCCATTTGGACATTGACAACTCCGAAATCCGGGACCGAAAGAGGCATCCAAGCAACATGCTGCCGCAAACTCTGACTTGCGCCACAGAATGCAACAACACGAGCCAATTCACCGAGAGGGGACGGGCGATTTGCAACACCCGACACCCCAGCATCACCACCAACACCATCAACACCGACAATAAGCACAACCGCTACATCAGACCACGAAACACCAGAGGCACTGTCATAAGGACCTGGCCGTGCGAGCAACTGCCGCACCAAAACCGCAACGGCGGAGACATGCCGATCACGATGTGCCACTGGGACAGGTGGCAGAACTGCCCCGATGGGTGCACGTGCGATGTAGGATGTGAAGACATCAGCAGCACGTGAATATTCCAAATGCTTTTCACTACGGTGCCTACACAAGAAAGGAGACAGACCCGAACGAGCAGACATTAGCACACGCACAAGACCGGGCTCAACGGAGTCCATAAACGGGGCTAGTGACCCTAGTTCGTGTGTTATCACACCACGCAACCACTCTCCAGTGACCTTATTGTCGCGACCACGCTTCTCAAATCGTTGTTCAAGGTATGCCAACCACATGACAGCCACGACCTTCTCACGGGTAAGATTTGAGTACGTGATTGTGAGAGGGCTTTGTTTGGACGGCTGATCATGCATGCCGAGACGTTTGGACACCCTGGGTGGCCCACGTCGGCGGCGATGCTCAGGCTCGGGTGGAGCCTGTAAGGCAAGTCTGATGTGTGCATATCGTTTCAGTTCTGCCGCAATGGCCGTGATGCGGGAATGAAAGTCCCCGCCCACCCCCGGCCCCCGTTGAGAGTGACCCCGAATCGCGGTGGATTCCACCGCAACCGGGAATCGCTCCGCCCCCATGTGTGTCAGCTTTGCGTACCAGCAAAGTTTAGCTGCCTTGATCATTGAGCTCACAGGCAGGAGGCCCGTGTCGGAAAAAAGAATCTCCTCCCTGCAATCGAACTGGTGCAGACCAAACACCATGCGGATTGCCTTTTTACAGATGGTATCAAGTTTGTCGAGTTCAGTTTTTGGGCCAATCCATACCTCAGCCCCATACAAAGCAGGAGTATATATGAACGCATAAACAAGGCGGAGCCGGGCGGTCACCGGGAGGTAGTGGCAACGCAGCACTGGCCGCCACGCGCCAAGTGCCTTGTTCATCTTTGCGCGTACATGATGCATATGTTCAGACCAAGAGCCATTTGACTGGAAGAAAACACCCAAGTATTTGTAGGTGTGAACAGTCTCCAACTGCGACCCCCGCAGCTGGAAGACAACTGGTGCGCCGCCCTGCGGCTGATTGAACACCATAGTTTTAGACTTCAACACATTTGGTAAGGAGCGCCATTGAAACAACCAATTATCGATTGTATCAATATGTCCCTGAAGCCCTGCCGGTGTCAAGGACATTGCATTGACATCATCTGCATAAGTGAGTCCGGAAATTTTATCGGTGTCTGGTGAGTCAAGGGGAATGCAGTGTTCTTTTGGACGGGTGTGCAGTGTTGCAAGCAGATCATCAATGAACACATCAAAGAGAATGGTTGACAGGGGGTCGCCCTGGCCGACCCCGAGGGTGATGGGGAAGTATGGTGATTCCTGGTCTTGGAAGCGCACCCTCGATTTCGTGTTGGAGAGCATGTGTGCGATGACCCGACCGAGGCGGCCTGTCACTCCTTTCTGGAGTAGTTTGTACAACAGACCGTCGCGCCACACAGTATCATATGCTTTCCGGATGTCCAGGAAGAAAGCATAAAGTGGAGTGTCCGCCGCGGCGGCCGCCCGGACAATGCGTGCAAAGGTGTGGACATGGTCTACACAGCCGCGATCCTCGCGGAATGCGGCTTGGGACTCATGGAGGGTCATATTGTGTTGGAGGCGGGACCTGAGTAGTGTGCTGAAAAGCTTCCGGAATATTGAAAGCAGTGTGATACCCCGGTAGTTGGAGGGGTCTGTTGCATCCCCGGCTTTGTGGAGGCTTACAATTGTTCCGAGTGACCACGCATTGGGAATGGTTTCGTGCGTCCAGCAGAAATTGAGGAGCTGCAGGACGACGGTTTGCAATTGCGGCCCCCCGGCCTTCAGCAGTTCGCAGATGATATCATCGTGGTCTGCGGCTTTCCAGTTGTGCATTGTAGCAAGTGCTTGGTGAAGTTCGTGAAGTGTGAAGGCATCATCCATCTCTTGGTTGTGTTGAGGCTCATTTTGGCGCCATGCGTGCAATGTGTCTCTGACATGTGCATCAGTTTGCTCGCAGAATGCGGCATGTGGGACCGGGTTCATTTCAGATTGGTAGTGATTCGAGAAAACCTGCATCACTGTGTCTATATTATCAGTGGGGACTCCCCCAGACATAACAGAAGGCACGGGGTGCTCGGCCGTCGAGCCACCCCTGGTTAGCAGTTTCAACAAACGTTTCGCAGACACCCATGAAACTTTAGACTCAAGTCCTGGCGTGCACGTTTTAGAGACATGGTTGGCTTGCTGTTTGGTGTATGCACGTTTAAGATCGCGTTTCAGCTGGTTCTTTGCACCTCGGCGTTGCTGGAATGCTAGCTTGTCAGTGTCGCTGCCGGTCCGGCAATGTGTCTCATGAAGGGTCCAGCATTCGCGTCTGAGGTCTGCATATTCTTTGTTCCACCATTGCACGCGATGAGTCCGTACCTGGTGTTTCCCAAAGCATTGCTCTCCTGCGGTACGTAGGATGTTTGCCAGGGCAGATGTGAAAGTGTTGGCAGCTTCAGCATGCGGCATGCTACATGAGTCCATGTCGTGCAGCAACTGCGCAAGGGGCGCTTGCAGGGCTGTCTCAAATTTTGCGACTGTCTCCTCGTTGTGCATTGCTTTCCTATTCCACCGTTTTTTGTGTGATCGGGCGCATTTGCGCTTGCTTCTGTGTGTGGCATGTGGCAGTGACAGTGATAGTGTGAGCAGCGCGTGATCAGAGAGACACTGCCCAGCAGAGTGGATTGCAGGTGCACTGCAACGGTCCCTACATGCAGAGCTCGTCAGACAGTAGTCAACAACAGAGGTGCCGCCGGCATGCATGCATGTCGGCGAAAAGGCAGTGTGGTTGTGCATGACATGCATGTTGCATTGTTCTACCATGTTTATTAGGCGACAGCATTGTGAGTTACGGAACGTTTCATTATGTAGTGGAATATGATGTGAGTTTTGTGCATTCCCAATCCTGGCGTTGAAGTCCCCGCACACAATGATGTGGAATCCCTTGTCAGTCAAGTAGTGTATGTCGTGTGTGAGAGCTTCCAGCTCAGCAGCAAACCTGTCGCTGTCTGCAGGACGGGCGTGTGCCACCGGCCGAATGTATACACTTCCGATTGCAGTCTTGGTTGTGTGTCTGCCGGCGCACAATTGTACCCAGGTCGTCTGATGATTTTTCTTGGAACCCCAGGATAGTGTGTGTGTAAGGTGTGACAGTGTGTCTTTCACAATGATGCCTGTGCCGCCGCCGGTCCTTGTTTGAGTTGTGTATCCCGGAGCACCATATGCAGTATACCCGTGCGCGGCAAGCATAGAAGTTTTCTCTGTGTCCGACAAGTCGCACCAGGTTTCTTGGACTGAACAAATGTCCACATGTTTTGATGACAGAAATGCACAAACATCCACATGTTTAGATGACAAGGATTGTGTAAACATACCATTCACATTTAAGCTTCCAAGCGTGACACATGTTGGTGCTTTAGATATACCCGCCTGGTTGTCATGTGCAGAGGCGAGAGGTGCAAAGCGGTTGGCCGCGGTTGCAGGTTCGGTGGTGGTAGGGTGGGGGCGAGCGCGGAGTGGTTTGTTCCGGCCATCGCCTTGTGGATACATCATGTATGTGAGTTCTATTTTGGTAGAGGGAGCCGTGCGGCAGCCCCGAGGAAGCAGTGCCTCTGAGCATGCTTGGGCAAAAGGAACCACGCCCTGTGCGATAATTTTCGCGATGTCGAGTCTTCTGTAGACGGACAACAGGAGGAATGGCTGCCCAGTTGTTTTATTTCTGTGTCGTGTACGGTGGGCGGCCTGAAGCATTGAGAGGGTGGCGCTGTGTGAGGTCACGGAGAGGAATGCGCCCGTGTGGCAGACAACGTCACAAGGGCCAAAGAAAGAGAACACTACGCGATTTGGTGGCACAACTTGCATCACCTCCTCATGCTCATTGTGCTGCTGATGCCTTATGCCGGTTTGTTGCATCACAGGCGCGTTCACTGTCTCAGTCATAGAGAGTCGTGTTGGAGGGGAGAGGACCAGGCTGTTGCGGTACGGATCGAAAACGAGCATGCGCACATGGACAACTACGCACGTGGCTGTGCGACATTGCACCAGCCACCACATACTAGTCAAGCAGACACCAGAATGGGGGAGGGGGAGGACACCGCCCGCCCCCCAACATAACCACACCATCAAAACAGACCGCGCAGGAGACTGCAACACGTAGCACCGAGAACACTTGACAGCACTTCCACGTACGGATGCCCAACAAGGGCTCCCCAGCCCAGTGTACCCACGCGGAATACAGAGCAGAGACGCCACACACCGGACTGTAGGAGCCGGAACCCAGACCAGACACCACACCCCACGACGCACACCGGACTGTAGGAGCCGGAACCCAGACCAGACACCACACTCCACAACACAGCTACTGCCTCGCACCAACAAGCCCGGCACAAGGCCGGGCGCGCGCTACTCGCGCACCGGACCCGGAGATGGAGAAGTCGCCCGGAAGGGCGTTTTGAATCATGCACTGTGCTTTTGTTGTGAACACTCTGGGCCGGGCAGCTGGCATCGGGACACAGCGGCCGCACGAGTCAGACCCCAAGAGCATTGTGGTGTGCGTGCAAAAAGCAGGACAGGTCATTAACGTGGTACGCCGTCTTCGGGGGTGGCGGGCTTCCGCCAGCTACGCCCTCAGGCTGTCTACTCGGGAGGGCAGCGAACGAGGCTACTCTTATGAGGCCCTCTCCACCCTTAATTCGGAGAGCGCGATAGCACACAGAACCCCCACCGAACCACCCACTTGACCGTGAGCTGCCAGGGACACCCACGTGGGACAAGCGCTTGGCTCGTACAGCCCGTTTGACCGTGGGAGTTTGCCAGGCACACTCACGTGGGACACGCATTGGGCGTGCGTCAGGGCATCCGCCGGGATCCCCCCCAGACTGTGCACGTTTCGCGGTCTGCTCGCCACACACACACAGACTGTGATGACTACAAGTGTATGCACTGGCTCGGGCCTGCGGGCCCAACAACATGCGCTACAGTCGTACATCAGGCGTAGCCGCACAGCAAGAACGCTGACGGCACGGGCTCGCGGAGCCTGAACATCGCGGAGCCCGTAAACAAAAGGAAAAGGCACACAATAACTGTCTTTGAGCGGCAACATGCCGCGCAGTTCGGCGTCTTGGCATTGCTAGCACAGCCCGAAACTAAACATCGCGGCGCGAGAAGACACACACTCACGCAGCTACCGTGTGCTCGTGCAACTGCCCGCCAGAATCGGGAATCAGATGTTATAAGCGAGATGGTATGCATTCTGTGGGTGTGAAACGGGCAAAGCATGTAGAAACAAGCAGTGCGCAATAGTTTGGCAACCACGCAGCACAGCTACGGCGTCGGCAATGGGTGTTGCCGGACCAAGCTGGCCAGGAACGCACAACATAACACAATAAAACATCTAACGTGGGATCTGTGAGTTCTGGCACCTGGGATGACTTCTGGTTGCGATAGTTGCCGAGAGTGCCTCGTCTGGACTCGAGCGCAGCCTCATCGTCGCATCGTCACTGCCCGCGGGCGAACGCCGAAAGACACAAAAACAGAAACTAAGACTCAACAAGAAAACCTATCGCGTGATCAAGTTCGTGTCCGTGTCGCGGTAGCCGGTCCGCTCCCCTGCCGAGAGCGTTTAGCACATCATAGCCATGGTAATCATATGTGGTGTTGGACAGCACAGCACGGGTGCACAGCACGGGTGTGGACAGCACGGGTGTGGACAGCACGGGTGTGGACAGCACAGCACGGGTGTGCATATGCACTGTCAATACCTCTTGACTCGTATGGAGTAGATCACGCAGGTTGCTGTTTGTATGACCAAGCCATCATGCGTGCTTGCAACATGCTCTCGACCAGGCTTGTACCGGACCGTTCAGGCTTCATGTTGCTGTGTCTGGCAGCACAGGTGGTTGAAGACTATGTGTACTCAGGCATCACTACCCGGCAAATGTTAGAAATCTCTGCAAACAATACATCAGAAGACCAGACCTGCATCTATGGTTGTAAAATCATTACAGATCCCAGAGGCCGGGCGTGGCAGTGAGTGGGTATGCGGAGTAATGTGTACATTGTCGCGGTGGGCATTGTTGGCTTCATCAGCTGTTGCAACTGTATCCTGCTGGAACAGCTAGACAGCACAACCGCAGAGCAGGACCTGCCGCAGCCAGAAAGACCTCCACTGAACCACTCGGACGTGGCACAGTCCCACATGATGCAAACCGCTCCAACAGCTTCATCGTGACGCACCAGCTGTGAACACAGCAACGTAACACATGCTTGCGCACAGGAATGTAACAAATGTTTTTGTGCCACAACCGTTTCTTGACGTTGTGAATCAGCCTGTGGTTCGACCTGTCCGCGCCGGTGCGTGCTCAGTGATATGGCCATATATGGGGCCACACGCGGGCTGGCAGTGCCCAGTGCCCAGATCCCACGGCTCTGTAACCCTCCTTTTTGCTAGCTGTATCTACGGAACAAAAAAGCTTTTGCCACCGGGTGGTGCCCGGTGGCTCTCCTTCAGCGAAAGGGATATCCCGGTCGTGTGCTGAATGATAATCGGGGGCCTGGACAAATTCTTTTGAGGTATTTGTTTTTCTCTCGTTCACGCTTTTGTAATCAATAATCGGGGGCCTGGACATATTTCGCAAGTAGTGCAAGGGAGTCATAAACAAGCACCAAGAATGTTCACATCAGCATTATATATATCCTACACACCGTCTGCTAGCTGCTTCTCAAGCTCCTCAATAGGCATGCCTATCTCGAGATACGTTGTCTGCTGCCAACTCTGGCGCATGTTCGCGAATTCGTCACCAAGATCAGAAAACGCAGCACAACACTCGCGCGAGCGCTTGTCATTTGTCACATACAGTGCATCATGTAGCTTCTCAAACAGCAGCTTCTCCGATTGTTGTTCGTAACACCAACGTGCAGCCGCTGTGTACCCGTTATCGGCTGCCCATTATCGGGATCCCCGGTGAGACTCACCGGAATGCTCCCTGCACGACGCTGGCGCCTACAGCGAAAAACCGGTGCCGGCTGCGCCAGCCCTCGGGATTTGCCCAAATTTTGCCATTTTTAAACGGATCGCGACCGGGATGAAGAGCCCTGGCTGGCATCCGGCGCATTTTCGAACAGGCCATGCAGACAGCAGCGTGCCTCGGTGATACCATGAGTCGTATGCCATAGCATGTGAAGATTCTGCAACAGGTCTGTTCGACAATGGTAGTGTTCGTGCCTCGCTCACCCTCACAGTGCAGTTTTGTTCTCCGCAAAATGTTGGGCCCGTTTTAGCGGGAAACATAACTGCACAGTGATGCACCGCCGCATCCAGCGCCAAATCAAACACAAACTTACAGCGAACACGGTTGCTTTCGTCGCATACAGTGGCCAAGGCGCGAAAAGGCTGGACATCACAGCGCGTGCTGCAGCGGGTAGACAATAATGCCTGCTTCAGCGACGGATACCCGTTGCCGATATCTTTGAGCTTATAGCAGCGCTATGGATGTTCTGCCGTGCTGCACGTGTGATTAGGCCTTCTGCAGCGAGGCAAATCTGCTGCTTCTCTGCTCGGAATGCTGAATAATATGTCCATGAACATCAAGTAGAGTTCCTCATTGCAGCCCCATTGGCGGTACAGGTATCGCACGATGCTGTCGCCGCTCGCGTGGCTGTACATCATCTTCAACTTCGCCAGCGCACTCGGCATCGTCTTCGCAAATAAGGCAGTGTTCGCTATATTTCAGTTTCCATATCCGATCGGCCTGACATGGATACACTCCGTGTTCACCATGGCAGGCATGCAGCTTATGTGTATGGTGAGCCTTCTTGCTCGGCAACAGATGACATATAATCCGAGGCCGATAGAAGTACGTGCTTTGAATTTCAGCATGTAAGTCATTCTGTTTGTTGCAGGCGGGATTCTTCAGTCCTGCGGAAGGCGTGGGTGTTTGGCAAGTTGTTGATCTTGGGGCTGCGTACATTGGCTACATTGTGCTCGGGAACCTGAGCATCAAGCTGAACACGGTAAAGCCCAGACTTCATGTGTATGTTGATATTGTGGTTATATACGCTCACCAACAGCTCTTTCGATGGCTGACGCAGGATCTCTGTCTTGCAGGTCGGATTTTACCAGGTGTCGAAGGTGAAGCCTGATCCCTCACCCTCGGCCTTGAATCACTGTAGACAATGGGTCAACATGCTCCAAATTCTGCTTTGAAGAGCACCTGCCGCTCTGTTTGTGTTCCGGTCCCAGTGTCAGCAATCGCCTGCATAGCCTGCCCACAAAAGCAGCATCGCGCAAAGCATCCTGACGCAGCATATACACAAGCCCGCTTTCAAATGGTTTGCATGTTTTGGCGTCGTTCAGGCCATCTGGGCTATCCCGACAAGCACCATGCCAGCAGCAGAAGAATGCTGGCAGTGCTTGTTCGACCTTGTACAAGCATCACACGGCTTCCCCACCGCCGATGGCCATCAATCGTGCTACACAACTGCCATGCGACGAGCCCAGCTGGTCCAGAACCAGCATGGCAAGCTTGGCTCAAGGCAGCCTGGCTGCAGCTACAAAGTGACCCCGTCGAGGGCGACAATTGTGCACACTACTGCATCCTGAAGTCTGGGCTGCAGCCCACTGTCGGCTGTGCTGCCACGGCTCCTCACCCCTGCCCCGCCCAGTTCCTGTATGCACGTCTCGGTCTGCCAGCCTTCCCAGCCCAACGCTTGCGCCTCTATTCCATGGATTGTACCGTGCAAGCATCCTCTCCATGTCGAGCGTCCATTCCTCATCCGCACAGCACCTCTTTCCGATGTCCATCGACACAGCCAAGCTTCACTGCCCCCCCCCCCCCTCGCTCATGCGCCATTCACATCAGCATGCTCCTCTCCCAGCCTCAGCCGCAGTGGCTCTGTGCAGGCGATGATCGCACCGACGATCCTCGTCATCAACAGCGCGGCGTCCGGGCGGTGGCCGCGGCCACAGGTGCTCGCGTCGGTAGCCACCCTCACCGTCGGCATCCTCGTCGCGACCGTCACAGACGCACAGGTCATGTCCAACGCGCTCGGCATGCTCGTCGGTGTCGCCTCCGTTGTCTCGACCGCCCTCTACAACATCCTCGCAGGCCACAAGCAGAAGGCCCTCGGCGCGAGTGCGCCCCCCCCCCCCCCCCCCCCCCCCTGTCTTTTGGGCGGCTTATTGGGAGATAGAAATTGGTAGTGCTGATTGACCCCCATTGCGCCGAATACTGATCGGAGGAGCCGTCGTTTGCTTTCTTCTTGTCTGGCTGGTCCACGAGGCCGGCCTGACGGCAGATCTGTGCGGCAATGTCATCGTGGCGATGGAGTGGGGCATTGTGGATCTGCGGAGCACCGCTGGTGGTTGCAGAGCCTGGTAGTGTGCTTGGCGGTCTGTCGTGCAGTGGCCAGAGCTCATGCAGCTTGTTACCCCCCCCTCTCGTCCACTTCACCATGCAAACGCTTGCACTGCTGCCGTGCGGCCGCCTAGCCTGCGCCAGCACGCAACGCCGTGGTGCCGTCGATGCTCGGATTCCTGCTCGCAAGGGCATTTTTGCCAGCAGTTCCCTGTGCTGCTGCGCCGTGATCCCGGGTGGCCGATGCCAGCCGCCGTTTCACAACAGCATCTGACACCGCAGCCGCCTCCCCGCCGTGTGTGTGCCCCTCGCACGTCACGTCCGCCACGGTGCAGGCTCCAACCAGCTCCTCCACCGCTTCAGCCCGGTGGCGGCGGCGATGCTGTCGGTGGTGGCGCCTGTGACTGAGATCGCGACGGTGTACGTCTCGCCCGCTGCCGCGCTCCGCGTGCCGGCGTTCCGCTTCACGAAGGAGGCGGCCGTCACCATCGTCGCGTCGGCGATGCTCGGCCTGCTCGTGTCACTCTCCACCTTCCTCGTCATCGGCCACACCAGCGCGCTGACGTACAACGTCGTCGGCCACCTCAAGACCGTCGGCATCGTGGCCGGAGGCGTGCTCTTCTACAGCGAGGTGCCCCCCCCCCCCCCCCCCCCACCCCCCCTCCCCCTCGCCATGTTTCGTTTGCTATTGGTTGTAGCTGCACTGTCGCTGACGGGTCATGACGCAGCAAGGCTTTGTGGCGGTGGGCCAGCTGCTGTGCTGCTGGCGCGGGTATGAAGTGCCTCAGCCTCCAGGTAGAACACAAGCGCAGGGTGTGCCGACGTGCCCGCACCCTGGCACCAGTCGGCGCCGCCAGCTGAGTGCGTGTTACAAGGACACGTGTCATGGCGTGTTCTGGATATGAGGCGAGGGTGCAGGTGATGCCAATGAAGAAGCTTCTGGGCCTTGCAGTGGCTGCAGGGGGCATTGCGTGGTACACCACCCTGAACCAGCAGCAGCTGCCGCCGCCGCCGAAGCATGCCGTCAGCGCCGCCTCTCCGCGCTCCTAGAGACGCCTCCGGCAGCGGACCTCCTGGCCCCCGACACGGCGCACGTGCTGCGCCCGCCATTGCTGCAGGTGCATGCATGCATGGCTCCCTGTAGCCACGGGATCGTGCAGTGTTGCGGCAGATGTAGTAACGCTCATGGCGTAGCCACCTTTGAGCGGGGGGCTGGTGAGCGCGTTCTGCGATGTGTAGCACGGCGGGGGGGGGGGGGGGGGGGGGGGGGGGGGTTTCGGGCAGCCGTGGATGCTGCAGCCGTGCCACCGCGGCAGAGAGGTGGTTGTTCCCGCCGTTGACGTGCCATTGACGTAACGGCGGGGACACTCAGTGTGTTTGATCAAGACCCCACCGGGCGAGGCGCCCCTTCTGGCCATGGCTTCAGCATGCCGCCCGCACGGTGGCGTGCGGAGTGCAGAGGAGAGGACAGGGGTCCCGTCCACATGTGCATGGTGGGCATGAGGAATAGCATCAGGGTTCACATGAGGACCAGGCTGGCCGGTCGGCACCCTGCACCAGCGAACAGCGCGCCCCCTTGCTGTGTGACGCCATGGCGCACAAGGTCAGGGAGCGTCAGCGCTGCTGCGCACGGTTCCACCTCACCAGAGCATGCCCGGGCCAAGGCGGCCGTGTCCTACAGGCGCTGGCACGGCCGGCATCGGCTGAGCCTACGTCCGATGAATATCAGTAAGTACGTGCAACCGGAGGCATGTGAGCCATCTGCAGCGCGGAGCAGATGGCCCTGCGGTGTAGATTGTAATATGCAGATATGTCTCGTTCCTGATATCAGCCTGTGGTGTACGTGGCCACCAGGCTTCGGGCGTCTGCGGGCAAAGCTGACCGGATCCCTGACTTGAAGTTGCCACCTGTGCGATATATGCACAGTCACACACCATGTACCTGCGTGTGTGTACACAGCAGCAGTGGCAATATCAGCATGCTGCCAGTGGTGTCGCTTCTGGCCACCGAGGTGACACATGAAGTCGTGTTTGCAGTAGGGCTGCTGCTCACAGCGCACAGGTCCTGGATTACAGCATCAGAGAGTTACATTGATTGGTGATACACCACGACCTATCGGTGTTCATATTGATCTGACACACCATCATTCACATTGTGCAGGTTTCGGCTTCTGCAGAGCCAAATTGACGCTCAGTTGATGAGTCATTATGCTCATGCAAATGCCGTGTGGCACCGTCAGCTGATCTGGTGTGACGTCCCATTGACAACGGCACTGCCGATCGATGCTTTTAGTATCCTGCGTCCGTCAGTGTGACAGTGCAGGTCTCGTGCTGCAGTGCTACAGCCTCTCTGGCGTGAGCAGGGGGCACACTAGCGTGCTGGCCGCCTAGCACTGGCCATTATGTGCCTCTACATTACTGCTGGCAATACATCAATGCTTCAGTGTTGAGCTATCTGGGCTGCAACTACGGGCCACAGTTTGTGGCAAGTTCGTTTGTGCTGCAAATGTGAGAGCAGAGGCAGAGCAGGGCAGCTGTCACCCTCACCACCAGTCTCACAGCAGCTTGTGACACATCTTCCAGCTATGCAGACTCAAAATCTGCAGAGTGTAGCTCCATCGGGACAACTCCGACGACCGGATTTCGTGTGGCACACCTTTATGAGCTCCACCACCAGCACAGATGTTGCTACAGGCCATCACAGATCCATAGCCTAGTTGCCTCCACAGTCACCCCATGCTCAGGAAAGTTCAACAGTGCCAGATGAAATATGGTCGTGTAGCATCAGCAGCACAGATGGTGACGTGGCAGAGCTCCCGACAACTTCATGGCAGCACTCGGCATTCAGATTTACTTGGCATCTTCGGCCCAAACCATGCAGACTGCTTGTGATGATGAAGTGCCTACTTACAGTGCACACGCGGCAGAAGGTGGGGTTTGGCATGGGATTTTACAGTTGCGTGTGTCGCGCAGGGCGCAGCTTTGCATCTGAAGAGTGCAGCCTTATGAGTGCAGCTCTCTGATTGTACACCTGTTTCAAACAATTGTGATCGCAGCGCCGACTTGATTCGATCGACATAGGATATACATCAGATTTCCATTTCCCAATTCAGGTCTCCAGTTGTTCCCTGTGTACAGCCGCTTAAATCTCTGTAGAAGGTGCTTCAGGTGAGCTGGACCGTAACGTAGCGGCCCTGCGCTGTTACAGTCCACATGACAACTGCATGAACTTGCAGGTGCACCAAACATGTTCAGGGCAATTTATACAGCCCAGAGCAATACAAGCCCGTCCGTACTTTCCACAACATTTCACGTTGGAAGTTCGAACATGGAATTGTATCTTGTTACATTATTCCGTCCTTGACTGAGATTAGGGCTTATTGAGGCATCAAGGGATACAGGAGTTGCAGTGACTGGTATATTGTTGTATTGAACATAGGCCTCAATCTGGAGCCTATAAATACACATGCACTGTGCAACAGCTTCGGCCTTTACTTGAAAATCTCTTCTCTTTCTTTTCCTCAGCCCACTGAACCGTGTCCTTTGAGCCTAATTGCTCCAATTTACATATCTCCCAGCGTGTAGTGCCCCCCCCCCCCCCCGAGTGGCCATATGCCAATCGAGACCACAAGGGTATTATGACTCATCAAGTCAGACCTACGGCTGATGCAGTGTGGAAAGTGTCACACAGGTTGGTGGTCATGCATGGTGTGCCAGTCGGCACCTGCAGTCAACCCAGGCAGCACTGTTTTGAAACCAGAGCCTGGCCCTGTGCAACCCGCTTGCCACACATTCACAACCCTTCCTAACGCAAGGTCTGAGCCTGATGCATGGAACTGATGCATAGTAACCATGGTATTTGTTCGTGCAATGAGTCATCGCCAATGACATCTTGCCATACCACCCGCCCCACCGTCTGCTTCTATGTCACGGGCCACGTCCATGGCTGGACGGCCGCCAGGATGCCGGCCACGCTGAGGCTCAGCAGTGCACAGCCGACGCGGCACACATAGATGAACATGGCTCTGCGTACAGGCCACCTGTGTGGTCGACGTTGGTGCAGTGCAGAGCCAGTCGAGCGGTACGGCAACACTCAGTCTTTGGCACGGTCACTCGCACTCGGCATGCCGCACCGCTGCCGACCGTGGCCCCCGCGCCCGGGCCCACACCGCCTCCTGCCCATGTGCCCCGCCCCCACTGCCGCCGCACGCAACCCCACACGTCTGCACCACGCTGGAGGTCGCTACGGCAAAACAACACCGACTGCGTTCCGTATGATGCGGCCGCCGCGGACGACCGTGAGCGGGGCCATGGGGCCACTCTCTGCCTCACACCAGGCTCCTATGGATACGTATGCCAGCATGATCATGCATACACGCAGCAAGCCCCTGTCCTTTGTACCCACAAGCAGCAAGCCCCTGTTGTTGCATACATACATTCAAACACCGCAGCCCTGCCAGGGCTCTCCATGTACACCGCCGACAGCGGCTGGCCGAGCGGGTGCCGGGTAGTCACAGCGGCGTGCCAGAGCCGGCGGCTGCGGCGGCTGCGATGGCGGCTGCGACGGCGGCTGCGAGAGCGGCGTAGTCGGCGGCGGTGTTGTACACGTGGGCCGAGAGGCGAACGTACAGGCGGCCCGCATGCACCTTCACCGGCGCCTCCACCCCCCCTCGGTACAGCGCCTCCTGCACACCACGCACCGCCGTCTCTTGCATGCGGTGCATGCATGCACCATGCGTACACACTTTTGCGGCTGCCCTGCACCGGTGGGTGCAAGCAAGCTCTGGCGCAGCAGCAGCATGGAAGTCCATGCAATGGCCCCTATAGGGGGGGGGGGGGGGGGGCGGGGGGCGCGAGTGCACAGCAGACGCTACGGCAGCCCGAGCACTCGCGTCACTCCCTCACCAGTCTGCCATCCTCCTGCCCAAATGCCGCTCACACAGGGACTTTACCATGCAACAGTAGTGCAGCTGGCAGACCCCCGGGCCGTATCTCGAGATATGTGGGGTTCTGTGCGAGACAGTCGCGGCACCGCCGTTGACGCGAGTGCCAAGGCAAGCACGCACGGCTCCAGGACCGCAGCTCAGGTGGCCATGCTTGCGGCCTGTTGAACAAGCGATGCATGCGCCGCGCCACTTGTCGGAGTCTGCACGGCGTGTTTAATCATGGACTGGCCGGCGGTGATGCGCCTGCTACCCTGCCGCAGTGGACTGATGCAGCAGGTGTGAGCTTGGCAGCGCCATGTAGGGCAACTGCAAGAGCTCTGCCGTATGCACAAGAAACGCCACTCAAGAAAGGTGCGTGAGAGCACCCGCCGGACATATCGGCGCGGCTCGCTACCGCAGCGCACCGCCACGCCAGTACACGACACCACAATCTGCAGACCCCGGTGAGCTGGCCTGAGCTGGGGTTTGTAGTGCTGGGACCTCGACGCCTTGAATGGAGCTTTGGTGTCGGGAGCATTCCTCGATCGATACTTTTGGTTGCATGTAATTGTAGTATGCTTTGTATCTCTGGCAGGCAGTCACCCGATCGCTTGTGGGCTGCCACAACCTGCACCGTGTGCGAGCCAATGCCGGAGCACGCACCTGGACCTCCTTCGCTGCGGCCGAATCGGCAGTGCCGGGGGGGCTGCTCTGCAGCGCAGCGGGCAACTCGACGCACGCCATCGCCCCGCACAGCCGCAGCGGCGCCAGCAGGCCGGAGCCCCAGCGTGCCTGCAGCGCGCGCACCGCGTCGCGCAGCGTGGCGCGCATGTACCGCCGCGCCTCCTCGCCCCGCGCGCGCCACCACACGAGCGCGCCGCCAACGGCCAGGTACGGCGCGTAATCTCGGTTGCCTGCGTGGCACGTGCTGCGTGAGCGCTCTCGCCATGCATGCAGTCGGCGTCAACGCCGCACTGTATGGCAGCAACTGAGGCCCGCAGCCTGCTGGTGTACATTGCAGCAGGGCCGCAGTATCGTGCAGCCGGCGCCCGCCTGCGTCCCGACCTCACGTGCATTGTTCATTTCAGGCTGACGTTTACGGTAAAATTACAGCGGACACTGCAGCAGAGCGCGCATCACCGTGAGCGCCCGGCCACGCCACGAGAGCATGATGAGGCGGCGCACCGTCCCAGATGAAGTCGGAGGTGAAGCCGTGGCCGTGGCCGTGGGACACAACGAGTGGCCGCAGGTGCGCCTGCCGCGCGCGAGCCGCCCACAGCACCGCGCTGCCCCGCGCACCCCCCAGCCACTTGTGGCAGTTAGCCGCCACAAAGTCGGCCCCCAGCGCCGCGATGGACAGCGGCTGCTGGCCGAGAGCATGCGCGGCGTCTACGAGCACCAGCACCCCCGGCGCCCTGCACTGCAACATGCATGTCGATGTCGCCTGGGCGCCTTCGAGCCGGACCGTTCTAAACGGCTGACTTATTCGTGTGCCTTGCGGCCAAGGATATGCCGACCACATGCATGCATTCATACCCGCCATCCCGTTGGACAGGCGCCCCGTGGCTGAAGCTGCAAGGATGAGTGCAGGAGACATTACGCCGCCACACAGGGTGGACATGTACAACAATGCAGCTGCCGGGGGCGCCGTTTCGGTGCATCCACGTTCCTCTGGGCCCAACAGATACACGATCAAGAACGGCCACACCGTTTGCAAGTCAAAGAGCTCGGGCGATTGTATGACAGAGCACGGCAAAGAAAGTCCCCGGGAATGCGGTCTCGCACACACGGAGTTGTCAAGGTCCATTGAGGGTGCGGCAAAGTGATTATGGCTTTACTTTACCTTGCAACACTAGCGTACGCTCACACTCTGGCTTCACCCGCAAGCAGGCCCACACAGGGAAACACTGGCAAAGAGCATGGCACAAGATGCTGAAAACGGTGCGCCTCAACGCTCAGATCATAGAGAACAAGGAAAACTCCTGTTGGCTCGAAGCTGTGGGGCGGCAGGCGCGTGGCACACCTGGCACGGCAGGCGCGGATGAGGCGCGGCAGTGGCAGCGCGATCGCGGAGTTGCTCGTGACAGCGTCCAGCACCACCACCCGCGTTGCCTGAGTCACCCGCTGCACCAGCGCCTCTTCAATCACCTCCTCCGCCCCCCTGCAGCGACACCTGCGCGTCAGTCCGCATCTCCGTGCACCGGCCTGATCGAGCCAACTTGCACAGTGCATGTGGTCACGTGACACAGGTGCCGCAGCTGCACGGTGTATGGTTGCCCGGAGAACAGCCTTCCAGGTGGCCATGCTCTTGAGAACAGCACACTGACAGAACAGCCAGGAATGTCACTGACTGGATTCGTACTCGTCTGGGAGTGGCAGTGCGACGTGAGCCTGCACGAGGGTGGCCCCAGCTCTATTGCATGCCACTTGGGCAGCTGTCTTCACAGAGCCGTAGCCGATGTCCAGCATGAGCACCTCTGCTGGTCCTCCTTCGCTGTTGTTGGTCAAGTCTACGCTGAAGAGCACTGTGCTGATTGCGTTTGTGGCGTTTGGAACGAAAACCAGGTCTCTATGGTCGCATTCAACGAACTGCGCCATGTCTCGGATGAGGTTCACCATGTGTCCGAACAGCTCCCTACATTACTGCACCGCATGGTCGTGGTGGCCCGAATACGTAGGCCATATCGAAGCCATGAAGCCCATGTTGAGTCCCTGGCGGCCTCGACCGAGATCCGACATACCTGTCAATGAACCTGAGGGGTTGTGCTTCGCATTGCGCTTGCCAAGCGCTGACTTCGGCCTGGACGTGACGCATACATGCACCGAATGCCCCATGATTTACGAATGTGAAGTTTTTGAAGTCAATCAGAAAGTTGTCCCGGATGGCGGTGCCAAACTGGTGATGCTCCCGGAGAGCTCTTTCACGTATCGCTTCGACAGTCTCCGGCAGCGGCGGAGACTTCCACTCCTCATCTGCAATCATCGACTGAACAGACGGTGTGAAAAATGACCCAAAATTCTGGTAACCGCAACTCATCTTCCGACAATGACAACAGTTGGCACAAGTGTGGTGGTATACTGTGTGTGTTGCCGCAGAGGACAGTGCCACTACCGAAGAGGCCAGAAGTCAGTAGCCGCTCTCTGATGGGAACAAGGCCTCCCAAGTACGGCGACTCTCCTTCTGGAATCCGGGACTATCTTCCTCGAATTGTTGCTTCAAGTGCACTCTGAAGATGCTGTCAGCCACTGCATGTAAACATGCAAGAGACGCTGAAAACGATGTTCTGGGAGCCAAGCAAATTCATTCATCCCACATATTGACAACGAAGGACGCGATGCACTTTGACCAACGACGAGGTGCGTCAAGAATACACTGTACTGGGGCACATCCTTGGCCTCGCTTGCACTTTGGCCACTCATACTGATTGTACGATGCGGGGAGTGCCATTTACACACTAGATATGACTGGAAACATTTAAAGAGCCGGACGTGGCAGTGGATGGCAGTTCGCAGGCCCACAACACACAACAACTGATACAGTGCAATGACTACTGGGTGGGGCTATCCCCATCACCAGCCTTGGAGGGCCCAGACTCTGAGCCAGTGGACACACTCCCGCCAACTTCTCTTGCACCAGATGTCTGGGGCTTGGGAGGGACCTTGTACAACACAGATGTCTGGCCGCGGGGCTGCAGAAGCGGTCCACCGTTGCCAGGAGAGGCCGTGGATGTGAAGAAGAGCTTCCAGCCTTGCCAGGGAAAGAAGCCACCACATTCGGGGCACTTTCGGTCGTATTTCCCTCTCTTCACCAGTCCATTGCCCCCACACTTCTCACACCTGCACGGGAACACATTGTATGTGGCAGCACATACTTCAGGGGCAGGGCTGAGGGTACACTACACAGTTGAGACTCAAAACTTACATCAGCGTTGAGGGAGCATACCGCTGCTGTATCAGGATTCGCTTCCCAAACTCATATGCACCAATAACAAATGGGAAAGCAGCTACAGCCGATCCGACATAGATTTGCCATCCCACTTCCACAGGTCCAGGAACATAAGTTCCCGTTACCATAGTATCCATGGGATATGCTGATGCCGGAACAGAGGTTGCATCAGCCAGGTCTGTGACCACCAGCACAGGACCGGGTGGTCCTGCTGATGTTGTGTACTTCAACTCGGGGCAATCGATCACCACGCGTGGCTGCAGCGAAACATTGCTACTTGCAGATGACTGTGTTGCCAGAGTTGCCGCAGCGACGTGGGTGTGTGAGTCGTCGGCTGGTGTGAGGCTCACTTCGTTCGCAGCAACGGCTCGTGGACACTGCAGCGCCATGACGGTTGTGACAGCAAAGCACGCGCTGACAGGTAGCCGGAGCGCGATCACGTTACGATGTGCGTCGGGGTTGCATTCGTTGGGCAGGGATGGGCGGGTGCTTCGGCAGCGAATTGCCTTCTGTGCAGCATTCTTGCCATCAGTCTGAGGCGTACATGCCGAGTGTTGAGATGTAAGCACGCGCATATGCAGTCTACTGGCAGACACTCAAGGAAACAAGCAGCTTCTGAATCAGCCTTCCACGGTCAGTCATTCACGCACGATCCGTAAGCACAACGTCGGAGCCCAGGTTGAAATATGCAGGCGTGTCACAGACATTGACGGCGTTCACAAGACAATGCCAACAGATTCGATGATCTGAACCTTTGAAATCGTCTCACACCTGTGCATCACCATTGGAAAATGTTCCCAACCTGTGAAACGGAGCACCCAAACTCTGGCCACATATCAACACCACCTAAGCCACAATTTGTACGGCCTCACCAGCTCGACCTCACCAGGCCAGCCTTCACACCCACGCTCCCTGTATGCCGCAAACTCTGCCTGTACTGGACGGAAACAAACTGCGTCGCATACTGCGCACGATGTAGGAGTTTTTCACAACACGTGCCTCCGTGCCCTGGAGGATAGCAGCGACACGAGGTGCACACACCACGGATGCACCCTTTACCTCGCGAAACACGCCTCACACCCTTTACCTCTCGAAACACGCGCCCAGCTCGTGGCACTGCCACAGACCTCAAATGGAGGGCATTGCAGACAGATACCAGGTCACAGCTGGGCCACGGACATCGGGCCCACCGCAAGTCGCACGCTGCCCTGGCTACCGCACATTCACGCGTCATGCTTAGGAAGCATACAGCACCTCCCGGCAGAATCTTCCTTCATTTCCGTGCATATTACGCTGTCAACATCACGCAGCCTCACAGCACGCACAGCCTGACCGCCACGCCCGGTGCCAAGATCATCCAGCCCGTCGCGCTGCCACGCCCGCTCAGGATGCCGCGCGGGCAGGTCTGCCGCCCGTGTTGAGCAGCCGATACGCGGGCCATCGCACATCGCCACCAGCCGCAGCCCGGCTGCAGCCTGACGGGTAGGCGTGCATGCTGCAGCGTGTCAGCCGTGCTGTGTGCGCTCTGCGATGTTGCGCAGTGCGGCTGACGCCCCGATGAGCGTCGCGGCGGGCCGCAGGTCGAGGCCGGAGCCGTCCGCGGCCAGCGCGGCCTGCAGCTCCCACACGGCGGAGTGCCACGCGGCCGCGGGGTCGGCACGGCGCAGGCGCGTGCGCAGCACCTCGGACATGCGGTCCATGCGCACGGTGCGCGCGAGGCGCGTCAGCGGCGCCAGGTTGGCCTTCACCACCGACCCCAGAGCCTGCACACCCTCCAGAAGTCAGCGCACACAGACACAGATCGCGACCAGTCACCTAATGAACACCGTCCAAGCATATAGAGCAACACGGCTGTACACGGTGGAGACAGCAAGCTCTTGATGCAATGCATGAATGGGCCCGCATGTACACCAACGGCGTGCCCCGGGGAAAATCTCACTCAGGCTCACACCATTGCATGGCAGAGCAAGAAATCAAACTGCCACTCATAGCTTCCAGATGCAGAAGCATGCCTGCGTGTAGTGGTCCGGGTGGTGGAAGCGCGAGATCGAGCCGGCGTCGCCGTACGCCCCGGGGTCCGACAGCACGGCGAGCGGGTGCGGCGTGTCGAGCATCGCGAGCTCCGCCTGGTGCAACGATGTCTGCCCTGCGGCGCGCGGGCTGCCCTCGTCCTCCAGCGCCGCCGCCGCAGCGCCGCCACGGCCGTCGAGCGCCAGCAGGCTATCGAGCTCCGAGCCGAGCGTCGCCTCGAGGTCGAGCGTCAGCGCCGACGAGGCCGAGCGCCGCGGCTCCGGCCGCGCCGCCGCGAGGCTCTGAAAGTACGCCTGCCGCCCGAGCGCCGCGCTCGCGGCGTGCGACTGCGAGCACGGCGACGGGTAGCCTTCCACGGCCGGGCACTGCCCCCCGTCGCCGGCCGGCGCCGGCGCGCCCGCGCGGCGATGCAGCCACGACGACGGCAAGAAGGAGCCGCCGGCGAGCGGCACCGCAGGCGGCCGCGCGGGCTCGAGCAGCGAGTCGAGCGCGTCGATGCTTGCCAGCGCGGCCGCGCGAGTGCGCGACACCACGTCCGGCTCGATGACCTCGTACAGCCCCGCGCGTGGCGGGAGCAGTGGGTGGTGGCGCTCGCGCTCGCCCACCCACTGCAGCGAGTCGTCCGGCTGCAGCACGAGCATGCGGCCGACGAAGTGGTACATGATCGAGCGCTCGTCGCAGTAGAGGCCGGAGTGCGCCGTGAAGAGCTGCCGCAGCATGGCGGCGATCGGCTTGTAGTCACACGCAAACGCGCGCGGCACGATGTCGTGCGTCAGGATGACGTTGCGGACCGTGTCGCGCGGGATGCCCAGCGCACGCAGCAGCCCCGCGTCCGCGCTCTCGTTGCTTCCAGCCTGAACCATGCCCCCGCATCACAGCCTCGCCCACACGGACGGGCACACAGTCTGCCCCCAGCGTTCGACGGCAACCCCGTCACCGGCCACAGCAATGTTGTCTGCCGGCCAAGGGCGGCGTCAAACTCAGAGCGCAATGCAGGCGGGAGGCGGCGGCGCTTGCAGCCTCACAGAGCCACTACATCCCGGGACGTGCATGCATGCAGCAGACTCCTCACAGCACAGTGGCCAGGGGCGGCGGCACAGGGACGCGCCTGAGGGGGGCCGCGCTCGACGCGCTCCACATGCTCCACCTCGCAGAAGCACGCGGCGGCGCCGAACGTGTACACCGGCGCCAGCTGGCACGGTCGCAGGAGGCCACGGTGCACCATGAGGATGGCGAGCACGGTCGCGATCGAGCCCCCGAGGGAGTGGCCGGTGAAGGAGACGCGCGCAAACGGCGACGCGGCGACGTGCTCGAGGACGATGGGCTCGAAGCGGGGGTAGAGCGCGAGCGCGGCGTCATACACCCCCCGGTGCACGCTCACCCCCAGCGCCGCGTCCTCAAACGGCACCGGCTCGAAGCTCAGGTTGGTGCGCCACGACTCTATCGAGTCGCTGCCCTGCACCGCACCGGCCGCTTGACTCCCGCGTGCGGCTCATGCCCGTGTGAACGTGCTACCCTCTTTTGCTATGGCGACATTCACAGCGTTGGCACGGGCGTCTGCATGGCAGAGCCCAGTGCCATAAATTTCAGGAGCGCATTAACACCAGGAGCTCAGAGGGCCTCATGCCGGGAACGAGGGTTGCGTGTGCAGGTCCCAGATGCCAACAACAGCCGGCAGGCAGGAGGTACGTGCCTGGAGAGAGAAGTGGCGGATCTTGGTGGCCGTGTCATCCGCGACGAACCAGTGCACGGGGCACGTGTGGCCTTCGCTGTCGCGGGTGTCCGGCTTGTGCACGCGCTGTGGAGGCTCGCGGCTCGCCGCGGCCGCCGCAGTCACCGTGCGCACCTGCACGCTACACCACCTCAGCCACCCTCCCGGGTTTCCATGCAAATATGCTTGCACCAGGCATCGGAGCAAGCCTGCGCGTGTATGAGACACCTCGCCTCCTGGGACCAGCATATCCTCTCCCCAGGAGTCGCAGCGCAGACAGGCTCGGGCGTGGGGGCCGCACGGTGCTGAGGGCGAGGATTCGCTGCCGCAACTGCTCGAGGTAGCCGACCTCCGCGATGTCGGCGCAGTCGACGGTCGCGGCCGCTGTCGCGGCCGCCGTCATGATATCGCCCTCCATGCCGCCCACAAAGTCGGCGATGTCCGGGCCGTCCGCGGGCACGCCCTCCACCTCGAGGTCGGCCTCCGCCGCCGCCTCGTCGATGCCGCTGCGGCCGGCGAGCAGCGTGTCCAGCGGGCACACCGGCCCGAGCCGCCGCGGCGAGCGACTGCGCGCGTCGATGTCCCACCATGCAGGGTCGCTCGCAAACGGCTCCGCAAGCAACGGCGCGGAGTCGTGGAAGCGCGGGCTGCTGTCAGAGGCCCAGTCGAACGACGTCAATGGGGTCGCCTCGCCACTGACACTCCCGCCCCCGCGCTCCACGGCATCAGCGCTCCCGTCCGTGGCAGCGTCGCCGCGGCTCCACTGCCGAGCGGCACGCCGGCGGTGCGGCCGCCAGACAGTGTAGCCCTCCAGCACGGCGGCAGAGTCGCGGTGGGGGGAGGCAGAGAGATCGCCGTCGGCTGAGGCGGAGCGCCGCAGCGTGGCGTGCGCATGGTCAAACGCCTGCGCGGCCGCAATCTCAGACGCGTCCAGCTCCGGCGCCGCCACCGGCTGCTCCACGCTGGCAGCCGTCGCCGCCATGCCTGCACCACCGCTCTACTGTCGCACCGCATCGGGTCCCCTCGTGCGCCGCCCACTGCACGGCGAGCCGCCAGCGGACGATGATGCATGCGGAGCTGCGGGGGTCCCTGGAGGGGAGGCGCACCGTCGCCGAGGGCGCTGGCGTCATGGGCGGCGGGGTCGGGGCGGCCGGGGCGGAAGCCGATCTCGCATGCAAGGGAGGTGTAGCGCAGGTGGATGCCGTGCATGCGGCGCAGGTAGCGCGGCGTGAGGCGGTCCATGCGGTACGCGATCGAGCTCAGCGACGCCATCATGCGTGTGTAGCGCGTCTCCAGGAAGCCAACGCCATGCAGGTATGGCAGATACTCCCGCGCCCGTGCACCCCGGCTGGGAGGCCGCTCCTGCATGCTGCTACCCGTTGCATGCGTGTGCCTCTTCAGTGGGATGTACACTATGCGACTTGCATGCGTAGCCGTATGCGATATCTGCAGATCTGTCTCACGCAACCGGGAGTTGATAGCCAGTTGGTCGACGCCCTGCGTTGGAATAGCTCATGTGAACAGCAGAGACGTTACTTTCTACATGTGACACAGCCTAGCGATCCTCTTGTGCGTGGAACGCGTGCCAGGTTCGTAGGTCTTCGCGTGTGTCGACTGCGCGCTCGGCGCTTGCAGATGTACACGTGGACCAGTGCACACGATGCCCTACCACCGGCGCGTATGCTACCGAAGCAGCTGAGTGCGCAGGCATTGTGGATCGTGCTAGTTGGCCTCCAGGTTCTGTCCAGGCAAAACCGTCCCGTAAATTGCAGACGCACGCTCACTTGGATGTGTCAATGTGACACGTCAACATCACAGGCTCATGTCTGCTGAAAGTAGCCGCGATACCGACAATTCTGCCCAAGCGACAGTCTCAGCAGTATTGGCCTAGTGCTTTTGTGCTACTGCAGCCGAAGCCTGTGTGCGTGGCAGCCGGGGCCATCGACGCTTCGCTGCTGCCACGGATTGTAGGCTACTTGGCTGCAGACATTTAACGCGCGCTACAAATACATGCTGATATCAAGAATCAGTCTGTTGATCATTTGTCAGTCGTTTGAGGTGCATGCAGCGGACCGTCGGGAAAGCCTCCATTCTCACTGACTTTCACATGCACCCGTATACGCATATTGCACAAGCCCAGCTCGCCCATCCAAAAATTTGAAGCTAGAAAATAAATTATAGTTGAGCGGCATCTTGTCGGCCAATAGTATCGTCGCCATATCGTGCGACAAAGCCCAAGCGAAGTGCCCACGCTGGCATGCCAACTCAGCAACACTGTGGCCAACGCGCAGTTTGAAATCCGGATACCCCAGAGGCACAGTTAGCAGCGATATGCTGAATCACGGCATCTAGATATTCATCGAGTCAGCGCGATGCGCGAAGCAAGCGGGCAGCATGATGACACAGTGATTGGAGCAGCCGGCAGCACCTCTCTTTGGGGACGCTGCCATTTCGCCACATTAATGAAATGCTGAGCAAAGTTGACGCGGCGTCGCTGCTCATCATGCTCCGTTTTCTCCTCTGTAGGGCGTTGACCTTGTGACGACCGAGTGTCAGCAACAGGCCGCCCGTCCGCGGTCCCAACCCTGTCAATCCATCTGGAGGGTGAAAACGACTTCACTGCGTGTGCATATACAATCCTGGAGCCACTCTGCGATGCGCTGTAGTCCACCTGCCCGTTTGCGCAGTTTCCTGTCTTGTGGCCGGTCAGACATGGCCTCGGTGATGGACGAGAACAACGCCTACTAGAGCTCGAGCCACAGACTAGAACGTCCATAACAGAATAGGTGTGTCGCTGGATGTGTGGAGATGCGACCGGTGTTCAAGGGTACACAAGTTTCCGCGGACGACATATGTGTAACGGCTCGGACCTCCGAGCTCAAAATTTGCATCGCATGCCGGCATTCTTCATATTATATATCATGCTGCTGTGGCTCTGCAGAGCTCCGCACCAGCCTGAGGCTGCTTACAAGCACAGCGCCACATCAGGTGGCTAGGCGGGTGATCAGCAGTACTGCGAGCTGCTTTTCAAGGCCTGGTGATGCCAACGTACGCACTGACGCAGCAGTGTGAGCAACGCACGGCAATGTGTTCGCACACCTGAAGGCGCCTGCATCCCTGACCATGTCATCTTCGGCGATTCGCTGACGGACCGCGTCCAAGGCTGCTGACAACGGCTCAGACAAGCACACACTATAGTGCACTATGCGGCCACGTCCGCACGTCGTGAGCGTTGTCAGCGTGCAGGCAGGTATGTACGTGCCTGCAGAGTTCCCCTCCCAACAGACTCAGCACATTCACGATGTCATGGCGTCACAGGAATGTTTTCAAGCCACACCACAGCCAGTATTCTCTAGGAGGCCCTGATGCACCGCACCAAGCAGGCGAAGCTGCCACCATTTCCCAATTACAGAGCCAGAACTCGACATGCAGATCCCACACAGCTGACACTCCACAAATACCGCCACAAAGGCTCCTCAAGCCGCGCCAGCTATGCGGGCACCTCAAACACAACATCACAGCTCCGACTACGATTCCTAAATTGACTCATCTCCCCGCTGCTGTCATCGTTCACTACCAGCCTGTCCCCAGTGGGGCAGGGAAAAGGGGGATTTGGGCTGCTCCGCGTCGCCTGGGTCCCCCGCCCCCCCCCCCTCCTTCACATCTAGCCTATCTCCTCGGTGCGGGCCTTGTCCGCGCGGGCCTCCTGCATGAGCTCCGCATGCCGCTTGCGCAGCAGCTCTTTCGCGAGGTCGTACCCCGGAAGCCGGTCGTCTCCCTTCGGGATGTCCCCACTCGAGCGGATCCGGAAAAACTCGAAATTCTCTAGCAGGTTCACCTGCACAACGCACCCACGTCACCTCATGCTGCCGCTCGTGCAGTGCACACGGCGCCTGGCCGCAGCATCGATCGCTGCAGCAGCGCCCGCGGAAACACAGCAGGCAGGCGAGAGAATCTCATCTCTCGTCTGGAAATTGAGACCCGGCACAAGGATTTGGATCACTCGCTGCCTCCCAGTGCACACGATGCCCTTCTCCCTCACCTCGCGCAGACAGCACCGCGATCACGCACACGCGCAATCCACACCGCAGGCCCTGGCACACCTGTACGCTGCACCGCGCTAGCGTGGCTGCATCACGAGACACATCACGAGACCTGTACTGCAAATCGCGACGCCCACGTACTCGTCCACTGCACATCACATGGTGGCGCACGGCACCGTTACTCCAGGGTGTCAGTATTTGCAGAAGCCCCGAAGCGGTTGTGAGAAGCATGAAAGCTCAGCGATCTGGCGTCAGGTGGCGGCACTGCTCTCGACCTGCGCGATATCAGCAATACAGTATGATACAGTAATTTGAGTAACTGCCCTTCCGCTCATTTGCCTGATGCCATGCCAGCACCGCACGGCGACTGCGCATTGAACAATTCAGCAGGCGCACAAGCAGGGAGGCTTCACCAATTGCTCACATGTCAGGTACTACACCTCCAAACACTCAGCACATGCGACTCAGACAAGCCCTGCAGCCCTGGGGACCATGTCAGCGCTGCTGCGTGGCAGCTGCTGAGGTGGAGTGTGTACACGACTGTTCCTGGGGTATTTGGCGGGGGCCCGCATCCCTGCATAAGCCCAGTTTGCTGCCACACCCGTCACTTGGAACGCAGGCGAAGGCGGCAGACAGACCACACATGCCTCGTGCTCAGCAGAGCTGGCGTGACGCAGCTCTGCGTGTGGCCCGAGACCTCGCCACAGCTGCGAGCCGGCCACGCTTCCAGCGCAATCGTAGCAGCAGCCTCGGTGACCTGTGTGTATACATGTAAGGATGCATGATACCATAGCTATATTCTTTTGACCATTCACCAGTCCGAGATTCAGGATCTACCAACAGGGGGGGGGGGGGGGGGGGGGGGGGGGGCTGCCGAGCGGCCGTGCCGCGGTTGACCATAACATGAGATGTGCGGCATTCTGTTGACATAGACACTGCGGGCGCTGCTACAGGGCCACTGCTTGAATCTGTGCTGCAGTCCTGCTTCGTGACAGGCCAACTTTGTCCTTTCAATACGTGGTCGTCACAAGCTGCCACAGCTAGCAGACAACAGTACCATACTGATGACTAGAACTAGGGAGATATGGTTTCAAGAGACTGCTATCAGTGTCACAGAGATGGAGTCTGAACAGTCTGGTGTTGAGTGACCTGGCGTTGGAGGCCTGGAACATGGTCATTCGAGCAGGTCTGGAAGAAAGAGTGCTGGAACTCTGAGATGGCAGCAGCGTCAGTAATGTTTGAAAAACGGTACGCCTGACACGCAGCCTTGTCACACGTACAGGGAGTCTCATTCTCCAATTCCCGACGAAACCATCTCTTCCATGTGCACGCTGTATGAGTGGCGCAGTGAGTTCACTACGCAAGCGCTTTCGGGGTGTGAGGGCACTTGCAGGGGCATGCGAACAATCGCAAGCGAAGGAACCAGACGGGCGCAGACACTTTACACGTGCGACGAAACGAGAGATGCCGTCGCATGCTACACACAGATCGCGCAGACGGGTGCACACACCACAAGCATACCTGTGCAGACTGCTCTGGTGGTGACTGATCTTGATGAAAGGAACTGGTCTGACGACGCATATTCGTCATGGCCGGGCGCAAGAGGCATGTTTGGTGCTGCTCCCATATATATGTATCAGCAGTATGCTAGTCACTCGCTTTCATGCATAACGATCCGCATGCATGCAGCCAGCTTCGCACATGATTACTCGACCTTTCCCAGGTAGCGCAAACCTGCACGACGCCGCAGTCGAGCAGCCTACAATAGGCGATACCGAATGTACCGGTAAATGCACGCACCCGATGCATATAACAACGCCGTCACGACGAATTCATCCACGCCGGGAACAGATCAGGTCTACCTGGTAATGATCTGGTTCCAGATAAGTTCATGTGGACGTATGCAACCAGCTTCCGGATTAGGGTCGCACTGCGCTGTGTCAGGGCTGCCATCCAAGAATCTGACGCAAGTATTCGGACTGATTTTAAGTGACAGGCAATGCGGCCCTGGCTAACTCGGCTCGCCGCAGTTGGCAGCTGCCCGCTTCCCATGCGGAAATTCTGCATTCTTCTCCTTGTTGCTCTCACATTATCCGCATTGTTCACGTGAGTGACACCGCTATACCCGCGTGAGTGACACATGCATGTGATTCGAGGCACATCGGCAGACGTCAGAGCGCAACATCCGATTGCCGATTGCCGATTGCAATCGGATGTTGCCGATTGCAAGCGGAGATCCAGACCTCGGCCTATCACCTCTTGAGGGTACTCACACACGAAGCTCACACAGGCTCCGAGGCACCGCCTGAGACCACAGATTGCAAGACACAAGTGTCCACAGGCACACGCACCTGCAGGTTGTTCTCCATTGCAAAGTCAAAGGTGAAGGCCTCAGAGTGCAGGGGCTTCTCGCGGCACTTCTGCATGGTGAACATGAGCCGCTCCTTCCAGATGGCCGCGCTGAGGGGGCCGAGCGCGGCGAAGCGGTCGTTCATGCCCTTGTAGTGTGCCCAGTCAGGGACGCTCACGGTGCCCTCCTGCACCACGGCAGCTGCGTCAGCACATGCCGCACCCCGCCGCCACGCACGCACGACCCTCTGCAGCGCATCTCTGCCGCCGACGCCGACCCTGGCGACGTCTAGCCTCCACAGAACGGCAGCCGATGCACCAGGAGACATACACGACTGGCCCGCCGCTTGCAGACGCACGCACCACAGCCACAACAGGCCGGGCCGTTGCTTTGCACGCACACACACACACACACACACACACACACACACACACACACACACACACACACACACACACCGTCTGGATCCTCGGCGCGCCCGCCTACTGTGCCGGCCGACCCCTAGGGTCAGCGGCCACACCCACGCTGCCGGGGCGATTCGGCCATTCTGGGCTGCTAGGCTCGGCACATCACGGCCAGGCGCAGTGCAGCACCCCCACACCACACAGGCAAACGAATGGCGGAGGCGCATCAAGCAGGGGTGAAGGTCACGGCACGGATCAAACGCGACACGATCACAAAACGGGGGGACGTATAGATCATGGGTGAACGGTATGACAAGGGTTATGTGCGACACAATCACAGACAGGGCCGCGCACCTTGATGGACAGGATGGACTCAACCGGGAGGGGGTCCATGTAGAGGACGTCCGGGCGGAGGAAGATGACGGCGCGGTACTGCAGGCCGGCCGCCGCCGCGTGCCGGTGCCAGAGGTCCGCCACTTCCCGCAGCGAGTTGAGTTGGCACATCAAGTTGAGAACGTTGCGCTGCTGCTGGACCTCCGGCTCGTGCACCCAGCCGGTGCCGACCTTCCAGCACGCCGCCCGCTTCCGCCTGCGCCGCGTGCTTTGTGTGTGTGCTGCAAGGGCAGAGACGAGGAGGCAGGTGGCACCGTGGGAGCGAAGGGGCGGGAACGCCAGCAGCGCACCCCCATAGTCGGCGTTTCTCGCAGATGCATGCATGACCCCCCCGCGACCCGCACCAACATGCAATTCAGGACAGGGTGCCGAACCGGCTTCAGTTTGGTTCAAGCTTGGGGAGCTTACATACCTGACATCGTTGTGGTGCGGCGCATGCGGGCAGCACACACCATCTGCCGCTGCACGTCCGGGCGGTCGGGTATCCCATTGGCCACAAGGCTGCAGTGGGACTGCCAGCACTGCACGCTGGGCCAGCACGCAGCATGCAAAGCAGGGGGGTGGGGGAGGGCGCACTGCGTGGCGTCGATGAAGGTCTGCTGCGACGTGATGGAGTACTTGCTTGGGTTGAGCAGGTGCCACTCCGAGTTGTCGGTGCCTGCAGAGGAGGCGTCGTCCGTGTCGTTGTAGGTGTGCAGGAAGACCTCCGTCTCCACACCGTGGTCGCGCAGCGGCGCAACGACGTTGGCCTCGATTGACGGCAGCGTGTAGGCGAGGGAGCGCGTGAGGCCGAAGAAGAGGAGCGCGACGCGCGGCGTCGGGCCGACGGGGGGCGCCAGCGGGCGGTGGAACACCGAGGCGGTCTCGATGACGATCGGGCTCGAGAGCGCGCCGCCGCCGCCGCCGCCGGCGGGGCCGTGTAGGAGGAGCACGACGATGACGGCAAGGACGGTGCACGTGACGATGGTGACCGCGAAGGTGATGGTGACGAGGCTGGTGAGCACGCGCGGCAGCATGCTGGCGTGACCCGCACCATGCGTGTGGGCGCCGTCTCCGCGTGGGCCTGGCAGTGCCGGCCCGTCGGCGGCGGCTGCGATGCGAGTCCGGTTGTGCATGGTCAAGGATCGGCCCTGCAGGGCGGCGGGGCGGATGAGCACAGGGCATGTGTCTCCAGGGTCCCTGCGTGGTGGTCATGACGCTGCACGGCTTTGGCACGGCTTTGGCGCCACAGCTGTAAAGAAAAAAGTAAATCTGAATTTACTGAGCCGTATCCTATTGGACATTGACAATTCCGAGTTAACGGGACCACATATGCCGAAGTGGCTCAGATGGTTCCACAGCTGTGGCACAGCTTGGAGGTGTGCACTTTAAGGATGGGACATTGATGATCCAGATTTAGTGACAGCTGTGGGGTGCTATGAATGCAACACTTGATGATCTGGCATGCAACAGACCGAAAATTTCCGTTACCCAGTCGTCCGGGTCACAGGCGAGTGGTATGCATGCGCTGCCGTGTCAACGCATGACAGCCGCAGCGGCACTAATCGGTTTGTCAAGTTGGGTGCTGCTGCCGGCGCCCGGCGTGCGTTCCCGTCATCCGGCGTTATGTATGAATGTTCTCCGGCACACTGGGAAAACAGTCCAAATGGTCGACAGGCGCATGCACACGAGCGCGCCGAAGCAGCACTGCCGGAGCACCAGGCGGGGCTCGGCAGTGACAGCAGACGTACACATCGCGGCTGCGCAGGGCTCGGCCAGCGCGACACATGCTCTAGACAACAGTGCCCCCATGCGGAGATCCCACCAAGCACATCACGCCACGAGCACGCCCGCGCTGCATAGCTTTCGCGGCCTGCAAGCGATTGAGAGGGCAGGCGCGCTGCCCTCTCAGGCTGAGCTGCTGCATTCCGTGATGGTGGTCAACACACACACGAACGGCCGACCAGCAACAATGTCCGTGACACCTGAGTAACTATGGCCAAGCTGGTGGGAAGGTGTGGTAGCAGTGCGGTTGCAGAACGGGCAGCGAGGCTCGGCACTGTGCCGCGGGCAGGCAGGGCACTGAACACGCCAAATGCAATCGGCACGAGCTGCTGCCGATCCTATCCGCATCACGAGGTCGTCGTGTGCATGAGCAACGCTGATAACGCAGCAGGAGGACAGAGTGGAAGTGCTGACTCCGCTCCGCGAGGTGACAGCAATGGACTGAAGTCCACCTGCCCGATTGCCGGAGCCGACTGTCTTGGCAACGGCTGCACACCGGGGCACGAACGCGCTAGGCAGTGCAGTCAACACGCCCCGCTGTCACTCCACGTCAGTGGATAACGTTGATGCTTTCCTTGACTTTGAGAATCCGCTGTGCCCGTGCTGGCGAGCAGTGCACATGAGACATATGGCGGGGCTGACTACTGCTTCCTGTCACAGCTGCGACAACGAATTTGCAGATGACGGGAAAGCAAAGTTCTGCGCGTCAAGCTGCCAGGGAAGACGAGCACACACGCTGGCCGCTGCGCTTCCTGCTGGCACCGCTACGCACAAACACTGTGCACAATTTGTGCACGATGCACAAACACTGTGCATCGCTACGGACGTTCGCATGCTGCTTGGCAATTGTGCAGTGCGCTTATGGTTCATTTGCATAACGAAACAGGCATACGTAGTTCGTGCAGATCTGTGTCGATGGGCAACGCAATCGACAGTCCTCTCTGCGCTCGAACCACCTGCTCCGAGTGGCAGCGGAGCCTGAGCGAACCACTGATTGCACCGGCGTTACTGACACGCCAAGGCGCACCTGTTACTCCAGCTCAGAAGGATAGAGTACAGCCAGTGTCTTGAGAAACTCTGCTGGCGGTGAAACAGCTCGGCAAGGACGCAACTCTTCCGATGCTGCCTTCAAGCTGCTGCACAGCGATTCACGTGCCCATGGCCTGCCTGTCTCCATAAACACTAACGTCGACAGTCTCTACGACGTGATCTCCATCTGAGCATTGCACAATGGCAGTTGTCCCGGTGACGCTGTGTTAGCGATATCGGGTCTAAGTCTGCAACTGTGCGAACGACGGTTGAGCCAAAATGAAATGAACGATCTCGAGTTTCGCTGAGTCCCTATTCGCATATCATGTTTAGACCATTGGTGTATGGCAGAGCTTGCAGCTGCACCGCTCGCCAGGTTTCGCGCACAGGCGCGACGCAGACCGCTCCTTCATGCATGGTACTCTGTTCGACAAGATCGGGATGCTGTTGGCAGCGGCAGCGGCAGCAGCTCGCACGCATCCTGGACTCATCCTGTGACACTCGCAGACACGGGATGATGCTTTGACCAGACCATTCCCAATGTGTTGCTGTCAGAGGCAGCGCTAGTGTGAGCCTGCCGGTGATTCGCGACCACATAGCGTCCGTGCACATGTCCGTACGTCGAGTGGCGCTGCACGTGCTCTCCTCGGCCTGTCTGTCTTGACACCATTATTGTGCCACTGTCACCTTCCTGTGAATGACCGGTGACATACCTCACCTTGCAATCGATATGAATAGCCTCGAGCCGATTTGGGAAACCATGCAGGCGTGGTGACGTAGCATATCGAAGGCACTGCGGATTGGCTCAAGCCCCCAGCTGCTTCAAGGATGCCAGAGGCGTTCAGTTTTTTGTGCATGTGGCCTGTCTACTTGCACTCATGGGTGCACTGAGCCGTTCCAGTACAGGAATGCTGATGGGCCATGCTCAACAGAGTAGTTGAAGTGTATGCATCACTATTCATGTCAATTTTTGCGTGGTTCCGGGGTCTGGGTGACGCGCGCAAGAGCTGTTGGCACGGAAATGAACAGGCCCACGCCATACATCTGCACAGAGGATCATCATTGATGGACCGACTGAAGGCATCAGCGTTGTGGACCGAATTACCGAGAGCACACTCTAGACGCAAAGTCTGTTTTCAGTCCGCTATGCTTGGCCTCCCAAGATTGCACCTTGCTGTGGTACATAATGAGACTGTGTGCAGCAACGGCGGGGTGTGTCATGGCATTGAGTTCGGAAAATGGCATGATGTAGCAATGCGCAGCTTCCAAGGTCCGGCCACGGCAGGCTATTTGCGATCACACAGCGGCCGTGCCAGCAGGGCCAGCGAGGCCCTGCACAGTCAGTGCACTCCATTTGACGGCCTTCACCTGCCAACCTTGCTTATGCCAATTCGACTTGCCTGGGCGAGCCAGTTTGGTACGCCAGCCTGTGGTTTTTATTGACACGTTGCAACGTCAGATGGGTGGTACATGCTTGTGTGTGAACAGTTCGTCTTCGGGTGTGTTGTGCTAGATTTGAAAGTGAATCCTCCGATCTGTAGGTATACTGCTGCAATGGGATCTATGATGTACCTAATATGTGGTATGTCAGGTATCTGGCATGTCAAGGACAAGTCCAAGTGAGAACCGTCCAACTGAACTGTTTGCCACCCCCAAAGCCTCCACTGCCCTGCGATGATTGATTGTGAAGGGTTTTCTCATGGTGCACTCAAATGCGGATATAGAGCACCATAGTGACCATGCATTGCACTCATCTGACCCGGCCAACCGGGGGTTTGCCATGTGGCAATGTGCTGTGCAAGGGCATGTCCGTTCCATGATGCACAGTGTCAGCTTGCATATCTGCGTACCAGGTTGAGGTACTGGGCCTGGCTAGGGCAGCATACGAGCACAGTGCAGATGGTTGTCCCCGTACACTGGTCTGGATGAGCATAGCACCTTTTAGATGGACACCGGTGGAAACTCAGGCAACACGAGTCATATTGATATTCAGATAGCCAGCCTCTGCACACAGTGGCAGAGTGACAGGTAGCGTGCAAGCTCACCATACCCAAGCTCACCATTCCCAAAGCTGGAGGCGCATGCGGTCTTGGTGTGCCTGCAGCGCCGCCACAGCCTGTCGGCCAGGAGGACAGTTACACAAGTGCAAGGAAGGACGCAGCATGCTCAGATAACGCTGAGCTCGCGAAGCAGATGCAATGAAAGGGAGAGGTAGAGTTGCGGCTATAGGTGGCATGCTTCATATGCGGGCCGCTTGCACCTCCTCGGCGACGCGGAGCTCCTCCCGCCGCTGCCGGACCATCTCTCGCGCTTGCTTCAGGCCAGGCAGGTCTTCGTCTCCTCGAGGGATGGTTCCGTCTGACCGCACCCGGAAGAAGAGAAAGTCCTGTAGCAGGATGACCTGCATGCTACCGCACCTGACAAGCGCACAGCCACCCAAGTCGCCCTGGCCGGGTGACCAGACGGAAGCACAACATCGCGGAGGTCGTCCAGTCACTTTGACATCGGCCGTTGCCTGGAAGAACACTGAAGCAGAACCCAAACGGCGAGGGCGTCACAGACCAGGGCACGGGAATGCCTGGCTAACAGATTCGGCACACGGCTCAAGGGGGCGATGTGCATACCAGCATTGGCTCAAACCCAACATGCTCGGACGCACCCGTGCACACCACCCCGCGCATCAGAAGGCATGCACCATTGCGCTCGGTGACCTACACTGATGGGTGCAAGATGAATAGCATCCAGTGTTCACGGGTACTTACATGGCAGGAATCTACACCAAGATGTAAAACATCTGCGCGTATGCGGGTGCAGTGGTGCGGCATGCCCGCTACACCGCTGGGACCGTGCGACATGCATGACCCAGCGATGAGAACAAATCACAAGGACTTGGGCCGTCGCATGGCAGAGCACCAAATGATAGTTCCAGCCTTTGCAACCAGAAACAGTGTCACCCAGTGGTATAGATGTCACGTCACAGGATTGCCACCGCATCTTGGGGGGGGGGGGGGGGGGGGGGGGGTTGGAGGTGGGCGCACGTCAAAGTCATGGTCAACGGCAAAGTCCTGGGCAAACATCTCAGCGTGCAGCGGCTTGTCCAGGCAGTGCTGCAGCGTGTACGCCAGCCGCTCCTTCCACTTGGCCGCGCTGCGTGGGCCAAGCGCGGCGAAGCGGTCATTCATGCCTGTGTAGTGCGCCCAGTCGGGGATGGTCACGGCCTCCTCCTGCACGCCACTGCCACCTCAGCCCCTGCTGATGAAATGCGGCCCTTGCTGGAGCATTACGGCTGGTGTCCACGCCATGCACACAGTTGGTGCACCTCACCCGATGTGTGCACTCAAACTGCAGTAGACCCCACACCGACGTCGCGCGACACAGACACGCTGACACTTCAGCACTGTGATGTGTAGACGATGTGGCGAGCATGATGGGCGGGAGGGGCACACGGTGATGTTGGTCATGGCGGCCACCGGCAGAGGGTCGGTGTAGAGGACGTCCGGGCGGAGGAAGATGACGGAGCGGTACTGCAGGCGGTGCGCCGCCGCATGCCGCAGCCACAGGTCGCCGACCTCCTGCAGAGAGTTGAGCTGGCACAGCAGGTTCCGCATGTTACGCTGCTGAACCACCCTCGGGGCCTTGACCCAGCCTGTGCCGTGGTCCCAGCACGCATCCCGGAGCCGCCTGCACTGACACTGACATTGCCGCACTGCCACTGGCGAAGTATGTACTTGTCCCCTCACGTGCCAGCCTAGAAGTCACGATGTGATGCAGACACTGGGGTACGAAATCCTCTGCTGCATTGAGAACGAGAGTTCATATCTCAGAGTATGCAAATGGCGCTGTGAAGACACGTACATCTGAAGACAGCTCGTCACCACACATACAGTGCCGTTGCAGCATGGTGGAGTGCACATCTGTATCTATATAAGCATATACAGTCAAGACTGGTTTCACAAAGAGTTTTGGGTCAGATTTTTGATGGAAAGTGGATATCTGAGCGAGGTGTGTGAGTGTGATAAAAAGCAATGTGTGCTCACAAGATCAGACGAAATTGTGATCAATGCCAGATGTGCGAGCAATGCTGAGCCGAGGTATGGCGATGCATGCAGATTCAGATTCGTGGTGTCACGCTGCAGATATGTTCACAGCCGCAGCAGCAGCATTGGGGTCTGCACCACGCTCAACGCACAGACAGGAATGCCGCAGCAGGTCAAGCATGAATTCCTTAAGCATGCTCTTGAGAGGCGGATCGTACTCCGTGGTGTTGAGAAAGAGCTCCTGCGATGTGATCACATGTGCTGTGGGCCTCAACATGCGCCACTCGTCTGAGGCGGTGTGCTTTGATGAGGCATCATCCGTGTCATTGTAAGTGTGGATGAAGATATCCACCTGCACGCCGAGCTCCTGCAACGGGCCTAAGATGTTGCCCTCGATCGACGGAAGTGTGAATTTCAGGGAGCGGGTGAGGCCAAAGAACAGCAGCGCCACACGTGGCACCTCCGGTGGTAGCAGCTTGCGGCTTCCCTTAGTCAATGCAATGGACTCAGTCTCTGGTACACCAGGCCGTAAGTTCCTGTGTCGAAGCTTGATGCTTGTGAAGAAGAGTGCCGTGAAGCAGAAAAGAAGGATGCCAGCCATAACGATCTTCCATTGCGGAATTTTGGAGCGCCCTCGGGCACCAGGCCCTGGAAAGCTTCGATATGGTGTTGCACCTGATCGAGGGGCATACCGATCGGCTGTTATCCTACAGAAATGTCTTGCGTGGGTGCTAACGAATGGCATCAACATGGTCGGGCTTGAGCACTGGCCATGACCAATCAGCAGAAAGAATGTACATATGCAACTTGAACTGGAGCAAAACAGCTGTATGTCTATGGGGGTAGGACTGCCACACGAGACGAATACCGATTTCGTGGAACTCACCTCTGCATTCAACCGGTCGAGGACTGCTTCAGCAACTCTGGTTCACAACAGTGAAGGAGCTGGCAGATGCCGTCAGAACTGCTAGAACCAATAAATTGTCTTGTCCTTCACAGCAGATATCTGGGCATCGTCCAGCTGGCGTGACAAAGGTACTGGCGCACAAACGATGCATGTGCATTGCGCACTCCAAGAACAGCTGTCGCGCACTGCTGCAGACTTGCCTGCATCTCGAGGCGCTATAGTGCAGGAAGCAGAAATGTACACGATAGCAAAGTCACTCGGCATGACGACGACATCTTCCTGAGTTCAAACATGAGCGGAACGGTCGCGGTCCCCCCACATCTCCGCTGTTCAGCCAAAGGCAGACAATTTATAGTAGATGCTATGTAGCGTTATAGCTGAATATGCAAGAACCGTCCCGCATGCGTGTGCAGTCGTGACGTCGCTGGTCAGCCATGATTCAGCAGCAAGCTTCCACCTGTGGCGCTGGTGGCATTTGGATCCTGCTTCACTACCACGTCCCGAGTGACAGTTCTGGCTGTGAACTTGGATCAATAAGAATCCGTCGTACCGCGTAGTTGTAGACAACTGGGATATGGTGGTCTGGGATATGTATGTGACGGTGTCTCCGGAGCTTTCAGCAACAACCTTCGCCGATTTCGACAGTCACTTTGGCGGTCGCCACTATCGTGTTGTCAGGCGTTTTTGAAATGCTCCGGACGCAGCAATATGGACAAGCGCAGGCTGAATGCAAGCGACTTTGTTGCAATGGAAAAGCTGCGAAGGCTTGGAAATCGCGTAATGGTAGCGAGCAGTACATTCGACGTGTATTCGCCGTCATGTGTCCCGAAGTTCATGGACGCTGCTGTCTCACGTCGAGAGCAACTGTGCAAAGCGTGAAGGCATCGGCAGACACCACCTGCCACCCGAAGCAAGCAACATATTGTACATAAGGGTCCACACTGAACTCCACAGATGTGCAATTTTGCTTATTTCAGGAGATGCACCAATCTGCTCCAAGTGCACCTTCGCTGGCTAGAGCCCGATGCTAGTAGCTGTCCAAGGCCCGGTTCTTAGGCAGGGCTTGCCGCAGCGATGACCACTCGCATCCAGTCGGCTAGTGTGCCACTAGTGTAGCCTAGCTTAATGACTACGCAAACTCCTCATCACACAATACACCGGACAATCGCGTCTTCCGGTGACTGGACATCTAGAGTGCACCACGCAGAAAGTGAGATTCAAGACGGCCCCATGGCATAATGCGGTCATGCACGCAATGTAAGCATACGTCTGCTATATATTCAACCATCGAGCAGTGTACAGCTCTCGCTGCACTGTAGGCTTACCAGGAAGGACCACGACAGATGGCAGGAGCCAATGATGCATGACGATGTGCCACGAAGAAAGAGTGCATTTGCCAGACGCGGTTGTCCCAAGCGATGATGACAGTCCAACAGTTATGCAATGAAAGTGGTCATGTGAGACAGCGTGTCATCTCTTCAAGCCGTTGAAGGCGCTGCGCTCTGCTCCATGTGTAGGCTGGGACTGTTGTCAAAAACTATATGGGCACTGGAAGTGCACGTCAACCATCTGACCAAGGTGCATTGGGAATTTAAGTTGTTTAGGACACGTTGGATAGCAGATCTTCAGAAAGACAAAGGCGGGCGAGTCGCGGTGACAACAGTGCCGCTGCGGGCTTCGGCCTTGCCGGCCGAGAACGATGGCGCAAGTCCGTGCTTGGCTATCGGGCATGGTAAATGCAGTGCATAGTCGCAATAGCCAACAACTACAACAGCGTCTGGACTGGAACGACAGTGTTGCCAACTCATGTGCTGAGGGACAGTTCACCTCAGCCGCACAGGTTGACAGACAAGCAACAGATACCTTTAGACCCCTGAATAACAGCCAAGCAGCTAAATGGGCTGCCTTTGCCGCGGCTCATATGCTGGCACTTGTCTCAGACAAGAATGGTCAACTTTTGGTGCGCCCCACGCATTGCATCGCTTGTGCACAGTCTCGGCACTTCCCCAGATTCGTACATCAAGAGCAAGATGATAACAGCTGATTTTTCAATTACCTAATAAGCTATATTCGCATGCTGTTTGAGTGACAGCAAGTTGCAGGTGGACAGCAGTATACTGCTGCAGAGTGCTCAGAGCTCTGCCCCTAGCTGTCGGGTGGCGGAAACCACGTAAATAGAAAATTGTATCGGATTGCGCTATCCAAATCAATCGGTCGTTGTCTGATATCTCTCCGCAATCCTGTGGTCTGCAGCTGAGGTGGAAGTCACAAACGCCGGGGTCAATGCCAATCCGCATCTGGCTCGTCCTTTATCCAGTATTGCCTGCTGCAGGAAGCATTTGAGCACTACTCAAAGGCCATCACGAGCTTACGTGGCATCTTTGATGACGATGACAGCGCCTGGGCGGAGGGGGCCTTGGTGACGGCCGTGAAGACGTTTGCAAGGCTGGCTAAGCGCCTGCATGTGCAAGTGCGTGCCGATACAGTAGGGCCAGCAGGTGGGCCACAACCACAGCGCGGCCGCAGCTCCCTTCGAGACGCCTGTGAGGAGATCCGGCGCATAGTCAATCACTGCGTGCGGCATGATCGGGTGCGTCGCCGCTCCTCCCAGTGCCACTGAATGACAACATGCTGTGCCGCCGGTGCGGTCGGCGTGTCTTCCTGTGCCCACAGTATGATATTTTCATGGCGATGTGCCTGTCTGCTTCAGTCTTCCCAGCATGGTGCAATGTCCTCGTGTCTGCACTGTCGCAGGGCCCCTGTGCGTTTCTACATCGTCTTCCCCTTCTAATCATGAAGTATCGCTGCATTGGCTTCAGTGCCCAGGGGCTGCGCTGACCATATCTTGCATGGGAATGCTACTGCGCGGGCACCAGTGCGGGGATGCTCCCGTCAGACCAGCCAGCTCACACCCGGGCCAGGCACACGGGTTCGCGTGCATCCGCCCTGCCGTGCTGAATCTGTGACTCTTGATCACAGTCTGTCGCCGCATTTGACAGACCCAGAACCTGTAGTGTGTGACTGCAATCACCACCACGCCAGTGCTGGCGATGGCGGAATGTACACAGGTGCTGATGATGCTGACGTGTACGGTGCTGCTGTACAAGCTGTACCACCGCCTCGGCTCCGTTTTCCTCATGAAGGATCTCGCGGAGCCTGTCAGCAAGGCGGACCCCGCTGCCGTCGCGGCCTGCCCCGCCGGCGAGCTTGCAGCTTTCCGCTTCTTCCATGGCATGCTCCTCGTGCGCCCCCCCCACCTTTGAAACAAGACACAAGAGCTCGGCCTAGTGTGTGGCAGGGCTCCACAGCATACTGCCAAGAAACGCAGCCACAAGCAGCGATCCGGAGACCCAAACAACATACACCCACACAACAGTTCAGCACACAACAAAGATCATCTCCAAGCGGCCCTACTCCTCCAAGTGTCCGTCTCAGCGGATTCCACTGCCCCCACATGCGTTGATCTGGTCCCTTCGGTCCGCACCCGCATCCGGCCTTCCCCCCGGCACGTTTGCGAACACCGTCCACATGGCGGTTAGGCATGATTGCCATGCATACGTTCCGCTGGTTGTCGTCGATATCTTCAGCATGGTCTGCCGCCTTGGAACCTCGGTCACGGCGGCGCGCCTGCAGGTGATGGACGAGAAGCTGCCCGAGGCGCGCGCCGCTCTCGAGAACGCACTGCGCCTGCTGCCGCCGGGCGCCGCGTCGCACCGGCGCACGGTGCTGGCGTATCTCGTGCCGGTGCGCATGCTGCAGGGCACGCTGCCACACGCCGCCGCGCTGGAGCGCCACGGCCTGGACTTCTACCTGCCCCTCGTCTCTGCCATCCGTCAGGGCGACCCCGGGCAGCTACACGACGCCCTCGCCGCGCAGGAGCGCCGCTTCATGCATGTGTGTGACCCCCCCCCCATCCACCCTCACACTGGTTGTAGTTGCAGGCTTGTCCACAGGTCTGTGGGTGCGTGGTTGTCCCGATGCTGGTGCTTCGGGCGGGACGCCGGCACGCATCGGCCTGTGCCTGCGTGGCGTGGCGGAATCTGTTGTGCATGTCCTGCTGAGTGCACATCGCGATGCATGGGGATGACATGTGCCCGCGTGCCCTGGCACCTGACAAGCAACAGTGCTGCTACACGGGAGAGGTGAGCCCTGGTGCACAACGGCCTCGGAGCACCACAGATGATGCTCGGGGAGCTGTGCTGGGTGACGCACAGCCTGGGTGGCCTCGGCACCACGCTGGCCTAGGCAGCGTACGTGGTGCAGCATGCATGCAGAGGCCTGCTTCCTGCCACGTGCGCCGGAAACTCGCACCCAACACTGTTCCCTGGCCGTGGCCGGAGCAACACCTTGCACATGACCCAGGTAGCCGTGGCTGTCGGCGTGTGGCTTCTGCAGAAGGCGCGGGCGTGGCGTAGGCGACCCACTCGCACGATGCATCTTGTCTTTGTCGACGTGTCACTCACTTGCGGGCCGCTATGCAGGCGGGGACGTACGTCCTGCTGCAGCGGCTGCACGTGCTGGGCCACCGCATGCTGCTGCGGCGGATGCTGGAGTGCCAGCTCGAGGAGGGCGGCAGCGCGACGCAGCTCAGCCTGCGCACGGTGCAAGCCGTGCTGCAGCGATGCGGCCAGGACTACACGATCGAAGAGGTGTGCCCCCCTCACCGCGCCCGCCCTGGACTGTGGCGCGCCATGCTGTGCTGTGTAGGTGCTCCGCAATGCATGGGCCGCTGCCGTGGCACCTTGGTCGTTGGCTCCCAGCTCTATCACATCATGCATAGCCCCACCCCCTGTCTGCCATGAGCACAAGGCCGTCGAAGGCTGCAAGCTGCATTGGGTCCGGCATGCACTGCCGCTACCAGCTGAGGCACAGCCCTGTCTCTGCAAACACGCTCGCCGGATGTCCGCGCTCTGCCCCTGTGTGCTGGCCTGAAGACCCCCCCCATGCCGCCTGCGTACCGTTGATCGCACAACAGCCCCACAAGCGCTGATTTGAGCTGACATCTCCTGAAATGCTGTGGATTCAGCCTTGGTCTTCTGCCATGCATGCCGGTTGCCCACGCCGCTAGTTCGCCCTTCTCACAACCACCACGGCGCCGTGGCGAGTGCGGAGAGTGCGGCCACGGCCGCCGCCGCGTTGCGGCATGGCCTGAGTTGCCAGCGTTGTGTACGTAAGTGCCGCATGGGCTGACCACGGGAAAACCTTTATGAATATAATCTTCAAACGGGGCAGGCGGGGGGTGCAGGTGGAGTGCCTCGCGGCCAACCTCATCGCGCGCCGCCTCGCCAAGGGCTACCTCTCGCATGAGCACAAGATCCTTGTCGTCCTCAAGGGCGGCGTCGCCAAGGCCTTCCCGCCCATCGAACCCGGCATGATCTAGCCCTTGCGGAGTGATGAGTGATGACGTGGGTCGGGCCAAATCATACAGAACGTTTCGAACAGTTAGGTCGAACGCCTGGGCGGCAGCCCCGAAACTGCTGCAAGGCGCCCCAACACTGCTGTGGAGTGCCTTCCTTGGGAGCTCTGCCATGCAGTGGCCCGAGCTGTTGTGATTTGTCCCCACCCACGCCTGCCGACCATGCAGCGTCCACACGCGACCGCACAGCGCAGCCTGTGGAGGTGCAAGGGGGAATGGAGCGCTCATTCGCGCAGCGCCCACTTGCGCAGGTGCTAGATGCGCTTTCTGCCGGCCCACACCCGGCCAACAGCGGGTGGCGGGGGGCGCCCTCTCCATCAGAGGGTCACAAGTCGAGGGCGAGCAGGCCATGCTGGTATTCTGTAAGGCGATCATCAGGCTGGGTCAGCCATGACCCAATTTGCCTCGACAGTCGTACATGCCCCAGGCGTAGACGATTTAGCCTCAAACCCCGTGCATGCTTCAGTCAAGTACATCACCGGAACGGCCACAGCTTTTTGCGTGCGTGGTTTGCACGACCGTTGTTGTAACTATAATGCACTGTGATGTTGCCTTACCTGGACCACCAATGCAGTGTCCTGTACAATTGCACAGCAGTGAGCTGTGCACAGCCTGCCTGTCGCCTGTCTAGGCAGCCGAGAGGATCACTGTCCCTTGCTCTGGTCACTCTGGTATTCAAGAAGGGCATGCTGGTGTGTTTGGTGGACGTTGCACTTGTTCTGACTCGGCACGCCAAGCAGGCCAAGCACGTCCCATCCCAGAAGGGCAGTTTTGCAGCGCAGGTGGGCCCCCCTTCGCTGCCATACCAACATGCATGTGCTTATTACATTTCATTGGTCACAGGTGCAGGGTTTCAGGCGTCTCGCAAAGGTGTGGCGAGCGAATCCAACACAGCCAGGAAGTGAACTTTACATACACCGGATGTACCCGCTTTGAGCCAAATACTCCGCGCCTCTGCCAATGGCCAAATGGCCACCAGTGCCAAACGTCCCGAGACTTTCCCAGCGTTTACATACTTTCAAGACGATTGCATACATCTTTTTCGCTGTTAAATTTGATGTTGCTGTCATTGACTTTGTGCTTTGTCCTGCATGGCGGTATAGGCGGTATGCCGGACGGTATTCGACGCCGAATTAGGAACAGCTTGCCAGCTACCGGATACTAGCACAGCTAATTCGCAACAGCAAGTAGCTGTCATTAGATGTCTGCTGTGACTTGTCCCGCGCCGAGGCGTTGTGTCTGCTGCGGTATAGAGCCGCACCTCCCGCAGCGCTGTATAGAAGGTATTTCCTGCTTCCTTCTGTGAAGTTGATGCACCTCGTAGCTTTGAATGTTAGATGGCGCTCATTCTGGCCACCATACTCCATTAGCTGTTGCGTGCCGTAAGCCTGCTGTTGCCTGCCATATACTCGAAGGTAGTTTTGCGTATGACAGTGGCTGCAGTATTTGCTGTGTTATTGACCGCAGTATAGACAGCGTTATTTACTGCACTATTTATTGCATTTTCGCTGCGGTGTATGGTCGTGAGTCCATGCAACTACAATTAGTAGTTTGCTGTGCCTTTTGCTGCGCCGAGGGGCTGTTTTTCTGCGGTATAGAGCCGCATCCTTCGCAGCACTGTACGGGGAGGTATTTCCCACCTGTATGTATGCAAGTCATACTATCTGTGGCACTGCACGCCTCTGCACATGCTATGGCACAACATCTATCAACGACATATTAACAGGTTTGGTTTCCTGCTCCGAGCTGGGCGCTGCCCGCCATGTCCTCGTGCTGGCCGGTCCCTGGTCGATGCACACCCTCGTCGCCACTGCTGCTGCGGCCCGTTCGCATCAAACTTGTCGTCTGCTTTTGATTTCATAACGCAATGCAGAAAGATAAATTGACTATCATATCCACTGCTGTATTGGCTGTGTCCAATTGCACGTGCTGACCGTGCTCTGTATCGCACCGGTAGAACAATTCGCGATGCCTACGAGAAGTCGCTTCCGCACTTCGTTTTGAAATTTATTGCATTGCCTATGTCTCTGCGTTCCGGTGGCAACGAATTCCCAACTTCCTTGTAGGTCAACAACGTCGCGGCCAGTTCTTGTGCTGCAGCGCCCAAGCGGGACGTCGTCATAACTATCAGGATGGCTCTATACATCTCTGTCACACAGAGTGGGGCTGATGTTTGGTTTGGAGAGCAACGCAACGGATGTTGCGTGTCAAGTCTGGACACAGCTGCTGGATGCAACCTGGCGAAGACATGCACAACCATGCAAGCAGCAGCAACATTGGATTGTGGTATGTCGCAGGTGATGTATTACTTGCAATCCATGCCCTGGTCAAGGACTGTGGCTGGGGCACATTGAGAAGGTTGTATGTGCGTACGTGAAATTGCAGCATGTGTACTGTGGATGTATGCGTCAAGAACTCTCGATTGCAGATCAGCAACTCATCATATAGCTGAACAACCACTGGGTTGTTCTGGCTCGAGCCATGGGCTGTTCTGGCTCGAGTCATTGCAAACACATTGGAAGAACAGAAGGCACACAACCTGTGGAGCCTGTGTGCCAAATGGCTCAGGCAGTGGCTGGTGTTTTCTCAGGTTCGATCCAAGAACGGTACTGGACACTGCTCACAAATGGCAGCACAACTGGACACACAACTCTGGAAGTTTACAGAGCAGCAAATGTCATTTCTTTCAGCAATGCTGGAGATACATCTACTTGATTTGACAGATTCCCACTTAGAATTGGAGTCAATCTACATAGCTCCATGAGTAGAATGTTTCCCACAGTCACAGATCTGCGAGGCATACTTCACAAGATGGTCAGGAGCCACAGGTTCACTGTTGTCGTGGCAAAGGGAATTTAGCAATGAATCACAAGCAAGTAGATTCAGCTGAAGCTGATGACCAGACCAGGAACTCGACTCGGATTTGGGTATGTGTCATTTGTGGAAGTGATACACTTGGTGTCACTTTACAACAGCTGTGCCACTATAGGTTTGAACAAATGCAGGCACAACTACAGGCACACGTTGCCAGAGGGCAGGCTCAAGACGCAATTCCTTCAGCAGCACGTGCATGCCATTGAGAGCATGCCAGCGGCGCAGCGTGCTGCCATTTTGGCTGTCATGCCAGATGCTCAGCGAGAGGACCTGTTGAAGGCAATGGGCTTCTAGTGAAGCGTGTTTTCCGCTGGCTGCGGCTCATCTATACTGCCGCTGGCAGGTGTTGCTGTGCTGTATTGTGTGCTCCATACAATGCCAATACAGTCCATACTGCAGTGTAGCCTGCAGCTCTGGCGCTGCTTTTGTGCAGCTGCTTGACCGAAACAGTATGCAGAACGTAAATCATGTATCAGTGTAATTAAATGTGCACGGAGTGTGGATATGAACTGGTAGACGGCGCCTGCATACGAGTCATATACCACAGCAACGTCGTTCCATACACCCGCTATACGGCTTCCTTGCTCGCTGCTTGCGAGCGACCCGTTGACAGAAACTCCACATTGGCGGCAGAGCAGGGAGCAATGAGACTTTGTTGATGATATACACGAAACAGTTCTTTAAACGGCAAGGTATTTGCGACGGATTGTTCAGCGCGCAGGCTGCAGCCATACTCGTGCGCCACTACCCGACTTGCGCAGAGAATACCAGGCGGGCTTTCCACTACTCGCCCGAATATGCAAGCTCTACCACAGTATGGGCCTAGAGCCTCACAGGCATACGATGCACCTCTACTCGGTATATGCGTGTATGGCCACTGTATCAGAACTTTGCGTCCTGGCTGTGCAACCTGACGTCAACGTTCCGGCTGTAATGTGCCTCTGAGCAGACGATAGTCGACATTCAGGGGTGCAATGCTTCCCCTGCTCGCTTGGCCATGTCGCACTCCTGACAGACCCTTTGTCAATTTACAGCTGCTGTGACAGCCGTTCCTCGAAATGCGGCAGTTTGCTGCGAATGCGACCATGGCGTCTGTGAGGTGCACATTTGAAATGGTACCTCGTGAGTTACATACTTGTGGACGAAGCTGATGGTGTGACCGGTATCTCGAAGATAGGCTTGCACACGGCTGCGATTGCCATGCAGCGGAGTCGATTGTTTATTGGCTACATCCCTCGCAGTGCAAGACAAGACTGCTTTCAGAGTCCCCAAGGTTGCCACGTCGCCTGGAATATTATACGCATGCTCTCCAGACATCTCATGGCGAGGTCTTGTGAGCAAAGGTTCTAGCGTGTGCCAGATCGGCCTGGTTCACAGCAGCAGTGCTCAGAGCGAGACGGCGTGCTCGCACGAGAGACGATCGAAGTAGCCATGTTCATCCGCATGAAACTGTCATGATTCACCCTGTGCAGTTGTGCGGGTGCCTGGAGAGTCCAAACTTTCCAAAGCGTAGCTGCGTGGACACGATCTCAGATGTGTGTGCTGCGACTGACGCAGCGACTTTAACCACCTGAAGGCGCAGATCGCAGGATGGCGCACCTTGGCGGCAATGCGCTGACTGTGTACATGATGCCAACACATCCCTTCAGCTGTCAAGCGACTCGTTCCAATGCGACAGCAGCGGTTGCACTCCGGTCAACGGGGAGAGCGAACGAGTCAGTCTGCCCCAGAGCTTGTATTACAGGTACCTAGCTGTCTGCCATGTGCATTAGTAGGTCCCCCCTCAGACGACCATACGCAACTCACAGGCCTGTGAGGCCCTAGGGCCTCCTCCTGTGCTGAGCGAGGTGGTCACGTACGGCCGTTTCGATTCCCCAAAGCGCACGCAGAATCGACGTGGTTGTCAGACGACAGACGTGGTTGTCTGCAGGGGGTCCCCATTCCAGGTTGTTCACCGCTTAAGCGAATTCGGCACGTGGTTCCGATCATTCACAACTGCCAATGCTCTCCTAAGGACAAGGCTAAGTAAACCAGGGATCACTTTAGGTTACATGACAACTCCAGCAGCAAGGCGGGAGGCACGTCTCGTGGCATGCCGCGCACAGTGCCTTGCCAGTCCGGCCACATCGCGATCGCGTTCAAATCCCTGTCGAGCTGTCGTTGCAGTGATGTAGTGGCTTCACGGCTTCGATCGGTTGCGACACTCCTTTCGACACCATCCTCCTGGCCTGCATGCTGACAAAGATGTCGGGGCATATGCGGCAGAGATGCAGTACAGTACTTGCAGTGCCTGCATGTGCCTGTGTGTGCCTGCTTGGAAAAGACTGATGTAGGTCCAGGCAGCAGCAGCAAGATCATAACTGCATATGCATACTTCACCACATAGTGTGTTTTTTGTTGGGATACAGTACGTTCTGCTTGTCGTGGTACAGCACGCTTATGTCTGCAGGCCTGCAAGTGGGGCACATGTCCACAGGGGCCTCTTGACATGGTGTTGGAATCGCGGCGGGGGCGAATGTGTAGGCACCGGGACTGGCGTGTACATGACACAGTAGCAACGCTAGGGCTCTCAAACTGTGTCAGGCTGCGTCCGCCGTTGCTCGAGTGTGCGCTGCGCTCAGCAGGCCAGGCGATCTCATGTTGTCAGATAGCACGCTGCCTACGAGTGGATATGACCACCAGGAAGCTGTGAAATTTGTAAGTGATCTTCCGAGCGGTATAGTTGGCTCATTTTCATATGGAAGCGCTGTGTTCTCGCAGCCTGGTGCGTCGACGTCGGCTACAAAGCATGGCGCACAGAAGTCCATGATCGACATCATCCTCATCGTCCGCAATGCAATACAATGGCATGAGCAGGTGAGCATCTACTCCGAGCCTCTACCCATGCGAATGGCAGCGGACGCGTGTCGGAGCTCAACCTACCTCCGCCTGGGCCTCTGCTCTGCAGAACCTGCTCAAGAACAGGGACCACTACGGCCCTCTCGCTTTCTTCGGAGCTGGCGCAGTTCAAGGAAACGCCGCTAGTGTCGGCGTGGGGCTGCATTTCAATCCCTATGTGCAATGGCGGGGAAGGGTGTGCAGCTGACTTCGAGGGAAAGCACCATGCCCCATGGTTCGCCCTGCCGCTCTCATGTGCCGAGGCCTACCCCCAGACAGATCAAAATCACCGTTGAATCCGTGAATGCCACGCAGTTGGTCAAGTATGGAGTCGTCAGCCTACACGATGCCCTGAGGGATCTCTGGGGCTGGGAGGACCTCTACCTTGCAGGGCGCCTGCACAAACCCACGCGCCAGATCATCCGACCCGCTTGCGCCTGCCTCGAGGATGCGATGCTTTACAATCGCAGAGCTGCGGCCACCGCAGCTCTACTCCTGCTACCACCAGAAGCCTCGCTGCAAGATGTCATCGCCACGATTGTCGGCCTCTCGTACTCAGGTGTTGCCCCCTCACCCACTGCTTCGCCCCTGGATCCCTGTCACCGCTACCTTGACGGAATGACGCCTGATTCCCCCAGGTGCTACAAGCTGCTCCTGACCCCCAAGGCCCTGGAAGGTGGCGCTGTCAGGGCACGATGTGGTGGTTCAGTCACGTGCGGGGGGCCCTTGAGGCTGCCTGGCCAAAACCATAGCACGCAACACATTACCTCTGCCATTACCGATATCACAACAACAGCAACAACAACAGCAACAACAACAACAACAACAGCAAAAAGTAAACAAATTCGACACAATGCAGCCATGGTAAGTGGGAGCACTCGTGTGCTGGCTCCACCTGGCAGCGCCCCCGCTGCACCGCACATGAGCGGAGGCACTTGTGCAGGTGACGTACGCATGGGGCTAGCAGAGGATGCGAACAAGGTGCGCCGCATCGCCGCCGGCAGCGGCGCCGCGCTGCGCCAGATGTATTCGCCCGCCCTGCTGCAAGAAGCGGTGCCTGGGCTGCGGGTAAGCCCGGGCCCTCTACTGCAGCGCCCCTCCTCCCCCGCCGCCGTGGCCACCGTGGCGAAGCACCTCCCCGCAGTGCGCCCCCCCTCCCGCCGCTGCGTCCGCGGGACCCGTGCTCGCAAACTTCACCACAGCCTGCCGAGCACGGGCCGCGCTCCGTGTTTCGGTGCAGCAGAGAGCCACCACGCCTGTAGATCGCCGCGCCAGCGGATCTAAACAAGTTGATGCATGCATGCAGGGGTGCATTGAGCGAGCGTGTGCACAGCAGGGCGTTGCCGCGCGGCGCGACCCTCACTGGCGGCTTGGGCGGCCCCCTCCAGGAGACACATGCTGTGGCTGCGAGGGGCCTCCGCGCCGCATGGCCGCGGTAGACTCGGCGGCGGTGGAGGCCCTCTGCCGGGCAGCTCCTCCTGCGGCGTGGCTGCCGCGAGCACTCTCCGCGATCGTGCGCCGCTCGAGCCGCAGGCAGGCGCTCGCCGGCCTGCTGGCCACGTCCCCAACCAAGACACTGGCGTATGTTGGTGCGAAGCTGTGGAAGAGGGCCACGAGCGGCGCCTGATAAGAAGGGCGGGGGTGGTTGGGGCGGCCTGGGAAGGGGGGGGGGGGCTGTTTCTTAGCTACGCTGCAGTAGGCGCTGCAGAGCCTCGCGTGGAGGCGAGGCGATCTCAGTGCCCTGTGATGTGCAGCGCAGGTAGATGCTTGCTAGTAAGCTGATAGAGCGTGTGCGTTATGTTACTGCTGTGTTTTGCAGATGTGGCAGACTCTGTAAGCACTGCAGCATATGCAAGCACTGCTGCACGCTCATGCATGTATCACGCTCATGCATGCCCGTGTGTAGGAACATCCCCCGAGTGCTTGCTCCTGAAGACGTCTGTTCACAATCGATAGAAGCCTGCACAAAGCCATTGCAGCGACTGAATGCATTGGTAGGTGACATGCTGCCAGGAATGTGCCAGATGTGACTGCTGCCAGCACAAGATGCACCACAAGCCTTCACCGCTCATTCATGCTGTGTAATTGGTATTTTGTCCATCCAGCAGAGTTCAAAGCCTCTTCAAGACCATCCATGGCTTGCTGCAGCATGCCGGCGTGAATCCATAACTCACCGCGTGAGTTCCCCAGTCGCATCAGAACGCAGCTCTGTTGATGCTGTCATGCGTGGGATACATGGAATCTCCTCATCGCAAAACATCTCAAAATGTGCCGCCACGAGTCAGGCTCATATCAACCCATGAATCGGACTGAGGCCAAGCTGAAGCATGGAGCACAGGCATGGCAGACAGGTGGCATCACCGCTGCACGGCGTGGAACAAGCCACTCTGACGTAGAACAGTGGATATCACCATCTCGGTTGTTGAGTAGATTACACCTTGCAATACACCGCTTGGCTGGGCAGAGGCCGTGGCTGGCATGCGCAGCCGAGTGGCGCCCTGCCGTGCAGCCGCGACCATGCCTCACCCATGGTCATCATCTCTGTCTCGCAACATCACGTGTTGCTTCGAGGTTTCCCACAGGAGCTGCCCGAAAAGTGAAAATCACGTCAGTCTGTTAATCCGGAAGGTGTTGAAAATCGGAAATTGGAGCACACAAAAGTGATGTAATCTCATCAGCAGTGGGCATGGCTGGCAATGCTGTCACCATTGCATAGCACGGAATGCGCAGGCGCCGCCGGTGCAGCCCCGGACATGCATGCCCCGCCGCAGTCAACTCCCTCCCCCTCCCGAATCATCAGAAAATAGAATGCGGCCCATGCTACGCATGTGCCGCCGCCCCTCCTCAAAATAACAGCGCAGCCGTGCCTCCGTGGTAGAGGCTATGATGCGCCAGCACACACGTGGACTCCCACATCCCTCTAGCCACCCTCCTCGCCGCCACTGCCGCCGCCGCCGTCGCGATCCAGCGTCGTGTCGGTCAGCGCGGCGATCTCGGCGCGCAGCGCCTGCAGCTCCTCCTCGTGCTGTGCCAGCTGAGCGCGCAGCGCCGCCTCCTCCTCCGCCGCGCCCGCCGCCGCCGCGCAGCCGCTGCAACCGGACGTCGTCAGCCGCGGCCACGGGCTGCCGTCCTCCGCCGGCATGTACGGCACCGCTTTGTCCGTGAGTGAGGTGTCGCATGTGAACCTGCACGCGTAGCCCCACAAGCTTCAGCCGGACGTCACCACCCACAGGAGCACACCCAGAGCACCCTGCAGGACAGGTGCCACAGTGGCATCAGCCGCGCCAGGCAGCACTGGGTGGTTTGCAGGGTAGGGTTTTCCCCTCAGGGTGACACTGTCTGTGGCAGCGAGCGCAGTGGAGTACGGGGGCGCGCGCACCGGTGTGAGCGCATCTCGAACTGGCCGTAGTTGATGAAGTGGGAGAAGGCCGACCAGCAGCTCATTCCCGCGAGGTCAGGGTTGGTCTCCTGGTAGTATTCGCAGTCGAAGCAGTCCGGGCCGATCGCCGCCATCTCGAGGATGAACGGCGCCCGGAACTCCCACGCCTGCTCGCCGAGGACACTCTGCAGCACCGGCTGCGTGCCCTGCACGCACACGCCGAGCCGTCACCGCTGGCCACTGCCGCCTGTACGACATCTAGACGCAGATACCTGCAGCAGGCTGGGCGGCCCACGCCGCTCGGGGCCCCCACAAGCCTTGATATGCGTAAACTCATGCATCATGGCAGGCAGGCAGGCGGCGGGCGGGGGCGCACGGCAGTGGTGTGGTTCATCCAGTCGTCGTACGCCACGGCCGCGATCGCCGAGGGGTAGTTCAGGAGGACCATGTTGTGCTTGACCTTGACAAACATGACCTCCATCGGCGCGAGGGTGATGCCGTCGACGCGTGCGTAGTTGAACGGGTTCTCCCCCGCGTTGCACCCCCACACAGCGGGGTCCCGCCAGTCGACGCCCTGGTACCGCCCCTGCACACCACAGCCACTCAGCACACCACAGCCACTCAGCACACCACAGCCACTCAGCACACCACAGCCACTCATCGCCCCTGCCCCGGCGCTCTGCCATGCTCCATGTCACCCAGCACTGTGTCCCTCTTTGAGGGATAAACATGACGTCAGAGCCTGGACCGATTCACGCTTCACTAGCGAGGCATTCCACAGGCCATTGCGAGTGGAACGAACCTACATTTTTTTCCCGTGTGGGTGCTCGCTCACGGCCCCGGGCTGCGACTGCGCGTGTGTCGCCGATGCAGAACAAACACCGACAGCCCAGTGCATGGCAGGACACAAAATCACACTGCAAGGCAATGCCTCCAGAAGACATGCGAGAGATCAGCATCAACTCATGAGATCCCGACCCCACCCGAACCCACTGTCAGCTGCAGCGCGTGCCGCAGTGTGCACAGTGCGGCGCGGCGCACCATGAAGCTGTCGAGATTGTAGCCGGCCTCGAGGATGACGGCGGAGGCGCCGAGCTCGCTGTGGTAGATGGTCTCCTGGAAGGCGTCGTAGCAGCCAAAGACCTTGCCGTCACGCACGAGCAGCTCCATGCCGATGGCGTCGGTCGCGACGGCGAACGACTGCACGTGGGGGTTGTTGCGGCGCTCCCCGGAGTCGAGGGTCGCGGTGCCCTCGCAGTTGATCGTCGGGCCGACCATCTTGACGTCGCCCACGAGCTTGCTCGTCATCGCGTCCGTGAAGTGCACCTTGTCCTGCATGCGGGCGTGGGCTTGACGCGACTCCCGATCGCTGCAACGACGCCCGTCGCGTTGAAGAATGCATTGGTGCTCTGGCACACAATCTTCTTGCGTCTTCCATTTTACTTGTCCATGGTGGTGCATCCGCTCGGTGCGCTGCCACCATGTGCCAGGGCTCGCAGGCCAGGGGTGCGGGCCCGCATGGGGGCGGAGAACAGCATCCTACTCAGTGCAGCACAGAGGGCGCCCTGGAATGCATGCAGTCATTCCAACTCGCACTACTGCTCGCCACGCGCCCTGGCATATGCATGCAATTGCAGTGCGGCCATGTGCGGGGGGAGCATATGCCGGCACACCTGCAGGTACGGCGGCAGGAAGGGCCCGCGAACAGAGGAGTTGAGGAAGATGAAGTGCTTGTACGCGGTCGTGTCGATGTCTTCCGTCTTGAGCACCCAGCCGAACGTGCCCCAGTCGTAGCACTGGTTCGGGTGGTGCAGGTACCGCGCATTCGGCGGCAGCTCCGGTAGCTCCACTTCCTACAAACCACCGCCTTGGCGAGGACACACGCCGGCACGCACAGCACGGCTGCTGTGCCACACTTTTGGATGTCGCCCCGGTCACCGGAGTTGTCAATGTCCTCTTCTAGACAAGGCTTAGTAAATTCAGGTTTGCCTTACACTACAAGGGCAGATTCGGAGGGGCTGCTTGCACTGCACGCCTGCTGTGTAGACCAGCTTTTTATACAGGACAGCACCGGCGACGCGTGCCGGTCCTGCCGGACGAGGGCATGCATGTGCGGGGCGCTGCTGCAGTGTGGCTGGTGGCGTGTAGCCTGATTCTGCTGCTACATCCGTTCACATAGCCTCGTGCCCTCTTCGCCGCAGAGCATCACAGCAGTGTGTCGGTGACACGGGGTGGGCGTGCGGGTAGAGCATGCATGTGGCGCCGCGGCGCGCACCGCGGTGCCGGCGTCCTGGTTGATGACGATGATGTACTCGCACGCGGGGCAGCCGGGGAGGCCGTGCTTCACAAAGTACACGAGGTTGCCGTAGTATTGCGGGTCGGTGTTGCTGAAGATGTAGAGGACGAGGGTGTGTGGCGCGGCCGCGGCGGCCCCGGCCTCCTGTAGCGTCGCGCCCGTGCCCGCCTGCATCGCGCCGAGGCCGCCGCTGAGCCGGTACTCGTCCCCGACGGCCTCCATCGTGCCCATCTCGGTGCCAAACGCGCGCGCGCCCTCCGTGCTGGCGGGCTCCTTGCGCATGGCGGGCGCGTCGATGACGCCGGACATGAGCGCGATTCCGACGAGGACGATGCAGGCGATGAGGCAGCTAGCGATTGCCATCGTGACGCTGGACCCATTTCCAGCCTGGGATCGTGATTGCTTGCGGTAAGCCTGGGAGAAGTGCAGGGGCGCTTTGCGAGGCGGCGGGCGCCGTGAGTTGGGCGTCCGGCGGAGGCTGCTCTCGCTTGCGGAGGCCACGAGGAGGCCGGGTGTGTCGAGGCTCATGCTTCCGCGGCGGGTGCGGATGGGCAGGCTGCTCGCCTAGGCCTTGCACTGCCGATGGTGAGCGGGCACGACTCGCGCAGAGAGCTCCACGTCGCTTGCAGTAAGGCTACAGGTGATGGTTGCCTGTCTGGGCGCAACGTTGCCTACGCACCGCGGAAGCTGCATGGTGTTGAGGACGTGAGGTCACATGTACTTCACACGCGCTGCGGCGTTGCACTGCGTAGAACGGCAGAGCCACATACGGCTTTCGGTAGTCACATACATTCACAGAAAAAAGGCACGCTCATATGCGGGCTGAATATGCGGTGCTGCGCGGGAGGTATGCTTGCGCTGCACAGCGTGAATGTGGCAATGCGTCGCGACCTACAGGCCCTGGCGCCAACGACTGTGCAATGTGATTCGCACGTAATGAAAACATACTCTGATACGATGCAAGTAGGTGCACCAGGTCTGAGGCATGCGGCACATGTACAGTCCACAGCGCAAGCAAATTGTAACTGCTCACAGGCCCTTGGTCAATCGCAGGAAGATGCGGTACAGAACAGTGAGCGGGTCTGCACAGCCAAATTCGACACAAGAGGTCCTCCCGGAACAGTTTACACACGCAAACTCACTCTGCAGTAGCGTCACACGCACGCACGCCCCCACTGGCAGCGACGAGCTCGAGTCGCGAGTCGTACCCATGTCTCATGATCATGCCACAGATATATGCCACAGCGACCTCAAGACACACTCTGGAACAGTTGAGCCTGAAATTGTGTGTCGAGCTTGCCTGATGTCGGCTTCACTGGAAATGGGAACCTCACAAAGGAGTGAATTGGTGTTGATCTAGATCTCGAGCAATCCGTGCAACAACGCGCACGCCTTGAGCGGTATACAGAGACAGAAATTGTCAAGCAGTGCGACTCTCTGTCGTGTCTGCTATATCGCTGTGACTCTGTCTGGTCATGCTCCACGGCCATCAAACTCGGGTTGACGTCGGGGACACGAGATGCCGTTGCAGGTGCATGCCGGCCTGATCGATCGCATGACTAAATGCGGACGCGGTGACGCGACAGAAGCTGTCTACGTGGGGCCCACGAGAACGAAAATTTGGTCCACACAAATGCAGCTGCATGCAAGTTTAATTTCCCGGCTGGGGCTGTCGTCAGAGCTGCTTGTATATGACGGCCTGGACATTGCATCGTTGCATGTCAGCAATGCGCAGTGAGCACGCTCGCGTCATCACATATACCAACATTTCCACCTTTGCCGTCAGCGGCCCGGCAAGGCGGTGGATCGCATACCGGCAGCCCTTCAAGATCTGCAACAAGTCACTGACGACAGGTGAACGTCAGTGACTTGTTGCAGATCTTGAAGATACACCGACTTGACGCCTATGCTGTTGCCGAAAGCTGGACGCGGTGTATACAGAACCCCTCGGCCCACACCTTGCGCACTGTTGCATAGACAAAGTGCAGACTCGGGAGGCAGGCCGCAGCGCATATTTCTGAGACAGACAGCCGACGTACAAACGACAGAAGACCACCAAGTGGCCACTATGCACTTGCACCACCCGAATCGCGATTGGTACTGCTGTCGAGACTTCTCTTCCCGATGGGCAGATGTCGCTCGGGTAGCATCTTCCTTGTCGTCCGCGGCCGCTTACACGATGGAGCATCGCCGGTAGCCAGGCGATGGCGCAGGCACGAATGCGTAAGACACAGTGCTCAGTGACGCAATGTACTGGGATCTAAATACAAGCAACATGACAAGGCGCCTTACAAGTCTTCGAGCCAAGTACCATGCGCTTTGTCCTGGCAATAAAGAATTCATCAGACACCACAGCCTGGCTGTCTCAGGAGCACATACCCCAACGTTGGGGGGAGAAGGAGCGCAAATAGCTTCGGACACGTCATGCCAGTATAACGCCATCTTATGGGGCCTGAATTCCCGTTGACCAAGGCACTTTGGCTCTGCTAGCACCCGTGTGTCTTTGAAATACCCCTTGTGCCAGTGTACCTCCCAGGCCCTGCAACTGCAGAACCTCCCACAAGATACACACCCGACTTGACTAATCTCATAACAGTCATTGATCATATGACTCTTCGTGGCAGGTGGTTGATAGACCAGTGCCACAGCCATGAGCGTTCACGGAGTCAGGTGCTTGCCTCCAGTCCATTACCTGTGCTACCTCAGTGCCAATGCAGGCACGGATGCAGGCATGAATCTGCGTGCCAGGTGTTCACTGGCGCCATGCTGGCTACGACGAGGCTTCTAAGCATCATGCGAAGTATAGCTGGCATGGCTGTTACAGTATTTTTGTAGCACGTGGCCTGATGGTGCAAAGCTCCTTGCCACCTGAGGCAACGATGCCCTCACAAGAATGCCAGCACCACCAATATATGCAAACACTGTGGCGTGAAAGAGGTTCTGCATGAGCTGGCGGACAGTCACTTTGGGGACGTTCCAGCTAGCACTCCGACAACCAGCTGCTACTTGCTGCTGCTCAAGCTTGCCTGCAGCAGGCAATCGACCGTGCACTAAAACGAAGAGCTCGCTTACCAGCTGCTACAGCCATTGAGCGTGCAGAATTTTGACAAAGCTGCAATACTCTGCAATACTTCAGAGCAGATGCCATAACTGGCCGCTGAACAGGATAGTGGGCCTGATCCACGCACCACTCCGAGGCCGCGCCCATGCATACCGTTTGCAATCTGGACGGCCATGAACTCACGCTCAAGTGTGGCCACTCTCGTATGCACCTGCGCAAGCCAGTCTCGCATGTTCGAGCCACATACACGCAAGCATGCATGTCAAGCATGCAGACAGATGAGCCGCCACGAGTGCCTGAGACTGCGTATGTCAGAACCCACAAGAATTTGCAGCGAGATCCTTGTGCTGAGCCGTCACAGAGGTCATCCGCACTGCGGCCCGAGTCATGCAGTGGCTCCGATGCAGAGACGCCCCGGCGATGCACACGGCCGGCTGCCTGGCTGAGTACGCCCAGCTGTACTTCACACATGCCAGCCCAAACACGAGCCCAAACAGGAGCCCGGGTCGACCCCATGACAGGTTGACGCATGTGGCCACGACGACTTGCCAGAATTCCTTCACTTCCGCCCGCTTTGCCAAGTATGCAGACAATCACTGCAGCGCACTCAAGGAGGCCGTCTGCGGCGGGCCCCCGGCCTCACGGCAACTCTACCGTGACACGCGCCGCCTTGGACACATCCTCTGTCACAGACACAAACCTGGAGTGGTCGTCGCGCGCCTCGACGTCCTCCGGGATGGAGAGGTACGGCCCCCGCAGATCCTCCCCGGGCTTGCTGGACTTGTGGACGAGCTGCATCGTGAAGCCGCCGTCCGCGTGTTCCGCGAAGCGCCACAGCACGGCGTCTCCGCCGTCGTAATGCACCACCGGCCGCAGCTCGCCGTTTGAGAGGGTGTCGTTCGGGAACAGCGCCCCGTGGACCGAGATGGACCTGCACACCCCGGCCTGCAGAGTCAGCACGTGTACCACGTGGCCACAGGCGTCGGTGCACAACAGCTGCGTTGAGCAGATTGTTTGCATGCATGATCATACAGCGATCTCCATTGGGACACGCCACAACGCCGGACGAGGTGTGGCGTGGCGCAAGGTGGTGTGGCGGTCCTGACACATGACCGCTACACCCCTGGATCATTGCACCCCGTGGTATAGTGGTCATGTCACTGGAGTGCCACCAGTGTGTGCATCGATGCATCGTCGCACGGCCACAAGCACAGACACATATGCACCTGGTGATGCCTGCATGCACCTGGTCTTGCACCTGGTGATGCACCTGGTCATGCACCTGGTGATGCTGCGTAGTCAGATGTGCCCCACAGCCCCCAAACAGCCCCCAAACAGCCATTGTCCCCGCCACCGCCATGCACAGCATGCCATGCCGTCCATGCACATGCGCGCGCACATCACGGCGCCGAAGCGACCAGCAGGCCGTGCATGTGGCCTAGCCGATGCCTGCCGTACAGCACGTCCAATGGGTTGTGGACGGTGTACAAGCAGCCCCCTCTTTCTGGAGGGCATGGGGTCGACCTCTGCGTGCGCACGGGGGACTCGAAACACCCGTGCGCGGCCACCTCTCTCAGCGCAGGAGGAGGCCCTGTGAGTTGCGCACGCACGTCTGAGGGCGTGTCCAGGTGGCTGACCCCTTCGCCAGATGCGGCCCCGGTTGCCGGAGTCGGCAATGCCTCAAGAGGACATTCAGATTTCTCTACTTCGCATGCATGTGAGGCAGAGGGGTGGTGATGGCGAGGCTCACCAGTTCTGCCCCCATCCCATGTCTGTGTCCATGCCATACTTGAAGGGCACGCCGAGCATCAGGTACGCGTCCAGGAGGGTGTTGTACGTGCACTCATACACCATCGACAGCTTCTCGTTCTCCTCAGCGCGCAGGTAGCCACTGACGCCGTCGCGCTTGTCGTACACTGCTGTGAAGTAGTACCCCTCCGCGGCCCCTGCGGCCACCCTGACCATGCCATACGAAGGGAGGTCCCACCTGCAGCAGCACCGCCCCGGTGTCATCGCCTCGCATCGCAGTCGGGATGACCAAGTCCCACAAGCCGGCCATTGCATCCGGCCAATGCGTGGCAGAGCATCAAAGCAGACTGAACCGCGCGACTCGCATCGCCCGAGGCGTAGACGGCTGTGAGGTGCCCTTCATCGAATCTCATCACAGAGAGGAACTCAAACAGCAGCTCGGGGCTGAGACCACAAGCACACAGCGGCGACAGAGCCTCGCAGCGGCCTACGCCGGCTGTACACGAGCCAGCGCAGCGGCTGACACACGAAAGCGCCAGCTCTCCAGGCCGCGTGTGTCGTTACAGAGCTGGCGTCTGGGCTGGCCGCTGTGAGGGTGACATGCATCCACGTGTGAGGGTGACCCGCACATCCTATGTCGCCAACCACGACCTTTGCAGCCCAGCAGGCGCCGCATAGAGGGCCTTCGTGCCGCACCAGCACCCCGAGCCTGCTGGGCGGCCACAGCAGGCTGGCCTGCATAGACGCATGCATGCTGTGCACGCATGCGCCCCAGGGCCCAGGCAGCAAGGTGCCGCTGCCCGAGCCAGCACGCCCGGAGCCAATGCGGCAAGAGGCTTCGGCGGCTGCCCCTCCTCGTTGCTGAATGACATCACGGTGCGCTGCTTCAGGCTGCAAGAGACACGGCCGCCGCGGCCTGGCGAGGGCTACAGGTTTGGGGGACCTGACGAACGTAGGGTCAGGCATGCCATCGCGAGAGGTGAGACCACACAGAGACGTTTCTCGAGCGTGAGCGGCGGCGGCCGCAGCGGCGCTGCCAGAAGTAATACAATCACTTGACAAGATGTCGGGCCATTGCATCGCAGAGCACCTACTCAAATCAACCAACATGTAGCAACAAGCGGCATCCACACAAAGTGGCCCCACGAGCGGGCGGCTGATGGAGGTCGGCAACGGCGGGCAGCGCCGCACCCGATTCTCTCCTCACCGGCCCCATAGGTCTGGCTTTCGTTGAGGCCATGCGCCGGGCCGGTGCTGGTGGGCCACAGGTCGAGGCGGGCTGCCGTTGCGGCTGACGCCAGCAGGGTGGCCATGGCGCACCACGCGACCACGGCGCAGGTTCCCCACATCCTTGCGGCCGGCTGCAGCAGAGCAGGCTCTGCTGTTGGAGGTGCTGGGCTCCTCTACTGCACAGAGACAGGCGCTCACGTCTAGCCCCGCCCTACACAACCTGTTTCTGGGGTGTTTCTGCTGCTGCGGCTATAGAGTATACTCCGATCGACACCGGGACAGACACGTGGCCATTTGTAAAGTGAAGTAAATCTGAATTTCCTGAGCCGTATCCTATTGGACGTTGACAACTCCGAGTTGACGGGACCACATATGCCGACGGGGTAAACCACCTGGAAACCCCCCTCAGACGACCGCACGCAACACACAGGGCATCCTCCTGTGCGAAGCGAGGTGGTCACGCACGGCCGTTTTGATTCACCAAAGCGCACGCAGAATCGAACCCACGACCTCTTGAAACACAGGGGGTACCTTGAATACCATCCTCAACCCATTGGACCCGTTTTTATCGTTGGGTCCTGTCCTGTGTCCGTCGACAGAAGAGTCAGTCTGTAGGTGTGACGAGTTTGCCATGCACACATGCTGCAGGGGAGTTGCCAGGCGCCCCTCTGCCTGCTGTATTCATGCTGAAGTGACATTGATGGCTTCGGCGCTCGTATCATTTGGAGGGTCACCTTGATGCAGTCACTTCCTGCGCTGCAAACGGAGCTTTCCGGACATTGCGATGCCCTGTGTGGCGTGCATGTCGTGCCCGCGCAGGTGCGTGCAGCTGGGCGGGCAACGTTGGTGGAAGGCAGCCCAGTGACGAGTTGCCTGCCTGGAGGTCCATACGATACGGTCACAGCATCAATAATGGATCGAGCTGAAGCGACCATTGATCATGACATCTAAACAAACAGAAGAACGCTTTGTATCTGCATGCAATCACTGTGTCCTGATTCGTTTGTGATAGTACCTGTGCACACACCTGTGTGTCGCTTGTTTGGGGCGAGAGGCAGCCCGGGACGCCATCGGTCCCAGCACTGCCACGTTCGCCATCATGCGCAGACAAGACGTGCCCATGTATGCTTACGTTGGCACGGCCACGCTGCTTCTGGCAGCGCCAGCGAGTGGGTGGCTCGGAGTGCCAACGCGACATCCACGCCTGGGCAACACAAGAGTGAACGTGAAGCAGCGCACACGGCGCACGGCATGCAAGGCCTCGATAATAGTAATGTTTGTCACGTCGTAGCTACAGAACCAGCGGCTGCGGTAAGCACCGGCACGAGCCACTGAAGAAGCGTGACATCCGCCAACGACCGTTGGTAATTACGGCAACAAACGGCAACAGATACAGCCGTTCATGCCGATCGTGAAGGCCATTGAAGAGCGTTCGCTTAGACCCGGGACATGTGGCATTTCGGAGCCTGCAACGATAGCTGCTCGCGAGCACAGAACTGCAAGTTTTGCAAAACGGGGGCTGCTTACCTCCTTGTAGTGGGACCCAAGCGACGTATTGCGGCTGCGGGCTTCGACGCCTAGAAAAAATGTAAACGAATCGAACACACACTGTGTCTCCGTCGTATCTGAGATAGCCACGGCAGCTTGTGGGGGGTGGCCAGACTTCAAGTGTTCAAGGAAAGCCCCGGATGCAGTGAAGCAGCTTCAATGATGTCAACTGATCCTCACGAAAATCGCCTTCTTCTGACCATCTACGGCGTACTGTACTTCACAGCTGAGGTTCACTTGACACGCGTCACAACCGTTATCCCGCGTTAAGGTGCATCCAGGCCCAAAGATTCAGACTCGGCGCTGCCTCAATAAACTGCCGTTGCCTGCGCACATGTTGCGGCAGTCACGTACAGAGACATCGCTGTGTATGTAGGGGTTTATGCACTCCCGCTACATGGTGGGACCATAGTGGGCGCGCAAAATACACTGCGAATTTGACACTTTGGGGAAGGTTTCAGGTATTGTCTCGGTCGATTGGGCACTCGTAGTGTTTCACTTTAGTTTGTTGGGGAGAATGGCCCTTATTCGCCAAATAGGCCTCTCTTATTGGGGAGAATCGCTTTTCGCGGTCGCTGCTCCCCAAAGCTGCACAACGGCTCGCCCGCTTGTCCAATCCTCCCCAAATCGCCTCTACAAAGCGTACTATGATGTTTTGCTTTAAGTAGATGGTCGTGCCTCTTTGTGCGGCGTCCAGGTGTGGTCATATGGACGTGTTATCACCGCAAAGTGACACACCAGGTCCATATAGCCCTGAGTTGCGCCGTAGCTTCCTCACGCATGAACCGAGCCTTGCAAACAACAAACAAAAATCGAGGATAGGGTTGGCAGGAGGCTGCACCAAGGTAGGCATCCGACCCCGCACGCTGAGGCCTCAGCGAGGGGAGGATCATGTGGCGCAAGGCAGCCCGTGGAAACCTGGGGCAATACGCGTGGGCCGGCGCAACGTCGCAGGCTCTGGAGCAATGTCGCAGGGTCGCGCCTGTGTCACCTGCCTTTGCTGCCCTAGTCTGGCGTCATGGCGTGCACTGTGGCAACTCCAGATCTCCCGACTCCAGATCTCCCGACAGTGTGCCTCGATGGTCATGCACGCAGATCCGTTTGTAGTGTTTGTATTCTTTTGTAATACTTGCATGCAGATCCACATCTCCTACGCCGCATTGTCGTTTTGCACTCACATCATCCAGGTACAAGGCACTACTCAACAGCGGCATGCAGCGAGGCCTGCAGACCCACATGAACCCACTCATCGCACTCTGTGATGCCAGGTTTCCCATAACTGGGAGTTTCTCAATTGAGCCCATGAACCAACTGTGGATCTTAACTGTCAACAACAGCGGTGGCAATGGCTTGTGTTGATTTGCACGCGGCTGTGAAGGGGAGCGTAGTACGTTGCTGCCGTCGATGTCATCAGGAACCACCCACCCCGTGAGCAATTAAAGTTGCACAATCCAAATGCGACTGACGCATGAGTGATACCGTCTCGAATCACGCTGGTCGCCCTCTGTTGTGCACTCGTAGCCACGTCTGGTGATGCGCCTGACATGAACTGCAATTGGAATGCACAGGACACTGTACACATATTGCGCACACACATGTGCGTACGACTAATAAATTTGATGTATAATGTGTACGTTATGTTGTACAAACGCTTGTACAAATGACGAGGGTATTTACAATGGTCTACTCGGTTGGAGGATGAACTGAAGTACAACTTAAGAGCAGATTCGGCAAACACAAGCTCACACTGATCACACATTGAACAGCAAAAATACATGACCTGATCTCAGCCACCTACCCCATTTCATGTCTGCGGTTGGGACGGTTGCAGCATACAACGAACGAGCCTCCACACAGGCTGTCAGAGTTTGTGTCCACATGTCTGTCATGATCTTACACAGGCCCTGAACCAGGATGGTTCCAGGGCAGCTAGGCATGTGAGTGGCCTAGACAACACATGCTTACGAGCTAAAGTAATAGGGAGTAAGCTGAACTAACTGTCACCCTGCGAATCGATGCAGTCTTAAGTGCTAATACAATGCCCTAAAGTATCTATGAGAACCAGTCTTGCTTGATCTTGACTTGGTACTACTTGACTTGAACTCGAATCTTGTATCTTGATATCTTAATTAGTTTGAATGCACCATCTCACACTCCCTTTCAACAGTGCTCCGCACCGACGCCTTTGCTTCCCCTTACATGCTCATAACTCAGAGCACTGTCTATTCTGCACTGTCAGCTCGGCACATCACAACATAGAGGCCGTTCATCCCGATGTAATTGATAGCATTTTGATTTCGTTCTCAGCCCAAAAAAGCCGAGCATCCTCAAGGATGAGAAGGCTTATGAGCAGTGCAACTACACCAAGCAGTACAGAGACGAGCGTGCATCAGAGCTGATGGCACGGCTGAGCGCACAGTCGCGCATGCATGCATGTGCAGACGTTTGCACGCAGCGTGAGTGCATTTGCGCGCAGCCGCGCTGGCTCGAGCGATGCTAGCAACGATCATGGCTCAGTTACATAGCTAGGCCACGACATGTCCAGCGAGGTCTGCACCCGATGTCAGAAACGCTACAGTGGTGTTCAGGTCAGACGCGCAGTCTGCATTGCAGGCTATGTCAGGACAACCAGCGTTAAGCTATAGTTCTAGCGCTAGCGTTACGTATTTGGCGACATTTCTTGTACGGCGTTTCGTTTCAAGTTGTTTGCCAGACCGATCATCGTCCGCTACAACACTTCATGACACAGTCCATTTTGTCTGCACGCCAGGTTCGCTGGTAACAGTTTCTGTCTGAGTACAATCTCATGGTGGAATGCTTACCAGGAGACGTCAACAATTTTGCTGATGGCTTGTCTAAACGTCCAGACCTTAGGCTCATGATTATCGGAGCTATTGCACCATATGACAGTTGGTTGTCACGCATCCAGAAAGCAGTGCGCGATTGTCACGACGCTAAAACCCTTTTAAATAAGGCTCGACAAGGTCCACATCGCGTATCATCGACCTCTGCCTACGTGTTGCACAATGACGTTCCCTACTTCAACCGCGACGGCCGCTATCGAGCATATGTGCCACCTAATGATGCTTTGCGTCGTGCACTGCTTGCCGAATACCATTCTTCTCCTCTGGCTGGTCACTTTGGTTGGCGCAAGTGTTATGATGCCATAGCTCAGCACTATTACTGGTCTTCGCTTCCTAAGGACATGAAGGATTTTGTCCGACAGCGTCCAAAGTGCCAATTAAATAAGCCAACAGTACAACCGACACCTCAAATACATCTATTGCCTGCTCTCACCAGACCTTCTCAGAAGATCACGCTTGATTGGCTCAAAGGCCTGCCCAAAAATGCACAAGGTCATGACTCGGTCCTCAACATTGTTGACAAGTTCAGCAAGTGGGCCATTGTTGTCCCGTGTTAATCGCATGCCACTGCACGTCATCTCTGTAGAGTATTGTGGGAATGAATGTATTGTTGTATTGTGCCCGAGTCCATCATTGGAGATCGTGATTCATGGCTGACAGCCTCAATGATGCAAGAGCTTCGAAGTTTTTGAAAGTTGCGCTGCATGTGTCTTCGGTTTACCACCCACAGACTGATGGTCAAGCCGAGGACTTCCACCGTATCTTCTTGTCTGTGCAACGCCCTTATGTCAACAACTATCACTCCGACCGGGAACAACGTGTCCCTGCTCTGCTGTATGCCTATCACAACACTGTGCATTCTGCCACAGGCTTTACGTCGCACAGGTTACTCTTTAGCTGGTGTCCACGTGATATGCGTGCACCTCTGGCTGCAGGGATCGATACTCCGCATGGTGATATTGAGCGATGGTTGCATGAGAGAGCTCAGCAGAGCACGTGTGGCATTAGAACATGCTCGTGATTCTATGATCCGTGCACGTAAGGCATCTGAAAGAGCACATGTTTATCGCCCAGGTGAGTTAAGGTTTCTGCAAAGGTCCTTGATGTGGTCAGCACATCGACTCAGGCACATAAGCTGCAGCCCAAATTCGTTGGACCATTTCCTGTCATTTCTGTAGGAGAGCATGGCACTCTTCTTCCTAATCTCCCTGATTTTTATTCTCGAGTTAACAATATCTTCAACGTCTGTGATGTCCGTCCCTGGCTGCACGATGGAACAGGCGACGTAGGTGTCACATACCCAAGTCTTCGTGCGCAGCCAAGCTACAATCATGTGGTTCAGGTCCTTGATCGCAAGCTGGCTCCAGGCCGCGTTCAGGCTCGTTTGACATCTCTGCTGGACATCCCTGCTGAGTACCTCGCTGTTCGGCACAGCGGTTCAGTAGAATGGCTACAACAGAACCGGCTGCAAGAGCCGGCTGAGCGCGAGCTGCTCAAGAAGTTCGAGCGGCGCTTCAAGAGGACAGAAGCGCTCAAGTGCCCCCGTGTTATTTTCCCCGACGGTTATACACCACGCCACCCTCGCTAGCTTGCAGTCTCAACAAAACTCAAAGCGAAAGCATCAGGGCCACCACAGAGACACACTAAATCGATTGTTGGTTATCAGTTAGGACATCGTGGCCTTCGCGGCGTGATTGCGACTCGGTGGCTGCGACTCAATGCAGATGTGGCATTGGACGACCGTTTATGGACAGCACTCCTCGAAACTCCGTCGTAACTTTGCACAGCTACGTTTTAACACATATCTGAGCTTTTCGTGATGTATCTGGGGCCCACACAACTCGACCTGTTGGGTCGGGTGCCTCGACCTGCCACAAGTTCACGTCAGATACTCAATTTGTTGAAAGCTTGTCCTGTCAACGCCAATAGACGATAGCACTGGTGCATCAATCGTAGCGGGACAAATGGCATTTGTAAGGTGTGCTGAACATTGCTACAGACGATGGCCAGCCCACAGCACTTACACTCTTTAACACTTCTACATACTGGACATAGAATTCTGTATCCCATTTGTCAGTAAATACACCATGTCGTCCATCTCGACGCCCTGAGATTCGATTGTATCGGCAGCATCGTCGGCTATGATGGGCTGAAGAGGTGGCCTTGCACAGCTCAACGGGGCCTCGCGCACTGCAGCTGCGTTCTCCTTCTCCAAAACTTTATCCACCCACTTTGCTGAACGCTCATCGAATGTACTAGCTGTCTTCTTTGTGTCTGCTTTGATCTTCCTGCTGGTCTTGACAAACTTGGCACCCGAAGTAGGTCGAACACAATGGTTAGCCTCGACTGCATTCGATGATGTTTGTGGTCTGCTGCGCTTTCCAGCACAGTCATCTCTTCTCTGCAAAGCAGTTTTATGCCTTGTCACCTGTGGAACGTAACTCTGCACACAGTGGCCTTCTCGTGCAGCAATGTGGCCTGTAGCTACCACACTAGACCTCCGCGAGTGATGAAGGGCTTGCTTGAGCTCGGCCAAAACTGTTGTGAAGCTGCCGTAAATCCTCCTGCGGAGGTGCGCAGGGAGGTCACGATCACTGAACTGTTCAATAATCTCCTGTGCACCAGCCATCAGCTCTGAACCTCTCCTGTCTTGCTCGATCTTAGAAGGCGTTCGCTTTTCAGTGATCACTGCAGCGCTACTGACAGCAATGCCTTCAGTGTCGCAAGCAGCAGTTCCTGATCCTGCAGCTGCTTTGCAAGGCGTTCTTTGGGACGGTGCACACGTAAGCACTTCACAATCTTTTGCCTTTTCACCAGCCTGTGGCGTTTGCATCATACTCAGCGCTCGCACAAGTGGTGCGATTCCACCCTTGCCAAGGTGACAGTGTCCCATTGCTCCGAAGTTAGAACCAGCATGCTTGACGCACATGTTCAAGAATGCATCTGTGTTCTTCTGAGCGACTTCTGGAAACATAGTAGCGAGCGCCAACATGTGGTGGACACAGAAGAGCTGCTGGCGGCCTGCATCGCAACTACAGCAGTTGTGGTCCTCATCACAAGCAGTGAGCATGTACTGCTTGCCCTGCACAGTGACACGAGCACTTGTTGAGTTCGTATGCTCATGAGTCAGCTCCACAAGCGACGTCGTCTGCATGCAATGCAGCTCCAGAATCTTTTTTACATCTGTAGCTATCTCAAGCAGTGCTTCCTCACGTTTATGATTGCGAACCAAGCCTGCACACACATGGACAGTGACATACTGCATTTGCAGCAGGTTGACCTGTTGTGGCACATGGCACTTCATGCGCACCAGCTGCGAGTAGTGCTCTGGAGTTGTAGTAGTTTGGCATGATGGTCGAAAACAGGTGGAGAATGAGCTGGTCCACTCGGAACAGATGTTTTCGACCGGTGACTCGGTCTAGCACACTCTTGGCGGAAGAGTTGAAGCCTTCACATACTCCAGTGGTCCTTTGTGCGGCGAAGCAAGTGAATGTGCATACACTCACCACCCACTTTCCTGCATACTCGGGTGCTTTCAGGATGCAGGGCCTTTGGCATGCTACAGATGTCAGTGAAGCGGCAAACTTACTGAGTTTTGGCTGCCATTGCTTCTTGACGTACTGCACGGCTCCAGGCTGTGTTTCAGACCACCTGCAAATACCTCTGAGCTGATCTAGAAGTAGCGCCTCACACAAGTGACACATCTTGAGGATGCGCCTACCTTGTGCACCATTCATCAAGCATCTTTGATGCAAGCGCAAGCGTCTGCTCTTCAGTGTCGCAGGCTTTCATATACATGATGGCCACAAGTCCTTTCTCCATGGCGTGATAGGCTTCTGCTCTTTCTGCCGGCCTGCCCGATGTTTTGCCTTGCAATTGCTGCTGCAAAGCTGCTCGGACATGATAGAGACATAAGCCTTGTACAGCATACGGGAAGACAGAGCTGGCAGCTTTCTGATTAGCTGCTGAATCATCCGTCAGAATGGAGGCAGGCTGCAAATTGCTGCTTCCTTCTCCACCCTCGTTCAATGCTTGTTTGAAAACTTGAAGCACCTTCTCGAAACTTGCTGCGTCCTCATGCATCATAATGGCGAAACAGACAGGCAGCCCTTTGCCCCGCTCATCGACTGCAAGCATCACGAGCAAAGAAAACCCATATCTGTTGGTTCCAAAAGTGGTGTCCATCACAAGGACTCGACCAGGAACGAATTCCCTTGCCCATTTCATCATCTGATCATTTGCTAGGATAATGAGGCAGTCCTGCTCATTGTTGATCACCGGCTCTGCAAGAAAAATCCTTGGCTCGGAGCTGCCGTCCTGTCCATACTGCAAGGAGTCAAATTCTCAGTGATGAAAGATTGGAGTGGGCGAGTGAGTTATTCTTTGGACAGGCTTACCCTGATGGTCACAGAAATGGCATCCTCGGGATTCTTTTTAAACATAGCTGTCGCTATCTGCCTGCGCAAATTTGCAAGGAACGTGTTGTCGATCGTAGCGTCCTTTACGAAGGGTGTCTGCACAAGTTGTGACATCAACGTGTGAGGCTCTGCAGAAGGTAGTCCGGCTTCGGTTGCAAGCCGTTGCAGGTTGCCTGCACATGCGGAATCTTTCCAGTCCCATACATCAGACAGCTTAACCACACCATGTGATGTAGATCGCACTCTGCAGTATCAAAGGATTTGGTACTCCATCTGTGATTCTGGCAGCACAGAATGCTCTTGTTGCATCGCTGACCTTCAAAGGCTGGTGTGCACAGCCCTTTTCATTTGGATCACTACTGTGCTTCCCATGATTATGCAAGACGATATACAGATCATTGGGATGATTGCGAAACACCCGACAGTGCATGCTGTACCGGCAAGCACAACATGTGGCACCAGTGCCCCTAGCATCTTTCCCTACTCGAGTAGGACATTTTTTGCCAGATGCCTGGCCTGAGTTCGTAGCCAGTTTGGCAGCGTTTGCGCCAACCAGCCCCGCACTCTGCTTCAGTTTAGCTGATTTTTTCCCAGCACCCGAGAAATTGCAATTGAACATTTGATTCAATGTAATTTTTTTACTGGCCTGATCCTTCTCCTTATATAGCTTGCAACCTCCCCGTTTTTCCTCAGAGAGAACAAAATTCGCAGCCGTGTTGTTGACATCGTCACAGCGAAGACAAGCAGCGACGGCACCCCTGCGCGAATCCAGGGTCCAAACTATTTGATCATAAGTTGCGGACTCATAAGGCTGAGGTTCGAGGCGCAAATCGCGTACATCCCACGAGATGGACAGGTCCGGCAGTACATTCGAATTTGGAAGCGCCATGGCATCTAAACGCATCTCGACTGAACGCAATGCCAACTGATTTGAAAAATGATGGATTTAGTGTGTTTCTGTGGTGGCCCTGATGCTTTCGCTTTGAGTTTTGTTGAGACTGCAAGCTAGCGAGGGTGGCGTGGTGTACAACCGTCGGGGAAAATAACATGGGGGCTCAAGTGCTCGTCAGTCCATCACTACGGGGCTGACGCAGTGGCAGAAGAAGATGAAGACAATAATGAAGATTCGGATGACGAAGTTGATGTGTTGTGGGAAAACCAGCTCTACAAGCACTTTGGTCCCACAGCACAGCGAGAGCCACTACGTGTGGTCTCGAGGAGCGCATTGAGCTACATCTATTCCTGTTATGATTTTGTTAATTCAGTCATAGGAACCTAAGTCACTCCATTCCGTTTCTCATAGTGTGAGAGCTGAGGGGGACTGATGCGATTCACTCTGCACTATGTAGACCCGCGTTAGGTGGGGCTTCCAGCCATAGTCGGTTGTAGCAGTGAGTGATACTCTGGAGCTCTGTCTAGCATTCAGCTAGGGCACAGCGGTAATGTCGTTGGATATTAGCAGTGGTAGATAACACATATATTGTCGTCTATGTCATACTCGTATCGCAAAATGTCTTTAGATGCACAGTAAATTCTGACAGTCCACGGTCTACGAGTAGATGTGAACTCAACTAGGCCATTCTGAATCGTGTACCCAGTTGAGGGAGTTTGTACCAGCAACCTGCACCTGGTAATGCTGGTTCAGGTAGGCCCACAATATCACTATAGCTCCAACTGAGAAGCCTGAAGCGGATGTGATCCTGGAGTACCATGCTCTGACTCTGAATGACCGGGACTACACGACGCAGGGAACCCCTGAAACGCCCTTAAGAAAAACGAAATCGTCTCGGATGTGGTGTGGGTTTGTCCGGCTGGGATGCTGGTTCTGTTACTGCATTCCTCGCTGTTTTTGCGGTGCAGCCTTTGTCACTGCCTTTGTCCTCATGCCACCCGAACTCAGATCTGTCACCTTGCATGAGGATCAGTCAGAACAAATTGCGCATTACTGGCTCTGTGATATACATGCAAGCCTCATGTGACAAGCTCTGTATCTATTACTGTTGCAACCGCAGGTACACTGCCAACAGGTGAATGCCATTTGCCGCAGCTGGCGGTTCATTATTTCATTGCCAATACTGCATGCCAACATTACACCTGCTCAACACGACTCCGCCCTGGATTTTATCATATGACTCAGCAGTGATCGACAGCATCAAAATCCTCAATCCAGTCCTACAGTTATTAGCTTGTAAAAGTTTATCACAGACAATGTTAGAATGATGTGCAGTTGAAAAAGGGATGCGATTTATTTCAAATTCCTTGCTATATGGTCACTGAGCCGCATACCATCCATCTACCAGGTCAGACATCTCTCACACATAGATAGATGATTTCAGAAGGTATAGCCAATGTGCATTGTTGCACACATCCGTGACAGCAGTGTATGGAACAACCCCACAGAATGGTGCATACTCACCAACCCCCTACCCTCCCTGTCATGGGTTCCACCTGGCTCTCTGTCACATCAACAGGTGTCTCGCCATGGTCCTCTCAGCCTGGCACACACCATGATGTGATCCCAGTCCACGCCTCCATGCGGCACGACCACACAAAAGCATTGGTTCCAGCACCTGGCGCACACCATGTGGCAAGACACAACACACCATCTGCTCCAGTCTGGTGTGGGGCATTGCATATTGCACAGCTCTATAGCCGTCAAAAAGTGACCATTCTGCTCTGCAGATGTGGCTCACCTAACGCTTAATCACTCTGCCTGAAAATATGGCATGGACCAGAGCTCAAAGCGAGGAGCAGTGGCTTAGTTGCCGAGGATGAAAGGGTCCAAAGGCTTGCCGAGAGCATACACGATGAATCCAAGTTCACGCAGGTGCTCATGATCGAGGATGTTGCGTCCATCAAAGACAAATGCTGGCCGCTGCATCTCGCCGAGAACTGCTTTCCAGTCCAGGGTCTTGAATTCATCCCACTCTGTAAGGATTGCAACAGCGTGAGCGCCCTTCACAGCTTCCATGGCAGTTGCTTTTGCGCTTACTTGTTCATCAGCCGCCTTGTTCTCCCTGCACACAGCCACAGCATATCAACCACAAGGAGCAGCTGGATGCATTCTCATCAGCTGTAAAACCACAACTGCATTGTGTCGAGTGCGCACTTCTTAGCGATTGTGTGGCTGGGAGCATCCCACTCGAAAGGATCAAGAGAAAGGTCCTGCTTGATCTGCTTAAAGGTAACTTGAGGATCGTAAATGCGGAGCTTGGCACCCTCATCCATGAGGCCCTTGCAAACATCAATGGCGGGAGTCTCACGGGTATCCCCTACACAAATGTAGCTCGCCTCTTTCACTATTCAAGAGACCCCAATTGGGAGTTCTGTGAGGCAGGGACTGTACCGGTATCCTTCTTGAAAGCAAATCCAAAGAGAGCTATGTCCTTGTTACGGATGGTGTTGAACATGCTTGAAATCATACGCTTCACAAATCGGTCCTTCTGATAGTCGTTCATGTCCACCACCTGCAGTCATTTTGTTTCCACATGAAATTTGCGCATTCTGGTGAACAGGGCCACAGGTGGCGACTGGGTGCCAGTGGTTGAAATGAGCAGCAGATGTGACAACATCTGTGACTGAAGCGGTGCGCACAGATTGCCAGTACTGCGCCACCTTCGGCAAGCCATAGGTTTCGCACACATAAGACAAGTTGAGAATGTCTTTCTGGAAGCATGAACCCCCAAAGCCAACGGACGCATTGAGGAATTTAGCACCAATGCGTGAGTCAGTTCCGATGCAGCGAGCGACTTCAGATACATCAGCGCCGGTTGCCTCACAGAGAGCAGAGATCGAATTGATGGAGGAAATGCGCTGCGCCAGCATTGCATTGGCAGTCAGCTTGGAAAGCTCCGCAGACCACAAGTTGGATGTCAAGATCTGTTCCTTGGGTACCCAATTGGCGTACACGTCCACTAGAGACTGCACAGTCAGAAGCCACATCTTACGCTATGTGCGGGAGAGCTTTGCCTTCAGTTCACTCATTGGCACCTGGAGGTGCAAACAAGTGGAAGCCGCTGCCCAGTGGCTCAGCACACGACAGTGCAGCATTCATACCACCATGAAACAAGGGAGAAACATCGGAGTGCGGGGTATTTCGGGGGTGGTTCTTACTCAAACAACCGATCCGGGATCATAAACTCTACCTCGTGTAGACAAGGCCTGCACCAAGCATGAGAGCCGGCCCAGCGCACCTGGATGGCAGCTTTGCCAGACTCAGTCTGTTCTCCACCAATCAGCACTCGATCGGGCATTTTCAAGTCCTCGATAGCCGTGCCCTCTGCATTTCAAGACGGACTCATTTCTACTCATTATTCACAGCGTCCGCCGAACACAAATCGCAAGCGGCAGTGATCGCGTTTCAGACCTGGTGCAGGCAGTCGATGTGCGCGCGAGCAAACTCACTCAAGTACATACAGCAGCGTCCGAAGCGCACCAGCAAGGAACTCGGGATTTGAAAGGATCTGAAACGATACATTTGGGTCTGAGCAGTTCCTCCGCAGCACCTACATTTTGTTGCGTGGTTAGCAATCTGCACGACGCCTTGAGACCCGCAAGCTCCGCAATACAGCCGGTATTTGGGCTTCATCAGTTATCAAGCCATTCAGAATGCTAAAAGCGGCATATGCTACACAGGCTACACTTCACTTCACCGATAGGGATACATCGCGCAAAAGTCAGCGGCATAAACCATCTTGACAACAAGTAAAGGATAATCACCTTACCGATGGCCTCAGCGGTCTTTACGGGGACAGTAGATTTTTCTACAACAATCTTCGACGATTTGGACACGCTGGCAATCATACGGGCTGCTCCTTCCCAGAACGACAGGTCTGCGGCCTTGCCCGCGCCCACACCCTTCGTCTTCGTTGGAGTGTTGACGGACACGAAAATCATGTCAGACTCTGCAATGTGTTTCTCAGGCTCCGCTGAGAAAAACAAGTTGCGGCCACGAGCCTCGAATACGACCTGCAACCGCAAGTCTTCGTGTTGACAAAATACTGAGCAGGAAACGCTGACGAAACGCGCGAGGCCTTTCAATTCCTATCTACAGCACAACGTGCTCGACAAACATGTTCAATTTCAACGGAAGACGCAAAAAATCATCCAGGGCATACTCACGGCAACGTTGAGAGTCATGCCTGAAGAGATATCGTTGAGCATATAAAGCACGTTCACTACGGCTCGTGTCCCCACCATGTAGTCACTATATACTTATCAAGGCAGGTATGCAGTCGCGATGGGGTGTTCCATGGTCAAGCGGTTCGGAGAGCAGCAGAGTGGGTACTATGGCAAGACGCGAACTAGGTCGCCACATGCGACTGGCTCGATCATGTTCAACCACACATCGCCTAGAATTTTCAGGCACGTATATCACCGCTGCATAAGAAGTCGCTGTACCCAGAGATCACCGTACCTCCTCCAGTCCTGGTTCGTAGATCGGCAGCGTGTCGCTGTTCCAGGCATCAATACGAGCCTGATTGATGTCAACTACTACAACCTTGATGTGTGGGCATTTATAGGCAATCATTGCCATAGTGGGGCCCCCCACATACCCGGCGCCGATACAGCAGATGGATGTGATCTTCGGCATGGCTGAGGCAGTCTGCTACAGCTCGTTCAACAAAAAGAAAAAAAAAAGGTTATACTATCATGTTCCAGATGCCCGTATGTATGTATTGTCAAGCGCGGACCAAGAGCACTGCGGTGGACCACGCCCGATGATCATTCGCGAGCAGATGCATGCGCTGGCGTGCTGGCAGGGATGTCGCGACAGATCGAATGAAAACGTAACCCACGCTTCAGCTAGATCAAATGTGCGTTGCTCAGCTTGATCAAGTGTCTACAGCAGTAGCACTGTTGATGCGCACGTACGCTGCAAATTTCGGCAACCTTTGCGCCGAAAGTTCCCTGCATGGACATGTTCACGGCCCGTCGGTGGCGGTTGCTGTCCTGCAATGTAATCTCAACAGGCACTAGCACACGCGAGCAGTACATGCGATACAACCGTAGCAATCATGACCTGCTCTTCGTGGCTGCGGTCGTGTGTTGTCAAAACCATTCCTTCTCCGCCTGTGCAGAGGGTCGATGCGACAACGTGGTGACACACGAAACCCTTATCAGAATTCTTCGAACGTGCGCGCCTGTGGATGATTTTGTGAAGAGTGGGGTTTTAGCCCCGAGCCCTTGTTCCTTGTAATCCCGTGCGCGCACACTGATAAGCAGCGACAGCTGTGGTACAGTTGCAACACAGCGGGGTGGACCCGACTGGTGTCAGAGGTCCTCAATCTTGCAGTCTGCGTGCTGAGGCCGTGTTCAGTGGCGACCGGTCACGGTGGCGGTCACGAGCGCTGTGACTGGTCACGCTGCGGGTCGTGTTCAGTGGCGGTTAGTGCACTAGTACTGCCATCGCGAAGCCACGAGAACGCAAAAAAAAAACTCTTCAAAGCAATCAGAAACTGTTCAAAAGCATTCTTACACCTACTGTATACAATATGCTACTGCTGTGTGGTGCGCTGCGGTGATTCGGGATGGGTTCGATCTGCAATGTCTCGTGACCATGGGCCGTGACCGCGATCACGACCGTGACCGCGATCCGGGACTGTGAACCCCCCTCGGAGGGGTTCACGAGCCCGGTCGTTCACGATCACCGTCACGAGACAGATCAACAAATAACTCTCAAGTAGCGTCCTAAAACGTCGAACGACCGATTCAGATGGACTTGAAACGGATGTTAGATTCAATGTCACGTGTATTCTGTGCTTTTTGCGACATTTTTTGTATGAGAGGTCAAGCCATGGAACACGGCCTTACCTGCATTGCTTTACGAGGCAGCCATAACTCGATCAAAGATGTGGCACACCTATTTCTGCTTAGTGGCCTAGGGAAGTATGTTCGTTCTAGTACCTTGACACCTTTCAAGCATCCTCGCCATCAGATGCTTGTGTGAAGCTGTCATCATCATTCGTGTCACAGGATCATGGCTTCCGAATACGTGGTGCTGAAACACTCACGGACCTGGACAGGGCGAGCACAGTGCTCGTCAGCGCTGTCCTGAGATGCACAGCACAGCATAATCATGTCACAGTTGACAATATATCGTCTTGATGGCTATGCGCTCGTTGCTGATCAATGAAGGGCCGTTTGTGTATGGTCACTGCTCACTACCTTGGAATGCCATTTGTACCAAGCTGATGGGCTCAGGTGCTCCATATGCGCCCGTGTTCTGACAGCCCATCTGCCAACGACTAAGACATCAGAGGAATAATCTGACATGATTCGCCTGTGGCGTGTGCGAGCATGCCAATTTGACTGCCCGGCAAGTGTGTATTGTGTTACAAGGACAAAGCAAGCAAGGCAGGTAGCACCGTGAGCAACAACCAGTGTGTGTTGTGTGTCACAGCTCCACCCTATAAAATGAACAAAGGAGCTCAATAGATGCTGCGCAAAACCTGACCGCCACTGCACGATCTTTCTCCCGTCAGCATGAGCAACCACTGATGCCTGCTAGATCTTTGCACATGGGGAGTCGAAGCGGCCGTGGGTGACCAACTCGCTGGCGGCCCTGTGGGTTGCGTAGGGTCGTCTGCCAGTGAGGGGGGTTTTCAGGTAGTTCAAGCCTTCGACAAATGTGGTCCCGTTAATTCAGAGTTGTCAATGTCCATACAGAATACGGCTGAGTAAATTTGAGTTTACTTAACTTGACGTGCCTTTGCTTGAAAGGCACCCACTGGTCACTGACCCGCGAAACTCTGGTGCACGAATATCGATGCTGCAGCAGCGTCAGTTTCACTTACGCCTCATTTAGAAGATTTGGCATGCAAGTAGGACATATGCGGCCTGAGTTTGACACCTGCCAACACGTATGCCGGTGTTGACGGAACAAGGAGACAATGTCCTGAGGTGCATTCTAATTTACATCCAATTTCATACTTGTGATGATCTGAACAAGTCCAAGTATCTTCTTGATTGACACATTCCACACCGGCCGGGTGCATTGACGAGAATGGTTAGATTTCGACCGCAGCCTCAGTATTGTTGTGCATGTTGCCCTTTCGCTGCTTTTTTTTTTTCAGCACACTGAAGCTGTTTCGATGGCGGGCATGCCCTGAGCGCCACCGAGGGCAGGAGCCGGACAAGGCACACGATGGACCTTGCTGCATCAGCTAACGGGTGTGCCCGAAACCAACGTGTTCAAGTGAGTGTTTTCGCTGTCTGCAGGGGGTCAGCAGGACACATCGCTTGCGCCGCTGTAGTTTTGGAATGAGTTCGATGATTGCCATGGCATGGCCTGCTTGCAAAGTGCACACGCTGCTGCGGTCATTTGGCTCCACAACCGACCAGTACAGCTGTAGGTTGACAACCAGCAACGAGGGACAATGTCATGTGGTGGAATTGGGAAGCTTATTGAGCAGAATTGCCAACGTTGAGACACTCACTCAGAGACACGGGCAGTAACAGGTGGTTGGGAAGTTTAAAAGACCCGACCCAGCACTGCTAGCGGCCCATGACCGTCTGTGAACGGCAAATGTAATGATCTCACATTTGTATGCGATGACTTGGGCATCGTCTTATTGCTGCCATTGTGTGCGTGGGCACTCTGTAGTTTTGTGGGGCGTGGCCATGGTGCGCTGAGGGACAGAAGCGCACTGATGGCCACGACCTGGGCGACAGGGGCTTGACCCACGGTATCACAGGCTGAGGAATTGGCCAAGGCATTGCTAAGCAAGCTTGCGCTTACCGCAACTTTGGGCAGTGATGTCGGGCTTAGTTCACATAGCCAGTGTGTGGAGTCCAACTCGAAACTTGTCGATTATGCTGCATGCTACACTGGAATATCATGCGGGTAAACTCACGATGCATGCAAGCGAGCAGCGAGTGTCAGCCATGGGTCATCTCATATCCTTGCGTACGCCGCCTCAAACGAATAATTGTGCATGCTGAGTGGCGCTGATAAAACTGATACCTGACTGTGACTCAGCATCTAGAAACATCTGGAAGCTAGCATGTGTCACCGCCTAGAGATGCCTAGACAGATCCGGACGGCGAGACAATAGGATCTGGATACACGGACGCGTGTATATACAGCTGCCTAGAAAGCAGTATAGCATAGGCATTAGGCCGGGCGTGTGGAACATATACACGCACGCGGCTGTGCTTGTGTTGTTCACCTATCGCAACTTATCGCATTGTTGGTCCGATATAGACCCATTCTCAACACTAACAGTTTGGGAAGATACACTACGCATAACATTTCGCGCTGCAGACCTAGGCCTTTACTCTCAAAGCGCAATGACTGCAGCGTATTCGCTTTGCGCTTTTGTTTGGCGCAGTACGAGGCCTTGCACGCGGCTTCAGCGCACTTGCATGTGTTCCAGATAGGCGTGCAAACATGTACCCAAAAAGTCCAATCGAACGGACGATGAATAAAAACATTGCGAGGGATGACTTTGAGCGCATCTCTTCGTGCGAACTGACACCGGACTCCGGGCGCTTGTCTATCTCATATGGAGGTGTCAAGGTGCATGATATTGATCCCATGCTGTCATCAATTGGATAATTAAAGAAGTTGGCGTAGCTTGTTGACGACGTTTCTACTTGCCGCGATCAGTCGCTGCGGCATACACCGCGCAGATAGAATCTATCACAAGGCCTGCATAGAGCTACGTATAGCAAGCCGTAATAAGGGGTTGGCGTCAACATGGTCGTCCGTGCGTGCGTGGGCGTGCTGTCCAGCGTCAACGTCCCGTCTAGCCAGCTCCCTAGCGTATCAGACGTTAGTGAACTAAAGTACAAGTTGAAAATTTCAAAGCTTACTCTTTGTTCCATATTCTTTGCTCTTTGAACTGGATGCGATGGGGGTCTAGTGTTCATGTCTGCGGTCGCTAGGACTGGCGTCGCGGCTGCACTGCATCGGCGTGACCAGGCTTCTATAATTCGCCATGGAAAGCAAGTGCAACTGTTTTCGCGGGGCTGCATATGCCCCTGCTGCTACCGTTAGTTCTAATCTGATTGGACGTATGATGTACTGAGGTAGAAAGTTCACTGGTTGATGCTGTGTTACATGAACATATGAACGTATGATGAGCATAAGCGCTATTTGATCGAAATACACTCATTGACTGCCAGCTGTCTGATGCTTCACGAATGCAGGCTTAGAGTGGTGCCTGTTACAACTCAAACAGCACTGTTTTCATCATCAGACGACTATCCTGGCTCACTATATAGGTGGAAACTCCACCCACCCCACAGCAGGTGACAACTAGCCCATTAATAGTCTCGCACCGCTGGCAGGGATAGATATCTGAGGGACGCAAATCGTGGTGGTTATCAATGATTCTCGGTGATCTGGGTTGGCAATTGAAAGATGCGAGTGAGACAGCAGGGTGTTTTGAGACAAGATTATACGTCGCTGACGTGCATGAGGACAAGCATGTCGACTGCTCAGCCAGTATAGAAAAACGGAGTTCGCGGACCACAGCATGCAAGTCAGCGCACACCATGGTTTGAGGCAGAGCTCGTGATCGTTAATCATCAGTCAAAACGGATGCTACACCATGCATTATCTCATGTTACACCACCAACATATTGACACAGGTTCAGGTAGAGGCACTCTGGCTAAGCAAAATGCTGCACTGCATGTCGGACAATGAAGATGTCTCTCCATGCAGTCCTAAAAGGGATAAAGCATGTCCGATTTTTGTTCAACGGAACAGGCTTCTCTTCCTCAAAAATGTATACCCAAGCACAGGACATCTCCTTGTTCCACAGAAAAACTCTTGTGAACAGCAACCATGCTGCATAAATGTACCATGACTTCCTCTGAAACATTTGACTGGAAGCGCGAAAAATTCTCTGGCACCAGCCTCGGACACCAGCACTGCAATGGCGCACATTCATTTTCCCCGTCGCCACCCCGGGCCAACAATCGCCTGGTGCTGTTACCCGCACATAATTGTGCACATGCCTCTTGTTTACCTCCCACAACAGCCTGTTCAATTGCCATCATCAGATTGCCATCAGAGACCCGTCCACCCAGACACTCACCCTCTATCATTCTTGAAGTGCGGCAGTGGCGTTTGAGAGCAGCTTGCTGTATATCGGAGCGAGTTCAAGTCGAGCGCGGCCCCATACCTGAACAGCACCTGCTCAGGGCACAGGCCCAAACATTAAGACACACACTACATTGACACCGCAGAGAAATTGCCAGCGTGCGCCTGAACGGCTGCTGTGCCATCATCTGAGATTGAGCATTTGTCGTCACCGCGGCCGCATCCACCTCCAAACTTTCTGTTGGGCCCAATAAGACACTCCTGCCAGCCCATTGAGCAAGCTACCTGCCCCGAACGCATCCTATTTGAAAGAATTCAGTGCAAGAGAACTGCCAGAAGTGCAAACACCATCATTTGCACATTCCATATTGCTCTTGAAAAGCAAAAAGCTATGCAGAAGCATGTGATGGGCCACAGCCTCGAAACGTGGCCTCCGGATCCCAGGACATGTGCAAAAGACGACCGTGCTGAGATCATCCTCCCCCCCACCCGGCCCTGATGTGCTGGTGCACTCGCCACGCGTCGGGGTGTCAATCATCAGGGCACGGCCTCTCACACCTTCTGCCACACGCACATCTCTTGCCAGGCTGGGTCACGCGAATCCGAGGTGCACCACGTCGAGCGCAAACTGCCGTGCAATGTTTGTGGCCGTGGTGGCGTTGAGGTACAGCAGCGCGTGCTCCCCCCCGCAGCCGGCTGCCTCTGCTGCAGTCGCCCCCGCTCCACCGGATGCCTTGCTGTTCATCTTCTTTGCCTTGCGCGCCACAAACGTGCTGCCCACACGGCGATTGATTTCGGCGACAATGTCTGCCCACGCATCGTCAAATGCCTCTGAGGCGCCGATGTAGTCCACGATGGGCTCACCGCTAGGCAGGAACATGCAGTGTGCGTGGTCGCTGATGTGGGCATCGACAAAGCCGGGCTTGAAGGCCTTGATTGGCTTGACGTAGGAGCAGCATTGCCGTGTCTCACAGATCGTGCGCATGCGGTACACGTCCTCCGTGAACTCGAGAAAGTCGATGCCGCAGCGCTGCGTTGGGGGAATCTGAGGTACTCCTGGGGTCATCCTGCAGGCAGCGAGGTTCCTGCCCGAGTGATCACATGCAGCGGGTGCAGGTGTGTATCGTCACACCTCCGGAAGGTGCCTGATGGTGCCCGTCTCCTGGGCCTCATGTGATCGTCACTTGTCCCAAAAAGACAAGCAGTTCATAGATGCGTACATGCATGGCGGTACATATGCAGTTTTGGAGTGACACGTTTTGGAGACTGGGCTGAGGACCACGTTCGAGGGCATAGTTGATACACATCAAGAGCTGAGAGGTAGCAGCCGCTGGAGGGAGACACGTCGGAGCTCAAGCGATGCACGACGCTGAAGAGGAGCGCACGTGTGCAGCACGCCTCGGCTGAACATGGAGTATGCGCTGAGTGCACGGGTCCAGGGGTTCCTGACAAAGGTGAACACAAAGTATGAGTCCCAGATCAGTGCGAGTGAGCTCATATCGGTCTCTGGGTACAGGTCTCCGCGTCGGCAGTAGCCCTTGCACAACTGGGACTTGATTGAGCCGATGACAGCTGACGAAGATGACTTAGGTTGGCGCATGTAGATGAATTTCCATGTGTCGCTGACCCACACCTGCACAGTCACAAGCTCAAAGGGCCGAGGGTTGTTATGCGCATGAAAGTAGACACCTACATGGAACTACAATGACACAGGAAAGCGAGTTCGTAGAAGTTGTTCCACATGGTTTGAAAAGGTTGCATCGGTAGCGCATTGTGACAGCCATACAGGAGCTTCCAAGCGTGCGTGGAAGCCATACACCTGGCATGAAGCGTACGGAAGCAGGTCGCAAGATGGTCGCGATCGCACTTGGCAAGTGTCGTATATGGGAACACCAACGTCCTTGAATGCAGACAAGGCATTCCTTGTCTTCAGCGTGGGGGTCAAGAAAATACTGGAATTCTTGGTGGCAAAGCCAGCTAATGACGTTGAAGCACAAACTAGCTTTCGCAAATCTGGCTCAGGACCTATTCTACCCACCACTTCAACCTGAGCTGCCTGGTGCCTGTCGTAAATTGTTTGTACCGCTCGCGAGTCTGCGGGACTGATTCCGCTCTGGAAGCTCAAATTCTGAGCAGAGGAATTCCGGCATCGTGTCAAGAGAGCCACACACAGAATGAGCAGTGAAAAATATGCCGTGTCACTGAATCTATTATATGCCCACATGACCCCAAGCAGTTCGCCACGCCAACGTCCATCAGGCTGTAGGGACTCACTGCTGGCGTTCACCGAAGCCCAGCTAGCGACCGCAAGATTGATGTCGCTGTTGTTCCTGGTCACAAGGATACATAATGTCTGCCAAAGAGCGGCGGCGTCACGGCGATGCAGCTGCAATGCTGGGGCACTTCAATCACAAACGCCGGACATGTGTCCATGGTGGGTCACGCGACCTAGGCAGATTCGCAAGCTCCCAACTGTCGAGATGCTCAACAACTAGAACATGCAGCGCTCAGCTGCAAAGCATTGTCGCTCGCGACGTCGCTTCACTCTCTCTGGTCAGCGTGTGCTCTAATGGACACACAGAAGATGTACACGTTCTCCTGCCGCGTGCCAGCAATACCATTGCGTCGTCGTCACATTCAATCGCCGTCTTCACAAACATGCTGCTGCCATCGAAGGACAACCTTCAAATTATGTGCCCGCTTACGCCCACCAAACAAGAGTGAGCCAGGTGTCGCCGGTGTCGATGCGCTTCAGATCTCCGCGGTGAATCAGGCATATTTCAAGCAGAAACGCTACGACTTTTTCGTGCTAAGCATCACCCCCAACGAAGATCTGTGTCAAGGCTTGTACAGCTGGGTACAGGAAACCCCAGAGGCCAGAGGATTGAACAAAGGCAGGCTGTAATTTTCTGGCATGCCCATCGCAGCCGCGGTGAATCTTTCTCGTTCCAAGATTCATTGCATGCGTTCAATGAGGCTACAATGAAGAGAGGCAAGCGAGGTGCCAGGCACGGCAACACTCTGACACCGACAGCCTGTCCAACTGTAGCGCTGTCTGCCACTCCCTTGCCTGGCTGCACATGCGCGGCTGCAGTCAATCTTTACTCACATCACACAAATTGCGTAGGCCTTGCGCTGGGGCACGTGATCTGTGTCAGAGATGCTTTGCCCGCCTCATACATTGCGTCGCAGACCATGTTCGATCGCTCATGATGGACACCTGCTGGACACGAAAATATTTCTGTGCCAATCCATATATTCCTAGAGGTGTATATACCCAGAGGTGTACCTAGATTCATTTTGTATACGTATATAAAGGTTACTTGCTTTCGTTCTGAGGAGCGGGGATGATGCACCTGCCAAACCGGCAACCGAGAACTTTTCCGGCGGGGCTTCGTGTTAGTCTGTGATGCTTATTTGACACTAATTCTGCATGTGGCCTCGAATGCAATGCACTGTTTTCGCCAACTCGGCCGTGAGTAAGTAGCGCGCGCGGGAATGTGCATGCACATGCCCACAGTTATGTCTTGGCCTGCACAACCTTCGTGAAGAGAGCGACTTTCGCTTGCGCAGGCATGCAAGTCACGTTTCCCGAAAGCATTCTGCGGAAGGAATGGAACGTGGCCAACAACCGTATCAACAGCGGACGAGCGTCCGGCAGCCCTGACGCAAAACGTCACGTCCTTGGCGTGGAAGAGTCCTTGACATGACGACGTTGTACAATTGGCAAATGCTGTTGATGCAAGTGTCAGAAGAAGATCCTTTTGAGAGACTCTTGTCGATCAAGTTAGCCAGTTCCCGCGGAAGCGTGTATGCTACTGAGTCTGCCTGTTCTTTGCAATAACAGCTTGCTCGAGGCAAGGACACCATTCAGTTCATCCAAGGAGAATATATCGCAAGCTTCTCGGATTCGACGCCATCTATCGATCTCTTGGCTCCTGGAGCATCTCCGTGCCTGCGTAAGATACAGCCATGCTCCGGAGGCTCTCCAATTCTGTCCGCCGTAGAGGATCAGGAGTCAGCGCAGCATGCAAATTCAGATTCGATTTTCACATGGATTATATTGACGGGTATGTGCCTTCGGCTTGCATGTGTCCTGTTCACCGACATGGGGAAAAGCCGGTCTCACACGTGCCCCCTCCACGATCATGCAACGCAGTGATAACATAGAAGTTGGTCAGATCGGCATTGTCCACGGCGTGCATGCAGGCTCCCAAGTAAGGTGAAGCACTGTCGGGCTTCGCTTAAGCGGTCTCCGAAGACACAGATCACAGCCCTGCACAACTCGACCAAAGGTAAGTACAAGAACCCAATCGCACTTGGAGACATCAAATCTCCTAGCTCAGATACCCTCGCGTTATCAGCACTTCTTCGCAAGCGCTGACCAGTATGCTTTAGCTGCAAATGTTGCACGCACATGCCCTAGCGACTGATCTCGCGCAGCAGCGGCTTCTCTCGAACCCATACAATCCTACAAAATTGCAGCTGTTGAGTCTCTGCTGACTTCGTACATCGCTTGCAGGGAGATGTGACATCCAGGAGACTCTTTCCTTTGTGGTGACCATGTATCGCACCGCAGAGGGTCAGTTCGAAGCAAAACGATACCAAGTCATCATCCAGGTTCCTTCTAAGCCGGAAAGGCCGTCAACGGACAAGCTACTTGTGCTTGGGGAAGCCACATTGGACCTGGCCCAGTTTGCCCCGAACATTGCAGATGTGCCCCAGAAGTTCCACATGGCTGTCCCAACGAAGCTGAAACGGACTGCACACGTCCATGGAACCGTGACTGTCACCATTGTGCAAGCCAAGATGGCCCTAGATGGCATGACCAACATGTCACGCTACTCAGGCAACACCGGGCCGATGAGCACCGTACTAGAACAGGTACGTCTGCTCTGAAGCGACGCAGTGCACCATGTCTACCGCCGGCATGCATTGCTGATCAGCATCTCTGCTGACGTCTGCATCAATCTTTTTGTCATCTGCGTGTTTTCCTTGCACAGCAGATCAACTCCAGCGCCATGTCCTCTGTTTCAGCAGTGTGTCCTGGGGAGTTCCACACCCCAGTGCTGCAGTAGCCCGACAGTGCCGCCGTGCTACAAGCATCGCGTCCAGATGCGTTACCAAGGCAGGTCGACATCTGCGGCAGTCTTGAGCCACTTCAGCTGTGTCTTCGGCTGTATATTCAGCTGAAGGTCGCTGTCTTAGCATGGCAGAAACAGCGGTGAATGAAACATAGCGAACCACTTGTACATAGACTTCCTGTTACTGTATCGTGTCTCAACATCCCAAGTTACAGCAGCTGTGTAGCTTGCCATCTGAGTTGCCATCCCGTCATCAGCATTGCCGTGTCTGCCAATTCGAGCCACAATGTTTGTGTTGATGGCTGTGGGAAAAAACTGAGCATGGCCGATTTGACTCCTCGGATGCCTGCGGAGTTCGTGACACCTTTGTAGAGTGTGGCATCAATTAATACGCCATTCTCTGGAAGTTTGCACAATGTCATCGTCCATGCGTGCACATGCAGGACCTCTCGGGCTTCAGCGACTACGAGCCATCCTCCGAGGCCTCAGTGCCCGTAGCTCCCCTCTCCCGTGGCCACAGCGGTGCCACACCCAGCCGCAGCCGCAGCTTCTCCGGGCGACAGCTGCCTGTGCCCGGCTCCCACAGCCGCACAGGCAGCGGCGCGCACGGCCCTGGTCTCGCGGCCAGCAGCGGCATTCCACGTCTCTCCCCCGGCGGCGGCCGCAGCACGGACGGCAGCGGCGTTCCTGGCGCTGCGAAGACCATGCCGATCGGCGCGGAACGGCCGCCATTCCCCCCGGTCTCGGCGCCGGCTTCTGGCGCACGCTCCAGCCGCGGCGGTGGCACTTCCAGGGGCCTCTCACGGCAGCCCTCCGCCGCGTCATCTGCATCTTCTACCCCTGGGCTCTCACAGGGAGGAGGAGGAACCTCACCAGACGTTGGGATGATGGACCCGACCGGCCCTACCGCCGCAGACACGGTGACGTCGGCCGCTGCCGCCGCAATCGTGCCGCGTAGGGGCCGAGCGGAGCATCCTGCACCAGGGCGCGGAAACGCCCGGCCGTCGGCGGCTTGCATGGTGCACTCTGGCAACCTCTCTGACCAGAGCCTGTCAGAGATGTCGATGCAGGACTCGATGGAGGATGCGTTTGATGAGGAATTTGGGCCTCCGCCATGCGGAGGCGAGGGCGGCGCGGGGAACCCGGGTGCGCAGGGTGTGCAGCAGGGCGCGAGCAGCGGCACGCTGGAGCTGCCGGGGGGCACCAGCGCAGGTGCGCTCACAAGCACGATGCGTGGGCGCTCAGCGCAGGGCCACGGCAGCGTGACGCGAGAGATCTTTGGGAATGAGATTGGGGAGCATGTGGGTGATGCGAGTGGGCCAGTGCCCCGCGCGCACACCTCCGGCCCCCCGCCAGCAGCGCCACTGCACGGCGTGCCTTCCCGGCCAATGTCGCTGCCGGTCGGCGGCGGGGCCCTGCTGGGCGCGGCAGCGGGAGAAGAGGGTAGCCTGATGGAGTCAGTGGCGGACGCCGGTGCATTTTCGATGCGGGGGCGCAAGAGCTGGCGCAGCCGTGCAAGCGGCACGTTGCTCGCGCTACCACATGTAGATGGTGATGATGAAGGTGATGGCGGAGCCGGGGAGGGGGGTCAAAAGGGGGGGACGCAGCCGAGTGTCGGGTACCAGGACGTTGCAGGCCGCGGGGCCATGGTGCCGCCTCCGCAATCGTACGCTCCCGCCGCTGCACGAGTCCAACCCAGATTTGCTCCTCTGAGGATGGATGCGTCTCTGCTGTTTGCATCAGGCCGTGCGCGTGCGGGCACTGTGCCTGTCTATGTCGTCTGCCGCGCTGGTGGCCTGGTAGAGCCTGGGACGCGAGTCCGGATGCCACTAGTGCGACGTCGACGTCACATCGTCCCAGCACACAGCATGGGCTTCAGTCCCTCTGCCCAAACGTCCAGGGCATCAGCATTGGCTCCGGTTGCAAATCGGCTCCGAGGTGTTCCGAAGGGTGATCCCCTACACCCGTGCCCCCGCTCCACATGACATATCACTGGGCGAGCCAGGCGCTGTGCAGGATGCCGGTGATGTCCAGCGGCCACCTCCGGCCGGGCAAGACCACGGCAGACTCGTTCATGGCTGTTGGCGGCGGCGGCGCCTCTGCCCACCCCATGACCGCCAGCTTCGGCCGCCCCGGCGGTGCCCTCCCGCGCCTTCCGGAGGAGTCTGCTCCCTCTAGCCTGTCTTCGCAGCAGGTGCGCTCTGGCCACGCACCTGCCGCCTCAGCCACTGAGGTCGGTTGTTACTGCTGGCTGACTGATGTGCTTGCCGCTTCTGGCGCAGACCCCGGCCCCATGTGACCATGATGCCGTCGACACATGCATGGTGCCGTCACTTTGAACACAGCGTGCAGGCGCAGGAGGCGCCGAGCCCTGGACATTCAGCACGGCCCGGCGCAGGGGCGCGGCAGCCGCGGCGGTCGGTGTCCGCGGCGCACATGCAGGCAGCCGCCGCCGGTGCGGCGATGGCCGACGCTGTGGCACGCGCCGAGGCGGCCTCACCTGCGCCGCGCACCTCTGCGGCAGCGCCGGCAGCTGATGGCGAGTTGTCTGCAGAGCGTGAGCGCAACCGCATGCTGACTCAGCGGCTCGGAGAGTCCCAGACGGCCCTGTCTGATCTGCGGAGCCAGCTGGCTGAGGCGAAACGGGCGGCCCAATCAAATGGCGTACATGGAAAGGTGTGTCAGCCTCTATCGTTCACCTGCCGTGCCTTCGCCAATCAGCGCTGAGCCTGGTGTCAGCTGGGTGGCTGCATCGCACGTCTGGCATGCATCGCAGCTTCACCGTCCGGACGAGTGGGGACCTGAGAATTCTGCTTTTTGCCCAACTTCTATGCTCCAGACGAGTGCATGTCGGGAGCGTCTTGTCTTTACGCAGCTGCGAGAAGACGCAGCGCCTTTCGGACGCCCCCAACGCAGGGCGGGAAGCAGGCCTAGGCAGATCTGCTGCCGACCCATCCCGCTGCCACGTCAGTCAGTGCCGCGATATGTACACACCGGGCGCAGTATGCAGGCGGCGGCGGCAGAGGCGGAGCGCGATGATGCGCTGCAGCGGCTACAGGCGGCTGAGCAGCGCGCCGAGCGCTTGCAGGTGCTGCACCGAGAAGCCAGCGAGAAGCTGGAGAGCGTGCGCAAACAGAGCTTCGGCGGCGCAGCAGAGGTGCCCCCTCCCCCCGACAGTACAGAGATCGCGTGTGCCGCATTCTTGGGCCGCATTCTTGGGCCGCATTCTTGCGGTTCTTTGTGTCCTACCATGGTGTCGCGCTAGCGCTTGTGCTTTGGTCCTTCATTCGCACCCCACATACACAGGTGTGCTTTCCAAACAGAGAGGTGTGCTTTGCGCAGCGCAAGGCAGACCTGCTGCCAACGTCCCTGTCGCTGTGGTCCTGCCTGGTGCATGGAAACCCACAAGCAGATGCTATCCGCCTGCCTGACCAAAGGTCATGGAAGTGTGTTTCATACGATGCATGACGCGACGCGCTGCATTTGTGGCTGCAGGCGGCGTTGGAAGAGAGGCTGGCAGCGGCGCAGGCGTCGCGCGATGAGGCGGCCTGCGGCATCGCAGAGCGCGACGCGCGCATCGCGCAGCTCGATGAGGCGGTGCACACGCTGCGCGACGGCCCCGGTGCCGGCCTCATGAAGGCCTGGGACACGGAGCGGCAGGATCTGCTGCAGGACGTGTCCGCCGCAGAGGAGCGCGCTGCCAGTCTCCAGCAAAAGGTGCTCTGCTGCAGCACATCCCTGCCTCAGTGTCTGCAAACCGATGGTTAGGGTGCACAGGTATTGTCAGGGTTGAGATTACCGGCCAGGTCCGGGCAGAGTGTGTTGAGCATTTCATGGACGGCAATCGAGCCTCAGTGACGGCGTGACATGCAGGTCAGCGACACTGCCTGGTTGTGTGTATTAGTGCCCTGCCGATCCACCGTCCAAGGTATTGCACCTGACAGTCAGTCGGGTGCAGGTGGACGATGCGGAGGGCATCACGCGGCAGCTGCGGCAGGACAACGACATGCTGCGGCGGGAGCGCGACGCGCTACAGCATAACGCACTGGAGCTCGCAGACAAGCAGATGGAGCTCGTGCATGCGAACAAGGTGCTCATGGCGGAGCTGAAGGAGTGGGCCCGTGCGCAGAGCGCCGGTGGCCCATCGTGTGCAAGCGACGCTTCAGCGGCCGATGGCGGCAGCGGCAGCGCCCTCGCGATGGGAACCACAGCGTCGTCCGCGATGGACACCTTGGCGCTGACAAAGGTTGCGAGCGACGCGTCCGCGGCGGCCGCGGCTGCTGCGAGTGCCGCCACAAAACTCGCGGACGCGGTGCGGGGGGGTGGTGTTGCCGTGGACGGTGGCGGTGTCGATGTCGCCGTGGTTGCGGCTGCCGAGGCAGGCACGAGCGGGAAGAAGCGGACCGTGGTGGACATCGCCGAGCACGAGGGCGTGCTGAACGAGCTTGCGCAGCTGAAGCTTGAGTTCGCCCTGGGGCAGGTGTGGATGTCATCCCTGTGGAGTGAGTTTTGGCTGTCTGTCAGTCGACCGTGGCATTCTCCGGCCTCGGTTTCGACTTGCTTACTGCCACCGCGCATTATCGTTGTCGATCGCTGCAAACAGAAGCCATCCAGGAGCCACTCCTGGAAGATGACGTCCAACGGGCCGAGGACCAGCGGCGACGTCGTCACCATAGCGCTGGCGGTCAGGACCTGGCAGCTTGCTTGACTTGACGGAGTCCGGCACAGCGTCAGGGGGGGGGCGCATGCGTCACCAGGTGGTCTGGCAATGATGCACCTGCGGGACCCCCATGGGAGACACAGCTCACACCATCTTGAAGATAAGCGAAGCATAGATCTCGACAGTCCCACGAGCGGCGTGCGGTGCAGGAGCGGGAGACGATCATGCGGCACGAGGTGACGAAGGCGCGGGAGCGCAAGGCACAGCTCGAGGCGCAGCTCACCAAGATCGAGAACTCGATGTACGGCCGCTACCAGCAGCTCACACAGCAGGCCTCGCAGCGCGTGTCCCAGCAGGCCTCGCAGTCTGGCCGCGAGTCATGACTGAGCCCCGCTAGTCTCAAGCCGCTGTAGTCCACCCCCAACTCCTCCTTGGCCACTTTTTTGCCCCAGGCGCCCGGCCAATATGCAATCCACACAACTCCTGCACATGTGTGCGGCAATATGCTGAATAGTGGAGAGGTTGACACGGGCCCGCTCTGTCAGCCTGGGCGACTGCAGTTGTGTTTTTGATGTGGTTGCCTGCCAAGCGCGCTGTTTGGCCCTGCAGGTCACACCGCCGCCGCATTGAGCTTGCATCACGGCATATACAGGCGCGGACACACATTTGCCTGTGAGCGATGTGTGAAGCAACTGCTTGCCTGTGCGTCAGCGCCTGAGGTCACGACCGTCTGCGCTGCGGGGCGACCCGCATCGGATGTGTGACCGCCTGCAGGATGCATGGCTGGAATGTGGCGAGGCTGGGTCGTCCAGCTGTAGAGCCGTAACATCTGAACCAATCTTGCATGAGCGGCAGCTCATGTGTGCGGCAGCAGCTGTCAGTGCACCTTTTGCCTGTGATATGCCAAAGTGTATGGTTGATGTAGAGGCAAAGTTACATGGTGTGCGACACAGGCACTGACTGCTGCTCTCGTTGTCGATGCTGGGTGAGTATTGTGTGGCGTATGTGTGCCTCAAACAACGTTCACATGGCCAATATCATGCGACACTCAGTCATCGGTAACGATCGTTGCTGGAAGCATCAGCAACGTTAATACCCTGACCTGGGTCCTGATGTGGGTGACGATGGTCGTGCCGTATTATGCATGTTGTATCGAACCTTGTGCACCCCCGCTCCGGGTATGATCGTTTGGTGATGCAGGTGTACGTCACATGTGCACAGTAACCAAAAGCGCCCACATGCAACCATCTGGACTTTGTACTTCATCCTGCGGAGCAAGCTCTGGCACCCCCAGGTGTCATATGTTGAGGGCCCTGAAGCCATTGCGTATACACATATACTCGTGTCTCATATCCTGTGTGTTCGAATCCAATCGCGAGTGGAAGCGTCATCCTGTAACTTGAGTCGGGCGAAATGTTGAGTATGTGTGCGGAGTTGTGTTTGGCTGTCGCCCGGGTTGATGGCTGAGGTCCGCGATTGGGGTGAGTCTTGGTGGTTGCTTGTGTGGCGAACAGTCACTGGTTTGGCGAGTACATGTGCCTGAGGGCGGTCTTTTGGGCAGATCTGGCGAGCCGCGCACAAAGCGCCAGGGGCCTGGCCAGCTCGCGAGCAACTTCGTTTTGTCATGTTTGTCCCAAATGCGGTGTTCGCCAGCTTCGAGCGGCTTTGTCATCTGTAGGCTACTAATTCGATGGTGGAAAGTATCTGGCGAGGCCTTGTGGGGCGCAAGCCGGATCTAGCCGATCACGTTTCAGCTTACTTATCAAATGATACGAATAAGTTCTGCTTCGCTACAGGGGAGCAGCCGCTTTTAAACCTCGGCCAGGATTTCGCGGTACAGTGATGTCCGGCGAAAGGTATGCGACTGCGTCTCACAGCTGGCCAATACAACTGTAGTTTCCTGAGTGCCATTAGAGGTGTTTGGTACAGTAGCATATGCCAAGATCGATGTTCTGCCTGTCGGCTCGGTAGTCGTGGTCGCTGTGTTTCTGGCGTACGGAGCGTGAGGCCTGTCGCGCTTGGCGAAGCAACCAGTACAACTACAAGCTAATTAGAAGTAATAATTCAAGCCTGCGATGCCCATAGCTGCCTGTCTACGTACCTTCAGCTCACCGACCCAGCATGGGCCTCTGGCCCAGCCAATTGGCGAAGCCAGACGCCTATCCAGTCTGCATGTGTGCAGCTTAAATAACATTTTATTCCACTGGAGGTCGCAGGCAACCTTTGGTGGACTCACTGTGGCTGTGACGGCCCTGCCTGGTATGGGCATGAAGTGTCGTGCACCACAGAGGCCTCTGTTCCCTGCCCCCAGGCCCGCCATGGCTCTTGTTGGACTATTGCATGCCGCTGCTGTAGACATGCAACCGCAGTAAACAGGTGCGTCTACTTTGGTGGACCTATGGAGACCAACGGTACGACATTGGGAGAATTTCGATGTAGAGAACATACATCACTTGTACACATGCAAACCAAACTCCTGTGCATTTTAGAAATGGGGTTTACAAAATTGGACATGCAATGGAGCACACAATGGAAACATGCAATGGAACAAGCAATGGAACGCGTTGTGTTCTAGGCAACGCAGGCAATAGTCAGATGCAAACTTCGTAAGTGGAATGCAATCACCTAAACAGGCGCCCATGTCATGCACCGGTGGTGTTTACAGGCTTTGTCTTCATTGGCACCCAAGGTGGCAGTCGCTAGCTAACAATAACGTAAGCCGGCATGCAAGGATCTCCCACAGCTAATGTGTTTCAAGAGGCTTCAGGTTGTTGGGCCACATCTCAGTTGAACACCAGGTCCTTGGGAGCTTCCGCTTGCGGAACCCGGAGACCCGCCTTAACTCTTGTGTCTGGCCAATGTGTGCAGTCGGGGTGGGTAGGGGGCGTTTCTTACCGGTGCGGCTCGACTTCCGGACGTCCATGGAGTTAGTTGCCGCCACTGGCATCGATCCGACCATATTTCATGCTTGCGAGTGCATTTGCAGCAAGTTCAGTCTTGGGATTTATGGTCGGGTCTGGGCCTAGATCTCTGGCAAACATGTCATACACGTTGGCCGAACTGTGGGCAGCTGCAGCAACAGGGGCGATGGTGGCTGCAGGGTGTGGCTGCGCAAGCGGGGGGCCGGCAACAGCTGCTGTGCACGAGGGCGGGCGTTGCACAGGGGGGGGGGGGGGGGGGGGGGAGGGGGGGGGGGGGGGGGGGGGGGGGCGGGGCACAATTGTTGCCGCTGAAGGCGGGGACTGCTCAAGCGCGGTGGGGGCCGCATCAGCTGCGGCTGCTGGAGGGGATTGCGCAAGAGCGGTGAGGGCCGCCTCTGCCGCGGCTGCTGGAGGCGGCTGATGGCGGGGACTGCTCGAGAGGGGCGGGGGCCGCTGCTGCCACAGCTGCCACGGTTGTTGGAGGGGGCTGCGTGTCCACAAAGGGAAAGAGCTCGAGACTCGGCTGGTTACAGCGAAGCACAGAAAGAAAACAATGTGCCAGGATTTTATTTTATGACGACGCTCTATTAGAGCATGTCCTCAACGTCGAAGAGAAGGCGCTCTGGGACGCCTGAAGGCGTTGCAGCTCCAGCACGCTCGCCCATAAAGCTCCAGCGCGCGCAGCTGCATCCAGAAGCAGAAGATGAAGCAGCAGCAGCAAGATCTGAAGGCGAGCGCTGCTTGCAAGGCAGCCACGCAGAGGTCGACGCTGAGAACAGCAAAGCAGATGATACTCCAAAGCAACCGCCTGCAGCCGCTAGCCGGCTCCAGAAGCAGCTCGCAACCAAGTTACGAGTTGATTCTGTGCCAGCTAGCGCTCCGCGGTCGCGGAGGGCGAAGCTGAGAGAGGATCCCGGTGCTCTCTCGGGCCAGCCCTCCCGGAGCTGCTCTGAGGAACCTCCCTGCACTGAAGAAGCAGCCAACGCTGCTCCAGCTGCTGAAGGTCCGTCAAGCACATCAGCCACGCCAGCCCCAGCGCCCACCCCTGCAGCAGCCACCGGAGCAGCGACGCCTACAGATGCACCACAGGCGCACCGATGTTCGAATGCAAGCGCGAGTGGAAGCGTCATACCGCAAGTTTAGTTGGGCGAAATGTTAAGTATGTGTGCGGAGTACTTAGCACATGACGCCTGAGATCTGGGATCACACCTACATGGTCAGTATCTGAGTCAGATACTTGAACCATGACCTTGTTCGACCTATACAGAAAGCTGGAATGTGTCTTCTCATTCGCGGGCTGGTGACTGCCACGTGTCACCCCGTGCGTGCATTCGCATGTGCACCTGCCTTGTGCGCTACGAGGCACTTTCACAACAACCGACCATCTTCCAACCGCCCGATTCCCGCCAATGATGAACCCGCCGACCGTGGAGCCACAGCCAGCGCAGGCGCCGCGCACCCCGTGGAGCAGCCTCAGCCGGACCTTCCTCCGCCACCACCCCCCCCGCCAGCCCAGCCCGCCCCTGCCGACCCGCCTGCAGCCACCGCTGAACAGTCAGTGTCGAGAGAGGTAGAAGCCTCCGGGGCGCTGACGAGCACCTGTATATGACTTGGCGTGGATGAAGAGGGCCTTACGTTGCAGTGCGGAGACTGTAATCAACTATGGAGTAAGACAGGGTCAACAAAATGGGTGTCAGACAGAAATGTGTTACGACAGAGTGGAAATAGGTTCCCCAATTCGAACTCTGAAAAAACAGAAGGACGAATCCCAGCAAGTGCACGGTATAAATACCGTTTGGAATGCACCCAGGACACCCCTGCTAAGGCTGGCCACGCTAAAGTGCTACACAAAAGTGGAGCACACTGAATGGAATCCCTAATAATCGCGGGATATCTAATATGATTGGCTGACAAGCAATGGACACCGGACTCGGTGCCAGCGTTATGATGTGACGAGTATGATTGTGCTCACTGACATATGCATGTAGATTCCGGTGCGATAACAGCGCGTCTCGGAGTATAACGTGCATGTCGGAGTTTAACCCCAAATGTGACTTTATAACAATTTCGTGTAGTACTCTAGCGTGGCCACCGCGTAGCGGGTTCGGGGCATAGGTGACTTAGTGCCTCCGAATGGCCTGTGCACAGTTGACCATGTGCATGCTGAGTATGACTGATGACGTGTGACTATGAATGTGTCATCATGCATGTCCCATGACCAGTGACGTAGCTAACTATTGATATGCTGTGTCGTTTGATGTGATCTTAAGTTGTGTTCGTGCGCACGTCTAAATGCACGATGATATCAGTGCTTAATAATGAGATATATGAAGATGTTAGTGAAGAGTGATATGACTGGTGCGCGACGCCCTCGTAGCCACATGGTGAGCAGTGCGCGACTGAGGCCCATGATGTTGAAAGGCCAAATAATGTATCGCTGTCCGGGTATTCGACAACGCGAAATGACAAATGATTATAATCTGATGACTATGTGATGATGCAATATCCGGACCGTTTTATCTTATTCGGTCATGTACGTGCTTGGAAGCACCTGGAGGTCATTATGCGTGTGCGCATCTACCAGCCTGCGCCGGAGGTGAGATGAACATCTCACAACAGTCAGCACCTGGCGCGATTGCCGGAACGCGCGAGCAGCCCGCCCGGCCCGCAGCTCCGCCCCAAGCGCCGGCACGAGCCGCGGTGGCGCCGGCAGAGCGGCAAAGGGACGCGGAGGCGGCTGGAAGCAAGCGCCAAGGAAGCACAAAGGGCTGCGCGGCGCTCAAGCCTGTCCACTAGGGCTGTAAATTTAACATTTGGGAGCCTGGTTTAACGTTAATTAAGAAAGCTAAAGTATAATAAAAGTAAAATAGCTTCAAAAAGCTTTACTTTAAACGTGTTTTAAACAAGTGTTTTGCCGCTTTACCCTTAAACTTGTTAAACACGTCGAGGAGGCCTGACACAACAACTAGACCGCCTTAGAGCACCACAAACACGTCCGCAGAGACCTAGACAGACCTCTTGCACCACCTACCAACTGTCGGCGCCTCCTGAGCAACCTGACAATGATGCGCATGATCCTAGGCTAGAAGAATCAAGCTCACATGCTGCAGCACCCTTGTTCTGCAACACCAGCTCCTCCTCATCCACTTCATCGACAAACTCAAACGGGTCTTTGAATGGTGGAATCGCAACTACAGCCGCATCACAACCATTAAGGAGATGGGCATGACCAGCATCATGATGATCGCTTGAGCTGCGCAGATGGAGCTTCGTTGCTCTTGAGGCGGCTGGTCGAGGACATAAGTCGTAACACCCCATTCGCCTTGCTCGCCTCGCTGAAATTTTCTGCCTTCTCTCGGGTTTTGCCCTTCTTCGTAGATGCTTTCTGGACCGGCTTCTTCTTTTGAGCCACCGCAGTCGCAGCAGTCTTTCTACGTTTTCTAGAGCCACCAACACCTACCACATCATCAAGACTTTCCTCGTCAAGAATATCAGTCTCTTAAGAGTCTGCAGGCCGCTTACTTCGCGGCATGCTTGGCAGTTGCTCACTGCCAAATCAAAGACAGGTGCACACAGAGACTACGGAATTTGACTCCCAAAGCATTAGAAAGCGCATAGTGTCACACATTGAACTCAGCAACATGTGTGATAGTTCAACCATGGCCACCGTGCATTGCTAGAGTTCTTTGTCATGTGAGGTCGGTCAAAGCCAATGTGAATGCAGCCCTTTTTGGCCTAATTTTTTATTTTAAAGCACCCTTAACGTTAAAACACGGTAAAGTAAAATAAAAGTAAAATACCCCCTAAACGCCTCTGAATCGGTTTAACGTTAAAATTGTGAAGTAAAATAGCATTTTAAACTGAGTTAAAATGGGGGTAAAGTTAAATTTACCCCCTAGTGGTTGCTCGTGTGGCGGCCGCTCGCTTGGCTTGTTAGCTTGTTGTGTGTGTTAGCTTGATGTATTGCTTTGCTTTGCCATACGATGGCCCGGTATGTGTAACTTAAGTGGAAAGTTAAATTTACAGCCCTACTGTCCACGCACAGGCCAGCAACATGGCGGCGGCACCACTCGCAAGTTCATCAGGCGGGCAGTGTCAGAACAGCTCACCCGCGACTTTAGCCTCTGCTCTGCCCAGGCCCTCGAGGCTATCTCGTCGGCTGCGGCAGAGGCAGGAGGCCGAAGTGCGTTGAACCAGGTGCTAGCCCCCATCGCCGCACTCCTCCGCCTCCCCTCGCTTGTCCTTGCTGAGCCGCGAGGTGGCAGCGACACCGACAAGCGTGACAAGCGCATGCTGGCCATCATGGCCAAGTACCGGTGTGGGGAGCTGGAGGACGAGGGAGGCTTCGTGCCATCGGTGACCCATCGGCGGAAGCAGATGACTGAGGAAGCGCGTCTAGCAGAGCGAGTGGAGTCAGGAGTGAAAGGTGGGAGCATCCACATTGCCGCCCGTCGCCTGAACGACGAGAAGCCGGCCGACACGTCGTCCCCCGCCGTCATGGAGAAGTTGCGTGCGTTGCACCCGGCGGCGGCGCCGCCGCCGCCTCTCGAGTGCGACGTGCCTGCTCTTCAGATTGACAGCACCCTGCTTGTGCGGGTGCTTGACCGCATCAAGAACCACAAAAAAGGCCGAGCTGGGGGCCCCTCGGGTTGGACCTTTGAGATGATCCTTGCGGTCACTGGGGGTACTGCCCGGGGGTTCCAAGCGGCCCTTGATTTTGTGAACTTGATGCTGTCCGGTATGCTGCCCCGCGAGTGCGAACTCCTCGACTCGAAGCTCCTTGCTCTCCAGAAGCAGACAGGAGGTATATCCGGCCCATCGCCATCGGCGAGGTCTGGTACCGCCTTGCAGCGATGTGCGCGATCGAGGCTGTCGGCAAAGCCGCGGGGCGGGACCTTGCGCCCCTGCAGGTGGGCGTCGGCACGGCCGGCGGGACGGAAGCAGTGGCGCATAGCGTCGCGGCGGCGCTGGAGAAGGACCCCCACGCCATCGCGCTGACGGCGGACATGCGGAATGCTTTCAACGAGATCCACCGCACGGCCGTCGCGCGCGGGGTTTTGAAAGCGCTGCCGGAGCTGCTCCCGTTCTTCCAATTCCGGTACGGTGCTGCCACCCAACTCCATGTGGTGGGTGCCGCCAGCGGCACTGTGATCGAATCGCAGCGTGGGGTGCGGCAGGGCGACCCGCTGGGGCTGCTACTGTTTGCGTTGGGCTTCCAGGAAGTCTTGACGGCGCTTGCGGCAGCAGTCCCGGAGGCGCCCACCAAGTCGTATCTCGATGACTTCAATGCCGTGGGCCGCGGGCCTGCGTTGCGCAAGCTCCTGGGCTGCCTCTGCGGGGACGGTCCGGGCAGCGCGCGCTCGGTCGGCCTCACCATCGTGCCGGGCAAGAGTGGCGTGATTGCGCCTTGTGCCGAGGCGCATGAGGAGTGTCGTGCTGTCCAGCAGTCCACCGGCGTGCCTCACAGAGAAGACGGCATCACAGTGGTCGGCACCCACGTCGGCACTGACGACTTCGTCCGTGCGCGGCTGAAAGCCGCTGCCGCGAAGGCAATCGGGGAGGTCGATCTGCTCAGGCGCTTGCCGGTCACTAAGCAGGTGCAGCTGCTGCTGCTCTGGCAGTCGTTTGCTGTCCGCTTGGTGCACCACCAGCGCACGACGATGTGGGAGCTCCTGGCCGAATCGACACGCGCCCTCGGAGGCGCTGTCGTCGCCGCTGTGGCAAGCATTGCGCAGGTGCCGGTCACGCAGGATCCGTCTGGCGCACTCGTGCAGATGAGCTCGGCAGTACAGCAGATGTTGTTGCCGATTTGCCACGGCGGCCTTGGGTTGCGCATGGCCCACCCAGTTGAGGCGAAAGCTGCGTTGCTCACCGGCGTCGCGGTGGCTCACTGGGTCGTCGCTGACGGCCCCGCCGTGTTCCGGCGGCTTGACGGGCCGGCCGCGCCGGTCCTGCAGCACGACTGGGACTGCGTCCTTGGCATCCTGCCCGACGTCGAGGAGTGGGTCACGAAGGTCTTCGGGAAGATCGACGGTGGCTCACCGGCGGACATCTCCAGCAAAGGCGTGCGTCATGTTCTCCCCTCCTTGCAGCATGCTGTGTCCAGGTCCATGGGTGACAAGGCCGGCAAGGCTTTCCTGGCCGTGATGGACTTGAGCACAGAGGCAGGCAGGCTCGGTGCTGCTCCAGTGCGCAGTGCCCGCGGCGCCCCCGGTAGCGCCTTCTTGTCCGCCCTCCCCGGCCGGCGGCGGCTGGACACCACCAGCGGTAACCACTCCCTCACCACCATCCTTCGCCACCGCCTCGGTGAGCGAGTCTGCGGCCCTGTGGAGATGCCGCCGTGCGATTGCTCCGGCGAGAGCATCGGGCGCGGAGACCATGCTATGCTGTGCACCCGAAACAACAAGTGTCTTTCGTCGCGCCATGATAAATTTGCTTATGCAATGCGCCGTGTTCACACTTGTGCTGGGGTGCCCACGAGCATGGAGGCGCCGTACGCCGGCGTGCATGGGGATACCGGAGCAGGGAAAGTGGGGCGGCACAGGGCTGACATCCTCGCCATCCTGCCAGGGGGGCGTCATGTCATGGTGGACGTGACGGTGACGCATCCGCTTGGGAAGGAGGCTTTGTGTAAGGGGTCGCGTAGGGAGGATGCCTCAGCGGCGAAGGTCGCGGAGAAGCTCAAGCAGAATGATTGGGAGAAGTTTGCCGATAAGCCGCAGTATGAGTTTGTTCCGTTTGCTGTTGAGTCCTATGGGAAGCTCGCGCCGCGGGCGGAGGAGTACATCCGGGAGTTGGGTGAGATTGCTGCGGCATCAGGCCGCGTCTCCAAGTCGGTGTTTGTGATGAATGCGTACAAGTTGCTTTCGTGTGTGCTGCAGAAGGGCAATGCAGAAATGTATGCGCACACGCTGACGGCCGTCGCCCGGTCGTGCGGCAAGCATTTCACCCAAGGCCTTGTGTCAGAAATCACTCTATCTGTCAGGTCAGACACGCAGTCTTAGGTCAGGTCAGGTAGCCAGCATTCCATACCTGCTGCGCACAGAGGTAGAACCGAGGAATGCGGGAGGAGACAGGGTACAGCTAGTACCATGAAACAGTAAAGAAAAGGTTACAGCTCTTAGTGTGCACTGCAATATATGCACACTGTAAACACTCGAGGGTTACGCTGGGAAACCCTCGCAGGATCTCTCTCGCTACATCGATACGATCCTGGCTGGCGGCTTACCCCTGCACGTGATCCGCAGATCGTGCATGGGTGCACCTGTCACCACGCTGCTGCCCGCAGGCTCATGCATTGTGACACTCCCCCATAAACCCTGCTAAGTCTCCACTAGCTGGAGTTTATTACGAACTTCTAACAAAGCAGGTCCGGGCAGCACTTTAGTAAACACATCCGCTAACTGATCAACTGTGCCCACCCATGCTACCTTAAGTTCATCCATCTGGACATATTCCCGCACTCGCAAGTGCCGCACACGAATGTGCTTAGATCTGTCAGAGGACACAGCATTTACTGCCAAGATATTGGCACTTTTATTATCACCCCACAGAGTTGGCTTATACGGGACGAGCTTTAGGTCGAGAAGCAACTGCTTCACCCACATCAGCTCGTTGGCTGTTGTACTCATCGCAATGAGCTCAGCCTCTGTTGTATCCCCTGCCACTATACTCTGTTTCTTCGAGCGCCAGAGAACACAGTTCCCATACACTCGAAGAACCATACCAGATACACTCTTCAAATCAGCAGAGTTCGCAAAATCTGCATCAGAAAAAGCTTCTAACAGGCACCCATGCCCCACAGAGCCTATAAATTGTATTCCTAAATTCTTTGTGGACTGCAGGTATCTCAGAACGTGTTGCACAGCCAACCAATGTTCCTTCAGACTACTGGACATGTGCCGGGCCAGGGCATGTGCCACGTAGCTGAGGTCAGGTCGTGTCACTCCTGCAATGTACTGGATGCTTCCTACAGCACTCATGAACCTGGAATGCTCAGCAGTACTGGATTTCTCCAGGTCCGGATGCTCTTTCACACTCCTCAGTTGTTGCCGCGGCACTAACGGAGTGGGAGACTTTCGACAATCAGACATACTATACTTTTCAAGCAGGCTATGGATTTTGTTTCGCTGTGTCATGGTGATTGTCTTGGCCTTACGATCACGCATGATTTCAGTGCCAAGTGCCCATGCTAGTTCACCCAGGTCTCTGCCTTCAAATTTTGTGAGAATTATGTCGACAAGTTCTTGCAGCCCCGCAGTGCCGCTGAATATGAACAAGTCGTCGACCCACAGGAAAATAAAACAAAGACCAGATGTTCTAACATACAGTCCGGGATCACTTTGTGCGCACACAAATCCCATCTCTGCTAAGACCTTTATTAAAGCTTTATGCCACTCGCGAGCAGCTTGCTTCAGGCCATACAGGGTTTTATGCAATCTCCATACACGTGCTGTCCCGTCAGTGAAGTACGGGGGCTGTTCAACGAACACTTCCTCCTCCAGCTCACCATTCAGAAAAGCACACTGTATATCTATGTGTCTAATTTCTAAATCTGCCTGAGCAGCAACTGACAGCAACACACGAAGTGTCGCATAGCTCCCAACAGGTGACCAAGTCTCAAAAAAGTCTACACCCTCTACCTGAGAAAAACCCCGCGCTACATAGCGTGCCTTGTAGCGCTGAATCTCCCCCGCAGGCCCACGCTTGATCTTGAGCACCCATTTGCCCGAGATAGCCCGTTTGCCCGCAGGCAGATAGCACAACCCGAAGGTTCCGTGCTCACCCAGTGCATCTACCTCCTCCTGCATGGCACGCAGCCATGCATCCCTGTCCGGACCCGCAAGTCCTTCCTTCATAGAAGGCATATCAGGGTCGGAGGAGGCCTTCTGCTTCCTGGCGGCAGCTGCTCGGCGCGACCCACGACGCTGAACACTCTGCTGCTCACCAGACTCCACATGCTGAGGCTTCAGGCCTGCACAGGACACTCCACAGTCAGCCGCGGCTGATGTGTCCTGCCTGCAAGCTGAAACTTCAATAGCAGCAACAACTGTTTCACTACTAGCATTAGAGCCCGCAGGCTCATTCATATGCACAGCTGCTACATCCGCAGCCAATGGAACAAGGCGTCTGCGTACAAGAGGATTGATTTTAATGCGGGGCAAGGCGGCTGGAATGGCCCTCACCTCGTCAGGCAAATCAACCCCGACAGCGGCTGAGGGGTCCGGGCCCTCTCCCCCTAATTCGGACCCGGTCTCCACCTCATCTGGCTCATCCTCCCAGAAGGGCCTCGGCGCCTCTGCTCCTCGCAGGGGCGGAGCAACTGCCCCCGCGCCAGATGCTGAGGCCGCAGCCGAATTACTCCCTGAGCGGACCCGCTGAGCCTCCAGATTCTGATGAGCCGCAGCTCTTTCATCATCTGAGACGGTGTAGTCCATGCGTTGTTCGTCATCGTCGTCATAGACGCCAGGACCATCACTGTCCATGTCGTCGTCCGATTCACTCGCAGACACAGGAACGGGGAACGCAACGTCTACACCTGGGTCGTGCAATGCAGCAGCACGTGTGGGCACATAACGAGTTGTGCGCGAGGGACCAGCCTCCAAATGACGCAGTTCACCACGTGCACGGGGAGGGGGGATGACGTCAGGATGGGCTGCAGCCCTGGACATCGCACGCGTGCGATGCAGAGCTGCTCTGGCCATTTCCGGTGTGTCCCGAGCAGGGTCACGCCGAATTATCTCCGCAGAGTCGCCATACCCAAGCCGAGGTGAATATGCCGTGGGGTTTGGCTCCGGGTTGTCTTGCCGGAACGTCATGTCCATGACAGGAACCCTACCGTGCCCAGGGGGGGTGTGGAGCTGGTCACGCAGACGGCGCAGCACTCCCCCATCATATGTGTGGTCAGACAGGAAATCAGGAACATCGCTGTCTGTCACACGTTCACCCTCGTTATCCCCCTCAAAGACAACCGTGTAGGAGTTCGCAAACTCCGCAGGCTCTCTCTTGTCCACAACGGCGGACGCATAGTACTTTCGTACGTGGCGGATCATCTGATCCGCAGTGCACATGATCTGGCGCACAACAAACACCCTACCCCCAGGAACATCCTGGGCGTACACACGCTGCATGCTGGGGCCCAGCCCAGCCCCGACCCAATGTGCTAACACACCCCTAGGGGACAACTTCCGCAGCTTGTCATCCCTGGGATATGCATACACCTCAACCCCCCATGGACGCTGCTGCTGCAGCAAATCCTGGAACACCTCAACGGAGGTGTCCCTGAAAAAAGACATATAAGGAATTATATCCTTATCACACGACCGCACTAGAAACTCATCTAACTCAGTACTTGCAAGCAATTTATACTTGCGTTGCTCCTCCTCTTTCAACTTGTCGCGCTCGGCCTTTTTCATGCGCTTTCCTTGACCCTTTTCAGCCTCAGCCACATCCGCCGCAGCGTTTATGGCCATCTGAGCTTTCTGGGATTTCAGGATACGTGCCAGCTTGTCATGGTACAGCGCCGAACACGGCGTCAGATTGTGACCATGGACAACACTGGCAAGGCATTCAATCCACATCAACAGAGGGAGGCCACTCACAAGCAGCACAGCACGGAGTGCCTCAAAGGCGACTCCTATCCTCCGCTCGATCATGCCATTACAGCGATGATCAGCTGTGGGGGTAGTGCGGTGAGTGATGCCGCGACGTTGGAGGTAGAGCTTTAAGGCCTCGACCATAAACTCTCCCCCTTTGTCAGTGTGAAGGATGCGCACACCCGGTTCACCTGGCTTCACCACATTTACCCTAATGCGCTCTATGATATAAGAGATCATGGCCGCAGCCTCACTCTTTTTGCGCAGACCGACCACGAAAGTATAACGAGTAAAAGCACACATCACAAACAAGACATATTTCACACCTCCAATTCCTACTGGAGTGACAGGACCAGCTAGATCGGCATGCAGTTGCTCGCCAGGGTATTTCGCCTGGCCCATGAGCTCACGGTCATTGGCAGAGAATTTACCCGCAGGTACTTTGCCAATTCTGCAGCCATGACATCTATTTCCGAAAGGTTCGGAATCGACACTCAAATTCAAACCACCATAAAACTCAGCGTTCGACTGCATACGCTTGAGCACCCAGTTCGACTGGTGAAAAGACAAATGTGCGATAAAAGCAGGGTTCAGCAAATACGCATCATGTGGGACCTCGGCCCCCCCAGCATTGGGGCGCACAAGATCAACAGCCGCAACTGCCACATGATGCCATTGTTGCTGGTCCGCGACCATGCAGGTCGGACTGCTCTGGTTAGACCAGACCACCCCCCTATTGACAGGCCCACCGACGAGAATGGGCTTAGTTTCCACAGCCATTTTGAACGCAAACACAGGGTGACCATCAACATCTAGTTCCTGACATTTGACGTCATCCTCTACGTCGGTGGCCATGTCACCAAGACCCGGGACATACAACACATTTCTACGCGTGTCTAGGAACATTTGCTCGTGTCTAAGACACATTGTACTAAGCAGGTTGTACGGACATTCAGGAGCATAGTATACACCAGGGATCTCGACATCTAACGGATGGTTTTGACCATGCTTATCCACGTAAGTACCCAGGTTCACCAAAATGGTTCCCCTGCCCATGATAGAAAGCTGCCCAGGTCCCGCGAGATTGGCAACTTTCTGACACGGACCGTACTCAGTGAACATTTCACGATTCCCTACTATGTGCATGTCCGACCCACTATCTACAATAATGTTCCATGGCAGAGACGCGTCAGGCATTGGATATTGCTCAGGCATCTCAACCGCACACACATCTTTGGCCGCAGCCTGTTTGCGTTGGGGGCAGTTCGCACGCAAATGTCCCTTCTTCTTGCAGAAGAAACAGGTCCTGGTCTCCTCGCGAGGAGCCTGGCCAGCCCCAAGAGCGGCGACCACAGGACCATCACCACGGGGTTGCTTTCGCCAGCCTTGGCCTGGTTTGCCCGCGGGCGCCCCAGACCTAGCCTGCAGCTGCCGCTGTTGCTTCAGCAAATCGGCGTGTTCGGTCAAACGTGAAATTATGACATGAGGGGAGGAGTGAAGAACTTCGCCGCGCACGGCATTGAACTCCTCCCCCACCTCTAACAGTTTGAGTCTGAGCCATCGCTGGCCCACATCGGCACCTAGTGCCTCCAGTTGAGTGTACACACTCATAACATCACCACAATAAGATGCGACATCTCTATTGTTCTGTGACAAAGAATTAAACCGGCTCCACAACCTGTGGATCTCGGCTTCGGTGCTGGGCCTATACTTTGCAGTAAGGTAGGCCCAGGCCTCGCACAAATGCGACATTCGATAGACAGTCGTTCTATCAGCGTCAGGCAAAGACATAAGGACCTGTGTCCTCGCCCTAGCATGAACACGCTGTTCGTCCGCAGACGGTGCGTGCTGCAACAGATGGTCTAGCTCGTATTGCCCTAACCACAAAAAGACTTTCTGTTCGTACGCAACGAAACTTTCGGTCTTATGATTCCACTCAGGCAGTTTTCCCTTTGTCAAATCAGGCTCGTTACGTCCCCGAGACGCTCGCAGCGCTTCGGTCAACGTTTCAAGCGTGATAAACGATTCAGCGTGACTTGAATCATACACGACATGAGAAGGATTGGGCACCTGCTGACTGCTGTGCCCAGTCTGAGCGGAAGAGCGTGGCCGGACCACTCGTCCATCACGGAGCAGCATGCCCTCGGGCTGCTCTCTACCAGGGAGCTGCTGGTGAGCACCCCTGTCGACAATAGGCTGCTGATCAGCCTCGCCGCGATTCTCCTCGCGAGAAGAGTTTGAAGCTGAGCGGTTGGAGTGAGACATCCTACAGTAGAACAGGCGGTTGTGCGTCGCGCGCAGCAACGAAGCAAAGGTTTGGCTCGCAAGCCGTCGGATTGGAAAAATAAGCGAACGCATTCGCTTTTCTCAGCGCTAATCATTTGAAACAGCTGCTCGAATTGTATCTGATAACAATATGCCACGAGACAGTTAATGATATCTGCGCTTATTGACCGCAGTCTAAGCGCCGACAGAACAGTGGAATGCCCCGCCAAGTCTGCGCACAGACATTGGCCGATGACTTCCTGAACAAGACCATACAAAGACATAACGTAAACGATCACCGATACCATGTCAGAAATCACTCTATCTGTCAGGTCAGACACGCAGTCTTAGGTCAGGTCAGGTAGCCAGCATTCCATACCTGCTGCGCACAGAGGTAGAACCGAGGAATGCGGGAGGAGACAGGGTACAGCTAGTACCATGAAACAGTAAAGAAAAGGTTACAGCTCTTAGTGTGCACTGCAATATATGCACACTGTAAACACTCGAGGGTTACGCTGGGAAACCCTCGCAGGATCTCTCTCGCTACATCGATACGATCCTGGCTGGCGGCTTACCCCTGCACGTGATCCGCAGATCGTGCATGGGTGCACCTGTCACCACGCTGCTGCCCGCAGGCTCATGCATTGTGACACCTTGATGTGCCGGTGGATGCCTTTCTGGATTGAGAGCTCTGTTCCTGGAAACCCGTTTGATGCACTTGTTTTTGGTTGGTGTCCGGGTTGTTTGTTGGGATGCGTTCTAGTTACCCAAGTTCTAGTGGTTGCTCGTGTGGCGGCCGCTCGCTTGGCTTGTTAGCTTGTTGTGTGTGTTAGCTTGATGTATTGATTTGCTTTGCCATACGATGGCCCGGTATGTGTAACTTAAGGTTCCTCATTTATGACAGGCCTTCCTCCAGCTTGTATACCAATAGGGATTGACAACAGGGCAGCGAAGAGTTTAATTGAAGATCCACTTTCAGCTGCCCGGACTGAGCACATAGAAATTGTTTTCCATCATGTGAGAGAGAAGGTGAAGCGACAACAGATGAGATTCCTTCCAGTTCCAACAGCTGACAATCCAGCTGATGTTTTGTCGAAGCCACTGTCGCAACGGATTTTTGAGAAGCATCGCCTGCCGCTTGGCGTTGTGCCCTAGACTATGGGGGCGTGTTGAGAGAAGTGTGTTTAGCCTAGTGCTGAGCGCCCGCTGAGTAGACATGCTGACTCGTGCTGACTCGTGCTGAGTCAATGTAGCGGCTAATGCATATCATGCAGCAACAGTGTGCTAGTGGTCATGACTGTGGGATATTGATCTGCATATAGTGCAGCTGTTCATCAAGTTACACATGTCGGGCCATTGTATGGCAAAGCAAACACACAACATCAAGCCAAACCAGCGACCGGCTGCAACACAAGCAACCACAAGAACTCACCACGGCAAACAACCCGGACAACATCCAAACACAATCGCACAAAACGCGCCTTATGGTCACTCAGACGGCGGTGTTGAATAAACACCGGTGCCCGGAGGCACGTAGCACTTGGAGGCACTACCCCTTGGATATCTCTGGAGCAACTGAGTAGAGGGCCATGGGCCTGTCACCGATGGGGGTCACAGTCCGGAACTTGAATCTTCACCAGCCTCGATGGAGCCCACCACCGCCGGGACGCAAGCACCGAGAGACGCAGCCCGGTGCGCCACGCGCATTGCTCCTGCACAAACAAAGGGCCCGGGCGGCCGGGAAACTGAGCTAAAGAAGAGCAATCAGATGCACAGTACAAACCTCTCTTGCGTGAAGAGCTCCAGCCAGCTCCCGCCTATATGCTCCGCGTGCCACCATCTCATAGCTGCTCTCGACAGCAGTCATGAGCACCTCTGGCCACGCCTATTGCCGGTACAGCATGCGTCCGTCTCCATGACCCACCATAATCGCGATTATATTACACATAATCTACGACGACCAGAGCTCTCAACCCAGAAAAGCATCCACCGGCACATCACGTTTTTCAAGCGTCACAGGCTGGCAGGCCCCCCCTCAGGCCCCCCTTTGAACCTTGGCTAGTGGCTGTCGAACTTTTCAGCGGCGCTCCGCCACGGACGTGGCAGCTTCGAGCCCTGCTGATATATCACATATTCTGAATATAACTCACTGCATTATATTTACTGTTACAGAAATCGATTACATTGAGCGTCGAGCATCATGCATCGAGCAGCAGAGCGCCGCAGCTGCATGCACCTCTGGCTACGCTGGCTGCAGCGCTCCGCCAGCATCGAGCTTCATGCTTCAGCTTCAAGTATCAGAGAGAGAAAGAGAGAGATATATACATCCGACAGGACATTATGTTTTGCCCGTGTTCTATGTATATATTGGCAATGCGATGTGACTTGTTGAAGATGGCAATGTAGCTCAGTTGGGAGAGCGCAAGACTGAAGATCTTGAGGTCCCTGGTTCGATCCCGGGCGTTGCTAGTTTCGTGTTGGATAGTTAAGGCTTACGTGCTTATATTTTGGTCGAAGCCGCGTTGCGGGGGCAGGCGGGGGACGCTGGCGGGGCTCGCGACGCTGGACGGACCGGTGGCGCGGCGATGGAGTCGCGGGCGCACACCCGCACCCCAAGGCGAGACGCAAGGACTGTCCGTGTAGAGACACGGAGGGTGAGAGCCGTCGTGTACCCTATCAGGTCGTGGTGTGGGCAGGCAGTGTACGACACAGTGCGCCGTGGCCAGCACGCTCTTCAAGTTACACATACCGGGCCATTGTATGGCAAAGCAAATAAACACATCAAGCCAACTCACACAACAAGCTAACACGCCAAGCGAGTGGCCGCCACTCGAGCAACCCCAAGAACGCATCCCAACAAACAACCCTAACATCAACCAAAAACACGTGCATCACATGCTCCGGGAACAGAGCTCTCAACCCAGAAAGTGGCCAGCACGCTGGCCCTAGAGGATGCCAGTGTGTCCGCCTGTACGCTGGACATTCGCAACGCTTCCGGAGGGGTCCAGAGCAGCGCCTCGATGGCTCGCCTGCGTCAGCGGGACGGGTCTGGCGACCAGCGGGAACAGGGTCCCGCACTGCCAGCCGCAGTCACGTGGGCTGACGGGACAGTCCGGAGGCTTCCGGAGTACTATGAGCCATGCATGTCATCTGCAGGCGTGTGACGGACCGTCACACGTGGGACGGGGGATTCCGGATCTCGAGACACGGGCGAGCGCATGGGGCTGTTAGAAACGCTCTCTATCTGCAGGTCAGACGCGCAGTCTTAGGTCAGGTCAGGCAGCCAGCATTCCATACCTGCTGCGCACAGAGGTAGAACCGAGGAATGCGAGGGGGAGATCAGGATACAGCTAGTACCGTGAAACAGTGATAAGAATGGTTACAGATCTCAGTGTGCACATGCTTATATGCACACTGAACACTCAAGGTTACGACGGGAAACCCTCGCGCGATCTCTCTCACTACATCGAGACAATCACGGCTGGCGGCTTACCCCTGCACCGGATCCGCAGATCTTGCGTGCATGGGTGCACCTGTCACCACGCTGCTGCCCGCAGGCTCATGCATTGTGACACTCCCCAATAAACCCTGCTACGTCTCCACTAGCTGGAGTTTATTACGAACCTCTTGCAAAGAAGGTCCGGGCAGCACTTTAGTGAACACATCCGCTAATTGATCAACAGTGCCTACCCATGCTACCTTAAGTTCATCCATCTGGACATATTCCCGCACCCGCAAGTGCCGCACACGAATGTGCTTGGATCTGTCAGTGGATACAACATTCACAGCCAAGATATTGGCACTCTTATTGTCACCCCACAGAGTCGGCTTATGTGGGACAAGCTTCACGTCGAGAAGCAACTGCTTCATCCACATCAGCTCGTTGGCTGTTGCACTCATCGCAATGAGCTCAGCCTTTGTTGTATCCCCAGCCACTATACTCTGCTTCTTCGAGCGCCAGAGAACACAGATCCCATACACCCGAACAATCATACCAGACACGTGTCCACACTCCAGACACGTGTGCACACTCTTCAGATCTGCAGAATTCGCAAAATCTGCATCTGAAAAAGCCTCTAATAAACACCCGTGTCCCTCAGAGCCTACAAATTTTATTCCAAAATTCTTTGTGGACTGTAGGTATCTCAGAACATGTTGCACGGCAGACCAATGTTCCTTCAAATTACTAGACATGTGCCGGGCCAGGGCATGTGCCACATAGCTCAGGTCAGGTCGTGTCACTCCTGCAATATACTGGATGCTTCCTACAGCACTCATGAACCTGGAATGCTCAGCAGCACTGGCTTTCTCCAAGTCAGGATGCTCTTTCGCACTCCTTAGTTGTTGCCGCGGCACTAAGGGAGTGGGAGATTTACGACAGTCATACATACTGTATTTGTCCAGCAAGTTCTGGATTTTGTTACGTTGTGTCATTGTGATTGTTTTGGCCTTTCGATCACGCGTGATCTCAGTGCCAAGTGCCCAAGACAGGTCACCTAGGTCTCTGCCTCCAAATTTCGTGAGAATGACACTGATGATTTCCTGCAGCCCCGCGGAGCAACTGAAAATGAACAAGTCATCTACCCACAGAAAAACAAGACATCGACCAGTTGTTCTGACATACAGTCCAGGATCACTTTGTGCGCACACAAATCCCAGTTCAGCCAAGACCTTTACTAGAGCTTTATGCCACTCGCGAGCGGCTTGCTTCAGGCCATACAGAGTCTTATGCAATTTCCATACACGTGCTGTCCCGTCTGTAAAGTACGGGGGCTGTTCAACGAAGACCTCTTCCTCCAGGTCACCGTTAAGAAAAGCACACTGTATGTCTATATGGCTAATCTCCAGATCCTCCTGAGCAGCAATAGACAGCAACACACGCAGTGTCGCGTAACTACCGACAGGGGACCAAGTCTCGCAGAAATCTATCCCTTCTACCTGAGAAAAACCACGAGCTACATAACGTGCCTTGTAACGCTGAATCTCACCAGCGGGTCCGCGCTTGATCTTGAACACCCACTTGCCCGAGATATCTTTCTTACCCGCAGGCAGATAGCACAACATAAATGTCCCGTGCTGACCCAGTGCTTCCACCTCCTCCTGCATGGCACGCAGCCAAGCATTCCTGTCTGGACCCGCGAGTCCTTCCTTCATAGAAGGCAGATCAGGGTCGGAAGGCTTCTGCTTCCTGGCGGCAGCTGCTCTGCGCGACCCACGACGCTGAGCATTCTGCTGCTCGCCAGACTCCACATGCTGAGGCTTCAGGCCTGCACAGGACACTCCACAGTCAGCCGCGGCTGATGTGTCCTGGCTGCAGCCCGGAGCGTCAATAGCAGCTACTGTTTCACTACCAGCAATGTCAGAACCCGCAGGCTCATTCATGTGTGTAGCTGCTACATCTGCAGCCAATGGAACAAGGCGTCTGCGTACAAGAGGATTGATTTTAATACGAGGTAAGGCAGCTGGAATGGCCCTCACCTCGTCAGGCAAATCAACCCCAACTGCGGCTGAGGGGTCCGGATCCTCTCCCCCTAATTCGGACCCGGTCTCCACCTCATCTGGCTCATCCTCCCAGAAGGGCCTCGGCGCCTCGGCTCCTCGCAGGGGCTGAGTAACTGTCCCCGCGCCAGATGCTGAGGCCGCAGCCGAATGACTTCCGGAACGGACCCGCTGAGCCTCCAGATTCTGATGGGCCGCAGCCCGTTCATCATCTGAGACGGTGTAGTCCATGCGCTGTTCATCATCATCATCATAGATGCCAGGACTATCGTTGTCCTCATCCATGTCGTCATCAGACGCACTGACAGACATTTGAACAGGAAACGCAGCTTCTACACCAGGGTCGTGCAATACAGCGTTGCGCGTGGCGACGTATTTCGCAGTGCGCGACGGCGTAGCCACAGGGTGATGCACTTCACCATGCACACGAAGGTGGACAGGGACATCCGGATGGGCAGCAGCTCTGGAGGTCGCACGCGTGCGATGCAGAGTTACTCTGGCCATTTCCGGTGTGGCCCGGGAGGGGTCACCCCGAATTATCTCCGCAGAGGAGCCAGCCCCAAACCGTGGAGAATACACAGCAGGACTGGGGCTAGGATCGTCCTGACGGAAAGTCATCTCCATGACAGGAACCCTACCATGACCGGGGGGGTGTGAAGCTGGTCACGCAGACGGCGCAACACTCCCCCGTCATACGTGTGATCAGACAGGAAAGGGGGGACATCACTATCTGTCACACGCTCGCCCTCATTGTCCCCCTTAAAGGCAACCTTGTAAGAGTTCGCAACCTCCGCGGGCTCCCTCTTGTCCACAACAGCGGACGCATCGTACTTACGTACGTGGCGGATCATCTGATCCGCAGTGCACATCACCTGACGCACAACAAAAACCCTACCCCCAGGAACATCCTGGGCGTACACACGCTGCATGCTGGGGCCCAGCCCGGCCCCGACCCAGTATGCAAGGACACCCCGCGGGGACAACTTCCGCAGCTTGTCATCCCTGGGATATGCATACACCTCAACCCCCCACGGACGCTGCTGCCGCAGCAGATCTTGGAACACCTCAACGGAGGTGTCCCGGAAAAAGGACATGTAAGGAATGATATCCTTGTCACAAGACCGCACTAAAAACTCATCTGACTCTGTCGACGCAAGCAACTTGTACTTGCGCTTTTTCTCATCCCTCAACTTATCGCGCTCGGCCTTTTTCATGCGCTTTGTGCCCTTTTCAGCTTCAGCCACATCTGCCGCAGCGTTGATGGCATGCTGAGCTTTCTGGGACTTTAGAATGAGTGCCAGTTTGTCATGGTACAACGCCGAGCACGGCGTGAGATTGTGGCCATGTACAACACTGGCAAGATATTCTATCCACAGGAACAGAGGCAGGCCACTCGCAAGCAGCACTGCACGGAGTGACTCAAAAGAGATTCCGATTCTCCGCTCGATCATGCCATTACAGCGATGATCAGCTGTGGGGGTTAAGCGGTGAGTGATGCCGCGACGCTGGAGGTAGAGTTTTAAGGCCTCAACCATGAACTCTCCCCCTTTGTCGGTGTGTAGGATGCGCACACCCGGTTCACCTGGCTTCACCACATTTACCCGAATGCGTTCAATAATATAAGAGATCATGGCCGCAGCCTCACTCTTTTTGCGCAGACCGACCACGAAAGTATAGCGGGTAAAGGCACACATCACGAACAAAGCATATTTCACACCTCCAATTCCTACTGGAGTGACAGGACCAGCTAAATCGGCGTGCAGTTGCTCACCAGGCCACTTGGCCTGGCCCATGAGCTCACGATCATTGGCAGAGAAGTTACCCGCAGGCACTTTGCCAATTCGGCAGCCGTGACACCGATTTCCCAGTGGCTCGGAATCGACACTCAAATTCAAATGACCATAACAATCAGCGTTGGATTGCATGCGCTTGAGAACCCAATTTGACTGATGAAATGACAAATGCGCTATCAAAGCAGGATCCAGCAGGTAAGCGTCATGTGGGACCTTAGCTCCCCCAGTATTGGGTCGCTGTAGGTCAATGGCCGCAGCCGCCACATGGTGCCACTGTCGCTGGTCCTCGACCACGCAGGTCGGGCTGCTCTGGTTAGACCAGACTACTCCCCTGTTGACTGGGGCACCGACAAGAATAGGCTTGGTGTCTACCTCCATTTTGAACGCAAAAACAGGATGACCATCCACATCTAGGTCCTGAAATTTGACATCGTCCTCAATATCAGTAGCCATATCACCCAAACCAGGAATATACAACACATTCCTACGCGTGTCCAAAAATATTTGCTCATGCCTAAGACCCATTGTGCTAAGCAGATTGTACGGACATTCAGGCGCATAGTAAACACCAGGGATTTCCATATCTAATGGATGCTTGTTCCCATGCTTGTCAACATAAGTACCCAGGTTCACCTGAATGGTTCCCCTGCCCATGATAGGGAGCTTGCCTGGTCCCGCGGGATTGGCAGACCTCTCACTAGGAGAATGGTGACATTCCGCCGCGGAACCGTAGGCGTTCCGCTGACAGAGGAACGTTCCTACGAGGCTCTCGACCTTCCGCCCGCGTCCGTATGTTTCACAAGGAACGATAGTGGCGGAATGTCCTATGGCTTCCTTGGTGGCCGCGGAATGTCCTATGGCTTCCTTGGTGGCTGCGGAATGTCCTATGGCTTCCTCGGCAACAGCGCTGACATGATTGTGTGCTCTTCCATAGCGCGAGACAGGCCAATCAGTCTCCGCACTGGAAATCCATTGCGTACTGAGGCGAACGCAGCTGCGCACAAATAGAAACATTACAAACGAGCACATGGAAGAATACAAACATCAAAGAAGCTGCGCCCATGTACGTCCAGCAGTCTGAGCTGGAACAAGTTTACACAAGAGTTAACGGAGAAGACATACATGCATGTACACCACATGATATTGAAAAGGATTGAGCACTCATGCCTGCAGATCCAATGCCCACGTAAGACGAGGACGTGCCTGACAAGTTGCTGCTACTCTCCTTTAGGTGGTCAAGCATGGATCGCGTTCGGAGGAGACAAATGGCGTGCTCCTGTCGCTGAGTGGTCAGTGTGGCACCGTCCATTCCGGTCTGAATCGATACACGTGTGCCCAGTCAGCAACATCGTGGAATGGTCGGTGCCTCACCGACCATTACGGGGTCGAGTAATGCATGCGCAGGTCACCACTGCAGTGTCGATGGATAGCCCACGAGCATTGCATCTCGCCATCAACGATCTCTGGAGCGAGTCTAGTACCAACGGAGCATCTTCCCACAGCAATGTAAGCCAATTCATATGAGCTATTATAAGCGTCCGGAGTCTCTCGTCGGCGTCGATATCGTCTCATGATAACGCATTTCTAGTTTATTTGTATCGACTCTCTTTGTATTTCTCTGGTACTGTCCTGACGTGCAGGGAGGCTAGCTGAAGGTGTACAGCATGTGGCACGAATAATGCTTGCGATTCATTTGTATAGCGTGGCATATATGTGCCGCTGTGCTGCGGCAACGATGGGCGGCAACACTGTCAACCCCGCTGCATTGCGTGGGGGGGCGGAGGGGGTAACAGCACAGAAACACCAGGTGCCGCTGTGCTGCGGCAACGATGGGCGGCAACACTGTCAACCCCGCTGCAGTGCGTGGGGGGGCGGAGGATATATCAGCACAGAAGAACCAGGTGCCGCTGTGCTGCGGCAACGATGGGCAGCATCACTGTCAACCCCGCTGCATTGCGTAGGCGGGCGGAGGGTATAACAGCACAGAAGAACCAGGTGCCGCTGTGCTGCGGCAATGATGGGCGGCAACACTGTCAACCCCGCTGCACTGCGTGGGGGGGCAGAGGGGGTAACAGCACAGAAGAACCAGGTGCCACTGTGCTGCGGCAACGATGGGCGGCAACACTGTTAAACCCGCTGCACTGCGTGGGGGGGCGGAGGGGGTAGCAGCACAGAAACATCAAGTGCCGTGGTGCTGTGGCTTCGATGGGCATGCCCATCATGATCCTGCAGCATCACTCTCACCCCCTCTGCTCTGCGTGATGAGGCAGAGGACGAACTTTTGCTGACATCCTAATACATTGCCGAGCTATTGCTGCTGTACCATTCTGCGTCACAGCCATACTATGCACCTCTGCCATCTGAGAGGGGGGAGGCCACGCGACACACGCTGCCCACCCGCACAAACCTGCATGCACACCCACATTGGTACAACGTTCAAAGGTACTACAGCAGCGTTGAATATACTACATTTTTGCCCGACTTGTCTTGCATCGGAACCACTAAAACGATTTTGTTACTCTACCACGTACATATGTATGGCTCATACTGCCGTTGTGTCTCTGCTTTCGGTCTCGCCGATCATCCGGGGTTCATGCTAGCGCCAGGAGGCACCATGAGATCTGTGTAATGGAGGCCTGGGGCTGTTTGGGTTGCGTGCATTGCTGGGTCCACTAACGCCACACTCACCGCGATGCTGTTTTTGCATGCATGCGTGCATGCGATATGTGGCAGTAACGCTCGCCATGCCAGGCGCGATCCATATGTGAACTGTTAAAATCTAATCATTGCATAAGTGAGCGTAAATGTATGATCAATTCATTGTGATGTCGCAATGCGTTGGAGTGCTAGCCATGACATCAGGCCGTACTGCGTGTGCGGGCGCACCGACATGATCATTGCGACGTATCTGGTTAAACAGAGCGCCTGAAGTCTTCTATATTTTCTGTCTGTGGGTATTATTGTATAATGTGGTGTGAATCGTAGGCGGGTCTTTCACTCCTGGGCTGGCGTCTAATTGTTAGCAAGCAGCAGCCGCAGGCGTCATCGCCGCTGCGAAACTTCCGAGATGCTCAATTGAAGCATGCTGCAAGGTGTGACGTTTGTATATGTCTGACGGCGCTGTCTTGGACATCACTTCCTTGCGAAGGCGTCGAAGACGCAGCTGATCATGATGTGCCGATATCGATGGTCGAGGAGCACACATTGTTCTGTTCCAGATGGCGCCTGCCACCATTTTAGAGCTACTTCGTTTATCATATTCTGATATGCTGTAGCTTCGGATGTGCGATGGTGCCCGATCGCATGAACCACGTTCACCTTGCTTGCAGAGCGGCTGTCCGAGGTGATTGCCGTCCGACTCCGTGTCTCAGACAAACTGACATTCTTAGAGTACTCTTAAGCAGTAATGTTACTTGGAGCCTATCTACGCCTGCTTCTCTGATGCTCGATCGGGACCGTTGTGGTGCGCCTCGCATTTGCGTGCACCATCGGTTGTTGACCAGGTGTGTTTTCGCAGGTCACGGGTATCAGCATCTTCCGGTATACCTACGTAAACTATCTGAGGAACACACACTCACGTGGAAGTTCATTCGAGCCGGCCATGGGATCGTGACATCAAGCAAACCCGCATGGCATGGAGGTGGTGCGATCCTATGCCAAGTGCTTCCATTGTGGAGAGCAAACATTGGAGTATGTGCTAGATTGACTATGGTTGGACAGTACCGGTACCGAACCAGTGCTCTACAGTTGGGTTTTTTTTTGGCGGGAAAACCGATGCCAAACCCTTATTTTGGTCGGGCTGCCCCCTCCATGACGGTCGGTAGATGTCGGCGTTTCCCGCCAACGCTGTGGCGATCCGTCGGGGGTGTTCAAACCAAATTTCGGGGTCATTTGCATTACAGCATTTGCTAACTGATTATTGCACCTAATTAATAAAAGAATGGGTGCGGCACAACTCGCTCGACTTCCTCAGTCTCAGGGAGACCACACTCCAGCAAACGAGTCATCTCAGCGATACTGGGTTCGCCTAGCACACTCTGTTCCATATCATCCCCCACTGCCATGCTATCATCAGCATCTTCAAACTCTTGTGCAAGGACCTCTGTCCAGAAACTATCATTCTCAATGGCAGTAGCTGAATGCAAATCCTTTGACAGCAATTTGATGTCGCCGCCATTCGGCTTTGACAGCTCCTTGTGTATATCATACGCAGACCGAACCACACTATCAGACGAATTTGAGGCACCCAAGTATCTCAGATCGTCTTGAGTAGGGTTATTCGGAAGGGACTGCTTGATACGCAGTCTTGCATCTAGAGTTGCTGTGTGCGTAGACAACCTGCCAGTCCCAAGAGTCTGAACAACCATAGAGAAACCTCTCTCAACGTCAGCTGACTGAGTTACTATGAGCTGCTTTAAGAGGTACAACTTGTAGATGTGTGGAATGGTTTGCTTTGGGTGCGTCTTCAAGACGAACCTCCAAGCTCCGATCTGAGTGGGGCTTAGTCCCTGAGCATACTTGTACAAGAGCTCTTTCACAGTGTCCCACTGTTTAAGCACCTGCAACAATGAGTCATGTTCGATGGCACGTACTGACATGTGCTATGATTATATCTTGCATGTGACAAAATCATACCTCGTCCAGCTGACCATCTTCCGTGATGTCAATAAATGGCACATTGCAGTAAAACTTCTTGGTGCCATCATCTTGTTGGCTCAACATGTCAAGCAAAGTCTTCACTTCATTGTTGCCAAATTTGGAAAGCTCGGGTACACTCATACCAATGTACGTCTCAACATCGAAGACACTGAAAAGGTGTGCAAGGTCCATCTCTTCCTTGGGGAACCGTTCCGACATCTGTACATAAGAAGATGGGTACAGTTATCACGCACCAGCTGGTCAATTCTATAAGGCTGCAAGCATGAACAACAACCTTGTCTTGGAAGAACACACCGAAGACCGAATGCGTTTGACAATGCCGTTGAGTTGCTGCACGATGCCGGAGTCAAAATGTGTTGCATCGAGCATGATTGTCCAGTCATGCTTCGGGTAGCTCAGCGCAATGGTGCCACTCAGATCCTCAAAGTCAGAGGACACTTCCATGAGAGTTTTCACATGTGCTCCACCAAATGCATTCGGGGAGTCAGCACACGCTTCAAGACCGGCCAACTTCTGATTGAGAACTGTCACCTCTGCATTGATGTCGGACAGCGAACAACCAGAAGTCTCAAATATCTTTCTTGTCGATTCTAGTGGCTGCAGAATGTCTCCAATTGCATGAAGCACGTACACATTCCTAGCATCAAGGAGCATTGACAGAACAGGTTCTGCTGCATCCCATAGCATGGCTGAAGTAGCACGGGTGAGAAGTTGCAGGAACCTCACAAGAACTGGATACACTGAAATCAACCGGAACACACAACGAGCCCTACTAAACCATCTGGTTTTCACAAACAGAGGGAAAGTAAATGCACTGCATCCATTCTTCTTCGCAAACAACTCCCAGACTGCCTTACGATTGCACTTCCTATTGAAAAGCTTATGAATAGCCGTCAACAGCTGGTCAAGTGCAATCAGTAGCTCATTGGACCCAGCCACGTCTTGTACAGCAAGCACGTGTCTGTGCGCAGCGCAATGCATAGTGATGATGTGATCACAGTGCCTTCGAAGGCGACCTGACAAACCATTTCGCCAGCCTTGCATGGTCGAATCACCATCAGCACAAAATGTGACCATGCGCTGCTTCATGTCAAGTCCTAGGCTCTGACATATCTGCATCAATTGCCTGAAGATGGTATCGGCCCCCTTCCGCAGCAAACGAACACAACAAAGATACCTGACAGTGGATGTGTAGGCACCAGCGTTCCAGTACACGACATACACTAGCATGTTCTCATTTGAACTCCTGTCTGAAGACAGGTCCAACATGAGTCCAAAGAAATCGCTGCTTTGCACAGCTGACACGGTTGTCAGCAAGTAGAATTCACTCAGAGCAAGCAGGAGAAGCGTGACATAACGCCAGTGGTTCAGCTTGTGGCCTATGAGCTCTGCGTCGAGTGCTCGTTGTAGCTCCAGGATCTGCGAAAGTACAGTCTACATGATTCACTAGATTGCGTGTGTCAGAAGGAATGCAAGCATGTTTGAGGAGTAGGCGTGCCTGAGGAAAGATGCGAAGAGAGATGCCGGCAGCGACCATGAACCCCACGACGATGAGCAGACGCCCACTTCCTTCAAGATTAACCTTGTAGCGCTCGGAAACTACATTATCACGCATCTGATTGAGCCCAAGGGCCAGAAGCTGGGCTTCGGCCGCGTTTTGATGGGTGTTTGAGTCCTGATGCTTCTTGAAGTCGTGCGCATCTTTAAACTTGTACTTCGTAAAGTCGCTGTTCTTACAAGAGTCACATATCGTACAGCGCCATTGGTGAGAATTGTTGTTCAAGCCTTCGTATTCGACCCATGGAAACTCAAGCTGGCGTGCGTGCACTTTGCTATCAGACAACCTTGACCGAACGACAGAGCCATCCGCAGCTACTCTTTTCGAACAACTGGCTTCGTTGCTGTCTTTGTCAGCTGATGATGCAGCATTATCAGCTGTGCGCTTGGGCACTCGGCCGGTAAACCCGAAGTTATGCAAGGTCATTCTCGCAACACTCAAGCAACAGGCAACACCGATGTCAGCAATAGTTCATTCCGTTTAGTGTTCTTCTGGCCGGACCTGGCCCGACAAGCTGTCGGGACTCCCGAGTCTTGACCAGGCCCGCCAAGCTGTCGGAAATCTGTCGGGGTGCCCGCCATGCCTCGGTGGCGGCCGGCGGGCTTCGCCCGCCAGCCCCCCCGTGGCTTGACGGGAAAACCGATGGCTCGCTTCGCTCGCCATCGGTTTTTTCGCCTTTTTTTCATTTTTTGTCGGGAAACCGATCGGTCTGTAGAGCACTGTACCGAACACTCCGAACACTCTCGCGCGGCGCGACTTGCATGAATCTCCGCGAACAAAGTTTACATGCACTGCTGCCATCGACATTGACTTCGTGGCAACAAGCATGCGCCCAAACATCGCATTTGTGTGTGCACACGTGCGTCCAAGTTTGACCTCGCCAATACCAGCAGGGACTTCTATAAGCGTGCATGGGATCAAAACTGTAAGACAAGGCAACCAAGGGATTAAGAGGACCGGAAAATGTTGACAGCAGTGAGGGCTTAGAGAATTATCAGGCGCGTTCCTTGTTTGCGTGCGTTGTGTTGGGGCTGCAATCCTTCGAGTGTATACATGTTTCATCTAGCTGCGTACGTGGTTGTCACAATGCATGAGCCTGCGGGCAGCAGTGTGGTGACAGGTGCACCCATGCACGAACGATCCGCGGATCCAGTGCAGGGGTAAGCCGCCAGCCGAGATTGTCTCGATGTAGTGAGAGAGATCCCGCGAGGGTTTCCCGCCGTAACCTTGAGTGTTCAGTGTGCATATACGCATGTGCACACTGAGATCTGTAACCATTCTTCTCAATGTTTCACGGTACTAGCAGTATCCAAACTCTCCTTAGCATTCCTCGGTTCTACCTCTGTGCGCAGCAGGTATGGAATGCTGGTTACCTGACCTGACCTAAGACTGCGCGTCTGACCTGCAGATGCGAACTGGTTTCTGACATGGTATCGGTGAATGTTAGCGTTATGTCTGTATATGGTCTTGTTCAGGAAGCCGACGGCCAATGTCTGTGCGCAGACACGGCGGGCATTCCACTGTTCTGCCGGCGCTCAGACTGCGGTCAAAAGCGCAGGCATCATTTAGCTTTCTCGTAGTATATTGTTGTTAGACACAATTCGAGAAGTTTGTTTTAATGATCAGCGCTGAGAAAAGCGAACGCGTTCGCTTAATTTTCTCAACCTGTTATGCTTGCGAGCAATCCCATCGGTTAGTTGCTGCGCGCAACAAACAACCGTCTGTTCCTACTGCAGGATGTCTCTTTTTAACGCCAACTCCAACGCCAACTCTCCTCGCGAGGAGAGGCGTGACGATGCTGACCAGCAGCCTCTCGTCGACAGGGACGCTGACCAGCAGCTCCCTGACGGAGAACAGCCTGCGGGTATGTTGCTCCGGGGCGGACGAATTGTCCGGCCACGACCCTCTTCCCATACTGGGCAGAGCAGCCAGCAGGTGCCTTTTTCCTCTCATGTTGTTGACGATCACGGTCACACTGAGTCACTCATATCACTCGAAACGTTGACCGAGGCGCTGCGTGCATCTCGGGGACGTAGCGAACCTGATTTGACGAAAGGGAAATTGCCTGAGTGGAATCATAAGACTGAAAGTTTCGTTGCGTACGAACAGAAAGTCTCGGGAGTGCCTAAGCGCACAGCTGATAATGCTGCAACATCAGCTGACGAAGACAGCCCAGAAGCCATTTGTTCGAAAAGAGTAGCTGCGGATGGCTCTGTCGTTCGGTCAAGATTTTTCTGATAGCAAAGTGCACGCACGCCAGCTTGAGTTTCCATGGGTCGAATATGAAGGCGATCACAAAATAGTGAACGGGAGAAGACAAAAACGAAGGCGTGGTCAACAACTCTCATCAGTGGCACTGTACGATATGTGACTCTTGTAAGAACAGCGACTTTACGAAGTACAAGTTCAAAGATGCGCACAAAGATGCGCACAGAGTTGTGCCGCACCCATTCTTTTATTGATTGGACTTCGTGCAATAATCAGTTTGCAAATGCTGTAATGCAAATGACCCCGAAATTTGGTTTGAATACCCCCGACAGATTGCCACAGCGTTGGCGGGAAACCCCGACATCTACCGACCGTCTTGGAGGGGGCAGCCCGACCAAAATGAGGGTTTGGCATCGGTGTTCCCGCCAAGAAAAAACCCAACTGTAGAGCACTGACATGAATAGTGCAAATAGATGGCTTGACGATCTTGAGCCGATAGATCTCGAGTACATACGCGAATTGCGTCGGATCCGGGTATGAAGGAGAGTACTTACTTGGATGTACAACGGTATTTATTGCAGTGCATCGAAGGCGATCACCCCACTCCGGGCATGAACTGGGATAATTTGCCTCCTGACGAGAGGAGGCGTCGTTGGATGGACCTGTGCCGTATGCCACTAGCTGTCTTTGATGACTTGTATGATATGGTGGTAGACGCTGTCATGGCTAGATTCACAGGCAAAAGGCAAAGAAGAATGATCCGTGGAGACGGCAAATTGGTATACTGCAGTAATGTTACTTGTAAAGTTGTCTCTGTTTATATATCAGTGATCAGAGGCCATTCCGGATGACTCACGGAGGCATGCGTCCTGGTTCGCGTCCTCGGCCTCGTCCTCGGGAAATGTGCCCTCGGCAGGTCAACCCCCCCCCCCCCCCCCCCCCCCCCCCCCCCCCCCCCCCCCCCCAAGGGGGACACATCCCCCGGCGGACACTTTTCCGAGACACATTCAAAGTGTTCGAATAACTCCTAGTCGACGACGATTTTCAACAAACGGCCAATGCAGACATACATAAATCATGTATTTATGATTGCAACATGTTTCACGTCTACGATGTAACTTTCATGTTTTTTCCTGAACCGGACACGTTCCGCTGAACACGGCCTTACCACCAGAGACCTATATCTCTTCCACCGGTGCGCCGCGCGATGCTGCGGATGTTTGCGGCCAGGGCTGAGGGGCTAAGGGGCTAAGGGCCTACGGGATAACGGGAGCCCGACGCCCGCCGCGCGCGAGTCGGGCAAGTAAGATAGCACTTGCACCTATATGCTTCACATACGTCATACATTCAAGCTGCAATCGATTGTGCATTTGGAAGCAGCCTATATGAGACACTGACGGCAATGCTCACCCACTATCCGCGCACCTAACAGCAACGTGCACCCTCAAAGTGCGCGGCATATGCAAAGTTTTCAAAGGACTCTGAAGACAAGGCCGAGAGCACGCCAAATTGATGTCGCATCATATATTACGACCCATATGCAATCAGGAAACATAATAAAGCCTTGAATCACGATTGTGTCATGTTTCCTGCAATCGGCGAGTCCGCGCACCCAGTCTACGCGCACCTATCTTGTTGGCGCACCTGGGTGCGCCAACTCCACCGTAGGCCTAGAAAATGGCACAGCAGTGTGACAGCAGTGTGACAGCACGTGCACAGTCTTCTCTGGCATTCAGCACCAGGGCTTCTAGCAGACACATCATACATGCATGTGCCTATTGCTTTTGCAGGTATTTACGTGGATTGTGTTGGTTTCGTGCAGATTTGAACGGGATCGCCGCTGCCATCACCTCGATTCGACGACGTATTGCCACAAGCACTCGTTTGCTGGACCGCCGTGTGGACGTGCCGGCAAGTCCAGCATGGCGCCATGGACTTTTTCCATTGATGTTTCGCCTTCCTTCCGGATGTGTACATGCTGCACTCCAAACGCGCAGACTGAGCAAGCTGACGGAGACGCGCATGCTCGATACTCTCGATACCTGCAGCTCTGGAAGGCGAGCGGTTGAGCACCGGCGCCACTACAAGAACGACTTGACCAGGGACAAGCTCCCGGGCGAGCGGGTTGACCAGGGACACTGGTGGCTACGGTCTCCTGGTGGCGAGTTCCGGGTTATGCGTCACGCAGCTCGCGTCTGCGTGCCCGGGAGTCGGAATTTCTCATCTTCCGGGCAGACGCGCGTGGTTTGGTCGGGTGCCATCGCCCGGAACAGCATGCTTTCCTGCTCCGGGTCTTTCAATGTGCGACGGCGAGCATCCGAACGCCGGAATAAGTTCAAGTTCACATAACATGCCACCTCGCGGGGCCGTGGTGGTGCACGCCATTTACGCACGCCATTTACACTACCATTAGATGCCGCACACGCGGAGCATTGAAGCTATCTCGACACGCGGAGAGTTGTCTTATGTCTCGGCCAGGCAAATTGTATCGAATTCGTGCACATACATGTTGTCCACGCTGCAACTTCGGATATTCGAGCCCCGCGAAGAGTGTGGCCACCACCATGCCCATTGATACCAGTGACAGCTGCTTTCTTCCTGTATCTTTGTCTCTGTAGACGTAAACTCAAGAGCGTTGTCGTCGTACCCCAGTGCCGCAGCGATCATTGGTCAAGACAAGTATGCCTAAGCTCGACAGGAAATATGCCAATCGATGGGACGTCTCTATTCAACATCGAGTCGCATAATTTTATCTTCAGGAGATGTCTGGTCATGTTAAATTGCATGTAGGAGCGGAGACCGCTCCTGTGCAACCTGGCGGATGGACCAGAAAACATGTGACAGCGAGTTCGAGTGTGCAGGGGAGTCAAGCATGCAGATGTACTGCCTTCTTAGTGCAACATGACGAAGTTGACACTTCACCGCAGGCATGCCTTACTCAGCAACAGATGTCACAAACGCCTCAGCAATGTCCCGAACTTCGACAGGTGTCTCCTCGAGACAGGAGCACCAAGCAGAAGCCATGTTTAGCTCTTGCATGGACACGTGCTGATGGGTACAGGTGTCAGAAAGTCACTCTATCTGTCAGGTCAGACACGCAGTCTTAGGTCAGGTCAGGTAGCCAGCATTCCATACCTGCTGCGCACAGAGGTAGAACCGAGGAATGCGGGAGGAGACAAGGTACAGCTAGTACCGTGAAACAGTAAGGTGAAAGGTTACAGACCTCAGTGTGCACATGCTTATATGCACACTGAACACTCAAGGTCACGGCGGGAAACCCTTGCGGGATCTCTCTCACTACATCGAGACAATCTCGGTTGGCGGCTTACCCCTGCACTGGATCCGCGGATCGTCCGTGCATGGGTGCACCTGTCACCACACTGCTGCCCGCAGGCTCATGCATTGTGACACTCCCCCATAAACCCTGCTAAGTCTCCACTAGCTGGAGTTTATTACGAACTTCTAACAAAGCAGGTCCGGGCAGCACTTTAGTAAACACATCCGCTAACTGATCAACAGTGCCTACCCATGCTACCTTAAGTTCATCCATCTGGACATATTCCCGCACTCGCAAGTGCCGCACACGAATGTGCTTGGATCTGTCAGTGGACACAGCGTTAACAGCCAAGATGTTGGCACTCTTATTGTCACCCCACAGAGTCGGCTTATGTGGGACGAGTTTCAAATCGAGAAGCAATTGCTTCACCCACATCAACTCGTTGGCTGTTGCACTCATCGCAATGAGCTCAGCCTCTGTTGTATCCCCTGCCACTATACTCTGTTTCTTCGAGCGCCAGAGAACACAGTTCCCATACACTCGAAGAACCATACCAGATACACTCTTCAAATCAGCAGAGTTCGCAAAATCTGCATCAGAAAAAGCCTCTAACAGGCACCCATGTCCCACAGAGCCTATAAATTTTATTCCTAAATTCTTTGTGGACTGCAGGTATCTCAGAACGTGTTGCACAGCCAACCAATGTTCCTTCAGACTACTGGACATGTGCCGGGCCAGGGCATGTGCCACGTAGCTGAGGTCAGGTCGTGTCACTCCTGCAATGTACTGGATGCTTCCTACAGCACTCATGAACCTGGAATGCTCAGCAGCACTGGCTTTCTCCAGGTCCGGGTGCTCTTTCACACTCCTCAGTTGTTGCCGCGGCACTAACGGAGTGGGAGACTTTCGACAATCAGACATACTATACTTTTCAAGCAGGCTATGGATTTTGTTTCGCTGTGTCATGGTGATTGTCTTGGCCTTACGATCACGCATGATCTCAGTGCCAAGTGCCCATGCTAGTTCACCCAGGTCTCTGCCTTCGAATTTTGTGAGAATTATGTCGACAAGTTCTTGCAGCCCCGCAGTGCCGCTGAATATGAACAAGTCGTCGACCCACAGAAAAATAAAACAAAGACCAGATGTTCTAACATACAGTCCGGGATCACTTTGTGCGCACACAAATCCCATCTCTGCTAAGACCTTTATTAAAGCTTTATGCCACTCGCGAGCAGCTTGCTTCAGGCCATACAGGGTTTTATGCAATCTCCATACACGTGCTGTCCCGTCAGTGAAGTACGGGGGCTGTTCAACGAACACTTCCTCCTCCAGCTCACCATTCAGAAAAGCACACTGTATATCTATGTGTCTAATTTCTAAATCTGCCTGAGCAGCAACTGACAGCAACACACGAAGTGTCGCATAGCTCCCAACAGGTGACCAAGTCTCAAAAAAGTCTACACCCTCTACCTGAGAAAAACCCCGCGCTACATAGCGTGCCTTGTAGCGCTGAATCTCCCCCGCAGGCCCACGCTTGATCTTGAGCACCCATTTGCCCGAGATAGCCCGTTTGCCCGCAGGCAGATAGCACAACCCGAAGGTTCCGTGCTCACCCAGTGCATCTACCTCCTCCTGCATGGCACGCAGCCATGCATCCCTGTCTGGACCCGCGAGTCCTTCCTTCATAGAAGGCATATCAGGGTCGGAGGAGGCCTTCTGCTTCCTGGCGGCAGCTGCTCGGCGCGACCCACGACGCTGAACATTCTGCTGCTCACCAGACTCCACATGCTGAGGCTTCAGGCCTGCACAGGACACTCCACAGTCAGCCGCGGCTGATGTGTCCTGGCTGCAAGCTGAAACTTCAATAGCAGCAACAACTGTTTCACTACTAGCATTAGAGCCCGCAGGCTCATTCATATGCACAGCTGCTACATCCGCAGCCAATGGAACAAGGCGTCTGCGTACAAGAGGATTGATTTTAATGCGGGGCAAGGCGGCTGGAATGGCCCTCACCTCGTCAGGCAAATCAACCCCGACAGCGGCTGAGGGGTCCGGGCCCTCTCCCCCTAATTCGGACCCGGTCTCCACCTCATCTGGCTCATCCTCCCAGAAGGGCCTCGGCGCCTCTGCTCCTCGCAGGGGCGGAGCAACTGCCCCCGCGCCAGATGCTGAGGCCGCAGCCGAATTACTCCCTGAGCGGACCCGCTGAGCCTCCAGATTCTGATGAGCCGCAGCTCTTTCATCATCTGAGACGGTGTAGTCCATGCGTTGTTCGTCATCGTCGTCATAGACGCCAGGACCATCACTGTCCATGTCGTCGTCCGATTCACTCGCAGACACAGGAACGGGGAACGCAACGTCTACACCTGGGTCGTGCAATGCAGCAGCACGTGTGGGCACATAACGAGTTGTGCGCGAGGGACCAGCCTCCAAATGACGCAGTTCACCACGTGCACGGGGAGGGGGGATGACGTCAGGATGGGCTGCAGCCCTGGACATCGCATGTTCGAATGCAAGCGCGAGTGGAAGCGTCATACCGTAAGTTTAGTTGGGCGAAATGTTAAGTATGTGTGCGGAGTACTTAGCACATGACGCCTGAGATCTGGGATCACACCTGCATGGTCAGTATCTGAGTCAGATACTTGAACCATGACCTTGTTCGACCTATACAGAGAGCTGGAATGTGTCTTCTCATTCGCGGGTGTCAGAAAAGCTATCATACGTGCAGGTCAGGACGCGCAGTCCTTGTTCAGGTCAGGTCAGGACAGCCAACATCTCATACCTGCTGCGCACAGAGGTAGAACCGAGAGATGTTGAAGGGAAGTGCTAGTACCGGGAAACAGTAAAGAGAATGGTTACAGATCTCAGCGTGCACATGCTTATATGCACACTGAACACTCAAGGTTACGGCGGGAAACCCTCGCAGGATCTCTCTCACTACATCGAGACAATCTAGGCTGGCGGCTTACCCCTGCACTGGATCCGCGGATCGTCCGTGCATGGGTGCACCTGTCACCACACTGCTGCCCGCAGGCTCATGCATTGTGACACTCCCCCATAAACCCTGCTACGTCTCCACTAGCTGGAGTTTATTACGAACTTCTTGCAAGGCAGGTCCGGGCAGCACTTTAGTAAACACATCCGCTAACTGATCAACAGTGCCTACCCATGCTACCTTAAGTTCGTCCATCTGGACATATTCCCGCACTCGCAAGTGCCGCACACGAATGTGCTTGGATCTGTCAGTGGACACAGCATTAACAGCCAATATGTTGGCACTCTTATTGTCACCCCACAGAGTCGGCTTATGTGGGACGAGTTTCAAATCGAGAAGCAACTGCTTCACCCACATCAACTCGTTGGCTGTTGCACTCATCGCAATGAGTTCAGCCTCTGTTGTATCCCCAGCCACTATACTCTGCTTCTTCGAACGCCAGAGAACACAGTTCCCATACACCCGAATAACCATACCAGACACGCTTTTCAGATCAGCAGAGTTCGCAAAATCTGCATCCGAATAAGCCTCTAACAAACACCCGTGTCCCTCAGAGCCTATAAATTTTATTCCTAAATTCTTTGTGGACTGCAGGTATCTCAGAACATGTTGCACGGCAGACCAATGTTCCTTTAGACTACTAGACATGTGCCGGGCCAGGGCATGTGCCACATAGCTCAGGTCAGGTCGTGTCACTCCTGCAATATACTGGATGCTTCCTACAACACTCATGAACCTGGAATGCTCAGCAGCACTGGCTTTTTCCAGGTCAGGATGCTCTTTCGCACTCCTTAGTTGTTGCCGCGGCACTAAGGGAGTGGGAGACTTGCGACAGTCAGACATACTGTACTTTTCAAGCAAGTTTCGAATTTTGTTTCGTTGTGTCATGATGATTGTTTTGGCCTTGCGATCACGCATGATCTCTGTGCCAAGTGCCCATGCAAGTTCACCTAAATCTCTGCCCTCAAATTTTGTGAGAATGATGTCGACAAGTTCTTGTAACCCCGCAGAGCTACTAAATATGAACAAGTCATCGACCCATAAGAAAATAAAGCAGCGACCAGATGTTCTGACATACAGTCCGGGATCACTTTGTGCGCACACAAATCCCATCTCAGCCAAGACCTTTATTAAAGCTTTATGCCACTCGCGAGCAGCTTGCTTCAGGCCATACAGGGTTTTATGCAATCTCCAGACACGTGCTGTCCCGTCAGTGAAGAACGGGGGCTGTTCAACGAACACTTCTTCTTCTAGCTCGCCATTCAGAAAAGCGCACTGAATGTCTATGTGCCTAATCTCTAAGTCTTCCTGAGCAGCAACTGACAGCAACACACGCAGTGTCGCATAACTACCGACAGGAGACCAAGTCTCAAAAAAGTCTACACCTTCTACCTGAGAAAAACCACGAGCTACATATCGTGCCTTATACCGCTGAACCTCGCCAGCAGGCCCACGCTTGATCTTGAGCACCCATTTGCCCGAGATAGCCCGTTTGCCCGCAGGCAGATAGCACAACCCGAAGGTTCCGTGCTCACCCAGTGCATCTACCTCCTCCTGCATGGCACGCAGCCATGCATCCCTGTCAGCACTCGCGAGCGCTTCCTTCAAAGAAGGCATATCAGGGTCGGAGGCCTTCTGCTTCCTGGCGGCAGCTGCTCTGCGCGACCCACGACGCTGAGCATTCTGCTGCTCACCAGACTCCACATGCTGAGGCTTCAGGCCTGCACAGGACACTCCACAGTCAGCCGCGGCTGATGTGTCCTGATCGCAAGCTGAAGCATCCATAGCAACTACAACTGTTTCACTACTAGCAATGTCAGAGCCCGCAGGCTCATGCATTTGTACAGCTGCTACATCCGCAGCCAATGGAACAAGGCGTCTGCGTACAAGAGGATTGATTTTAATACGAGGTAAGGCAGCTGGAATGGCCCTCACCTCGTCAGGCAAATCAACCCCAACCGCGGCTGAGGGGTCCGGATCCTCTCCCCCTAATTCGGACCCGGTCTCCACCTCATCTGGCTCATCCTCCCAGAAGGGCCTCGGCGCCTCAGCTCCTCGCAAGGGCTGAGCAACTGCCCCCGCGCCAGATGCTGAGGCCGCTGCCGAATTACTCCCAGAGCGGACCCGCTGAGCCTCCAGATTCTGATGAGCCGCAGCTCCTTCATCATCTGAGACGGTGTAGTCCATGCGCTGTTCGTCATCGTCGTCATAGATGCCAGGACTGTCATCATCGGACGGATCCTCCATGTCGTCATCAGACGCACTGACAGACATTCGAATGGGGAGCGCAACTTCTACACCAGGGTCGTGCAACACAGCATTGCGCGTAACAACATACCGCGCGGTGCGAGAGGGCGTGGCGACAGGATGATACACTTCGCCGGGAACACGAGGGGGAGCAGGGACGGCAGGTTGAGCAGCAGCTCTGGACATTGCACGCGTGCGATGCAAAGCTGTTCTGGCTATTTCCGGCGTTGCCCTAGCAGGGTCACGTCGGATAATCTCCGCAGAGGAGCCAGCTCCAAATCGTGGAGAGTACGCAGTAGGATCAGGGTCAGGGTTGTCCTGCCGGAATGTCATTTCCATGACAGGAACCCTACCATGGCCAGGGGGGGTGTGAAGCTGGTCACGCAGACGGCGCAACACTCCCCCATCATACGTGTGCTCTGCCGCGAAAGGAGGCACATCTGCGTCAGTCACACGCTCACCCTCATCGTCCCCCTCGAAAGCAACCGTATAGGAGTTCGCAAACTCCTCAGGTTCCCTCTTGTCCACAACGGCGGACGCATCGTACTTGCGTACGTGCCGGATCATCTGATCCGCAGTGCACATCACCTGACGCACAACAAAAACCCTACCCCCAGGAACGTCCTGGGCGTACACACGCTGCATGCTGGGGCCCAACCCAGCCCCGACCCAGTATGCAGGCACACCCCGCGGGGACAACTTCCGCAGCTTGTCATCCCTAGGGTATGCATACACTTCAACCCCCCATGGACGCTGCTGCCGCAGCAGATCTTGGAACACCTCAACGGAGGTGTCTCGGAAAAAGGCCATATAAGGAATGATATCCTTATCACAAGACCGCACTAAAAACTCATCTAATTCTGTCGTCGCAAGCAACTTGTACTTGCGTTTCTCCTCATCCCTCAACTTATCGCGCTCGGCCTTTTTCATGCGCTTACCTTTCCCCAGGCTCTTCTCAGCTTCGTCAACGTCCGCAGACGCATTGACAGCATGCTGAGCTTTCAGGCCCTTGAGGATGCTCGCCAGTTTGTCATGGTACAATGCCGATGATGGCGTGAGATTGTGACCATGGACAACGCTGGCGAGGCATTCTATCCACAGGAACAGAGGCAGGCCGCTCGCGAGCAGCACAGCACGGAGTGACTCAAAGGCCACTCCGATCCTCCTCTCGATCATGCCATTACAGCGATGAGCGGCTGTGGGGGTCAAGCGGTGAGTGATGCCACGACGCTGGAGGTAGAGCTTTAAGGCCGCGACCATAAACTCTCCCCCTTTGTCGGTGTGTAGGATGCGCACACCCGGTTCACCTGGCTTCACCACATTCACCCGAATGCGTTCGATAATATAAGAGATCATGGCCGCAGCCTCACTCTTTTTGCGCAGACCTACCACGAAAGTATAACGGGTAAAGGCACACATCACAAACAAAACATATTTCACACCACCAATTCCTACCGGAGAGACAGGACCAGCTAAATCGGCGTGCATTTGCTCACCAGGCCACTTGGCCTGACCCATGAGCTCACGATCATTGGCAGAAAACTTGCCCGCAGGCACTTTGCCAATTCTGCAGCCGTGACATCGATTCCCTAGTGGCTCGGAATCGACATCCAAATTCAAATGACCATAAAAGTCACTGTTAGACTGCATGCGCTTGAGGACCCAATTTGACTGGTGGAAAGACAAATGTGCTATAAAAGCAGGTTCCAGCAAGTATGCATCATATGGGACCTCAGCTCCCCCAGCATTGGGTCGCTTCAGGTCAACGGCCGCAACCGCCACATGATGCCACTGCTGTTGATCCTCAATAACTGAGGTCGGACTGCTCTGGTTAGACCAGACTACCCCCCTATTGACAGGCGCACCGACGAGAATGGGTTTCGTATCTACCGCCATTTTAAAGGCAAAAACAGGATGACCGTCTACATCTAGTTCCTGAAATTTGACGTTATCCTCTACGCCGGTAGCCATATCACCCAGACCAGGGACATATAATACATTCCTACGCGTGTCTAGGAACATTTGCTCTGATCTAAGACCCATCGTGCTGAGCAAGTTGTACGGACATTCAGGAGCATAGTAAACACCAGGGATTTCCACATCCAGTGGGTGCGTGTTCCCATGCTTGTCCACATAAGCACCCAGGTTCACCTGAATGGTTCCCCTACCCATGATAGAAAGCTGCCCTGGTCCCGCGAGATTGGCAACTTTCTGACACGGGCCGTACTCAGTGAACATTTCCCGATTTCCTACTATATGCATGTCCGACCCACTATCAACAATTATGTTCCACGGCATGGACGCGTCCGGCTGTGGATACTTGGCAGGCATTTCAATAGTGCAAACATCTCTGGCCGCAGCCTGTTTGCGTTGGGGGCAGTTCGCACGCAAATGTCCCTTCTTCTTGCAGAAGAAACAGGTCCTGGTCTCCTCGCGAGGAGCCTGGCCAGCTGCGAGAGCAGCGACCACAGGGCCGTCACCACGGTGCTGCTTGCGCCAGCCATGGCCTGGTTTGCCCGCGGGCGCCCCAGACCTAGCCTGCAGCGACCGCTGTTGTTTGAGCAAATCGGCATGCTCAGTCAAACGGGCTATTATCACATGAGGGGAGGAGTGTTGAACTTCGCCGCGCACAGCGTTGAACTCTTCCCCCACCTCTAACAGTTTCAATCGAAGCCATCGCTGGCCCACATCGGCACCTAGTGCCTCCAGTTGAGTGTACACACTCATCACCTCACCACAATATGTCGCGACATCTTTATTGTGTTGTGACAAAGAATTGAAACGACTCCACAGTCTGTGGATCTCGGCTTCAGTGCTAGGTCTGTACTTGGCAGTCAAGTAAGACCATGCTTCACACAAATGTGACATGCGATAGACAGTCGTCCTATCCGCGTCAGGCAAAGACATTAGGACCTGTGTCCTCGCCCTAGCATGAACACGCTGTTCGTCCGCAGACGGTGCGTGCTGCAACAAATGATCTAACTCGAACTGACCTAACCACAAAAAGACTTTCTGTTCGTACGCAACGAAACTTTCAGTCTTGTAATTCCAGTCAGGCAATTTCCCTTTAGTCAAATCAGGTTCGCTACGTCCGCGAGATGCGCGCAGCGCCTCGGTTAACGTCTCGAGTGATATGAGTGACTCAGCGTGACCAAGATCGTCCACAGCATGAGAGGAAAAAGGCACCTGTTGACTGCTCTGCCCAGTGTGGGAAGAGGGTCGTGGCCGGACAATTCGGCCGCCCCGGAGCAACATACCCGCAGGCTGTTCTCCGACAGGGAGCTGCTGGTCAGCGTCCCTGTCGACGAGAGGCTGCTGGTCAGCATCATCACGCCTCTCTTCGCGAAGAGAGTCGGCGTTGGAGTTTGCGTTCGAGAGAGACATCCTGCATCAGGACAGATGGTTGTTTGTCGCGCGCAGCAACTAACCAGTGGGATTGCTCGCAAGCAAACAGGTTGAGAAAACAAACGAACGCGTTCGCTCTTCTCAGCGCTGATAATTAAAACAAGCTTCTCGAATTGTGTCTAACAACAATATGCTACGAGAGAGCTAAATGATTCCTGCGCTTTTGACCGCAGTCTGAGCGCCGGCGGAACAGTGGAATGCCCGCCGTGTCTGCGCGCAGACATTGGCCGACGGCTTTCCTGAACAAGACCATAAACAGACATAACGCTAACATCACCGATACCATGTCAGAAAAGCTATCATACGTGCAGGTCAGGACGCGCAGTCCTTGTTCAGGTCAGGTCAGGACAGCCAACATCTCATACCTGCTGCGCACAGAGGTAGAACCGAGAGATGTTGAAGGGAAGTGCTAGTACCGGGAAACAGTAAAGAGAATGGTTACAGATCTCAGCGTGCACATGCTTATATGCACACTGAACACTCAAGGTTACGGCGGGAAACCCTCGCAGGATCTCTCTCACTACATCGAGACAATCTAGGCTGGCGGCTTACCCCTGCACTGGATCCGCGGATCGTCCGTGCATGGGTGCACCTGTCACCACACTGCTGCCCGCAGGCTCATGCATTGTGACAGCGGGCTGGTGACTGCCACGTGTCACCCCGTGCGTGCATTCGCATGTGCACCTGCCTTGTGCGCTACGAGGCACTTTCACAACACCTCCCCCCTTCACGGGAGCGAGCGTGTGCGAGCTCATGAGGCACATGTGGAAGTTCTCTCGGAGCGCGTCGAGTGTTTGGAATGTCCTGTGGGAAGTTGTGCACACGAGGGGTCATGTTAGAGCGATCGCAGGCGTCATGTGGTGCTTACGTTATGATGGGCCCATGTGATCGTGGTTACTCACCGATACCTGTTCGAATGCAAGCGCGAGTGGAAGCGTCATACCGTAAGTTTAGTTGGGCGAAATGTTAAGTATGTGTGCGGAGTACTTAGCACATGACGCCTGAGATCTGGGATCACACCTGCATGGTCAGTATCTGAGTCAGATACTTGAACCATGACCTTGTTCGACCTATACAGAGAGCTGGAATGTGTCTTCTCATTCGCGGGCTGGTGACTGCCACGTGTCACCCCGTGCGTGCATTCGCATGTGCACCTGCCTTGTGCGCTACGAGGCACTTTCACAACATCGCACGCGTGCGATGCAGAGCTGCTCTGGCCATTTCTGGTGTGTCCCGAGCAGGGTCACGCCGAATTATCTCCGCAGAGTCGCCATACCCAAGCCGAGGTGAATATGCCGTGGGGTTTGGCTCCGGGTTGTCTTGCCGGAACGTCATGTCCATGACAGGAACCCTACCGTGCCCAGGGGGGGTGTGGAGCTGGTCACGCAGACGGCGCAGCACTCCCCCATCATATGTGTGGTCAGACAGGAAATCAGGAACATCGCTGTCTGTCACACGTTCACCCTCGTTATCCCCCTCAAAGACAACCGTGTAGGAGTTCGCGAACTCCGCAGGTTCTCTCTTGTCCACAACGGCGGACGCATCGTACTTTCGTACGTGGCGGATCATCTGATCCGCAGTGCACATGATCTGGCGCACAACAAACACCCTACCCCCAGGAACATCCTGGGCGTACACACGCTGCATGCTGGGGCCCAGCCCAGCCCCGACCCAATGTGCTAACACACCCCTAGGGGACAACTTCCGCAGCTTGTCATCCCTGGGATATGCATACACCTCAACCCCCCATGGACGCTGCTGCTGCAGCAAATCCTGGAACACCTCAACGGAGGTGTCCCTGAAAAAAGACATATAAGGAATTATATCCTTATCACACGACCGCACTAGAAACTCATCTAACTCAGTACTTGCAAGCAATTTATACTTGCGTTGCTCCTCCTCTTTCAACTTGTCGCGCTCGGCCTTTTCCATGCGCTTTCCTTGACCCTTTTCAGCCTCAGCCACATCCGCCGCAGCGTTTATGGCCATCTGAGCTTTCTGGGATTTCAGGATACGTGCCAGCTTGTCATGGTACAGCGCCGAACACGGCGTCAGATTGTGACCATGGACAACACTGGCAAGGCATTCAATCCACAGGAACAGAGGGAGGCCACTCGCAAGCAGCACAGCACGGAGTGCCTCAAAGGCGACTCCTATCCTCCGCTCGATCATGCCATTACAGCGATGATCAGCTGTGGGGGTAGTGCGGTGAGTGATGCCGCGACGTTGGAGGTAGAGCTTTAAGGCCTCGACCATAAACTCTCCCCCTTTGTCAGTGTGAAGGATGCGCACACCCGGTTCACCTGGCTTCACCACATTTACCCTAATGCGCTCTATGATATAAGAGATCATGGCCGCAGCCTCACTCTTTTTGCGCAGACCGACCACGAAAGTATAACGAGTAAAAGCACACATCACAAACAAGACATATTTCACACCTCCAATTCCTACTGGAGTGACAGGACCAGCTAGATCGGCATGCAGTTGCTCGCCAGGGTATTTCGCCTGGCCCATGAGCTCACGGTCATTGGCAGAGAATTTACCCGCAGGTACTTTGCCAATTCTGCAGCCATGACATCTATTTCCGAAAGGTTCGGAATCGACACTCAAATTCAAACCACCATAAAACTCAGCGTTCGACTGCATACGCTTGAGCACCCAGTTCGACTGGTGAAAAGACAAATGTGCGATAAAAGCAGGGTTCAGCAAATACGCATCATGTGGGACCTCGGCCCCCCCAGCATTGGGGCGCGCAAGATCAACAGCCGCAACTGCCACATGATGCCATTGTTGCTGGTCCGCGACCATGCAGGTCGGACTGCTCTGGTTAGACCAGACCACCCCCCTATTGACAGGCCCACCGACGAGAATGGGCTTAGTTTCCACAGCCATTTTGAACGCAAACACAGGGTGACCATCAACATCTAGTTCCTGACATTTGACGTCATCTTCTACGTCGGTGGCCATGTCACCAAGACCCGGGACATACAACACATTTCTACGCGTGTCTAGGAACATTTGCTCGCGTCTAAGACACATTGTACTAAGCAGGTTGTACGGACATTCGGGAGCATAGTATACACCAGGGATCTCGACATCTAACGGATGATTTTGACCATGCTTATCCACGTAAGTACCCAGGTTCACCAAAATGGTTCCCCTGTCCATGATAGAAAGCTGCCCAGGTCCCGCGAGATTGGCAACTTTCTGACACGGACCGTACTCAGTGAACATTTCACGATTCCCTACTATGTGCATGTCCGACCCACTATCTACAATAATGTTCCATGGCAGAGACGCGTCAGGCATTGGATATTGCTCAGGCATCTCAACCGCACACACATCTTTGGCCGCAGCCTGTTTGCGTTGGGGGCAGTTCGCACGCAAATGTCCTTTCTTCTTGCAGAAGAAACAGGTCCTGGTCTCCTCGCGAGGAGCCTGGCCAGCCCCAAGAGCGGCGACCACAGGACCATCACCACGGGGTTGCTTTCGCCAGCCTTGGCCTGGTTTGCCCGCGGGCGCCCCAGACCTAGCCTGCAGCTGCCGCTGTTGCTTCAGCAAATCGGCGTGTTCGGTCAAACGTGAAATTATGACATGAGAAGAGGAGTGAAGAACTTCGCCGCGCACGGCATTGAACTCCTCCCCCACCTCTAACAGTTTGAGTCTGAGCCATCGCTGGCCCACATCGGCACCTAGTGCCTCCAGTTGAGTGTACACACTCATAACATCACCACAATAAGATGCGACATCTCTATTGTTCTGTGACAAAGAATTAAACCGGCTCCACAACCTGTGGATCTCGGCTTCGGTGCTGGGCCTATACTTTGCAGTAAGGTAGGCCCAGGCCTCGCACAAATGCGACATTCGATAGACAGTCGTTCTATCAGCGTCAGGCAAAGACATAAGGACCTGTGTCCTCGCCCTAGCATGAACACGCTGTTCGTCCGCAGACGGTGCGTGCTGCAACAGATGGTCTAGCTCGTATTGCCCTAACCACAAAAAGACTTTCTGTTCGTACGCAACGAAACTTTCGGTCTTATGATTCCACTCAGGCAGTTTTCCCTTTGTCAAATCAGGCTCGTTACGTCCCCGAGACGCTCGCAGCGCTTCGGTCAACGTTTCAAGCGTGATAAACGATTCAGCGTGACTTGAATCATTCACGACATGAGAAGGATTGGGCACCTGCTGACTGCTGTGCCCAGTCTGAGCGGAAGAGCGTGGCCGGACCACTCGTCCATCACGGAGCAGCATGCCCTCGGGCTGCTCTCCACCAGGGAGCTGCTGGTGAGCGCCCCTGTCGACAATAGGCTGCTGATCAGCCTCGCCGCGATTCTCCTCGCGAGAAGAGTTTGAAGCTGAGCGGTTGGATTGATACATCCTACAGTAGAACGGGCGGTTGTGCGTCGCGCGCAGCAACGAAGCAAAGGTTTGGCTCGCAAGCCGTCGGATTGGAAAAATAAGCGAACGCATTCGCTTTTCTCAGCGCTAATCATTTGAAACAGCTGCTCGAATTGTATCTGATAACAATATGCCACGAGACAGTTAATGATATCTGCGCTTATTGACCGCAGTCTAAGCGCCGACAGAACAGTGGAATGCCCCGCCGAGTCTGCGCACAGACATTGGCCGATGACTTCCTGAACAAGACCATACAAAGACATAACGTAAACGATCACCGATACCATGTCAGAAAGTCACTCTATCTGTCAGGTCAGACACGCAGTCTTAGGTCAGGTCAGGTAGCCAGCATTCCATACCTGCTGCGCACAGAGGTAGAACCGAGGAATGCGGGAGGAGACAGGGTACAGCTAGTACCGTGAAACAGTAAGGTGAAAGGTTACAGATCTCAGTGTGCACATGCTTATATGCACACTGAACACTCAAGGTCACGGCGGGAAACCCTTGCGGGATCTCTCTCACTACATCGAGACAATCTCGGTTGGCGGCTTACCCCTGCACTGGATCCGCGGATCGTCCGTGCATGGGTGCACCTGTCACCACACTGCTGCCCGCAGGCTCATGCATTGTGACAACAGGTGCCTTCACGAATGATTAGCTTCTGCTTCAGTACACTACAGCCTGGCCGACAACCTACAGCTGGCCCGCCATACTAGGTATGCTTCTGCAAAAGATGTGTTGCACGCAGTCAACACTGGCGCTGACATGAGGCTGACAGTGTACGGCTGCTTCAAGACATGAGGATTGGTGCAGGGCAACGGCTGCATGAGCAGTCTGGCAAATGAGAAGCCTGAGGTAGCAGATGCAGCCACCATTGGCCTGCCACCACAAGCTGAAGGTGAGGATTACTCCCGCCTGTGATGCAATTTTCAGCAGTTGTGCACTATGATGAGCACGATGGCACGTCGTGGTGACTGCTATGCCTCTGAAAGCATCCCATTTGCAGGCAACAGCTGGATACGGCACGACAACAACGTCTTTGAACACAAGCAACCGTCTGCTGGTCGTAATAGGAGTCAAGTAGAAGAAGAGAGAGTTTCGCCCATAGTTGTCTCTGCCTGATTTACGTTTCATGCTGATCCGCCTACAAAGCGCAGGCCTGGTTGCCGGATGCCGGCCCTCGTATACCAGAGCTTGTGCAGAGCGGCAACCATTGCGCCATGGCGACGATATGTGATGTGACAAAGTTGTAGAGCTGATGGGGATTCCCGGTAGGCGATTGGTGGCATACTGCCACTTCGCAGCGGCGATGGGTGATCGGCGCGACACGAGCTGTAATTTGTCTGTGATCATACCAATACTTAATGATGCATGTATGCGACGCTACACGATGAAATGATGCATCCTGTGTGATTTCCGCTCCCCGTCGGCATTACCCGGAAGCCCAATTACCATGGACAGAGCAAAAACCCACCCGCAACGACTTCCGGGCAACGCGATCCGTCCACAGAAGACGATACAGAGACGCAGAAGAGGAGAAACATCAAACTTTAGTTACATTATTAAGATGTACCCCGTTTCTGGCGCGAGCGGAGACTCGTCGAGCGAGGGGCATGCCTGATGTGCGTCCTGGGAAAGCTCGATCCAAGTCGGCCTCGCCAGAACGCGCCCGGCTCGACATACAGCGAAGGCGAGACGACACACTTGGGAACAACAATGATCTGTAGTGTGTCCATGGGCGCAGCGTAGACCGATATACGCGATAACAAAGGTGACGAAAGGAAGGCAGTGAGCACCACAGCCGGGAATCGCGCGTCGCATGAGGGGCCAAGCGCCATATGATACACCTGTGGCTATTCCGAAGCCATTAAAATGCAGATATTTGACTATGTGCAGCCTATACGAGCGTTATTGACGCCCAGGTTTATCATCCTATCAGCCACGAGATGGACTGAACGATACTTACAACCGGCGAAGACAGCGACTTCCACGTTTGATCACGCGAAATCGACAGACACCAAGCGCGGGATAGACTTGACTGTCATTGGGTACGAAGAATCTAGTGATTCGTAGGCGGTGACGGATCTGGGAACCAGCTCACCTGCGTGTCCCCATGCTCAACAGAGTCTCACAATGCCGCCAACGCACTCGTGCCAGGCAAACAGAACGTAAATCGGTAGATAAATTGTCTCTACGTCGACGGACGACGCCGGCGCATGCTAATCACGAACATCGAGGACCGAAGCAGGTGGCATGCACACACAAACAGACGCTCCTGACAATCCACATGCATCACCCAGAACGCGCAGGCCCGTACCGGACACCCGCAGATACACATAGGTACAACATATCGCACGATCGGCGACCACGGTAGTCGCAACATAGCTATTCGAGTGGCGCTGAAGTCGCGCTCGATCACCCGGGAGAGCTCACCAAACAGCCCTCCGAGTGCCTGTCACTGGTCAAGTCATTCTTGTAGTGCGGCAGCAGGGCAGGCTTGATGTGAAGGTATGTATGTTCTCGAGCGTGACACGGCGGGGTACCTCTGTTGACGTCCCTTTGCACGATGCATGATGCGGGGAAGCACCAGCAAGCAGCTACTGGTCCTCCCTGTTCCACATGACGTACGATTCACAGCCAAATGCTGATCGTGTGACGACATCCCAGAGCTGGCTCGCGGTACGATCAATTACCGGGAGCTGGTCAGTCACATGGCTCTGTCGGTGGCTTGTGTGGAGCGGAGGGGACTGTCTGTCGCGGAGGCAACACTGCGCGTGGTCAAACTGTGGCGTGGGGGAGCAGCGCACGTGCGGACAAATCCAGCAGTCCGCCGCACTGCGTCGCCAGCACTACTGGGAATGGGCTGCGGGATCCCACGAGATTTGAAGCCATTTTGAACAGGCTTTCTACCGCCTGTGGGATACCTCACAGTAGCGTTGCCTGCCCGGGGATCTTTCCGGTGACCAACGACAGCATCTTTGCACGGGAAACAGCATTGTATATCACATGGCAGGTACTGCGCTTTTGTGTTGGTCCCGCATCCTTATTTTGTGGTAGTTTGTATTGTTTGTGTAAGGGTAGCAACTGTGCAGGTTCGATGTGCACCACCTCCGTGCAGCGCGGTTGCCAATCGGCATGCGGTATGCTTCCTCGTCAATGAGTTTCAAGCTCAACTTTATCGCTGAACAGCGTGATGTTTGTACGCATGCTTGCGTAAAATCAGGCCACCCTGCAGGCACCAGGGCAGTGGCGCGAACGCGGCGACCAACGGTGCGGCAACGCTGGTTCGGACAATTATAGTAGAGCTGGCAAAGTTGAAGGGCCTTTACAGCCTGGAAAAGCTGGCACACTGGCCCTACATTTCGCATTTCACGCTTGTTTGTTGCTTTTTGCGGACAGGTGCAAGCAAGCATGACCACGGCACGAAAATGCTCCGCAATCTCGAGATGCAGGATGGGGAATGACTCGACATTGTAGGGGCTCATGTTGCTGGGGATCGTCATCGGTGTTGCGGGAATATACGCATATCTCCTCCCTAGGTGTCTGAGCCATGTGCAGCATCCGTATCGTTGTGTAGCTGTGGCCCTGGGCAAGCCTCCGCTCATGACAGTAGCCTGCTCAGCCTCCTCGTCCCAGAGATAGGAATACAGCACCTGTATGCTGCGTGCTCGTGTGATTTCGTGTGATTTGTGTGGATCCGCCAGCATGATGGGGGACACAGTCTCAGCAGAAACTGTAGCATGCAGGCTTCCCGCCGCTGCTCAATCCGAGCTGTTGCTGAGAACGCGCCACCAAAGATGACCATGTCCTCCGGTGGCGGTGGCAAGCGTGTCATGATTGTGGGTGTGCCCCCCTCTGACAGACGCCTCACAGTGAGGCCTCACACTGCCTCACAGCCTCACAGGCAGCACCGCCATCGACATGCTCCTGTGTGGCTGCTCTGCCTGGCATGCCCGCAGCTAGGCTCTGCCACTTTCCAGTGTAACCACCCGACTGATGTCTCCAGCAGCAGCACTCCGCCTCATCCTGAAGCAGTCCTCTCCGCCCCAGTGCAGCAGGCTCCCCCTGTACTTTCACCAAGTATTTGTCGCCCTCCCCATGCACATCGTCGACCAACAGGCCCGTCTGCAGACACCGGTGTTTCCCCACATTTGCTCGATAGGCATACACACGCACACGCACGCTCCCCATGCAATCGCTCCACCACAGCCCCGGATACTCTTCCCCCACCGCACTGCGCAAATCGCCACATGCCCCCACACCCTGGGGCACACAAACGAGCGAGCATCCCCCCCCCCCCCCCCCCCCCCCCCCCCCCCCCCCGCGCCGCTGCGGCCTGCGCCATGCGCTGCCGGTTGCGGTGCGGCCGAGTGATTAGGGCCGTATCCAACAAGCCGCCTGGCCCATGGCCGCCCCCCTCACCGGGCCCGCCCCACGCGGCGCTCGGCAAACCCGAGGCGGCGGTGTGCAGGTGGCGACGGCTACTGCGGCTGGGCGCAGTCGCTGCACCTCTCGGCGCGGGGGTACGACGTCATGATCGTGGACAACCTCGCGCGCCGCGGCTACGACGCGCAGCTCGGCATGGACACGCTGACGCCGATCACGAGCGCCCACGAGCGTGTGCGCACATGGGCTGAGGTGTCGGGCAAGGAGGTCAAGCTCGAGATCGGCGACGTCTGCGACTGGGAGTTCCTCTCGCAGGCGCGGCCCTCCCGGCTGTGCATGATCCCACTGGTCCAGCATGCTCGACGCGCGCGGCCCACCTCTGTAGAGTGCCTTGTAGCTCTCTCTGTCGCTTGCGCTGTGGGCCGCTGCCGGCTGTGTTGCGCAACCATGCAGATGCAATGCTGCGTGTGACCCCGCCCTTGCCTTGCCTTCTGTTCGACCACATCTCGCGACCTTGTACGGTCAACGCACGGCACATCTCCCCGGTCTGCCATCCAGAGACCCCAGACTCTGTGGCACGCACGCATGCACACCCGCCCCGCTGCCCCTCCAGTGAATCGCGACCACAGCCTCCTGCCATTGCCGTGTTATGACCCTCTGCTGCTGACGGACGTCGACGGTCGTGGCACTCTGCTGCGTGGGAATGAGAGCGAGAGATCACAGGAACCAGCGCGTGCGAAGGGCAGCCGCAGGCGTGGAGCGTGCGCGCATGTGCAGGTGTTCCAGGAGTTTGAGCCGGAGGCCGTCGTGCACTTTGGGGAGCAGCGGTCGGCGCCGTACTCGATGATCGACCGCCAGCGCTCGATCTACACGCAGACGAACAACGTCATGGGCAGCATCAACCTGCTGTACGCGATCAAGGAGTTTGCGCCGGACTGCCACATGGTGAAGCTCGGCACGATGGGCGAGTACGGCACGCCCAACATCGACATCGAGGAGGGCTACATCACCATCGAACACAACGGCCGCTCCGGTGCGTCGCCCGTGGCCGCGTGTGTGGCACTGCCTGGTGTCCCGGGCGCCAGTGGGTTTGTTGTTGTGCACCGCCACGTGTGGACTACGTTGCACGAGCTTGGGCCAGTGCATGGCACAGAAGCAAGCGGACTGCAAGGCCGCCACGCGGGGCTGCGGGGCATCATGCGTCGCTGTAGGATCGATTTCTGCTGTCCCTGCATGGGGCGCTGTCGTTCTCACTGTGGCCACATCATGAGCACACACGGCGGCGGCTCCCGTGCGCCGCGTCTACGGCACTGCTTGGTGCAAGCGGAAGGTGTCACCGCGGGGCACAGCCGCGCGTGCTGTGGGGCTGGCATGATGTGGCCAGCCTATCTAGCATGCGCGGCCTTTAAACGGTAGCCCGCTCACTCTATCCACCCGATGCGTGCGCTGCAGACACGCTGCCGTACCCAAAGCAGGGCGGCTCGTTCTACCACCTCTCCAAGATCCACGACAGCCACAACATGCTGTTCTGCACCAAGGCGTGGGACATCGCGGCGACGGACCTCAACCAGGGGGTCGTGTACGGCGTCAAGACGGATGAGACCGTGGCACACCCCGCGCTCATCAACCGCTACGACTACGACGGCATTTTCGGCACCGCCCTCAACCGCTTCGTCGTGCAGGCGCGCGCCCCCCCCCCCCCCCCCCCCCCCCCCCCCTCGCCATGCCCCTGCCCCTGCTACTACTGCTGTGTTCCTTTCTCCCATTGTTCCAACCAGACAAACACTGCTGTTGCTGTTTGACAAGCTCCCAGGCTCGCGCGATCTCATGGCAGAGCACCAAAGCAATGCAACATGCTGTGCAATACTTTGCTGCTGTGGTGGGTGTGTGGGAGCTCTGGCGTGCGGCCTCCATGGGGGATTTGTGTTGAGGAACTGGCCCGAGGCTTTACGCTCTGCGTGTGCCATGCGCGGTGCCAGTGTGCATTGTTCGGAGCGCAGGGGCTGCTGCCAGACTGTGAGGGGTCCGCTCTCCGCCCGCCGGCGAGATTCTGCGGGGGGGGCTGGCCGCGTCGATGACTGTGCCTCACGATCACGCGCCTCTGGCATGTAACAGCGGTGAGGGGCTCTCAGTATGCAGTCGCTATTGCGCCATGCGTGGCCCACCCGTGGCTCACCCCTGCTCAGAGTCCAACATGGCACAGGTGGTGCTGCGCAGCTACACCGCACAGCCAGATTCGTGACCTTCAGGATGTCTGCATCATGCCGTTCAGCACGCCTCCTCCAGGCTGCTCACCAGGCCAGGCCTGCGTGCGACAGAGAGGCACGCACAGGCGTGCGGGGGTGCTGACAGTCGACAAAGGAGAGAATGTATTGAATCGGGCGTGGTGTGCAGGCGGCGGTGGGCCACCCGCTGACGGTGTATGGCAAAGGCGGCCAGACACGTGGCTTCCTCGACATCCGCGACACCGTGCGCTGCATCCAGCTCGCCATCGACAACCCTGCAGAGAAGGGCGAGATGCGGGTCTTCAACCAGATCACTGAGATGTGGTCCGTCAACCAGCTCGCGGAGCTCGTCACGAAGGAGGGCGCGAAGCTCGGCCTCGACGTCAAGGTGCCGCCCCCTCCCCACCGCGCCGTCCCCCACGCGCTGCTGGAGGTCAGCCGCTTTGCTAGATGCTGGGCTGAGTGCTGCATGCACGGTGCCCGCCAGCGTCCAGTGTTGCGGGCAGCGTTGCGCTGTCGCCGCAGCCCTGCTGTGCCGGCATGCCGGGCCGGCTACCCTGTGGCATGAACGACGCCCCGTAGACTGTTTGAGCCCTGAGCACAGTGTGGGGCTTGTCTTCAAGGTGGATCCACCGCTCGCGGGGGGCAGCGCGTTGCGCAGCAGGGAGCACCGTGAGCGCCTGGCGCATGCCCCACACGTCAGCGGTCTCTTTAATTAGACTTCATGCCTCCACAAGGCCACACGCGGGCATCCGCCTGTGACGTTGCTACGGTCATGTGCCGTTGCAGACGTGTGAATTTCTGACGCGCCAACCCCCCCAACCGCACATGTGTCATGTCTGCGGGGTGTGCATATGTGCCACCTTGGCTGGCTCGCACGGATGCGGGGCGCACCGACTGCGCCACCGCACACGCATGTGACACCCGCGCGTGCCTGTTGCAGGTGCAGAGCGTCCCCAACCCGCGCGTTGAGAAGGAGGAGCACTACTACAACGTCAAGTGCAGCAAGCTGCGGGACCTCGGCCTGGAGCCGCACCTCCTCGGGGACTCCATGGTCGACTCCCTCCTCGAGTTTGCCGTGCAGTACAAGGACCGCTGCAACCTCGAGCTGATCAAGCCCGCCGTCGACTGGAAGAAGGCCGGCGGCCGCGTCGCCACGAAGGACGCCGCCGTCGCCAAGCCGTAGGGGCGGCGCCTGTCCCAGGTGTTATAAACCCCAGGTTAGGGGCCGCCGTCTCTGCGTCGTAAGCCCTGGCGTGGGCTGCCGCAGGAGGACAGCCGGGGCGCCTGCGCAGAGGCGTGCGGCCTGTAGTTCAGTGATGCGATATGCTGTTGATCTGACGTCATTGTGTGTGCGGGGGCGGGCCAGGTACGCGGGCCACCCGCACCACACCCGGGCCACCTGCCACTTGCCCTGATGGGGGGGACGTGCTATCGGTAATGTGAGAGACCTCGCCGCTGGATGCATGCTTGCCGACTCTTGTGAGATTGCTGTGGCTGGTACGTGTGGCTAGCAGGCGATGCCGTGGCTTGGAGGAGGACGGGTGCGGGTGGATGCGTGAGAACGCATGTGTTTGACACACTGTGTTTGTTTGTGTGTGTGGTGCATATTGTATAGAGTGTGCTGGACACCCGAGCATGCATGTAGCGGCAATGCAGTGTTACACAAGAATGCGAGGTGCTGTTGCATGAGAAGGGTCGCCGTAGTGATTGGTCATGGGCACCAGTTAACACACGTCACAGGCTGCAACACGTAGCTATCGCCGAAATGACAGCTGCGACACACCTGCGCTTTCACCACATTACCGCTGCCTGTGAAAGGGCAACATTCACTCCCCCATCCGCTCGAAAGTGACACACGAAATAGGAGCGCTGGCACCACAAAACATACGGGGTCTTTATGTACTGCCACCACGTTCCCACGTCGGTGTGACCAGAGGCACCTGAGTGGTAGGCTCGGCTTGTATGGCCACATGAAAGCCACTGGGGCCACATGAAAGCCACTAGGGCCATATGAAAGCCACTGGGGCCATGTGAAACCCGCTGTCTGTGCTGCCACTGATCTGCGTTTCAAAACCGGGCGCAGGCTACGATTGCTTGGTGAGCTTGACGTAGATCTCATCGGCGTCGGTGACAACGCAGTCAAACACCGGCAGTGGCTTGGGCGTCGTGACGCTCTTGATCGCGCCGAGGAAGGCCCGCAGGGGGTTGTTCTTCGGGCACCACTCGAGCACCTCGCCCGTCTTGAGGTTGTACCGAGTCCCATCCAGCGGCACCTGAACAGCACGCCACGCCGTCTGGACCTCATGTGGCGCCGCACTGGCTGCGTCGGCGGCAAGAGTGAGGCTGTGTGGGGCGAGTGTTCCCCCCAGTGCGGGAGGGGGGTGATGCTGTGCTGCCGCGTCTGCCGCAGGGTGTGGAGGAGCGCGCCTGGTCGGGCGAGAGACACCAGGCCAGCAGGCGTTGGCCGCACCCAGTTCATCAGAACAAGCAGGCGAGGAGGCAGAGGTCAAGGCGCACCGTGATCTCGGGCCCGTCGGCGCCGCCTGCGTCGATGTTGGCGTCAATGAGGGGGAACTCGTACGCAGTGGAGGCCGCCTGCGAGCAGTACACGGCGTCTCCTATCTGGTACAGCACTAGGTCGCGGCCTGCAGGGACAGGGCAGCGCTGAGCATGTCGTAATCTGTGTTCTGCAGGCGTGCCGGCAGATGCGTGTGCTTGAACGCAGCCTGGAGCACAAGCTGCAGCTTCACTGCTTGAGTACACGTTACTTGTAATGGCTGAAGCTGACTTTCTGGTCCTTGAAGGTGATGCAGGGGGCGATGCGTCATGGCAGGTGTGCTTTGCACCCGTCTCAGTGAGCTGGCGTTTGGGGGTAAGGCCGCACCAGTCTGGGTCCGTGCCACTGCAGTCGGTTTTCCTGGCTTGAAAATGTCCATGTCGGCTATTTTGAACCAGTACTGCCCGATGGGCTTGCCTGATCGTCTGATGATCACACCTGGGCCCATGCGCTCCTCTTCACTCTCGCTCATCTCCTGCACACCACGCCACGCCGTAGTCAGCAGCTGAGACTCGCACATGCAAACTCCGTGCCACGGGTTGGCATATTTCCTTGGTTGGTCATGCTTCGTCGAGGCTCCGGTTGGCACCTCTAGATGCATTTGTCACATACGGCATGTGCTGTCTCTGCGCTGCAGATACAGCATCCTTCCCACAGAGTGAAGATACAAGCAATACTGGCTATTTAGCTCTGCTGTTGAAACATTCGAGCACATTAATGCAGGCTGCAAGCTTCGCGATGGCACGGCTGGCATACCAGCGCAGTGCGGTTCAAGAAAATGGCGAGGGCGCACATCTAGTACACGATTTGGCCGACTACGCCTGCTGGACGCGCTCTGTTTTCCCGATGCACCGGCGCCACCGAAACCCGAGTTCGCGGAGCAAACAGGCGTTGCCCTCCTCGCGGAGACGCAAGGCCTTGCTGTGAGCGCAAACATGGACGACATGGCCGACACTCAGGACCGAGCAGACTTACAATATAAACCTAGATAACCGTAAGATGTGGTGTATATCTGCGCGCTAAACGGGTTCTATTTCTGACACGGCTACAGGAGAGTGAAGGTCCTCAAGGAGTTCGACGTCGGCTCACATCAGCGGCCTCACTGGATACCTCAAAACAACTCATTCGACCGATTCTACACGCAGTTCAGCCCGTGCGATGCATGGCAGACCCGACGGTAGTCCGGTCCCGCAAGGTGGGTCCCACCGCACATGTGCACCTGGTCCTGCGTGTCTGCACTGGCAGCCACCAGCCTTTCACGTACCCAAATGCATGCGCAGCAGTGCCACAGATCCGCATTTGGTTCAATCTAAGTCCTGAACCTGGAAAGGCGGTACAGCATCAAGCTCTCTAGGGGATGAACTGGTATTCGCCATGGAATGCTACATTGGACTTGCAATCCAATTGGCAGGCGTCGGGGGTAGACTGCAGGCTGCTGCTGCCTCGGTGCGGGTCCCACATACACAAAAAAACCCTCCGGGCAGCAGGGAGGTACTCCATGGAGTCGGTCTCAGATCTAGCTAAGTTCGTTTGCTCACAGTGAATTTGTAGTCGCCAGAGAATGACTCCACCACGAGGCTCTCCATTTGATCAATCATGATATCAACTCATGAGTGAGGGCAAGCTTGCGGCAGACTACTTCAAACGGGGAAGGCACCGCTCGAGCAATGCTCCACAGCTTGCATGCACTGCCGCTCCGAATTGGATGCTGCCTGTATCACATGCCAGGCGTATACGTACCGGCAGTGCAACCCCTCCATCGTCACTTGCACACAAAGGGTCAACGCGCGCGTTGATCTAAATCATTCACCGGAGAGGATATCGAGGGTCTCGAGCAGCTCAGGAACGGGTGGAGTATCTTGGATGCCAATGGCTCCGTCATTCGCATGGTGTATTCGTAAATCTATAGTATGCAGGCGCTGTATCTTGGCGGTCCGTCCCGAGGTCGCAGAAGAGGCCAGGAAGGCGCTCAGTATTGTTTCAAAGACATACAACACTGATAAAAAGCGCAAAGCACCGGCGTCGATGGACCTCTTGCACCTGTCATGAGCGAAAATGCTTGAGGAAGACAAAGGTGTTAAGATTTGGGGTAAAGGCGAGCATGCATATTGACGAAGGGTAGTTACTGAGATATTGTCGATCAATCTAAGGCAGCGCACCAGCCACTGCTGTTGGGCTAATCCGCTATGTGTCGAAGACATGCATGGCCAGTCACTCTAACCACATTACATTCCTGACACTCCCCCGGTGACGTACATGCCATAGTTCAACGCCACCGCAAGTACAGCTAGATCAAAACATTCATTCGCAGGAGAAAACCGAGCTACTCACGGGAAACACGCAACGCAAGGCTTGCTTGCACCGGTTGTACTGCCACTGATGCAACAACCTCCCCGACCTACACCAATGGTGTGAGGATTTACGGGTAATTGACTAAGACAGCATATTGCTGGGCTCGCCGAAGGCACAATCGGCGACGGCCTTCTTGGAGCTTGGGAGTTGCGAGTGGTGTGGTGAAGCAGTCTACCAACTGCTCATGTGTGGTCACCAGATGCACGTGGAAGATTCCTGTAGCCACACGCTCACGCACAACATGATAGTAAATCTCGATGTATTTCATCTTCGAGGATTTCACCGGGTACCCGGTTAACGTTAACTAGAACCTTGGTGGACGCAAGGTTGTCACAGACGAGTGGAACAAGCTTGGGGATGGCGCGCATGTCGACCTCAAGAAGTTTAAGAAGGCCAATGACATCGTCTGTAGCGGTCTGGGTTGGGTCGCCCCCGATCTCCCGATGTCGGGATTTTGCAAATCGGGCCCGATAAATCGGGATTTGTTTGGACAAATCCGGATCAGAAAATCGATTTTTGGGGGATGTGGCCAGCTTGGTGCATATTAGTGTTATGAAGCAGCAGGATACCACAGGAAACATACAAACCGGACCACGATGCTACAATACAATACAACAATTACAATATTGCATTCATGATGTATTGCTCATGCAGATGCAGTTGATTTGTGACTGGTTGTCCATCTGAGTATATTGACACTCCACAATGCAGTCCATAGGAAACCGAGCCAGTAGATTGCTTCCTGATATCCATGTATGTTTGGTCCAGAATTTTGGTGCTGATTGTCTTTCGAGTTGGTACACGGAATCCAGGTCCAGCTCTGATCACACTTGCAATGGCATCTTGAAACTCTGGATTGTCAATTGAATTAAAAGAAACTCCAGAGGAAAACAACCATCTACCAACTGCTGCCCTTGCTTGATCAGGTGAAGCCTTGTGGAAGGCTGATGACACAGTCGCTTGCTGCAGCTGCAGCTCTGATCCAACACATCCACTTTGAAAGCTTGCCCTGAAATCTAGCGGTACTTTTGGACAGGAATTTCCATTCTTCGGATGCACGCCAGCCAAGTGAGCCTTGCACTCGTCCGCGCCAGCTCGTTGACGAGACCACGAGCAATACTTACAAACGACGCTAAACTTCGAGATGTCTGCGCTCACACGCTCTACAGGATCAAAATGCGCCTTCCAATCTTGCGAAATGCTGCGGCGCTTAGCGCCCGTGCTTGTGTACCGGTTCATTGTAAGCTTAGGTAGCCGTAAAATTGTCCACAGAACGAATTTGGCTACACGGAAACTTGCCACAATCCGCAAACATGATCATCTATCATATAACACCTTCAAAACTGTCATCGGAGTTCATTTTAGCTCGCAGCCAACCAGATCGGGGGATTAATCGGGATTTTTCAAATCGGGCCCGATAAATCGGGAAATTTTTCCCATCGGGCCCGATGACCCAACTCAGGTAGCGGTCGATGCCGCGATGTACTCTTCCGCCATTGTCGATTTGGCGATGCAAGATTGCTTCTTGGTGCCCTAGACGATGGGCGCACCGCCGAGGGACCAGACCCAACAAGTGCATGTATAAATACCCGTGACGCGCCCAGAACGACCCCCTGCTTGGCTGGCCTCGCCGAGATGCCGCACAATCGCGAGCACCCACCAGAGGCCCCGAATATGCGGGGGAAATCTGTATGTTATGGTTGATATTCATCAGAGCAGGCGCTGCGTTGTTTTTACGTAGCGCCTGCGCTGGATGTGTGAGCAGCGGTGTATGCATGCGCCCATGTAGGATGCACCCTAAGCCCGCTGTGGCGTGGCATGGTTGCAGGCGCGTGGGACACTGATGGCTCGGTGCGAGTGCTTGTTGGGCAGCATCTCGGTAGGAGGACAGATAGGTGTCATCGTCTGTGATTATTGTGTTGTTGGACGTGATGTGCGCCGCTGAGCTGGTTGTAGACGCGTCAAGCGCGTGACTGTTCATGTCGCAGCGTTCAAGGTTGCCCCGCATTCTTTAAGCATGGTGCAGTGTTCGAGTTGCGACCAGACGTACTGTGGTGAACGGTGTTGCCCGAACTTCATGTACTTGTCTTACACGCATTTGGAGTGTATATTGTGGGTTGTACTTGGACATGCAAGGGTCGCGTCAGCGAGCATGCATGCATCCGAGTCAGCGAGTGACAGCACATGTGTTTGGCTGATATTTTGTGAGTGCCAGTGTGAGATGTTCGTATCACAACATTTCCCCCCTTAACAAAGGAGCGAAGCTCCATATTGCGAAGCACAGACAAACTGGCGTGGAGGAAAATCAAACGTGAGTGACACAACATGGGTACACCTGAACAGATCGCAAAGGTAAGGCCCACTACGTGGGGACGGCACCCTGTCCTCGGAACTGGAGCGAACACCGTGTCTGCCTTGCAATCAGGTTACAAGGATGTTAGGATATATGTGTCAGGAAATCAAGTCGGATAGAACGCGAATATGATATCCTCAAGGTATGTTCCCACGACTCTGCCCTTTGAGGCGGCCGTGACGTTGATTAGGTTGGCAATAGCTGTAGACCTACGAACCGCGGCCGAGTCGGCGGCGTCATTGGCTTGGATGACCTCAAGAAGGCGCCGAAACTCTGATATTGAGACGCCAAACATGGGCATTTGGCCCACTTCTTGAAGCACATGCTTGATATGCTTCAACAACTCAAAGGGCCGCGTGTTTGTGGACGCATGGCCATTGTCGAATGTAGGCAGTGCTACCACTGCACAAAACCGTCATATTGTGGCAGCTCACGGGGACCATGGCGGGCGTGCATGTCAGAAAGCACTCTATCTGTCAGGTCAGACACGCAGTCTTAGGTCAGGTCAGGTAGCCAGCATTCCATACCTGCTGCGCACAGAGGTAGAACCGAGGAATGCGGGAGGAGACAGGGTACAGCTAGTACCGTGAAACAGTAAAGGAAAAGGTTACAGCTCTTAGTGTGCACTGCAATATATGCACACTGTAAACACTCGAGGGTTACGCTGGGAAACCCTCGCAGGATCTCTCTCGCTACATCGATACGATCCTGGCTGGCGGCTTACCCCTGCACGTGATCCGCAGATCGTGCATGGGTGCACCTGTCACCACGCTGCTGCCCGCAGGCTCATGCATTGTGACACTCCCCCATAAACCCTGCTAAGTCTCCACTAGCTGGAGTTTATTACAAACTTCTAACAAAGCAGGTCCGGGCAGCACTTTAGTAAACACATCCGCTAACTGATCAACTGTGCCCACCCATGCTACCTTAAGTTCATCCATCTGGACATATTCCCGCACTCGCAAGTGCCGCACACGAATGTGCTTAGATCTGTCAGAGGACACAGCATTTACTGCCAAGATATTGGCACTTTTATTATCACCCCACAGAGTTGGCTTATACGGGACGAGCTTTAGGTCGAGAAGCAACTGCTTCACCCACATCAGCTCGTTGGCTGTTGCACTCATCGCAATGAGCTCAGCCTCTGTTGTATCCCCTGCCACTATACTCTGTTTCTTCGAGCGCCAGAGAACACAGTTCCCATACACTCGAAGAACCACACCAGACACACTCTTCAAATCAGCAGAGTTCGCAAAATCTGCATCAGAAAAATCTTCTAACAGGCACCCATGCCCCACAGAGCCTATAAATTGTATTCCTAAATTCTTTGTGGACTGCAGGTATCTCAGAACGTGTTGCACAGCCAACCAATGTTCCTTCAGACTTGTGAAAGAACACAGCTGCTGTGAGTGTATCTCCCTCTAGATTACTCACTGATTCATGCAGCCTGTGTTTAACTCCAATAGACAAGATTACAGAGGTATACACTAAGTAGAAGTATACCTGTGAAAGAACACAGCTGCTGTGAGTGTCTCCCTCTAGAGTGCTCACAGATTCATGCAGCCTGCATTCAACATGCTGAGTTATACCAGCTCAGCAGACTATGTGTCCACAAGCACAAACCAACCACATATCCATGCATGTCAGCTAGAGGACACCATACCTGTGTTTAACTCCAATAGACAAGATGTCCTACTGGAGTCAACACAAGGCTTATATGCAAACAAGCACACAGACACATAATGTCTACCTATGTGCAAAACAACGAACGCTCCCGCTTTCTGAGTCCCTTTATCTCAAGGATCGCGTCGAGCACGTGTACAGCAACCATGCGTACAACCACCTCTTGATATGCTAGCTTCTAGCTCTCTCACACAGCAGTCTCCTATTGAGCCATGCTTATGATTCTCCTGAAACTCCTGGTTTCACCACAGCCCCCCTGAATCATCAGACTGATTCAATCTGAGAGATCTGCATTCCCAGCGCCTTTGCTCCAGCCTCCTGCTTCGGGCCTGGAAGCGCCTTGGTGAGGATGTCAGCCTTCATCTCCTCTGTCTTGACAAACACTGCTTCAATGTCTCCTTGCATCACACGGTGGCGGACAAAATGAAACGCAATGTCTATGTGCTTTGTCCTACCAGCTGCTCCTGGAGTATGCTGCTTCATCAAAACAAGGGCGGACTGGTTGTCCCCATACAGCCGAATACGCTGCATCTGCCCACTCAGCTCAGCCATGAGCTTGCGAACCCACAACACCTCCTTCACCGCTGCAGCTGCTGCCATATACTCAGCCTCACATGTTGAGCAAGCTACCACAGTCTGCAACTTGGATTTCCAGACCACAGGACCACCATGCATGAGTACAACTGCACCTGAGGTGCTCTTTCTAGAGTCAGGCTCACCAGCGTAATCAGCATCTGTGTATGCCTCTACAGCGGGCATACCACGCTGATACACAATGCCCCTATCAAGCGTACCAGCAATGTACCGCAGCACACGCTTGGCAGCTTTCCAATGCACATCAGTTGCAGTTGCCACAAAACGACTCAGTACACCACATGCATATGCAAGATCAGGCCGATTGTTCACAGTCAGATACAGCAAGGACCCAACAAGCTCAGCGTATGGAGTCTCATCACCGAGAGGAGTGCCTTCATGTCGCCCCAGATGTGTGTTTGCCTCCAGCGGTGTGGTGACCGCTTTGCTGTCAGACATGCCGAAACGCTCCAGCACATCACGGGCATACTTCGGCTGACCCAACCAGATCTGCCCTAGCTCACGGTCCCTCCGAAGCTGCAGACCCAGGAAGTAGGTGACCTTCCCGATGTCCTTGACCTCAAAGGCGCCGGCGATTGCCGCCAAGGCTGCCTGAACCATCTGCTTCCTGCCGATGATTATACCGTCGTCCACGTAGATTAGAATGTAGACTCGCCGCTGCCCTTCACCTTTGTAGAACATGCATGGGTCCGACTCCGATGCAGTGAATCCGAGACGGGTGAGCTCGCTTAGCAGCTTGGCGTGCCAGGCACGCGCAGCCTTCTTCAGCCCATACAGAGCTTTCCGCAGTCTGTATGTGCGGCCGCCGAATGCCTCCGGCATCCGAACGTACACCTCGCCGGTTGGGTCAAGCTCCCCATTCAGGAAAGCTGTTGCCACATCAAACTGATGCAGCTCAAAATCATGCTCCGCAGCGTGTGCGAGCATGACTCGAAATGTCGCTTGCTGAGCAGTGGGAGCAAAAACTTCTTCGAAGTCCATGCCCTTGCGCTGCAAGCACCCCAGCACCACCAGCCGGGTCTTGTACTTGTCAACTGCTCCAAACGCATCGCGCTTGATTTTGTAGACTGGTTTCATCGGCAGAACCCTCTTTCCCATTGGTACTTCAGTCACGAGGTCCAGAACCCCCTTCTCAATGATGGATGCCCACTCTGCCTCCATGGATGCACGCCAGAGCTCCGCATCAGGTCGGCCGAGCGCCTCCGCAGTCGTCTTCGGTTCATCTGTCAGCCCGTCCGCAGCGAACGCATACGCATGGGGTTGAAATGCATCAGGTGCACGCCGCTCCCGTCTGGGGTACCTGTGTGCTGGTATCTCTTCTACGGGTGGCGCGCCCGCATCACCGTCATTGTCGGGGTCTTCACCACCATCGGCGTTGCCGTCATCACCAGCATCACCACCGCCATCGTCGCCAGCATCTTCATTGCCGTCATCACCAGCATCGTCGTCGGAGTCTTCACCGTCCGAGTCCTCGGCATCACTGGCAGCTTCCAGTGGTGGCATGTCCGCATACATGTCTGGCTCTCCAAGATCAGGAGTCATCAGGTCTTCATCGGACTCTGAGCCCACCGGCTCTGGATACGCGGGCATCATCTCGCAGTTCATTTCATACACACGCCCACGCTTCCGTCCTGTGAGGATGATGCCTCCTTTAGCGTCCATGATCTGACATCTGTCACCCTTCTGGGTGCACTCATGAGCGGCTTCAGTTGCCAGGAACCCTGATAGAAGGTTCACTGTCATGCTCGGTACCCATAGCACCGAACGCAGCAGCACCAGGCCCGCTGGGCCTCCATCCAGCCACACTTCTCCTTCTCCCATCACATCGTGGCACTCACCACCTCCCAGAACCACTCGCTTGGTGCTGCTAGGTCTCATGTCACGAATCACATTGCGATTGTGTACAATGTGGTGAGAAGATCCGCTGTCGTAGAGCAGAGCATCAGTGCTTGCCCCGGCGGCCATTGCCATCCCCTCGGATGGATGTGCAGCTTGTGCAACCATTGCTGCTGCCGGCCGCGGGCGATCCTCAGGCTTCACCTTCGGTTGCCGACAGTCCTTCTGGATGTGGCCTACCTTCCCGCAGTTGAAACATTTCCGCGTCTCTTTCCGCTTCTTCTGGCCCTCGGCGTTCATCGCCTTGCCATCTCTGTTCCCAGCACTCTACTGAGAACTCTCCACCAGTCTGACGGCAGCCTTCAGCTCCTTCATGACCTGGTTGAAGCCTGTGCTCACATGCTGTGTAAGCATCATGACCAGGGACCCCCTCTCTGGAGCCTCCTTTAGTCCACGCACGAGCGCATTCGCGGCCAGCTGATCCGCTGCCGCGAAGTCGGTGTCTTGAAGCTTCTCAAGAACCTCAAGCACCCTCTCTGCATACCGCGTGTATGCCTCCGATGAGCCTTGCCGAATGTCATTCAGCTCGCTCACCAAGAGCGGTTGCCGAAGCTCCTGCTCCGCCTCGTATTCAGCACGCACTTGCTGCCACGCCGCCATGGTGGTGGCTGCACGGTCAATGATGCGCGCCAGACCTCTGTCTTCGACGCAGAGCAGCATCCTGCTCCGGACCTTCGCGTCCGCCATCACTTCCTGTTGTGCAGCCATGTCTGGCTCCTCTGTGAGCCAGCCCTCCACTCCCATAGTAGTCAAGGATGCCCGGAACTGTGCAGCCCACAGCCGGTAGTCCCCACCCCGCTTCAGCTTGCGGACGGCATGGAGAGTGCTGCTTCGTTGATCTTCCATTGCGCTTAACACAATGAGCCCATAACCTGTGATAGAACACAGCTGCTGTGAGTGTATCTCCCTCTAGATTACTCACTGATTCATGCAGCCTGTGTTTAACTCCAATAGACAAGATTACAGAGGTATACACTAAGTAGAAGTATACCTGTGAAAGAACACAGCTGCTGTGAGTGTCTCCCTCTAGAGTGCTCACAGATTCATGCAGCCTGCATTCAACATGCTGAGTTATACCAGCTCAGCAGACTATGTGTCCACAAGCACAAACCAACCACATATCCATGCATGTCAGCTAGAGGACACCATACCTGTGTTTAACTCCAATAGACAAGATGTCCTACTGGAGTCAACACAAGGCTTATATGCAAACAAGCACACAGACACATAATGTCTACCTATGTGCAAAACAACGAACGCTCCCGCTTTCTGAGTCCCTTTATCTCAAGGATCGCGTCGAGCACGTGTACAGCAACCATGCGTACAACCACCTCTTGATATGCTAGCTTCTAGCTCTCTCACACAGCAGTCTCCTATTGAGCCATGCTTATGATTCTCCTGAAACTCCTGGTTTCACCACAAGACTACTGGACATGTGCCGGGCCAGGGCATGTGCCACGTAGCTGAGGTCAGGTCGTGTCACTCCTGCAATGTACTGGATGCTTCCTACAGCACTCATGAACCTGGAATGCTCAGCAGCACTGGCTTTCTCCAGGTCCGGATGCTCTTTCACACTCCTCAGTTGTTGCCGCGGCACTAACGGAGTGGGAGACTTTCGACAATCAGACATACTATACTTTTCAAGCAGGCTATGGATTTTGTTTCGCTGTGTCATGGTGATTGTCTTGGCCTTACGATCACGCATGATTTCAGTGCCAAGTGCCCATGCTAGTTCACCCAAGTCTCTGCCTTCAAATTTTGTGAGAATTATGTCGACAAGTTCTTGCAGCCCCGCAGTGCCGCTGAATATGAACAAGTCGTCGACCCACAGGAAAATAAAACAAAGACCAGATGTTCTAACATACAGTCCGGGATCACTTTGTGCGCACACAAATCCCATCTCTGCTAAGACCTTTATTAAAGCTTTATGCCACTCGCGAGCAGCTTGCTTCAGGCCATACAGGGTTTTATGCAATCTCCATACACGTGCTGTCCCGTCAGTGAAGTACGGGGGCTGTTCAACGAACACTTCCTCCTCCAGCTCACCATTCAGAAAAGCACACTGTATATCTATGTGTCTAATTTCTAAATCTGCCTGAGCAGCAACTGACAGCAACACACGAAGTGTCGCATAGCTCCCAACAGGTGACCAAGTCTCAAAAAAGTCTACACCCTCTACCTGAGAAAAACCCCGCGCTACATAGCGTGCCTTGTAGCGCTGAATCTCCCCCGCAGGCCCACGCTTGATCTTGAGCACCCATTTGCCCGAGATAGCCCGTTTGCCCGCAGGCAGATAGCACAACCCGAAGGTTCCGTGCTCACCCAGTGCATCTACCTCCTCCTGCATGGCACGCAGCCATGCATCCCTGTCCGGACCCGCAAGTCCTTCCTTCATAGAAGGCATATCAGGGTCGGAGGAGGCCTTCTGCTTCCTGGCGGCAGCTGCTCGGCGCGACCCACGACGCTGAACACTCTGCTGCTCACCAGACTCCACATGCTGAGGCTTCAGGCCTGCACAGGACACTCCACAGTCAGCCGCGGCTGATGTGTCCTGCCTGCAAGCTGAAACTTCAATAGCAGCAACAACTGTTTCACTACTAGCATTAGAGCCCGCAGGCTCATTCATATGCACAGCTGCTACATCCGCAGCCAATGGAACAAGGCGTCTGCGTACAAGAGGATTGATTTTAATGCGGGGCAAGGCGGCTGGAATGGCCCTCACCTCGTCAGGCAAATCAACCCCGACAGCGGCTGAGGGGTCCGGGCCCTCTCCCCCTAATTCGGACCCGGTCTCCACCTCATCTGGCTCATCCTCCCAGAAGGGCCTCGGCGCCTCTGCTCCTCGCAGGGGCGGAGCAACTGCCCCCGCGCCAGATGCTGAGGCCGCAGCCGAATTACTCCCTGAGCGGACCCGCTGAGCCTCCAGATTCTGATGAGCCGCAGCTCTTTCATCATCTGAGACGGTGTAGTCCATGCGTTGTTCGTCATCGTCGTCATAGACGCCAGGACCATCACTGTCCATGTCGTCGTCCGATTCACTCGCAGACACAGGAACGGGGAACGCAACGTCTACACCTGGGTCGTGCAATGCAGCAGCACGTGTGGGCACATAACGAGTTGTGCGCGAGGGACCAGCCTCCAAATGACGCAGTTCACCACGTGCACGGGGAGGGGGGATGACGTCAGGATGGGCTGCAGCCCTGGACATCGCACGCGTGCGATGCAGAGCTGCTCTGGCCATTTCCGGTGTGTCCCGAGCAGGGTCACGCCGAATTATCTCCGCAGAGTCGCCATACCCAAGCCGAGGTGAATATGCCGTGGGGTTTGGCTCCGGGTTGTCTTGCCGGAACGTCATGTCCATGACAGGAACCCTACCGTGCCCAGGGGGGGTGTGGAGCTGGTCACGCAGACGGCGCAGCACTCCCCCATCATATGTGTGGTCAGACAGGAAATCAGGAACATCGCTGTCTGTCACACGTTCACCCTCGTTATCCCCCTCAAAGACAACCGTGTAGGAGTTCGCAAACTCCGCAGGCTCTCTCTTGTCCACAACGGCGGACGCATCGTACTTTCGTACGTGGCGGATCATCTGATCCGCAGTGCACATGATCTGGCGCACAACAAACACCCTACCCCCAGGAACATCCTGGGCGTACACACGCTGCATGCTGGGGCCCAGCCCAGCCCCGACCCAATGTGCTAACACACCCCTAGGGGACAACTTCCGCAGCTTGTCATCCCTGGGATATGCATACACCTCAACCCCCCATGGACGCTGCTGCTGCAGCAAATCCTGGAACACCTCAACGGAGGTGTCCCTGAAAAAAGACATATAAGGAATTATATCCTTATCACACGACCGCACTAGAAACTCATCTAACTCAGTACTTGCAAGCAATTTATACTTGCGTTGCTCCTCCTCTTTCAACTTGTCGCGCTCGGCCTTTTTCATGCGCTTTCCTTGACCCTTTTCAGCCTCAGCCACATCCGCCGCAGCGTTTATGGCCATCTGAGCTTTCTGGGATTTCAGGATACGTGCCAGCTTGTCATGGTACAGCGCCGAACACGGCGTCAGATTGTGACCATGGACAACACTGGCAAGGCATTCAATCCACAGGAACAGAGGGAGGCCACTCACAAGCAGCACAGCACGGAGTGCCTCAAAGGCGACTCCTATCCTCCGCTCGATCATGCCATTACAGCGATGATCAGCTGTGGGGGTAGTGCGGTGATTGATGCCGCGACGTTGGAGGTAGAGCTTTAAGGCCTCGACCATAAACTCTCCCCCTTTGTCAGTGTGAAGGATGCGCACACCCGGTTCACCTGGCTTCACCACATTTACCCTAATGCGCTCTATGATATAAGAGATCATGGCCGCAGCCTCACTCTTTTTGCGCAGACCGACCACGAAAGTATAACGAGTAAAAGCACACATCACAAACAAGACATATTTCACACCTCCAATTCCTACTGGAGTGACAGGACCAGCTAGATCGGCATGCAGTTGCTCGCCAGGGTATTTCGCCTGGCCCATGAGCTCACGGTCATTGGCAGAGAATTTACCCGCAGGTACTTTGCCAATTCTGCAGCCATGACATCTATTTCCGAAAGGTTCGGAATCGACACTCAAATTCAAACCACCATAAAACTCAGCGTTCGACTGCATACGCTTGAGCACCCAGTTCGACTGGTGAAAAGACAAATGTGCGATAAAAGCAGGGTTCAGCAAATACGCATCATGTGGGACCTCGGCCCCCCCAGCATTGGGGCGCGCAAGATCAACAGCCGCAACTGCCACATGATGCCATTGTTGCTGGTCCGCGACCATGCAGGTCGGACTGCTCTGGTTAGACCAGACCACCCCCCTATTGACAGGCCCACCGACGAGAATGGGCTTAGTTTCCACAGCCATTTTGAACGCAAACACAGGGTGACCATCAACATCTAGTTCCTGACATTTGACGTCATCTTCTACGTCGGTGGCCATGTCACCAAGACCCGGGACATACAACACATTTCTACGCGTGTCTAGGAACATTTGCTCGTGTCTAAGACACATTGTACTAAGCAGGTTGTACGGACATTCAGGAGCATAGTATACACCAGGGATCTCGACATCTAACGGATGATTTTGACCATGCTTATCCACGTAAGTACCCAGGTTCACCAAAATGGTTCCCCTGCCCATGATAGAAAGCTGCCCAGGTCCCGCGAGATTGGCAACTTTCTGACACGGACCGTACTCAGTGAACATTTCACGATTCCCTACTATGTGCATGTCCGACCCACTATCTACAATAATGTTCCATGGCAGAGACGCGTCAGGCATTGGATATTGCTCAGGCATCTCAACCGCACACACATCTTTGGCCGCAGCCTGTTTGCGTTGGGTGCAGATCGCACGCAAATGTCCCTTCTTCTTGCAGAAGAAACAGGTCCTGGTCTCCTCGCGAGGAGCCTGGCCAGCCCCAAGAGCGGCGACCACAGGACCATCACCACGGGGTTGCTTTCGCCAGCCTTGGCCTGGTTTGCCCGCGGGCGCCCCAGACCTAGCCTGCAGCTGCCGCTGTTGCTTCAGCAAATCGGCGTGTTCGGTCAAACGTGAAATTATGACATGAGGGGAGGAGTGAAGAACTTCGCCGCGCACGGCATTGAACTCCTCCCCCACCTCTAACAGTTTGAGTCTGAGCCATCGCTGGCCCACATCGGCACCTAGTGCCTCCAGTTGAGTGTACACACTCATAACATCACCACAATAAGATGCGACATCTCTATTGTTCTGTGACAAAGAATTAAACCGGCTCCACAACCTGTGGATCTCGGCTTCGGTGCTGGGCCTATACTTTGCAGTAAGGTAGGCCCAGGCCTCGCACAAATGCGACATTCGATAGACAGTCGTTCTATCAGCGTCAGGCAAAGACATAAGGACCTGTGTCCTCGCCCTAGCATGAACACGCTGATCGTCCGCAGACGGTGCGTGCTGCAACAGATGGTCTAGCTCGTATTGCCCTAACCACAAAAAGACTTTCTGTTCGTACGCAACGAAACTTTCGGTCTTATGATTCCACTCAGGCAGTTTTCCCTTTGTCAAATCAGGCTCGTTACGTCCCCGAGACGCTCGCAGCGCTTCGGTCAACGTTTCAAGCGTGATAAACGATTCAGCGTGACTTGAATCATTCACGACATGAGAAGGATTGGGCACCTGCTGACTGCTGTGCCCAGTCTGAGCGGAAGAGCGTGGCCGGACCACTCGTCCATCACGGAGCAGCATGCCCTCGGGCTGCTCTCCACCAGGGAGCTGCTGGTGAGCGCCCCTGTCGACAATAGGCTGCTGATCAGCCTCGCCGCGATTCTCCTCGCGAGAAGAGTTTGAAGCCGAGCGGTTGGATTGAGACATCCTACAGTAGAACGGGCGGTTGTGCGTCGCGCGCAGCAACGAAGCAAAGGTTTGGCTCGCAAGCCGTCGGATTGGAAAAATCAGCGAACGCATTCGCTTTTCTCAGCGCTAATCATTTGAAACAGCTGCTCGAATTGTATCTGATAACAATATGCCACGAGACAGCTAATGATATCTGCGCTTATTGACCGCAGTCTAAGCGCCGACAGAACAGTGGAATGCCCCGCCGAGTCTGCGCACAGACATTGGCCGATGACTTCCTGAACAAGACCATACAAAGACATAACGTAAACGATCACCGATACCATGTCAGAAAGCACTCTATCTGTCAGGTCAGACACGCAGTCTTAGGTCAGGTCAGGTAGCCAGCATTCCATACCTGCTGCGCACAGAGGTAGAACCGAGGAATGCGGGAGGAGACAGGGTACAGCTAGTACCGTGAAACAGTAAAGGAAAAGGTTACAGCTCTTAGTGTGCACTGCAATATATGCACACTGTAAACACTCGAGGGTTACGCTGGGAAACCCTCGCAGGATCTCTCTCGCTACATCGATACGATCCTGGCTGGCGGCTTACCCCTGCACGTGATCCGCAGATCGTGCATGGGTGCACCTGTCACCACGCTGCTGCCCGCAGGCTCATGCATTGTGACAGTGCACGGCCTGTGCACACATTGAAAATGCGACACGCATGTTGACATGTGCTACGTGTTGACCTCCTATTTCTGCCGGCGTAAGTATCGTGGCAGTCTATTAAACCGTGCATGACGAATGCATGAGGATCGGTGAAAAGAGAGGAAATGCCGTGCTACAACACTGACGCATCATATGAACCGATACAAAATTGTTCGGCGGAGCGGGCAGAACTCGGTCGCAAGTTCTGCAGCATACCCGCTGCCTAGCGACCATGTTATGCCCATATTAGCGTAACAATTAGATTTAGGCGTCCCCTACCGCAATCGACGTTGGGCGCAGCTCAGTGCAATTATGCCGCACATGCGCTACAATAGCGAAAGCGAGCAGCGGCTGCATGTTTTGGAGGCATATTGGAAATCCGTTGTGACTTCCGGCGCGTCTTCGTGTGCAGCCCGAGGTGGTCGCGACAGAGACTCGCACGTATTAGTATCGCGGTGTGTTGTGCGTTGTGCTCGCTGCACCACATGGGTAAGCTGCAAGCGCGCACGCTTTGGGAATTGGTCTATCATGATGTTGCGTTCTTTGGACGACGCGTGTTGAAATAAGTATCCGGCAACTTTGTCTAAACAATTGCCTAATTCGCCGACCGGGAGCCACATATCGTGTTGTGCAGAGTACCCTTTCCAGCGGACGAGGTAGTGCGGCCCCGCGCGTGCTGCTGTCGCTGTGGCGCGGTAGGTCCGTTTGTAATCTATGACCGATTCAACTTCAAACACCTCGTCAGCATCCATGCTCGCGTTAGGTTGTGGCGCGGCGGTACATTCATGGTAATGCGCGTCTATGTATGGATTCAGGCAAGCGAAGTGAAAAACATTGTGTATATTCATGGCACGCAAAGTGGCGGGTAGTTGCAGCTTGGCTGCACGTGTGCCCACCAATTCCAAACTTGTGCATGGACCGACCCACCGTCGGTCACCGTGAACTTGCGGCGCAACGACGGATGATGCAGTGCCAGTTTCACATATCGGGCCATCGAGTCGCTGGCCTATCGCCGCGGGCCTTTTGAGCCGCTGGAACACGGTGGGCCGTTAGCGACGACCCGGTGAGCCACGCTGTTTTCACATCAACAAGTATGAGAAATAGTTATCATGTACCGTGGCATATGTAGGTCTAGCTCCAACCAGGTGATCAAACAGTAAGTCGCGGGGTATATGTCAGAAATGCTTCATTCGGTCAGGTCAGACGCGCAGTCTTACGTCAGGTCAGGTCAGGAGGCCAGTGTTCCATACCTTCTGCGCACAGAGGTAGAACCGAGGAAACACTGAAAGGAGAGTGCTAGTACTGTGAGACAGTGAAGAGAAATGGTTACAGATCTCGGTGTGCACATCCTTATATGCACACTGAACACTCAAGGTTCCGGCGGGAAACCCTCGCAGGATCTCCCTCACTACATCGAGACAATCCCGGCTGGCGGCTTACCCCTGCACTGGATCCGCGGATCGTCCGTGCATGGGTGCACCTGTCACCACACTGCTGCCCGCAGGCTCATGCATGCATTGTGACACTCCCCCATAAACCCTGCTATGTCTCCACTAGCTGGAGTTTATTACGAACTTCTTGCAAAGCAGGCCCGGGCAGCACTTTAGTAAACACATCCGCTGACTGATTGACAGTGCCTACCCATGCTACCTTAAGTTCATCCATCTGGACATATTCCCGCACTCGCAAGTGCCGCACACGAATGTGCTTGGATCTGTCCGTGGACACAGCATTCACGGCCAAAATGTTGGCGCTCTTATTGTCACCCCACAGAGTTGGCTTATGTGGGACCAGTTTCGAATCGAGAAGCAACTGCTTCACCCGTATTAACTCGTTGGCTGTTGCACTCATCGCAATGAGCTCAGCCTCTGTTGTATCCCCAGCCACTATACTGCTTTTTCGAACGCCAGAGAAGACAGTTCCCATACACTCGAATAACCATACCAGATATACTTTTCAGATCGGCAGAGTTCGCAAAATCTGCATCCGAGAAAGCTTCCAACAAACACCCATGTCCCACAGAGCCTATAAATTTTATCCCTAGATTCTTTGTGGACTGCAGGTATCTCAAAACATGTTGCACGGCAGACCAATGTTCCTTTAGACTACTAGACATGTGCCGGGCCAGGGCATGTGCCACATAGCTCAGGTCAGGTCGCGTCACTCCTACAATATACTAGATACTCCCTACAGCACTCATGAACCTGGAATGCTCAGCAGCAGTGGCTTTCTCCAAGTCAGGATGCTCTTTCGCACTCCTTAGTTGTTGCCGCGGCACTAAGGGAGTGGGAGACTTGCGACAGTCGGACATACTGTACTTTTCAAGCAAGGTTTGGATCTTGTTTTGTTGTGTCATGACGATTGTTTTGGCCTTGCGATCACGCATGATCTCTGTCCCAAGTGCCCATGCAAGTTCACCGAGGTCTCTGCCTTCGAATTTCGTGAGAATGATGTCGACAAGTTCTTGCAGCCCCGCAGAGCTACTGAAGATGAACAAGTCATCAACCCATAAGAAAATAAAGTAGCGACCAGATGTTCTAACATACAGTCCAGGATCACTTTGTGCGCACACAAATCCCATCTCAGCTAAAACCTTTATTAAAGCTTTATGCCACTCGCGAGCAGCTTGCTTCAGGCCATACAAGGTTTTGTGCAATCTCCATCCATGTGCTGTCCCGTCAGTTAAGAACGGGGGCTGTTCAACGAACACTTCCTCCTCCAATTCACCATTCAGAAAAGCACAGTGGATGTCTATGTGCCTAATCTCTAAATCTTCCTGAGCAGCAACTCACAGCAACACACGCAGTGTCGCATAACTACCGACAGGGGACCAGGTCTCAAAAAAGTCAATACCCTCTACTTGGGAAAAACCACGTGCTACATAACGTGCCTTGTAACGTTGAATCTCTCCCGCAGGCCCACGCTTGATCTTCTAGAGCACCCATTTGCCCGAGATAGCCCGTTTGCCCGCAGGCATGCATCCCTGTCAGCACCCGCGAGTGCTTCCTTCAAAGAAGGCATATCAGGGTTGGAGGGCTTCTGCTTCCTGGCGGCAGCTGCTCGGCGCGACCCACGACGCTGAGCATTCTGCTGCTCGCCAGACTCCACATGCTGAGGCTTCAGGCCTGCACAGGACACTCCACAGTCAGCCGCGGCTGATGTGCCCTGATTGCAAGCTGAAACATCAATAGCAGCTACAACTGTCTCACTACTAGCAATGTCAGAGCCCGCAGGCTCATGCATATGTACAGCTCCTACATCCGCAACCAGTGGAACAAGGCGTCTGCGTACAAGAGGATTGATTTTTATGCGAGCCAAGGCGGCTGGAATGGCCCTCACCTCGTTAGGTAAATCAATCCCAACAGCGGCTGAGGGGTCCGGGACCTCTCCCCCTAATTCGGACCCGGTCTCCACCTCATCCGGCTTATCTTCCCAGAAGGGCCTCGGCGCCTCAACTCCTCGCAAGGGCTGAGCAACTGCTCCCGCGTTAGACGCTGAGGCCGCGGCCGAATTACTCCCAGAGCGGACCCGCTGAGCCTCCAGATTCTGATGGGCCGCAGCCTGTTCATCATCCGTCAATGACGGACCGTCATGGTGTAGTCCATGCGCTGTTCATCGTCATCATCATAGATGCCGGGACCATCGTCGTCCTCATCCATGTCATCATCAGACGCACTGACAGACAGTTGAACAAGAAAGGCAGCTTCTACACCAGGGTCGTGCAATACAGCGTTGCGCGTGACAACGTACTACGCAGTGCGAGAGGGCACAGCGACAGGGTGATGCACTTCACCACGTACACGAGGGGGGACAGGGACGTCGGGGTGAGCCGCAGCTCTGGAAGTCGCACACGTGCGATGCAAAGCTACTCTGGCTATGTCCGGTGTGGCCCGAGCAGGGTCACGCCGGATTATCTCCGCAGAGGAGGCAGCTCCAAATCGTGGAGAGTACACATCAGGACTGGGTTCAGGGTCATCCTGCCGGAATGTCATTTCCATGACATGAACCCTACCATGACCAGGGGGGGTGTGAAGCTGGTCACGCAGACGACGCAACACTCTCCCGTCATACGTGTGTTCTGCCGCGAAAGGAGGGACATCAGCGTCAGTCACACGCTCACCCTCATCGTCCCCCTCGAAGGCAACCGTATAGGAGTTCGCAAACTCCTCAGGCTCCCGCTTGTCCACAACGGCGGACGCATCGTACTTTCGTACGTGCCGGATCATCTGATCCGCAGTGCACATGACCTGGCGCACAACAAAAACCCTACCCCCAGGAACATCCTGGGCGTACACACGCTGCATGCTGGGGCCCAGCCCAGCCCCGACCCAGTATGCAAGGACACCCCTTTGGGACAACTTCCGCAGCTTGTCATCCCTAGGGTATGCATACACCTCAACCCCCCACGGACGCTGCTGCCGCAACAGATCTTGGAACACCTCAACGGAGGTGTCTCTGAAAAAAGACATATAAGGAATGATATCCTTATCACAAGACCGCACTAAAAACTCGTCTAGCTCTGTCGTCGCAAGCAACTTGTACTTGCGCTTCTCCTCATCCCTCAACTTATCGCGCTCGGCCTTTTTCATGCGCTTTCCCTTCCCCAGGCTTTTCTCAGCTTCGTCAACATCCGCAGATGCGTTGACAGCATGCTGACCTTTCAGGCTCTTGAGGATGCTCGCCAATTTGTCATGGTACAATGCCGAAGACGGCGTGAGATTGTGGCCATGAACAACACTGGCGAGGCATTCGATCCACAGGAACAGAGGCAGGCCGCTCGCGAGCAGCACAACACGGAGTGACTCAAAGGCCACTCCGATCCTCCTCTCGATCATGCCGTTACAGCGATGAGCGGCTGTGGGGGTCAAGCGGTGAGTGATGCCACGACGCTGGAGGTAGAGTTTTAAGGCCGCAACCATGTACTCTCCTCCTTTGTCGGTGTGTAGGATGCGCACACCCGGTTCACCTGGCTTCATCACATTCACCCGAATGCGTTCAATAATATAAGAGATCATGGCCGCAGCCTCACTCTTCTTGCGCAGACCGACCACGAAAGTATATCGGGTAAAGGCACACATCACAAACAAAACATATCTCACACCACCAATTCCTACTGGAGAGACAGGACCAGCTAAATCGGCGTGCAGTTGCTCACTAGGCCACTTGGCCTGACCCATGAGCTCACGATCATTGGCAGAAAAGTTACCCGCAGGCACTTTGCCAATTCTACAGCCGTGTGTCAGAAAAAGCTTCAGTTGTGCAGGTCGGACGCGCAGTCCTTATAGCAGGTCAGGTCAGGACAGCCAGCATCTCATACCTGCTGCGCACAGAGGTAGAACCGAGAGATGCTGAAGAGGAGTGCTAGTACCGGGAAACAGTAAAGAGAATGGTTACAAATCTCAGTGTGCACAAGCTTATATGCACACTGAACACTCAAGGTTACGGCGGGAAACCCTCGCGGGATCTCTCTCACTACATCGAGACAATCTCGGCTGGCGGCTTACCCCTGCACTGGATCCGCGGATCGTCCGTGCATGGGTGCACCTGTCACCACACTGCTGCCCGCAAGCTCATGCATTGTGACACCGTGACACCGATTTCCCAGTGGCTCGGAATCGACATCCAAATTCAACTGACCATAAAATTCAGCGTTGGATTGCATGCGCTTGAGAACCCAATTCGACTGATGAAAAGACAAGTGTGCAAGAAAAGCAGGTTCCAGCAAGTATGCATCATGCGGGACTTCAGCTCCCCCAGCATTGGGTTGCTGCAGGTCAATGGCCGCGACCGCCACATGATGCCACTGCTGTTGATCCTCAATCACTGAGGTCGGACTGCTCTGGTTAGACCAGACTACCCCCCTAATGACAGGCGCACCGACGAGAGTGGGTTTGGTCTCTACTGCCATTTTGAACGCAAAGACAGGGTGACCATCGACATAAAGTTCCTGATATTTGACGTCGTCCTCTACGTCGGTAGCCATATCACCCAGACCAGGAACATACAACACATTTCTACGCGTATCTAGGAACATCTGCTCATGTCTAAGACCCATTGTGCTGAGCAGGTTGTACGGACATTCAGGCGCATAGTAAACACCAGGGATTTCTACATCCAGCGGATGCTTGTTCCCATGTTTGTCCACATAAGTACCCAGGTTCACCTGAATGGTTCCCCTGCCCATGATAGAAAGCTGCCCTGGTCCCGCGAGATTGGCAACTTTCTGGCACGGACCGTACTCATTGAACATTTCACGATTTCCTACTATATGCATGTCCGACCCACTATCAACAATAATGTTCCACGGCAGAGACGCGTCTGGTTGCGGATACTTGGCAGGCATCTCTACAGCGCAAACATCTTTGGCCGCAGCCTGTTTGCGTAGGGGGCAGTTCGTACGCAAATGTCCCTTCTTCTTGCAGAAGAAACAGGTCCTGGTCTCCTCGCGAGGAGCCTGGCCGGCCGCTAGAGCGGCGACCACAGGACCATCACCACGGTGCTGCTTGCGCCAGCCATGGCCAGGTTTGCCCGCGGGCGCCCCGAACCTAGCCTGCAGCTGCCGCTGTTGTTTGAGCAAGTCAGCATGCTCAGTCAAACGTGATATGATCACATGAGGGGAGGAGTGTTGGACTTCGCCGCGCATGGCGTTGAACTCCTCCCCCACTTCTAAAAGTTTCAAACGAAGCCATCGCTGGCCCACATCGGCACCTAGTGCCTCCAGTTGAGTGTAAACACTCATCACATCACCACAATATGCCGCGACATCTTTATTGTGTTGTGACAAAAAATTGAACCGACTCCACAGTCTGTGGATCTCGGCTTCAGTGCTAGGCCTATACTTTGCAGTCAAATAGGCCCATGCTTCACACAGGTGTGACATGCGATAGACAGTCGTCCTATCCGCGTCAGGCAAAGACATCAGGACCTGTGTCCTCGCCCTAGCATGGACACGCTGTTCGTCCGCGGACGGTGCGTGCTGCAACAAATGATCTAGCTCGAATTGACCTAACCACAAGAAAACTTTCTGTTCGTACGCAACGAAGCTTTCAGTCTTGTAATTCCAGTCAGGCAATTTCCCTTTTGTCAAATCAGGTTCGCTACGTCCCCGAGATGCACGCAGCGCTTCGGTCAACGTCTCGAGCGTGATGAAAGACTCAGTGTGACTTTGATCGTTCACAACATGAGAGGAAAAATTCACCTGCTGGCTGCTCTGCCCAGGCTGGGAAGAGGGTCGTGGCCGGACAACTCGTCCGCCTCGGAGTAACATACCCTCGGGCTGTTCTCCGTTAGGGAGCTGCTGGTCAGCGTCCCTGTCGACGAGAGGCTGCTGGTCAGCATCGTCACGCCTCTCCTCGCGAGGAGAGTTGGCGTTAGAGTTGGCATTAGAGAGAGACATCCTGCATTAGGACGGACGGTTTTTTGCCGCGCGCAGCAACCAACCGATGGGATGGCTCGCAAGCCAACAGGTTGAGAAAATAAGTGAACGCGTTCGCTTTTCTCAGCGCTGATCATTAAAACAAGCTTCTCGAATTGTGTCTAACAACAGTATACTACGAGAAAGTTAAATGATTCCTGCGCTTTTGACCGCAGTCTGAGCGCCGGCAGAACAGTGGAATGCCCGCCGTGTCTGCGCACAGACATTGACCGACGGCTTCCTGAACAAGACATAAACAGACATAACGCTGACATTCACCGATACCATGTCAGAAATGTGTTCTATCTGCAGGTCAGACGCGCAGTCTTAAGTCAGGTCAGGTCAGGGCAGCCAGCGTTCCATACCTGTTGCGCACAGAGGTAGAACCGAGGAACGCTTTAAGGAAGTGCTAGCACCGGGAAACAGTAAGAAGAATGGTTACAGATCTCAGTGTGCACAAGCTTATATGCACACTGAACACTCAAGGTTACGACGGGAAACCCTCGCGGGATCTCTCTCACTACATCGAGACAAACCGTGTTGGCGGCTTACCCCTGCACTGGATCCGCGGATCGTCCGTGCATGGGTGCACCTGTCACCACACTGCTGCCCGCAGGCTCATGCATTGTGACACCCGCCGTAACCTTGAGTGTTCAGTGTGCATATAAGGATGTGCACACTGAGATCTGTAACCATTTCTCTTCGCTGTCTCACAGTACTAGCACTCTCCTTTCAGTGTTTCCTCGGTTCTACCTCTGTGCGCAGAAGGTATGGAATACTGTCCTCCTGACCTGACCTAAGGCCGTGTTCAGTGGACTGACCTCGGTAAATAAAAAAGTTGCAAAAGGCCTGAACGAAGTATGAACTATACACATAAACATCATTTAAGTACTTCTGGACCGGCCGTTTGTCCAAATTCGATGTCGTTTAAAAGTTATTTAATGATGCGTGATGTGACCCACGAATGTGTCCGGTGGGGTATGTGACCCCCCCCGGGGGGGGGTATACATTGCCTGGACGCATGTCGGCGGACGCGGACGAGGTCGCGAGCTAGGACGCATGCCCTCAAGAGTTCGTCACAACGGGCTCTGACCATGGCCAAGCTAATTTATATTGTTCCTAAATTCTTAATTAAGTATTATAAACTTCTGCTCGTCGTCTCCGATCGTTCTTTTGACTGTCTGTTTCCGATTAGCATCATGTCTGCGTCTGCTAGCAAGGAGAAGATACCTCTCTCGCGAGCAGGAAGAGTTCTGTTTGATAGTTTCTTGCGATATCACTGTTCATGTACTCGTGTATCATGATATCGTCCTCTCTATCAGACCAGGTGGCAGCAGGACAGCGCACGCTGTCGCCATCATGCACAGCCCCGAAATTCATATCGATGCACTCTCGAACAACACCATACATCAATATGTATTACGCAGGGCGTGTTTAGGTGTTTTCAGCGTGCTTGTAGTTGTTTTCGCAATCGTGGTGATATGCGTTCTCATGACGCCATTCGCCACTGAACACAGCACGCAATGCGACCGGTCACATCACCCACGTCCGCCCCATGCGTCCTATTTCAGGCGCACCCCACTGAACACGGCCTAACGTAAGACTGCGCGTCTGACCTGACCGAATGAAGCATTTCTGACACCGCCGCCCTAGCGATCCCTGACATTGGTTGGAGCAGCCGACCGAAAGGGGCCCGAGGCTATGGTTGCAGGGACAGCTGGAAGAACTGCCTCGTCATCGCTGGAGCTCTCGGGGTCTGGCAGGTAGGTGGGGACACCGGGGTGCACCGGGAGGCCGGGGGTGTTGGCAGGAGCAGCCTGGAAGACCACGGCACAGCAATTTGATGAGGAGCGGCAAGTACCGGACGCAGCACACATGTATGCAGAAGGCAGAAGGCGGTAGCTTGTGCAGCTGGGTTTGTGTTACATGAGCAATTTACATGAGCAATTTTGATCGGCGAGCTTGTTCACAGCTGCGGCGCCGCCGGCGTCATACTGGTCTTATAAGGAGGTCGCGTTCGGAGCCGTTCCGCAGAGGCAGCCATGCATGCGTGACGGCTGGTGCATCATCTCGGGCAAACTGGAAGCTAATTATCGAGATCCCATAGCATGCGGCTAGATGAACAGCATGCTGCAGCAGTGCATCCAGAAGACATCTCATCCCCTGCCACCACAGAGTATGGGAAAACTTGTAAACACCGCGTGAAAATTGCGAGGGGCCCGATACGCAGCGATGGCTGGTGCGGACGAAGAGTGATGTGCAAAACGGGCCCCCGATTTCAAAGCACTAGTACTTTGTAGAGCATGAGATGGTGGGATGTTGCTGCCATTTCAGCACATAGCAGAAACAGCGTGTTGATGCATTCTAATGCAATCGCGGCCGCTGCAGTGCCTCGCTTGGCTGTGTGAAAATATTGCCGAGTGATGTTATTGAGGGGTGTCGGCACTCAGGCCTCATGCACGTCCAATTGAACCGCGAGCACCTCAGAAAGCTCCAAACTGCGCGGAAACGTCCTATAGACTCGCAGTGACCTCTTGAATCGATTATAAGTAGTCTGGGCGAAACAGGTGAAAACGCCCAGCGAATCCGGGGTTTTTGGACCAAACCCCCGTTTTGCCCAGCGACGGCTCAGATGGCCTCAAACGGTGCCCAGAGTATGCCCATCGTGATCAGTGGGCAGAGAGCACTTGAAAAACACTATAATGTTATGCACCGATGTTCCACTGTCTGCCAACTACACTTGTGTCACCGTGCGGTGTTCGCGTCCGACCAGCATCATGCCGGGCTAACATACTGGCGGGATGAATCCCAACGAATACCATGATTTCCGCGAGCTTACCGAAGTATTAGCAAATATGCAGCTGTCTTGTGTGGTGAACAAAGAGCACATGAACGAGGAGCGCCTTGCACACAGAGACTCAAAACACCGCAGCAGCTCCAGTGTTGTGAGCTTCACCTTGAAACAGTATTGTTGTTAGACTACCTATAATTTGATGCCTGTCCATACAGTACTGCGTGAACCTCCGGATCAGTCAATGTAGCATGCTACACTGCACAGCAGTGCTCCTTTACACCATTAGATCGCAGGGACAGCAACACCACCGACCAGGAATGTTTATCAAAAGCGATCAGAATATGAAGTTGGATGTACATGTACATTCCTATCATCAGAATGGACTGCAAGCAGGCACCATTCTGCAAAATGGGAGGCTTGCGTAGGCACGTCATTGTTCGCCTGAGTCCACACTCACAGTAGAGCCACACACAGTTTTACAAGAGACAGCCTGCCATGGTCCTAAACAGTGCCTGATCTGCTGAAGAGGGCGATACACTACTCTCCAGTGGTACACAGTCACACATGTATGCAACAAGGTCGTCACACGTAAGCTGGATGGAAAGAAAGTGTCACATATGCTGTCAGGACGTGCCAATCTTATGTGCTGCAGAGTCTGTGCCTGGCACTGTCGTGATTGACTTTTGACAACGCCCAACACTATGGAGTACAAAACGCAGCAGCCAATCTGCCCAGCCACACCGACAGAGAGCAGCCAATAGTCTCGCCAGACCCGAAAAGACATCTCAAACATCTCCGGTAATTACTCTGTGCGTGCCAGCTCCTAGGGACGCGGTCGATTGCGTCCCAGGGAAGCAAACATGGCAGAGCATGCGCTGTACCGCCGGCAGCAACACAACAGACCATTTATAACGCATCAGGATGCATTAGAGGCATACTAAGGGTGTTCTGAGCCCATTGGGCATGCTTCCGGTATCGCTGGGCGCGGTTTCGTGCTCGCTGGGCACAATGGGACTTCTTGCCCAGCCATGCACACGGATTTCGGGCCAAACCTTTGGGTCGATTTCGCCCAGCGACTTGAAACAAAGATACATCAGCATTCAGGAAGTTGCTGTGAGTCTATAGACGTTCCCAGCGCTGTCTGGAGCTTTCTGAGGTGCTCGCGGTTCTATTGGACGTGCATGAGGACTGAGTGCCGACCCCCCTTTATTGACGATGTCGCGATCGGTGTTATTGTGATTCCTGAACGAGTAGAGGAACCAGCAAACAGGAGCAGGTGAGACAATTTGTCAAAAGGTCGGGCAGTTCCGGGCTGCGAGCACCGAGCTGCCATATGTCTGGTATGTGCTGCCATTCATGCGTGCTGCAAATTCGGGCCGGACACCCATTGCACGCATTTGTGAAACCATAGGCCATGAGCATCACAGCACAACCTCAACATCATCACTGAATGCTGTTAGACTGGGCGAAGCATATAGAATGCTGCGTTCGTGCTGTAGCTCAATTTCTCATCTCGATGGTTAGCCTACATTTTGCCTGATCTGTCAAAACTCGACTCGTGAGCAGGCTTGATGCATGACCATGCTCCCATGCATGGCTATGGATGTTCCGAGAATTCACACGCACCACGGATCGATAGCCATGTCCAACGTCGAAATAGCTCCACGCGTTGAAACGACACGACGCAGTGTCGCGAGTGCCCTCGCCCGGCAGTGAACAGAGACGATGCATCGCGATGCACAGGCGTTCGTGCTTCCGAGGTCCCCGGGCCTGGGCGGTATAGCGCGTCAGGCAAGGTGCGCTCTACCCGCCGACTGACGCACGCGTTCGAGCTGCGAGTGTCGCAGGCTGACTGCCGCGACAGCCAGGCACGGACGGTGGTGCATCGCACGTTCAATCCAGAGTTCGCTGCAAGGGGCGCACCTTCACCATCGCCGACACACAATACCATACATGATATCGCCAAGCAAATATGCAACCAGCGTCGCGATAGTGACAATCGGGCTCATCCAGTGCAACCCGCCTTCCCGCTCCATAGCTGACACCACTGATACGGCTCGCTTGTGACAGCTTGTGACATTTCTTACGGCAAGGTGACTAGGAATAGTACTCAGGCGTTTGCAAGGCGGGCAGAGCAACGAAGTGCGCCATGTGTGTCCGAGCAATGCTGGGCGTCCAGGCAGCGCTGCTGCTCCTTCATTGCAGCCTACGCGCAGAGCCGGCTCGCGCTGACGGTTCAGATGATATTCTTTTTCGTGGACCTGAGCAGTGGGACGCCATGGAGCGTATCCACAGGACGAGCCTCAACCAGCGCCTGTCGGAGGTGATCGAAGTCGGCCGGTTTGACACTTCAGTCAACTTCGGCTTCCGCGGCGAGGTAAGCTGTGCCTAATACGGCTCATCTCTGTTATGTCCGTGAGACGGTCTGTGCAGGCATTATCAAATAGCACACACATCTGTCGCTCCAGCGGGCAGCCGTACGCGGCACAGACTGCACTTTCCCACTGGATTCCTTCCCCATTGTCGCGAATTACGACCAGTGTTAGTCCATGTGGACTTATCTTGGAACCCGCACCTTGTGAGCGGAATGTGTCGGGAAACCAGGTCGCCCGACCGAACCGTTGCCACCTGCACCCCGCACTGGCCACCAGCATTTCGTAGCCATGGCGGATGTCTCGACGGCGCATTTGGGAGCGTTGAGAGCGTTGGGAGCGTTGCTACACACCTCGCACAGTGCACATGCGGTTTGCTGAACACTGAAACGGTTGAGCTGTGCGCATTCCCCAACGCACGTTGCTCAGGCACCTGGGCAGAGCCGGTGGCATTGCAGTGCTACGCCATTGGGCCCACTGCGCAGCCATCTGTCATTGCTGCTACCCTGTGGGCTACTGCAGAGCTCACCATGAAGAGATATTTGGCATGTGCCTTGTAGTGGCACGCGCTCACATGCATCACATTGAAGCTTAGTCTCTTGAGTTGGTGCTCTGCGATTCTACGGCCTCTTGCAGCTTGTATATTGAAGTATAGACGGACGACAGCCACAGTGCAGGTCCTGCCTGGCTGACAATGATGCCGTGCATGCAGATCAACTACATTGATGCCTGGGGCCCGACGTTCACATGTCCAACGATGGAGCATATCGGCGTCATCGGCGACGGAGGCAAGTGGGTCTGCGGCGTCAACGAGTTCCTACAGCGGTGTGCCCCCCCCTTCCCCCCTGTCCTTATTGAAGTATGTAGCGGCTGTGTAATCATGCTTACACACATTCCGGTAGGCTCGGTGCTCGTACCCGGCCTAGTGCCATGACTGCGTGAATGGATTTGCGTGTGTATTCCTGGCAACGGCTCGCTGCCCGGCCTCTGTCCTTTGTAACGACATACCGGTAGGGCTGTGGTGCGTGCTGGTGCCCGGCCTGGTGCCATGAATTCTCGCATAAGTTTGAGAACAGAGTTGCATCAGTACGTTTCGTGATAAATTATGGTAAGCAAAAATGCGTGTATGGTACGTTGGCTCTAATCAGGTGGGGTTGAAAAGTACGCTGCATAGGCTACATCACTGGCTTGGCGTTGGAGGCGCCAAGCCGGTGATGGCCAGATTTGGTAGTGCCACGGTGTATGTCATCTGTGTTGAGGCACATCATTGCAGTGAACAACACGATGGACTAGAAGTGAAAAAGATCATCAGGTCAATCAGGTTCATCATGCTAAGGCATGTGCAGAGTGATGTTCACAAGGCCATCCACAGGCCACATGCAGCATCAATCACTCTGAGAATTCTGTCGAGACTCATCAGATACATCTTAAGGATCAGACTCATGCACAGATTGACTATCACTTCCAGAAGTAGCATATGCCCACTCGATTGTCTCTTCATCAAAAGCACCTGTGAACTTTGCTGCTGCACGTGTGTTACGGTACACATACACCAGCTTCTCAGCACGCCCCGGCCTCAAACGACTATGTCTCTTGTTATGAACGTGGTCATAGTCAGACCAATTACATTCGCACTGGCCTGCAGCAGGTATCTGTGCCAAGACTTTTACCGTAACGCGTTGCAGCTCTGGCGCACATGACCCATACATACCCCACCAACAGTGTGCAGGCACTCGTTCAGCTGCTGCCTCTGTTAGTGGGCCCGAGAAAGTCCCGAACTTCCAAATGTACTTGACGTAAAATGATTGAGTGCCACTGCCTCGTCCATGCTGAGCAGCTTCGTGCACATGCTTTGTAAAGCTGTCATCACATCTTCACATGACAAGAAGTCGTCACCTGCATAGAAATGCTCTGGCTCAAGCGCATCGGCAGCAGCGTAAATGTCCGCGTGTGAGAACTCCCAGCGCTCAGCCACAATATGGCCGATCATCACCATCTGCTGCTTCGTAAGTCCTTCAATTTCCGCAAGATTAATCTTTTCTTGTAGCTGCGACATGTGGTGATAGACCTTTCCTGTGAAGGGCGCATTGCGGTCCGCCAGGCGAAGCAGTGTCACCATCGGCAGCACAACGTCCAGCAATGCATTCGCCAGTGCCAGCGTCTTCTTCTTCCGTATATTCTTCTTGGCATCAGCTGCAGGTGTGCGGGTCTTCGACTTGCTGCCCTTAGCCCATGTCTTCCATGCTGGATCGCTGACAGTCTCGAGCAGATCGGCATGGACCTTGATGCAGCGCTGTAGAATAATAATGTTCGATGCGGAACGAGTAGCGCCTGGTACTGAGTTGATAACTGCTGTGCCTCTTGAAGGTGGCGAGCGGGGCGCTGTGGCGGAGAATTAGCTTGACTGTGTCCTTGATGGAGGCAACGAGGTCAGTGACCCGTGGCAGCTTGACAACGTCCTCGATCATGAGGTCCATAGAGTGTGATAGAAATCCTAACCATGTGATGTGCGGGTAGACATCTTCAATACGGGCGCCTGCTGCTTTGCACGGAGCTGCATTGTCAGTCTTGTCAGCACGCAATTCTGGGCGCCGATGTGCAGTGGCATTGCACTCGGATGTCGCTACATACACGTCGATGACATCAGGCAAATCAGTGATGTCACGCACCTCCTCGATCTGCTCGCAGAGCGGATCTGCCAAGTGGTCGGCTCCTTTGCACTTCGCCTGTAGCATCGATGGCCCGCAGGAACACGTTGCCGCTTTGAGATGTTGGCAGTATGTTGATCAGCGGATTGCGGCACATGTTGGCCATCCGTCGCTGCAAAGCGAGTAGCCAATTGGCACGCCATCACTGCAGCGTGTGGCTTGAAGTGCTGCTGTGACCCGCTCGCGTGCACAGCGTCGTCCAGACCATCCTCCCGCAGCTTGTTGTAGCCTGGTGTAATGTAGCCTTTGCCAGCAGCAGCTACCGCATCAATCTGCTTTGAACGCTGGTGATTTGACCTTGTTGAACGCAACTGCCTGTTCGTAGAAGAAATCCATGACTGCTACATCTGCCTTTTGCCTTGCCGAAGTAGGATAGAATTGAGTGATCGAAGCAGTTGCGGGCTGAGCCTCAGTGGCTTGCGTGGGCCCGTCACCATACGTGCTCCGAATAGGCACAGGCATGTTGGTGCACCTAGCTACCCCGGCCTTCTTGGCACCACTGAAATGCGCAATTAACTGTGCAGCTTTAGATACTAAGAACTTTTTATTGCAATGTCTGCACTCGACATCAGTAGTGGTGCCAATTTTGTCACCTACAATATCCTCTTCCCAGACGGGATTCCTGCCACGGCCCATGTCCGCAAAATGTGATTGTGATAGATCCACCAAATGCAGTAATGTGCTGCTCACCGGCAGTGCAAAGCGAGGCATGTTCAAAATCTTCTTTGGACGTGTGGCCCAGAGGTGCACCACAGAGCAAATTCTGGTTTCTCCAAAAACGCTGAAGTCCGAAACAGGGGGGTAGGCACTCGGGCCTAGAACGTGTTCACCGGGAACGCGGAGCAGCAGTACTCAGGCACCCCTAGGAATCCATGGGAACATCTATGGACACTAATAACCCCCGGGGCACCACAGAAACGTCTTAAACACGAATGGGCGGAATCGACCTTTTCGACTGAAATCACATGCATGGCTGGGCACTTTGGCCTGTTGTGCCCATTTCGCGCTTTCAGGCGCCCAACGCATGCCGCGAGGCCTCCAGGCACCCCTAGTATGCCTCTATTGGTCTTTATGCAGCTCGTTTCCATGCTCTGGGTCTCTGTGGGCTATAGAATAGCAGTCAATGCCGCCTGTGGCTTGGGTGGATCACAAACTGCGACCTGATGCTGCTTGCACAACCAGGAGAGCATGATGGAGGTGCAGGTCGGAGGCGTGTGTGCTGATGCTGTGGCGATTTAGATACTGTGTTCTGCGGCCAGACAAAGGATGCCTGCATATGTTCACATCATAGCTGCTATATGTGGCTTACATGTGCTAAATCAGATTTATTTGCGTTCTCAATATATATTCAAAGAATTACTCACTGACATGACATCGTATTGCATGCCTTGACTTGCATCTGAAACTGAGAACATCTAGTTGAACAGCTGTCCCACTAGCGGGGCCCACACAGATATGGCATTCGTTTCGACCTTCAGAAATGGATATCTGTGACTATACATGAACAAATGTTTTGGGACACCGCAGGCAATAGTGCAGCCGTTCCAGCTGCAGGTCTGTAGACAAACGCAGGCAAGCTGCATCTCATACACAGGTCGCATGGTGATCGGAACTCGCAATTCATGCCATATGCAAGAAAAGTGCCTGATACTTCCTATTAGTCATAGCTGCTACATCAGATGTAATACCGCCTGCCACTAAGGGAGCAACAGGCGAGGAGGGTCTGCACTCGGGCCATGCACACGTCCACCGGGAACGCGAGTCACTCAGACACCGCCCAGGGCCCTGGGCGGTGTCTATAGACTCACAATAACATACTGAATGCACACAGGCGGTCCGTGGGCGAAACATAGAAAACTGCCCAGGGAAAGGCCTATTTTCGCCCCAAATGCTGATGTCGCCCATGGACGCGGATTTGGCGCCCAGTGCACGCCCAGTCAGCACAGTGGGTTGAGAACGCCCCAAAAACACTGTAATATTCTCATGGATGTTCAGTTACCCATCAACCGGTGTCGTGCGGGTATGTCCGACGTGTTTGTGATGTAGTCATGGAGAGCGGGCACCACGCCAGCCTAGACCGGCTTAGTTACCACAGACTCAGTGATTGAGTGCAAGTTAAGTGATTGGCGGCATTGATGTTTGGTTCTGCAGGAAGTTGCGTGAAGCGCCTGGGGAGTTTGCAAAGACGCATCACAGCATCCCAATCGACCACGGCATATACGTACACATATCAAAACGCACCAGCCCCAGATGTGTGTGTGTGTGTGTGTGTGTGTGTGTGTGTGTGTGTGTGTGTGTGTGTGTGTGTGTGTGTGTGTGTGTGCGTGTGTGCGTGTGTGCGTGTGTGCGTGTGTGCGTGTGTGCGTGTGTGCGTGTGTGCGCGCGTGCGCGTGCGCGTGCGCGTGCGCGTGTGTTCTCTTGCGTACATATTCTGTTGCATTCTTCTTCACAACGGTATGCAAACATCTGCATCAGTTTTCTGCCTCTTGCACAATGCTACCATGCAATCAGCATGTAACCTGACTGGGATTGAGATGTGACATCGCTTGCAATACAATACAATCTGGATGCAACTAAATGATACTGTCATTTATGACAAACATGCCAGTTGTATCGATAAGGCCAGCTGCATCCATGCGGTGTCAATACAATGACCTTCATCATGTGGACACCCGCTTGATCAGCCTCGATCACAGCTGTCGGTATCGTTGAATCGCCGTCGGTGTCCCGACTGTATAATGGTTTAAGCATGCACGCCTTTTGAGCCTGATGAATTTACTCATGCCATGTGCTGGACAAGCCAGATCGAAATAGGGTCAGAGCCGCTGAAGCAATCAACCGCAGAGCGACAAAACAATCCATCCCCAAGAGTGAACACCACTTGTATTGATTCTTCATAGCGCTCCAATCGCGCAGAGCGGCTGCCTACATGTGATAGTAAGGGGGTCAACCACTCCCGCTACATGGTGGGCCCACCTACGGCGCGCAAGATCGGCTGCGGTTTTGGCCGCTTGGGGAAGACTTTGGCTATTCTCTATGTTGAATGGGCATTCGTAGTGTGTCATCTCACTTGTGTCGGGAAAATGGCCCATTATCGTCGATATAGCTCATATGGCTGGGGGAAATTGGCCTGTCTCGACGCTGGCTCCCCCAACGCTCCAGATGGTCGGTCGCCTCCCCAAACCTCCCCAAACGTTAGCAGGCGTCCCCAAACGCCTTAAAATGAGCTTTTTAAAGCTCTTGTTGGTGATCGCAAGACTGCATTTGCATGTTTTTCGTTGGTGAGGCTTCATGAAGCTGTATACGGCCGAGTTTCTTGGAGGTTGGCCACATAGTGACGCACGGTATGCAATTTGAATCGTATCAATCCCTCTGATAATGCTGGATAGGTCCGAATCTCTGGATATCCGGACAGGGCGTCCTACCTGCGATCTGTGTGTAGCATGGGATAGTGGCTCAAACTGAATTATGCACGAGATATCAAAGCTTCACTGCCTGATCCTGATTGATCGTCACTCTCGTAGAACGTTTGATATCGGCATGGGGCGCATGAGTATCTTGATTCCTGTGACAGGCCTGACAGGCCCTTGTGATGGAGCATGACCCGGAGCTTTGCAATCCACCTGCTAGGTGTACTTCTCAACGAAGCCGTCAGCGTAGGTACCGGTATGCTTAGGTCATCTTTTGCATAGTGTCAATGGAGACGTGTGAAGTTACTCTGGCTTGTTGTGATCATGCCTCGTGATTGTGCACTAATGAATCATATTTCAATAGAGCGGTGGATGCTGGATACACGGTGCATACATCATTGATGTGCATTTGTGGTATCATTAGAGCTCTAGAGCACTCGTGACGCGGTGTGAAATAAGGTGTAGATGTGACGGTGCATTACAAAACATGGGCATTCCCCATTGCACATAAATTTGAGGCAGGGTCCTTCAACACGCAACATTCACCACGCAATATTCAACACGCAATGCTGCCAATCAATGCCGACATGTCGCCTGACCAGTGCGTGAGCGCCCTGCCATGTCGGCCCCATCACCTAGCGCGCCGTTGAATAGTACCTCACTTGCCGAATGCTACCCACAAATGTGACAGAAGCAATATGTCATAACCCGGTGAGTATTATATCATATTTTGAGTGTGTTGTGTGTTCTCGATGCAATGGTACACGTTTGGGCATGAACGAGCCTCGTTTGGGGAAAAGCGCGGTAAATCGACAAAACCCGGGTTTGCGATGGGGAGACTCTCCAAACGCGATATGACACACTACGAAGGCCTATTCAACATAGACAATAGCCAAAGTTTTCCCCAAACAGTCAAAATCGCAGCCGAACTTGCGTGCCGTATGTGGGCCCACCATGTAGCGGGAGTGGTTGACCCCTTGACAGTACATGGCCCCACAAGTCACCACGGCTCGGACGCCTTCCACAGCAATCGATAACATCAAAGATAACGTCCCACCAGTAAGAATCAACATAATAAGAGGTGTCCTAGGCTCACTAGGCGTGCGCTGGGCACGCGCTGTACGCGCTCCCTGGGCGAAATGGGTCATTCTGCCCAGGCATGTATACGCTTTCCGACGAAAAGGCTGCTTTCGCCCAGCGACGTGAGACGACCGCCTGTGTGCATTCAGTATGTTATTGTGAGTCTTCAAACACCGCCCACGGCCTTTCGCGACGTCTGAGTGGAGTGCATCACCTGATGCATCAGACCTATGTCTTGTGCACGTTCACAAACATGTCAGCACGCCTACATGTGCTCACACATGGAGTGGCTTGCAACAAAACATAGCTGACTCCACACCGGACGCGACAATTGATAAGTCTCCGATTGAAAGACGCAGCAGCATCATATGGACTCATGGCATCTACACATGTATCTTGTGTCACACAGAAGCGGTTTAATTGTCACACAACTGGATGTTTTCAGTGCTACACGACCCCAGCAAGGTTTAGCTCGTAAACCACCCAGCCTTTGATATTGATGTGAGCAGCCAGCCATATACTGCTCAGTCTGAGATTAGTGTGTTGCTCACTGCACAATGCTTCCTGAGCCATCGAGGCAGCGCAATAGCATGTACATCAGCAGGAGACCTCAATACTTGACATCACACTTCTATGGTGCTTGTTTCGTGCAGTGTAGCTTCCAAGAAGGCTGCAGGTGGTGTGCAGCGACCCATACATGTCAAAGCTGCTGCTGAACCGCCTACAGCACCACCAAATACCAAGACAACCTAGTTATGGGCCATATATAACTATAATGGATGTTCTGAGCCCAATAGGCGAGCGCTGGGCAGCGTTGGGCAAAACTTGTCTTTATGCCCAGCCATGCATACGATTATGCCGGAAAAGTGCGACTTTGCCCAGCGACTTGGAACAAAGGTATAGTGGCACCCGGGAGGCTTTAATTAGTCTGTAGACGTTCCCAGCGCTTTCCAGAGCGTTCTGAGGTGCCCGCGCTCCCGGTGGACGTGCATGCAGACCGAGTGCCCACCCCACTTGCCGATCGCGAAGGCGAATGTGAGGCCAACAAACCCGGGACATTTCAGGGAATTAATCCTCATAGGCGTTACGCACTAGTCGCACATTGTCTTATCAATCTTCTAGATCGTCAAAGCACATTCTATCAACCGGAGCGGTGGCCTCCATCCACGGTTACAGATACAGGCTCGTCACTACCAAGTCGCAAATCGGAAGCCCCTTGATTAGGTCGGCATGTGACTGAACACATGCGGGACATATTGTAGTGTTTTAAGGGCGTGCTCGGCCCACTGAGGTCATTGGGCATGCGCCGAACGCCACTTCGAACCGGATGGGCAAAAACGCGAATTTCGGCGAAAATGGCCTTTTGGCGAGGCACTTTCACCGCTTATGCCCAGCGACCATTTGGTGGTTCCCAGGGGATTTATGCGAGACTGTAGATGTTGCCAATGTGTCTGCGCGATGTCTGAGGGCTCTGCGTTCCCGGTGGACACGTCCTAGGCCAGAGTGCCTACCCTCCTTCCGAAACGTACACGAGTTCTATTCGCTGATATAGTGCGTTTGAGTAAAATGCATAGTCAACGTACCGAAATCGAAAGATACGCGTATTAAGGCAACTCTGTTTGAGCATGAAGCCTGAGAATCCGTACCATACCCAGGCACTGTCCTTTTGTAAGTACCAACATGCACACATACATGCGTACCACATCCCTTCGCCTCTCTCCGGCTAGTTAGGAGCGCGCTGTGCATATACCAGGCTAGCTGGACGGCATGCCGTGCGCTGCAGGCCCGGCTGCCTCATCTACTCCTTCGGTTCATTTGGGGACTACTCATTTGAGGCGGACATGCTAGAGCGCACGCCATGCGAGATCCACGTTTTTGACCCCACTGTGCTGCCCTCCCAGATGCGGGAGCGGGAGGCCCTTCTGAATGGCGATGGGCCTACTCGTATCACATGGCACTCGGTCGGGATCTCTGACACGGACACCGACGAGTCCACGTGCGTCCTCCCCCTCGCTTCATGTCCTCTGCGCCATCCAGGCTGTGCCCCCCCCCCCCCCCCCCCCCCCCCTTTGTCCCCACTCTCGTGGAGCTGCCCTCTACATGTCAAGCCGTGTCACGTGTTACCGTTCATTGCACCGTCAGTCGGATGCGGGCCATACAGCACCCACATGTCACCAGCGATGGTCCACAGCAAGCCAGAATCTCTCGCACCATCCCTCAAAATTTGGAATCGCAACTTTCAACATCTGCAGCGCGCTGACGTGCTATGGCGGCACACAACTGTTGCCGCAGCACCAGGGCCGGCGTCTGAACCTGGTTGACAGAAGGTGGCACCCTGACGATGAGGAGGTCTCGGAGGATATGGGGTCCGAGCCCGAGGTGATGACTCGGGATGAGGCAATGGCGAAGATCATAGACAAACTGCGGGACACACGGGACCGCGTACTCAGCTCCGAGGAGCGCTGTGGCCAGGACTCCCGCCTCCCCCGCGGTGTGGCGCCGCTGCCTGAGCCTATGGAGGACGTCGGGACGGTGCTTGCTGACATGAACGAGACCCCTCACGGCGATGCGCAGACGCTGTGCCGCATGGCGACGCTGCCAAGTATCATGAAGGTGTGCGCCTTGTGCATTGTGTGCATACATGACTGCCATCAGTGTCAGCGTGAGCCGACCGACCAAGGCTGGGCGCGCGAGGTAGTCCCACGCCCATGCATCGGACGCAAGAGGGGCCAGTGCAGCACCACACATCTGGGTCTAGAATCAATGCTTGAGCAGCTCATGGCGAAAGCGTTGCTGCCCCTCGCCATGTCCGTGTGCCCGGAGTCTGTACATTCATTGCATGTCTGGCGCCGCATGCTACACACTAATGCACACACGCCCGTCGCAGAAACGGCCCAAAAGCGTCCCTTGCATGCTTGAGGTCGTCACACATTGACATTCTGGATCGTGCCATGGTGTTGTGGCCATGATGTTCTGACATGCAGTTGCCCCTGCGCCAGGCAAGGCAGTATATTGGATATGTGCATGACTTGAGCGATTTTTGAGTTGCAGTGCCTCATGGCCTAAGTCTCAATCCACGTGTGACCTACTGCTGCCGCTAATCTATGGGATTGAACGTCTTGAAACGTGGCATGGTGTGCAGACGCTCGGACACGATTGGCTCGACAACTTCAAGATCGATGTGGAGGGCTCCGAGTTCCGGTCGTTCACCTACCTCGCGTCGCTGCCTGGCGATGCAATGCGCTTCACGCAGCTGCAGCTCGAGCTTCACTTTGGGGGGGGCCCAAGTGGCGGCGAGATGCCCAACGTCGACCAGCTGGAGGTCCTCCATGGCTTGCTCGAGAACAACTACCGCATGACGCTGCTGGAGCCCAATATCTACTTTGCCGCGCAAACGTGCCATGAACTCGCGATGCTCAAGGTCGATGAGTGCGGCAACGTCGTCACACCGATGCCCGATGATGATTGAGCAGCATGGGCTATAGGTGCAGCATGTCATATGGAGAGCTACCGCGGTGGAAGGGGCGTAAATCTTCTGTTTTTAGGCTGCATGGTCCGTGCCTGGATTGTGTGGCATCGTGCATGCCACCGGGGCACGTGGCCCGTGCTCGGGCATGATGTGTTCCCTTGGGTGCATAGCCGACGTGTGTAACATCGATGATCATGGTGTTACTTACCCGCCCCCACCGTACTTAACCCCCACCATATAGGCAGGTTGATGTTGCTGCAGTGGCCGGATTTAAGATCATGTGAGGTTGGCCATGGGTCGACAGGGTCGCGAGTTTCGACCCACTCATGCTTGCATGCGGCGCCTTCTTGCGTGGCCATGTGATGGTTGTTACACAAACGGACTTGTGTAAGGTTACAGAAGGAGAGAACTAAGTTAGAACATCCTGAATTACATGATGTAATGATTCCACTCAAAGCAGGCCAGGTGTACTGTCGGTAGGCCTCGTGATCTCGCTGCACATGGCTGCAAGAAGTACTGCAGTGGTTTCACCACGTCAATGCACCGCTAAGGAACAGTCTCTTCCTAGAGGGAAAGCTGAAGGCCACAACCCGAGACTTTCCTGGCTTCACCCTGATGTGCATGCAGCATGACACCAGTTTTTGCCCCATGCAATGCCGGTGTGACAAGAACCCCATCTACCATACAGTATCTGCTGCCCCAAAATTCACCTTGTTCCCGCAGCCTCAGCTGTTGTCTTCGCACATGTTGATCAACTGGAGACCCAAGGCCCTCATGCTTCGGCCAGAGACGTCGACCATGCAACACACGCCCTGTGGCTGATGAACATGAGGTTGATACGTCAAGTGTACGAGGCGCAATGAGTACAGATACTTCGCTAACCTCCGTCTGTATCGCGTGGCGCTAGCATACTGACGCCACGGTGCTTGCTCAAATATAATGCGCGGTGTTCCTGGCTGGCGCGCGGCTAGACTCGAGACTCCAGGGTGGCCTGGCATCTACAGCGCATTCCATCCGTAACACGCTCAGGGTTTTGCACGTGCATTAGACTCGAAGTGCATCCTCGCATGAGCTGCAAAAATGGTGCACGTTGCAGCGTTGCGGAAGAGGTCGAACATGTACATCATGACTGGTGGAATTTGTATACTGGCTTGGAGCTCTGCCAAGATGGTGTAATACGGGCATTACAGATTGTCCACCGAACGACAGTACGCACATTCTTCCGTCTTCATGCAGGAGCCATGTCTCAAAACCCAGAACCGAGCAGTATAAATCACATAGTCTCAGTAAGCAAGCTACTCACAAACAACGAGGAGCGACAGTCAACCCACGGCAATTGCGCTCACCACCAGAGCACCCACATCCTCTAACATTGCCCAGACAGTGGCCTGGCGGCTCGAAATGCTGATGTTCATACAGACTGGCACTATGGCCCATGAGTCATGACGGGTTCATGCTGCTATGACCATCGTACCCCCTGTGCGCTGACCTGGGCTGCAACTCAAAAGGTTGGTAACAGAAGGAGGTTCAGCTGTTTCATGGTTAGGCAGCCCGCTTGTGTGCCCTCTGCTGCCAGCACGGGCCATGCAGGTGGTTCCAAGACAACATCGACCGGCCGGCCACGGCACTTGGCACGGTGGCCACGACAGCACTCTCGAAGAGCACTGAGCACCTGTGCTCGACTCGAAGCAGCTGCATTCTGGCATGTGTTGTGGCACAGCAGGTCTGCAGCCGCAGGTTGGCGACACCTAGCACCCAGCAATACTGCTCCCGCGGCAAGGGGTGCCAGGCTAGCCAACCCACCCCCGCCACTGCGCACCACACAGAGTTGCACATGTCCAACACACGTTGCTTGCGCACCGGCTTGTTGCGGGCCAGGTGCAAGGCACTGCTTGCCACACATCACAATGGAAATCGAAAACATGCGGTCTGCAATTGGCCCCTCATCATCGGCACCACCAACAGGCACCAGAAAAAGAAGTACAAGACAAAAGAAACACGACTGAATGAGCCAGGCCGCAGCAAGGTGTCTTGTGTGTCACTATCTTGAGACACTGGCCACGAGGACAGGCAGGGCCGAGCCTGGGGGGAACTGCACGGCGGCGGAGCGGGGGGAAGTGTTGCTGGCGACGTGTGGCTGGCGACGTGGAGCTGCCGCAAGGTCAGGCCGCGCGGCTGCCGGAGCCACGGCGACGCAGCGCGCTGCTCCCGACCGCCTCTGCGGCCCTCTGACACACTGCCGAGGCGTCATCCGCGCTGCCGCAGCGCCGCCCCAGCACACGTGCATGTGGCGCGGGTGCCGGAGGGCGCTCAATCCGTGGGGACCCCGCAGCCGCAGACCTGCATGGCACAAGCGGGGACTGCCTGCAGCTGTACAGCAGTTGGTATCGGTGCTAGGGTCAACGGCGACAGCAGGGCGGAGGTGCAGGCAGGCAGCGCCCGGGTGGCCATCTCGGTGGATTTAACAGACCGTGTCCTGTGACTGCGGTGCTGATACAGCTGACAAGATGCCTGTGCCCAAGTAGATCGGCACTGTGCCGTGTGCGGTGGCGCGATGGCCCGACCCTACTGCAAATGCGCATGGGACACTCTGGTGGCCACAGGTGGAGAGTCAAAGCTGCCCCAACACATAGCGATGCGAGGAGATTGGATCACTCGGGTGCCTTTCCTTACTCACAGACCGTCCGCCTTGTGTCCTGGGGGGGACTCACTCATAAACGGGGCCTCACGGGGGGCGCTCATATCTGCGCAAGCTGATGGCCACACAGAAATAAGTCAGGACAGCCAGCACACACGCAGGTGCTCAACCGTAGGCCCCAACATGCCGACTGTACTTTTAAAGTAAAGTAGACCTCAATGCACTGAGACGTATCCCGCAGACGACAGTGACAACTCCAAATTCACGGGACCACCTACGCCCCACCTGGAAACCTCTCGGACGACGTGCGCAACTTGTGAGTCACCTGTTCAAACCAGGATGACCATCATGACCACCGATGTAGGGACCCTGATGCACTCAACATCACAATGCAGATTCAAGTCCAAAACCCCCGAATGTGGCAAAAGCGTGTCAGTCATTCATTTGGGCCATGTCATCCAGTGCTGATGAGCCCACAGGGTGGCCCCCCACAGGATGGCCCGGACACCGTAGCGCTGTAGCGAGGCTTCCAGAAGTTTCCAGAAGCAGACAACTTCGAACTTCTAGCAGACACTGGCGCGCTGACAATGCGCGTGCTCCGACAACCGCGGGACGCAAACGCCAGGCAGGGTGCTGCTGCGGAACCCCGCATCGCACTACATCGCCCCGCGCGTTGCCATGGGCATGCTAGAACGAAAGGGATGGGTGTGCCAGGGTGTGCGCACCATGCATGACCACCACGGCGCCTGCAGCGGCCCCTGCTGCGAGGCATGGCCCCCACTCTTCCGATCCTTGCCACCCACTCGGCCTGCCGGTGCGACCGCCGTGCCCCGCCCCTCTTCTGACCCCGTCGTCATCTTCCGCCGCGGCGCACTGCTGTTTGCGACGCGGTGCGTCGCGGCAGACGCAGCAGCGGCGGTCGCCGAGCCAGCGGTCACTGCACCCGCAGCCACGGCCGTCGACCGCTTCGCGACAAACTCCGCGGCGCCGACGGCGGTCGCGGATGCGGTGTGCGTGATGTGCGACGTCACCGAGACCGCGCGGTGGAGCTCCTGAAGGAGGATGTCGGACATGGCACGGGCCGCTGCCTTGTCCTCGGATGACCGGGGCACCTTGACCGCGCCGAGCTCGATGATGCAGCGGTGGGTGTCCAGGCAGCTGCACACCATACACGTACACTGTGGGGTGCATGAGATGCCGCTGTTGCACGGCCACGCGCGACGGAAATCAGCCCAGCAGCACACCCCAGGCGCTGTGGGGAGTGGTCCCCAGGCATGCGGCAGTGATGGCTGACAGGTACCCAGGCTGCCGAGCAGCCCACTCGTGGAGGCGTCAAGCAGGCAGCTGTTCAGGACGTCTGCGCCTGGGGCTGCGACGGCGGCAGAAGGGGCTACAGGGCTTGGGGTCGAGCTGTGCAGGCGCACTGGGGCCGACCCAGCCGCGACACCGCCCCGCGGGTTGCCTGGAGCTACACATGGACAGCTACTACCTCGCAGAGCGTTGCTGGTAGTCGTGTTGGCCATACAGTGATCCACGGTGGCCCCCTCTCAGCCGGTGTGCTGTTGTTCTGATCTGTGTGCTAGCAAGTGTTCTGGATGCAGTGTCATGCAGACGTTCCGCAATGCAAGGGCTCATTCTCGTGTGGTCTACTCGTGAGGTTCAGCATGGGTGCGCACTGATGGAAGTGCTGCACGGCCGCTTGGGCGCCCTGCTCGCGGCCCATCCTCTCGGCCATCGCCTCAGCAGCCCCGCGCACCTCCGGCGCACCGAATGTGTCAAACGCCTCCAGCAGGTCTTTCGTGCGGAGCCGCCCGATCGGCACCGGCCGGGGCCCGACGCCGGCACGGTGGCAGCAATCCCCCCAGAACGGCTGGTCTCCAAAGAACGGCACCTGCAGCCCATCGCACTCGAGAGGTTCAGCTTGGGTCCTGTGCTGTGAGCTGCCCCGAGGCGATGTAACTCACGACCACCGCGCCGCGGAGTTTGGTGTGTGCAAAGCAAGTTGGACTGTGATTCACGAGCGACTGGGAAATAGGCGATGTAATTCTGCTATGCCTCCAAGCAACGCATACTTTTCTCCCCAACATGGCTACCACTTCAGTCGATTCACCGTGATAGCATGTGGTACGAAACGTTGCACCATTCCTCACCGTGCTGCGTGAGGTGTGGCTGAGGGACCAAGGGGTGCTGACAACAAACGTAGCAGCAGGCATCGTGCACAGCAGTGGCTCAGTCAGCTGTCTGGTGTTGCAACCTGACCTGCCACCCAGATCCAGGTGCATTGGCCGCTAGCGCGCATCGGCGGCACAACACACCGCAACTGGTCACCCCTGCGCATCTGCTGGATACCCCTGGATCCCATCGGATCACCAAACCAACCAACGGGTGAGCATACCGCACACGGGAAGGGGGGGGGGGGGGGGGGGGGGGGGGGTTGGTGCGCACCACAAAAGTTGGCAAGCCCGCGAGGAGGCCCGCCGCCGTCGTGCCGGCCCCGCCGTGGTGCACCACCGCCGCGCACTGCGGGAAGAGCCAGCCGTGCGGGCAGTTGCCGACGATGTGGACATTGTCCGGGCGGTCCGCGACGCCGTCTCCGAGGCCGGCCCAGCCGCGTGACAGCAGCACCCGCCGCCCCGACACGCGCGCCGCCTCATAGATGAGCTCCGTCGTTTTCACCGGGTCGCGCAGCACGAGGCTGCCAAAACCGATGTAAATGGGTTTCGGGTGCTCGTCGGAGAGGAAGGCGGCGAGTGCGGGCGGCGGGGTGTACCGGTCCGGCGAGTCCTCTAAGAAAACGAACCCGGTCACCTGCGCACCGCACTGGCTGCAGGTGCCGAGATGTGTCACACACTACAAAAGAGCTCGAGCCATCGCATGGCAGACGGCCACAGAGCAAAGTACCAGGCATTTCAGCTAGTGTGATGGGCTACACGCGCTGCATGTGCTTGTATGCGCGTGCCTGTGTGCATCGTCAATGCAAGTGCCCGGACAGCAGAACGACGTGCACAGCCCTGTGGGGCTCAGACACCCACACCCGGAGGGCATGCCCATGGTGCTGATGTGCCCTCGGCTGCATACGCCACGCACAGCAGGCATCACACATGCCACGCATGTATTGCTGCCGTTTGTTTCCGGCATCACCCTACGCATGACGACGTGGCTCGGAGACAGGTCAGGTGATGGCGTGCCGCATCCGCGGCGTGACAACGTCACACACAGAGGCCGGAGGAGTCCGAGGCCGATCGGGCAGTTTGATAAAGAAGAGCGGCATGTGCCGCGGACGCACACCGCGACGTGCTCGCCCCAGTCCTCCGGCTTCGGCTGCAGTGCCGGGCTCCAGAGGTACGTGACAGGCAGGCGCAGGCCAGCAAGCGCGTGCGCCGGGCTGCCGCCGAGCATGGAGTACCCTGGCAGGCCGAGGCTCTTGCGGAACGCGTCCATGATGCCGGAGATGCCGGCCCAGCAGTACAGGTCCATTGCACGGTACGAGAACCAGTTGGCGGCGCCGGAGATGTACTCGTTCGGGAGCGCGGAGAGGGCGCCAGCGACGTTGATCGACTGCACTACGGCCATCGGGTGCGGGAACTCCTTCGTCGGCGTCCACGGCATCGTGAACATCACGTGCACGGGGACCTGCACCGCGTATGCGTGTCGGAGGCACCTGTGTGCGGGCACTGCACTTTTGCAGGGGCTGCGGGGAGGGGGGGTGATGTCGTTCTTTTCTGTATGCGTGCCGGTGAGCATTTCGGGCGGGCCATGGGGACGCCGACTCTTACGCTCTCGGATTACCCGGGCGCGGTGTGAGTGCTTCGCATGTGCTCCGCACGGCACTGATATGCCTCTCATAACTCTTGTGTTCAAAGAGCTGGCTGGGGGCACGTACGTCCGCAGAGAATACCCTGGTCGATGGAACTCATCACACAAATTCGACCGGGTGGCACCATACGCAGCAAGATTCCAGATAGATGACCAAGGCATGGAGTCCGGCGCACCTGGAGCTTCTCGGCGCATGCCATGTATGAGGATGAGGGGGGGTTGGCAATGATGGCAGTCGCCCGGAATGGCCGCTGCGGCCGCTCCGGGTCGGGCTGCGTGCACGCCGGCCACGTGCTCTCCACAATCTGTGTCAACTGCTCCTCCTGCACGCTTCAAGGCATGCAAGTGGGCATGCACAAGTGACGCTGCGCCGCTACAAAATGGCTATGTGTGCGTGGGTGCGGCAGAACGTGGGCGAGCCACTCACAGTATGCACGGTGGTGGTGTCAAGGTAAGACGGGGCAGCAGCGTGCATGGCCCAATGCATCGTTGAGGCACGAAACACGCAGGCATGCAAGCACAGCAGGGAGCGCAGCATGGCATAGGAGCAGGCAGAGCGGCCTACGGCATTCAGTCACAGGCTGCAGAGGAAGCAAACACAGCAGCAGCCACAGCTGCTGAATGGTGGAGCACCAAGGGCAACTGGTAGTCAGTGCCGCCGGAGGCGTTCACTCTCTAACGGGCCGGCAGACTGAACACAGCAGGCAGTACTCATGTACACAGCAAACCCCGGCCGTCAGAGTGAACACAGCAAAGCAGTACTCATGTACACAGCAAGCATCAGCTCCAGGTGGACTACCACCAACTATAAACACCGCCGGTACAGCTGCTGGGGAGGCGTGCCTGCTCGCGGATGTCCTGCCGCATCGTCTTGGAGCCGCCGCCGGGCAGGATGCCGCGGTTCCGCACGACGAACTCTGACAGCACGGCGGGATCGCCGCCGAGGGGGAAGAACTCAACCCCATTGGCCTCCACGAACTGGCGGTACACGGCGTGCGTCGCGAGGCGCACGCGGTGGCCGAAGCGGCGAAGCTCCCGCGCGATCGCGATGAAGGGTTGCACGTCGCCCCGCGTCCCCACCACCTGCACTGCCGCACGCCAAATGCAGGACAGGCGTGGAGCCCGAACTCTGTGGTGAAACTGAGTGCTCGTTTGTCGGGATGTTGTCCGAGATCTGTGTGAGCGCGCAGTATGTACAGCGTGTCTGCATGTGTTGATGCCCGCCACCTCACCCCCAGAGGTATCTGCCCAAACAATGACACGAAAGGTTTTGCCACTTGTCCAATTGAGCTGGGAGCGGTGAATGCCAGTCATCCAGTGGTCCACAACATGCACGTGCTTGATGTTCTCTACCTGTGCTGCCCGACCTCAGTGCTTTTGCTACATGGGTGTGGTTGGACCGCGCCAGACAAACGGCATCAACCCCGACAGAGCAGTGCTCCAGACATCGATTGTGCTCATGCGCAGTGGTCTGCTTATTCAACCCTCTGTGCTGTCAAGGAACAGCCGAAAGGGGTCTCAACAACCCCGTCCATGCGGTGTCGCGATGTCATGGGATCTGATCTGATGTTTTTCCATGCGATGGTTCGAGCTTGTGTGCAACTGCACCACATGCTGACGCACATTCAAACACCCCCCCTGGCTCACCAGCTACTGTCCCTGTGGCACCGGCACACCTCGCCACCTCCCAACATGGGTGCTAAACAGCACCCGTCAGGGTGTCCGTGCACTTTGGAAAAGGAGCCACAGCAGGGGCCGGCAGGTGCGCACCAGGATACAGATGCAGAATGCGCCCGGTAGCGGCTCCAGCGGCACCTTGCCGAAGGGTCCATGCCCCGGCACCTCCACCTCCTCCTCCGCATCCACCGCCGCCACCGCCGCGAGCAGCAACGCGCCGCCCCCCTGCCGCAGCGTCGCCGCGTGCTCCACCTCCGCCTGTTGCGCCGCCTTGGAGTACTCCTGCGGGTCCCCCGTGGCCACGTCATCCTCCTCCTCCGGTATAACCACGGGCGTGCTGACGCTGAGGCCGGCACCGCTGGGGACGGCCCCCAAGCGCGCCGTCACCTCGGCCACCGAGCTGCCATCTCCGGACACCGCACCGGAGCTGTGCTGCACGCGGCCGCGGATGGCGCCAGTGCCGTCGCCGCTCGGCTTGCTGCCGCCGATCTCTGTGCCCTCGGTGTCGCCATCAATCACCGGCGCCTCTCCAGGGTCCTCTGTGCCGTCCTCCGTGGCCTTTTTCTCCAGCGCCGCCGCCAGCGCAATTGTATCGTCTGGGTCTTCCTCTTCGGCGGCGGCGGCGGCGGGGTCGGCGTCACCATCACCAATCTGGCCGCTGAGGACGCCACTGCCGAACGGCGGCGTGGATCGGCCGACGGCGCTGGGGCTTTGGAACGGAGGACGTCGGCGGCCATCGCCGATGGAAGACGGCTCAAGGATGGTGGCAGAGTGGGGGGCTTGGCAGAGGTATGCGGCGTTGTCGAGAGGGGGCGGCACGCGGAGGGGGGGCAGAGGGCCATCGGCGGTGTGTGCATCTGGCGGGGTCGGGGGAGGGGAGGGGCTGGCGGACCGGGCAGGGCTGGCTCCGGACGCCGTTCTTACGCCCAGCGGCGATGGGGCTGCTGCTTCCGGTGGGGACTGTGTGTTGGAAGCCGGTGGGCCAGTGGCAGATGCCATAGAGTTGGAGGGAGAGAGCAGCTTTCGGGAGCCAGTGGCAAACATTCTTGACGAGTCAGAGCTGGCACGGAAGTATGACTCCCGGCTGCGTACGACGTTGCGGATTACGCCAGCAGGAGAAGGCAAGGTGGACCGGATGCCTGCGGTCCACACCCCCCTCGTCACATGCACTGAGAGCTTGCCGCAAGCAGTGCTCGGCCATGCATAAGGAACTGGCAAGCAGGGTGACGGACTTGATGCTGCAGATGTAACCAGGGAGTGCTAGCGGAAGCAGTCCTGATGATGCTGGCTGTCGTCAAAGCTTGCTGTTCGAAGTGGACATCGAGCAGCGGTGAACCGTTCACGTGAACGAACGGGCGAGTGGGCAACAGTACCTGCCTGCATGTCTTCTGCAGGCTGAGGCACCGGCGACGCCAACGCAGCTTCTCGGAAGGACAAGGCACTCGGGATCTCGACATTGTGCCTTGAAAGGTCGGTGTGAGTGTTGCTACGCTGCAGCTCCGGCTGGAGCCCCGGTTTGGCGCCATGACCATTACACCATGGTGCCGATGACCCTTGATCCGAGAGCCGCACAGAGAGAATGACTGAGCCACTCGGATTGATACCATCGACTTTCAGCGTGTGGCCTCCAAGATCTACAGGAGCCCACGCTCACGTCAACGGCTCGCCAGGAGCACAGAAACACACAGAGTGCAAAACATCAGCTCGAGCGGGATAGAAAATGATCATCACGAAAGCTTTGCTGTAGCGTAGATTTGTTTTTTTGGTTCAGTTCTGCTTGTAAACGTCACTCCGACCGAATTCACGTCTGACCCAGTTCGTCCGGACTCGATTCCGACAGAAGAGGCATCTGGATTATTAGCAATGGAGGGCTTCTGCACACCGTACTGCTCTGTCTTAAGCCTGTTCCGCAGGTGTTCGTTCGCCGACAGCGCACGTTCTGCGAGACCCTCCCCAACCTTTCCCACGTCTGGCGAAGTGATACATTCATTCTTCTTCGCGGCAGTTGGATTGGACGTCCAAAGAAATGGACTACGATTATCTATGTGCAACTGCGGGGTGTTGCTGGAGTGCTGCACATTCGACATGGTGCCGGGCATTCACTTCATGCCGATTGACCGCTTGCAGAGGCTGCAATGCAGACACGGGTGACCTGAAACCTGCGTTTCATGAGTTTCCACACCGAAGCGGCCGTCCGTGTCACGTCTTCATTGACACCACGGTCTTGCAGCGTCCGATCGTTCCGCTGGCATGTCTATGCATGCTGGCAGAAAACGTCAGGTGTGTCACCTGTGGCGTGTTTGCAACCACTTTCTGATAGGCTTATGTTCAGACTGTGACGTGTCAGTCGAGCAGAGTCCTAGTCATGCCGGCAACTGACGCATCTTCACTAGACGGCTTTCAGGCAATGCCCATGCGTAATGTGACAGTCAATACAAACGGTCAGAGGAAAAAAAACTGCTGAAGTGATTTCACAGGCAGCGGCACATATGATACCGCAATCATGGATTTGCATGAGAACATCTTGCATTGCGGTATGTGTGCTTGAAATCCGCTTTCGTGCGCCCTCACTGCTTTGTGTATCGATGGTGCGTCCACCCGCGACGGTACCGCACCCGTACGCGTGGGATGCTGGCTTAGGAGCATGCAGGAATGCTTGCGGCATTCTCAGCCACTCAGCGTGATTCCGTGAGGCTTGAAAGGTCGCAGCGGTGCCACAGCTTGCCGGTAATGGTCCTTTCGATTACGAGCAGCTGCAGCCGGCCGGCTCAGCCATGTCCACTCGCTTTGCTTACTGTACCCATGACATATCGGTCGGGGCACAATAAATTCCCAGCTTGAAGGACGACATGTGCTTTTTCACGACGTCTCCGCATCACATGAATTGTGCAGTTTCAACGCCTTCGACATAGTGTCAGCTAAACTCATCCATGCTTCATCAGCACGTTCATTGTTTTGGGTGTTTTTGGCCCGGCACAAATCATTGAACCACAATACATGTCGAAGTGTCCCACAGCACCCTTGGATTCGCATGCAGAACTATAATCCCAATGGCCATAGTCTTCTTCACCAGACCGACTGCTTTTGCTTGTTCGGGGCACTTGGGCAAACATCTGACTGACCCGTTCGACGGTCTGACCCAACATTAGCCTGTAAGCATGGACCAGTACGAATGTGTCAAAAAGCTTGGTAGCGGCAACTTTGGTGTTACTCTTCTGATGCGGCACAAGGAGACCGGGGAGTCCGTGGCGGTCAAGCAGCTGCCTCGTGGCAACAAGATCAACAAGAACGTATATCGGGAAGTCCTGAATCACCGCAAGCTCTCCCATCCTAACGTGATTGGCTTCAAGGCGGTTTATCTTGATGATGAGCACCTGAACATCGTGATGGAGTATGCTTCAGGTGCGCGCGGAGATTTGCACCTGGCATTTCTGGCATCTTTCACCGTTCATGGCGACACTGACCATTATATGACGAGGCTGCTGCTACAGTAACGCTGCTTGAAATGATAAAGGCGCCAAAGCCGAAAGGCCGTTTCTTGACGCCTGCCCTCATGTTGCTGGACGTGCGCGAAGCGGGCGGAATGTTACCTCTGTTTCGGGATTTCAGACGATGGTGACTGTTTCATGCTCAATGCCCTTTCGCGTCTGCACCATACCATGTGGCTGTATACAGGCGGAGAGCTTTTCGGCCTCATCAGGAAGACGAGACGATTCCCTGAGAACGATGCCCGATACTTCTTTCAGCAACTCATCTGCGGTCTGGAATACCTGCACGCCGCTGGAGTCACTCACCGCGACATCAAACTGGAAAACACTCTCATTGGTGGCACGCGTCCTGGCACGCTTGTGAAAATCTGCGACTTTGGCTATTCGAAGAGACCCGAGGTTGAGCAATCCCAGTGCAAATCCATTGTTGGTACACCAGCTTATCTCGCTCCGGAGGTTCTAGCAAGTAAACCATACAAAGGAGCTGCCGTCGATGTCTGGTCCTGTGGTGTCCTGCTCTATGTGATGCTCGTTGGCGCATACCCATTTGAAGATCCCACAGATCGGTAAGGCTTACATAAGTGCCATGTTTGCACCTGCGAACGCTCCTGGTGTTTTTTTTACATACACCGCTCTCACAGGCTCGTTTAGATAACTACACAGTCAGTGCATCAAATTGAAAATCTGCCAGGTTGTCATAATTGTGGCAGTCTACACTTGGGAAAAAAGACAACAGGCAGGTTGCTGTAGCTGGGGGTAAACTGGACTGTGGCATGGTCCAGGCGAACACTTGGCTCCAGTATGCAATGGATAATCCTGGTGGCAGTCAATTCGTCTCACTTGGAACTGGGTTCCCTGCACTGGACAGTCGGCACGAACAATTGGCACTTTGCAGGACCGACTTTCAGAAAATTGTTAGCAAAATTATGGCACTGGACTACAAGATTCCAGAGAAACTGCAGCTATCGGACTCAGTGAAGGACCTCCTAGGTCGCATCTTTGTGAAGGACCCAGAATCCCGCATCACCATTGCTGACATCAAGAAGCATGAGTGGTACCTGCATAGGCTGCCTTTCGAGCTTTGTGAAGGTTATCAAGGCTTTGAGCGGTGCGAAGGCGCCCTGACCAGTCAGGAGTTGGACCTGATTCGCTGTTTCATGGATGTTCATGGTGATATCAGTGTTTCGTGATTCAAGGCTGGCTGCCAACACGAACAGCTAAGGACATGCCGCTTTTGTATGCAGATACCCCAAATGCACGCAGGATGCAGAGGATATCAAGCGTGTTCTGAACGAGGCTCGCACTGCCCCTGCCAAGCCTTCTAGTGCTCCCTCTAAACAGGCTGCTGCAGCTCCTGCTAAATCAGCTGCCACGGCTCCCACATCGTAAGTTGTGGTGATGGCAAAGGTGCACCACTGATGTTGTGCTCAAAGGCCAGGTCAGCATACCCATGATGTGTAATCCTGGATAACAAACGCCGTGACTTGGAAGTTGTGTCAACCAAAAGTTGAATATTGTTTGTCTCACCTGCTTTTGGACCAGCAGACAGCAATGATCTTCGCCTTACGGGTATGGTGCATTGACCCAGTACACGCGAGGAAACACAGGTTGCTTCAGTTTCCTTCTTCTCTGTATGCTGAAGTCGTGCGAGTTTGCTGACGCCGTCCAGATTAGCAGTACAAGTTTTGAATGTGTCCAGTAACCAGGATATTGAACATCACAGGGTATGCTATGCCATCTGTTGGAATTGGTGCAAGCCGATGCAGATTGACACAAGTAATTTTGTGGCAGCAACGATCAGGGACGGACGTGAACGTTTTCACTGCGTGTTGTCTGTCATGTATGTCCACACGGCGTGCTATCATTCGATCTGCTTATCCAGCTTGATCGCGATGCGTTGAACACAGCAATACACGAAGAAATGCCTTGCAACACTTCTGCTTGATTCAATAAACGCCATAGCGTGTACTGTAGCTACTGCAGTTCTCACGTCGATCTGAACGACGACTTGTTGGACATAGTTTTTGAAAAGAGCTATTTCGTTGAGTGGCAGGGCTTGCAAGATCAGCGTCGCCGTGAGTGTTGGTTGTTGACACGGTCACACATCAACTGATTGTGGCAGCGTCCATTAAGGATCTCAATTTCAGGTAGAATACACAGGTACGATGCCCGGCGTTGTTATCGGTGTGCCGGGCGTAGATGCAACGCGAATGCATGCATGCCTTCACGCGATCGCTGACAGTGCTCAGCGACTTCGTTCCTGAACACAACCAGTCCTACAAGATGCTTCCCTCAGTAGAAGCCTCTGTTGATGGCTGGACGCCGTCAAATGGGGTCAGACTGCGCCGTTCGTTCCCGAGACACGTATGGATTCTGCCGTGACATGCAAAAGCTCAAGAACTTCTCAAACAACAATCAACCGCACTGAAAGGGCTGCAAAACAACATGGCGTTTCTCTTGAAGGTGAGGCCACGCACATGCTAGCATCTGAGTTTGCCTACACGCTCTCGTCAATGTCACACTCAAGTCTGCGGCATGCGTCTGCTTTCCGGAATTCATGTACGTTTATGTCTACTATAATCATTTCTGATGACCAATCCTAGATCTCTGCCGCAACTCCGGGGCGCGAGTTCGACATTGAATATTGAGTCCGTGCTGCGTGTGCTCCATGCTGGGCCCAGCGTATTGCAGCACACATGTCGCTACGCCTAGGACGGCACCATATACAACGAGTTCTGACCCCTTCAAACCGCTGCTGGCAGATGATAGGCCTCGGAGGTAAGGACGAAGGCGAGAAAATATATCCAACGAAAGGTGACCCATCGGCAAAGCTGCAGCTTGTCAGCTTTCCCCCCATCGCCGAGGCCCTTGTTTCTGGAACCCCGTTCGGCGGCAAAGTCGAGGTCGCCATGCGCCTGGCTGGCCTGGAGTATGAGGCTTACAACGGCTCTGTCACAGACCCCCGAATCGCCCCAAAGAAAAAGGTGCGGCCGCTATGCAGCAACAACACAGGGTCAGTGTTGACATCCCGACAATACCACCACCAGGTGCCCGTATGTTTCAAGGACAAAGCCAAAGAGGCAGGTGCCCTTGTGTTCTGCAAGCGCGGCTGGTCATCCCAAACGCCATGAGCAAGGCCCAAACACCACTCCGTGACGACTCCACCCGCTCCACATTGCTTCTGTGGCTTCGTTGCCAACGTGCAGTTCGATCGGCTGTCATACAGCGTGTGGCTGGCACCTGTAGCATGTACCACCTGCATTGACACCTGACTCGTGCCGGCCAGGTGCTGGTATCAGGGGTTTGCACAGATCTGCATGCGGCTGTAAGACCCAACTGGAGCGTGGCATGCAGTTCCCGGTGCTGTGGCACGGCGGCCACGCGGTGCCAGACTCGTCCGCCATCATTGATTACCTTTTCAGCACCTACCCGGAGCAGATGGCTGTCCTCTCTCCGCCTGACGACAAAGCGTGCGCCTCTCCGATGCCATTGATTCCACAGGCAGACGTCGCCCCCACCGACCGTGTGTCCGCGGTCCCTGTACCTCTCAACCGTCTGAGCGAGCCAGCATTTCCGCCAATGTTTTGTGCCGCCGACTCCAGTGTATCTGCGCTTTTCGCTGTGAACAGCCGCGTGCTCATGGCCCAATCACCAGCGGCAGCATGTTGCTTGGATGCCTCTGTCGGTCCCGGATTTCGGAGTTGTCAGTGTCCAAATGGATACGGCTGTGTAATCATGCATACATACATACATACGGCCGAGCTGTGGTACGTGCTCGTGCCCGGCCTAGTGCCATGACTGCGTGAGTGGATTTGCGTGTGTATTCCTGGCAACGGCTCGCTTCCCGGCCTCTGTCCTTTGTAACTACATACATACATACATACCGTGGTAAGGTGAACCATGCTTTGTTTGTGACGAATGCTCTGCGCCGGTTGAGTGTGGCGTTGTGCAAGGGGAATGCTCTTGTGCTCTGTGCGGGGCTTCAATCTTTGGCTGGCATCACCGGCCGGACTGTGGTACGTGCTCGTACCCGGCCTAGTGCCATGACTGCGTGAGTGGATTTGCGTGTGTATTCCTGGCAACGGCTCGCTCCCCGGCCTCTGTCCTTTGTAACTACATACATACCAGCGAGGTCGCGGCGAGGAACGCTTGCATGTTTGCAAGATCGTGCTGCTGTGCTTGGGACACCAGGCGTGCTCGGCCGCGCGGACCGAACGCATTGCATGCTGCCGGCAACGACCTCGCCACGGCATCGACGTCGCCGCGAGCAATGTTTCAGCGATGCCGTGTGACGGCAGCATGCTGCGTGCAGGAAGGCGATCGCGCACGCCGCACAGCGCATGCTCGAGGAGCACAGCTACTTCGCCATCATGTCCATGCTGTGGCTGCAGGATGAGGTGTGGAGCGAGTACAGCGTGCGCATCTTCAAGGACGTGCCCCCTCTCATTCGTGGCGCGGTCGCCGGCTTCGTGCGCAGCTCTGTCGCCCGAGACCTCTACGGCCAGGTGCACCCGCCCCAGCACCTGAACCAAGAGAAAAATGTATGCACGCATGAGAGGGGGCGCTGTGGCAATCCGGTGGTGCCGTGGCCATATCACTGATTGCCACAGCGCCACAGCTTGTCCATCATATCATCCATGAGACCACTTCTGGGCAGGTCCACAGTCCACAGTGCAGCGATGCCCAGCTCACATGCATAGCGGCCGGTGCCGCGGCAAGCAAGACGTCATGCACAGGCTTAGGGTTTCTGGTTGGTTTGTATCGAAACAACGGGATGCGATCGTGTCGGCCAGCATACAGCTATGCCTGGCGGGCTGCTGGGGTGTGTGGTATGTAAGGTCTTGCTTCCCATCTGTTCACACCGGTGTGCGGTCACGGGGCTGCCCTCGTGTTGTCTTGCGCACGGCCTCAGCTGGCCGAGCCCCCCCCCCCCCTGCCTCAGCGGCCGGCGGTACTGCAGGGCATGGCCAGACACTCACAAGAGGAGATCAAGCAGCGGCTGGCGAAGGACCTGGACGCCTGCTCAGCACTGCTCGAGGCCTCGGGAGCGTACCTGTCCGGCTCGACTCCATGCCCGGCAGACTGCTTCCTGTTCAGCCTCGTCGACAGCGTACGCCGCCCCTTGCCACACCGTATGTGCCCATGCTGCAGTCTGAAGTGCATGCAGTCGTCCCCGTTTGGACTCGCCGATCTGACAGTGGGGATAGGGGACGATGGGATCCTGATGGGATATGCTCGGACTGCAGTGCAGAAAGCGATCACAGTGCAAGGCACGCGACTGGGGCTTCAGGAGTAGCGTCAGTCCATGAGGTCGCCAAGGCATCCTTGCTGCTCAAACACAATGCCACAGAGAGTCTGAGCAGAAGCTCATGAGGGGCTGAGAGGGGGAGTGTGTGTGCAGGCGCTGAGCGCCGTCAAGGGCATGTCGCATGTGCCGGCCTACTCTGAGCAGTTCAAGGCGCGGCCGGCCCTCGTCGCCTTTCACACTCGCCTCCAGGAGCAGCTCTTCTCGAGCGATGCTCCATCCCCTTGGAAGGGCACCTGGCCCCCGAAGGCCGGCCAGTGAGCCCAGCACAGCTGCACCTGATCAGTGATCACCCTTCTGTTCATCATCTGAGCTCAGCTGCGCTGCACCACTTTTCGCCTGGCCCGTCATGGCCGCTGGATGAGCTACTGGAGTTGCTCCACAGCCTGCTACTGGAGTCAGGGCCTCTGATCGCCTGCGGCTGATGCCTGCAGGTTGGGAAGGTGTATACTTGCTCGTGGCTGATGTATATTAGGTGCTGGTCAGCGCTGACGCTGTGCCAGCTTTGTTCCAGCTGTGCAGCCGGTACACTGCCCCGTTTGTTCGATGCAGTACTGCCGAGAGTATATAGTTGAACGTGTGGCAGACACTCACCATGCTGCTCCAGCTGCTGCTTATTTCCTAGATTCCAAAAGTTGGTGTGACAACATTTTTGCCTGTTCGAAGCATTCGTCATGCATAGGCGTGGCTGCTGCCACATGATTGCATCAGAAGCTGCACAAGCACATGCAGAATGGCTTTTGAAGGGAAACATGGCACATCGTCCATTTTTCATTATTCTCCTTAAGGTTGATCAGGAGCACCAGCCGGAGTGGTGCACACGGAACCGCACCCATGGTTTTGACCATGCAGATGCAGGTCCGCTGCAGGAGTTGTGGCTATGAGGGCATCGACCTGTGACGCATGCTTTGAACATGGGTCCATGGCTTCTTGCCAATCCTGCCGACTGTGTGTTTCTGGTGAACATAAACCGGCAGATTACGTTTCGCTTGTTGGTTCACATCTGCACCCCGCCCATGGCGGGCATGTGTAACCTCGTGTAGCTGCTCGAGAGCCGATCCCGAGCACCTGGTGTAGCCAGCCGCAGCGGTGCTATGTGTCAGAGATAGGCAAACGACAACGCACAGCACTCGAGCTCTAGAATGTACAGCTGCCGTTAGTCAGCTCTAAGCGAGTGTGTGGATACGGCTCGTCGAGTTGTGCCTCCCCCGGCAGGTGCTGTCGCGGTACTGTTTGCAGTCACCACCCGCTCGTGCACGACGTGGTAGGGAGATTATAACTCCTGTCAGTTCCATTTGATCGTTGTTCCGTTATATCCTGGTTTCGCACTCTGACGTGAACATGCGGGCTGTGTCAGCGGAGGACCTGCTATCGCCAATGCCGGATACTGAACTCGAAGCATACTATGCTAACGTACGTGTTCACGCCTTTTCGAACATGCGTTCGGCTGCATTGTGTTGTGTGCTATGGCTGACGTGGCTCGAAATCGTTGCTCCCAGCTTGATCATCACCTATACTTTCCAGATGTCGTGAAATGACGCAGGCTGCAGGTTTTAGCTGCAGTGCAGCAGTCTGTTGCTGGCAGCGATACAGCAGAGGGCTTTAGAGTGTGTTTAGACGTTGGCGGTGGGAAGGGGAAGGGCCTGGTCGCCACACGCTCTTGGGAAGCTGATGAAGAAATTCTGCGTGAAAGCCCATACGTCGCAGTCCAAAGCCCGGAGTCGCGAAAACATGTTCTGGCATGTGGAAATTGCTTTAGATTCGTCGGTGCGCCAACGTTCGCCCAGGATCTGCTGCAACAACTCCAGCATACAGGACACATTTCTGAACCACATTCGGCAGCTGTCTATGTCCTTTCAATCACAAACACTCATATGGGTCATCTGTCGCATACTGCAAATTCATGACTGCCCTGCGCTGTGATCTGCCAGATCTGACATGGGCATGGTGCTCCGTGAGCCGACGCTGCTGCCTTGATCAGTCCTCAGTCGCCTCTGTGGCGTCAAAGCTTACCTCACAGCTCAGGATCTGCTCTGCATCGGCCTCGCTGCGACTTCCATGCCTCAGGACTGCTGACATGGGTTTTCCTCGTGCACATTCCCAATGTGAAAGGTGTACCTGTTGATCTGCCAGTCTCCTGGTGCTTAAGGCCCCTCATCGCATCTGCCAAGCACACATCACGTCGACTTTTGGCTGCAAACCCGACTTGTATGATTTCAAATCGAATCTTTGGTTTGGTGCTCTGCCATGCTGTGGCCTTTGCCCTTGTACTTTCTTCGCAATGCTCCCGCCTGCAGCCGGACGTCACACACACACACACACACACACAGTCTCTGTCCAGCTTGCCCATCCCGCTACCTCGACACACTGCATCCACCAGGACCTGGCATGCCAGCAATATGCACTCACCACATATGCGCCAGGCACTGGCCTTGGCATGGACACACCGCACTCAATCAAAGGCCACCCCAGGGGCCCCATCACGCAGGCCGCCCGTGTAGCCGCCACACGGGCGCTGGATGGGCCGTCTTTCCAGGAGCATTCCGCTTTCGCGCAAGGGGGATGGCGTGCAGGCTCGGTCGAGCTGCAAGTCGCGTGGCGGCTGATGGCGATGCTCGAGGACGCGACCCTCGCGCCCGCAGCCCACGCCGAAGTGTCTGCCCGCGTCCGGGACCTCCTCTCCGGCACCCTCCGCCTCCCCTTCGCCCACATCTGCTCCCTCCCGGCCGCCGTATTCTGCCCCAACGGCTGCGCGGAGGTGTACTGCTGCAGCCGCTGCACCGCGGAGGCGTGGCAGCGCGGCCACTGCCTGCTCTGCCCCGGTGCCGCCCGGGCGCCGCGGGAGGTTCACCTGCGGGGCTTGCCCGGCTGCCCGTACATGCGGCCCTTCGACGTAGCTGCGCTGCAGAAGTTCGGCCACGACCGGGACGTCTTTGGGTGGATGCTGGAGGCTGGCGCGGGGGGCGTGGGGGAGCCTGCGGTGCGTGCTCACTTGCCTGTTGCTGGCTCTTGGCCCGTCGCCCCGACCTTGTCTCGGCCGCTGCTGATCCTGTTTGCGGGCCATGCGTCTGCGTTTGCTGCCTGCAGGGTTGCACAGCATGCTGCCTGACCGTGCACATGACTACTGACTGTCAGGCACAGCTTCAGGGGCGATTCCCCACTCAGTGCGCAATAGTGTCACGCAACGGTCCTCTGCTGCGTGTGATGCCAATAGCCTGCACTTTGTGCGCCTGAGAAAAGCTGTGCTTGGTCCAACACGCCCGTCGCCGCCGCTGCGGTCTTGGGGCAGCCTGGGCCCTTTCTTTCCACAACCCTTCACCTGTGACTGCCGGATCTGCCGGCCGTCTCTCCCAGCGACCTGAACCTCGCCGCCCACAAGGTCACGGCACGTCTCCCAGGCGCATCTCCTTTTCTGTCATCCGCGCTGATCGTGCAGGGCAGCAGCCAGCAGGCGCCGCCGCGGCCACTGTCGCCGAGCAGCATACCCAACGCGTTTGCGCAGCTGCACCTCTCGCCGGGGGACGCGGGGCGCGGCCGCGGCCTGCCGTGGCCGCCGTGGCTCACGATGCAGGCGCAGCCGGAGGTCGCCGCGCAGCTGCAGGAGTATGCGGCGCAGATCGACATGGTGACGCTGCTGCTCGCGGCGCGCGTCATCGCGGCCACGCTGTGCGCAGCGCAGCACTGCGCGTGGATCCTGCGCCACGGCGGCTCGGGGTGCGGGCCGGTGTGCGCACACGAGGCGGCGCTGCTGGCGTGCGTGCAGGCTATGTATCAGCAACACAGCGGTGCGGCTGCGACGGTGTTCTGTGCATAGGGCGCGCCGCCTGGTGGCGAGCGCCGGTGTTGTCCACGTCACCTTTCGTCCTGCGCTGTTGGACAGTATGGAGCGCGGGCCATCTGTGCGCGGGCGGTGTGAGTGCTGGCCTGTTGCTTGATTCAGTGTGGCGCGGTTTAGCCAGCTGCCACGGCACCTGCCGGCGCGCCTCATGCTGCAGCCCCCCAGAGGCGCTGCCTCGGGAAGTGGTGTGCCAACAACGTCAGGTCATTTTGGGCCGTTTACCAAGCTACGAACAGTCCACGTCCATGTCAACACATGCACCAAAACATGTGACATGGACGTGGACTGTTCGTAGCTTGGTTCACCACAACATGTGACATGGACGCTAAACACATGCACTACACCCCCGCCACATGCTGCATCCAGACATTGCAAGTCCAAGCCTTGATGTCCACCTGTGCTGCTGGAGTTTATCGCATGTGCCTCACAGCACCACCAGGGCTCGTTGCGTGCGCGCTGGCATCCCCCCGGTGCCGCGCAAGAACAGCCCACGCAGCGGGAGCTCCTCTCGTTGCAACGGTGCAGGTACGTCGTTCATGCAGGACACATGAGCGAGCACGACTTGTTCCAGCTGTGCCTGGGGGTGGCCTGGCAGCCGATCAGGGCGGCTGTCAAGCGGCCGCTCGCGGAGTGCACGACGGCGCCGGCCGGGGTGGCGCCGGCAGACTACCAGCGGCACCTGGGGTGCGTGCGCGCCGGCAACCTGCTGCCACCCCAACAGCAGCCGCCCGCATGCCACCAAAGCAGTGCCTGCTCTGAGTAGGATCACACAGCCGCACGAGCTGGCTCGAGCTCGTCCAGCCAGGACACTGTCCAAGCTGAGTCGAGCGAAGCAGACGTGCCGACACCCGCCCAGCAGGACTTTCTGGACTCTGACGGGCTCGGGCATGACTTCACTCGCGCGCATGGCTGCACCGCAGCATCTGCGGGTGTCCGTCCTGGCAGGTCCAAGGCTGGCTAGCAAACGACTTCTCAGACCAAGTGTCCACGTGTAGCCATTGCCCATGTCCGTGGAGGCGCACATGGCCACATGGCCGCCGCAGCACACGATGACCTGCGAATCAGGCGAATGCCAGCAAAAGGCTCTCACCGAGGCTCTGTCGCATGCAGAGTTGTGGTAGAAAACTGCGTGCTGCTCAACCGGGGCTGCATGCACGAGCCCCGTGCGGAGGCGCTGTTCGGGGCTGCCGTGCTCTCCCACTTGCTCGGCATGTTTGAGCTCAACTGCCTGGGGGTCACAGTCGAGAGCCCCGTTGAGGATATGGCGGACGAACTGCGCACGGAGCTCAAGCGAGCCGCACGCAGCACCGACGCAGCCAAGACGGCGGAGCTGCGCGCGGCCAAGGCTCTGCTCGGGCTGCTGGGCTCCATGGACATGCCGTGCGAGGTGGAGCCCCCCCTGCTGTCGGTGGCGTGCTTCACTACCCTCGGGCCCGATCACATGCTGTCTACAGAGCCCGTGCATTACTTGTTGGGCGCTGGGTTGTCGTTGTCATCGTTGAGGGTGCCTGGACGAGACGTCGTCGGATGGCAAGGCTTGCCTGCTTGGCGAGGTGTTTCATGTGGTGCGCATGCAGGGCTTCGCATTCTACGTGCTGCAGAGCTGCCTCAATCATGACTCTGACCCGAGTTGTTCGTGTCAGAAGGACATTGAAGATCGGGATGGGGCTGCAGTGCTCAATTCCAAACGGCGCATAAATATCGGTGAGGAGTTGACCATCAGCTATGTCGGACAGATCTCAAACGATGGCTCGCCTGGAGTACGAGAGACCCTTCATGAGTATGGAATACGGATGTAACAAATGTAGTGCATGACCTTGTTGACTGTGATGTTTGATGCACACGTCTAGCGACAGTTGCAGCGGTCATTGTATAGCATCTCAATTGCTACCTGCAGCATGCGTGCTGAGCGAAGCTTGGTCGGGTGGTTGTACATGAAACAACAAGAAAACCACAATCATTCGCAGAATACCATCCGTTACAGGCGGCGACACTAGTGGCAACACATTCGTGTTACACTTTCACCAATGTGCGATACGCAGTGATTAAAAATGGAACATGCAGTTGCCATGTGATCAAAATTTCACACAACAATGTTTATTTGACGATGTTAGTGAGTCTCGCAAGCCGGTAAGAGACTCTTCACGTGCCATCGCAGCGCGTCACAGTGGACACCACCTCACTTGTATGGACTCTCGTGTAGCCATCATTCATTCTTCTGTGAATGACCTACTGGCTTTGTGCAGTCTTGGTGAGATCAATTATGTGATCCACTCCCGGTTACATTCTGCTTGGAGTGAAAACGACCATGCTTCTCTTTGCGCAGCGATGCGTGACTCTTTGTTCAGATGAAACATCTGTGCATCCTCCAGGTGCTAGCTGTGTCCTGATTCAGGTTGACATTTTCATTGCCCACGCCATCCCTACGTCGATCACATGATTCATGATCACTGAAAATTTCCAAGGGCAGTACAGCGTCTAGCAATGGAGGCTTGTTTCTGCTTGGCTGCCATTAAACTACAAGGGGGCACGACTGTGCAGGCTGCTGCCTAGTGGTGGGCTGCTTTCCCCCGAAGACAATGTCATGCCAAGGTGTATTTCTGTGCTCACTGGTGGTCGTGTGCTGTATTATATTACCTAGGCCAATGCTGCAGGATACAGAAGCCTTCAGCTTGCAGGAAAATATCTATCTCTGCCCCGCGCCGGTGAGTTCACCAACGCGCACACTGACGTGTATACTGACGTATATACTGACGTGTATACAAGTATAATACTCTGTTCCCAGTGGATGTGTCTGGTCCTGACAACATCGCTGTCCAATGAGATGTCACCGGCTACGTTGTGCTCTGAGGCATTGCAAATACATGTGACGCGCCCACACGAATATGCGTCGAGGACGCTCCACCTGGAATGGTACAGTGACAGCAAGATCGACATTTGGGTATCAGAATGTCGCGCAGCTGAGTTTGCGTGAAGCAGAGAGCTTGGCGATACATTCTCTGCGTAGGCATCAACACGTACACCGACCAACATACAGTGAAACCACACCGCCCCTTGGAGATCCTGACCGTTGCGTGGTGGCGATCTCAGCGGCACTACACCAGGTATGGAGCATCGCAATGTGCCGTTGCGTGGTCGTGAACGTCGCCGAGTCTGGCCTCACAGCACTACACCAGTTATAGCTGCGAAGCATCTCATCAAGAACTAAGCTCATCACTGCCAACAGAACGGTCAGGAAGGACTAGTTGTGAAACTATTGTTTTGGGGCACACATCCCGAACCTGCGCCCCTGAATTGACACATCACTCGTGTACCATCCATGATGCATAGCTGTAGTGATCGTCATGAAGTCGACGCCCACTTTCGGCGCGAGCGACTGCACGTAGCTTGATTATGTTGCGTAGAGCATCACACTTTCGCCACACAGCAACCCTCTGCGAAGTTTCTAGCAAAGCTGCCTACACGACAGCTTGTGAAGGCATCCCAGACGCAGAGTGCTACAGGCTGGGAGTCGCGTAGATGCACAGTGTTCGCGACAGTCTCCGAGTGACCGAGCGTCTTCATCCGCCATTGAAAACTATGCAGTCCGGCAGCTCCCAGGACTATGGCCACAGAGGCTGCCATCAGGCTTCAGGCTTTGCGTTTTTGTCTCAATCATACTCATGACATTGTACATAGTGACGTCGCCCGCAGCCGCGATGGTGATAACGAAGAACCGGACATTGCTCTCGTGAATTGCCAGGCAGCACCTCAACCTGTAGACCTCCGCAAGGTACGACCGCGACAACATCACTACTTGCACCGGCATATTGCAGTAGCACTTGATCGCCAGCTCATGTTGCTGCTGCAACGCTGGTGAAGCGCATGAACTGGCATGTCTCTGTCCTGCATGCAGTTGGCTCCGGCCAGCCCTTCGGTGGTGCAGAGCGAGCGCCATCAGAATAATTCAACTTGTACCTAGGGGCGTGAAAGTGTACATAGCCTGGGCAGAGCACCTTGCTTTTCCGGAAGCCACGCGAGCAACGTCCAGAAGGCCCCTGCACTTCACAGAGTCAGTGTCCCTCACGTCCTCAGCTTCGCTACAGGTCTTTTTCAGGCGCCTGTTGTTCCAACTCACAAGCCTCGGCCACCATTACAGCCATAATCAGCCGTCCATAGCGCACCGCTTGTGCCATAGTCATTGCCCAAGTCCCCGCCTCTGCTCCGGTGCTGACGTGGACTTCTTGCTAAGACCACCCATGCAAGAGTCCGCCTGACACAAGATCGCTTCTTGAGCGGTGCGCCAGTCAGCCAGCCACCCTGCCGGCATGCCCCGTTCCCCCACTCACACCGTCACGCACCCGGCCTTATGGAACGATCTAGCATCCCCCTCTCCCCGCCTATACCTGTCCACGCCGTTATTGGTGACGGCCTCAGTTTCGTCGCAACCATATTTACCTGCCCCTGTAGCCACGTCTTGTGCGGGAAGACAAGATTTCAGCCCCGAGACGGCACGGACAGCTGAGTCAGCACAGCCAACAGCTGCTCCCCTTCCGCAGCCAGCTGGAATAATACCACCCACAGCCCATGCAGGTGCCAACATGGGGTCCACCCCGTCTATGTCCAAGGACAGCCGCCGGCCGCTGGGGCAGCCCCCGCCGCCGGTGGAAGTCGCGCGCCGCCTAGGCCCCCTGGCGTCGGCGGCACGGCGCGCACTGGATATAGCCGCGCCAGATCTGCCACCGGACATCAACCGGACCTTGCCGTCACGCAGGCAGCAGACCCCTGGGCCCGGGAGGCTTCCCAGGCTTCCACCGGACATCCCCGGTGCTGCGAGGCATGGCGGGCAGGCACGCCGACGTGGATCTGGGGATGCTGCTGCGGTAGGTGCGCGGCCGCAACACACCGGTGCACGGGAACACCCTGTGCCCATGCGTGTGCCCATGCGTGGGGTGGTCTGTCCGCGACGCATCACCCGCCATGATGCCTGGCTTTGACTGAGCCCGCTGACCCGCCACAATCGCATGGTCCAGCCCCCGGCTATGCTACACGTCCACACGGAAACGGTCAACACGAGGGCAAACACCGTTTCATTCCCGGATGTGAGCCTCCTCCCGCCAGCAAGGTTTCAGGCCGGGCCTGCGTACTGAGCGGCACCCCCCGAATCGCCGGAGCCTTGTATCGTGACGAGGGTGCTGTTGCGAGCTCGCGCGTGGTGCCGCCTCACCGTGGAGTGCTCTGCAGGAAGAGGGGCTGCGAGGCCAGGCCATCGGGCTCTGCTCGCGTCCGACCCGCGCAGGGCGATGGGAGCAGCGTGGCCCGGCTTCGGTGCGCCAGGCCCTGCCCTGCGCCCAGCACAGCATGGTGAAGCACAGCACAGCATGCCACGCGCAGCAGCAGACCGGCACTCCGGCGCCGCAGCAGCGGCCCGCTTGCAAGATGGGGAGGGGCCGAAGCGTGGATCGCCTGTGCGGCGGGGTGGCGGCGCCTCCGAGGTGGCCGGGAGCCATGGCATGAGCAGGGTTGCGGCGGGCGCTGCGGCGATGGCGCCGGCTATGGGAGGCCGGCCAGCGGTGCCGCGGGGGGGGCGTCCGGGCGCAGCTTCTGCGGCAGCTGCGCAACAGTTTGCCCCTGTGGTCAGCTTTGCACGGTGGAGGCTCGAGGAGCCGCCGAAGAAGCCCAGCAAGTCAAGGTCTGCAAGGTCGCAGGCATGTCGTCCACTGTGCCGTCAAGACATGCTGCCGTGGCTGAGTCACCCCCACGCGGTCGAAATGCCATTGCCTTGCCTCATCGTTGTGTGTGTGGCTCCGGGCTGCTGCCGCGATTCCGAGTCCTGCTTAGCCATGTTGCCCTGTAGCCTCATAATCGTAATGGCAACGCTGTTGGCGAAGGGCCACACGATGTCACAACAGGGGTCTCTCATGTGAAGGTGGATCATGTGTGTCATGCAGGATCGGCGGGTGGCCTCGGGCCGCACGCAAGACCGCACCACACGCACATCGTCCGCAACATCGGTTGAGAAGCGGCCGTTCGGCATGCCCGAACACCCATCCGCGCTGCTCAGCGGCCCCAGCAGTACGCCACAATCGGGCGCCGTCCAGTGCTCCACAACTGCCGAACAGCGGAGGACACCACAGCCACGAAATTCTGGCGCTGCTGTGACACAGCCCGCCAGCACTGCAGCCTTACCTGCTGCCTTTGGTCACGTCGGATGTTCTGGGCCAGCCAGGTATCCTGGCCATGCACCCGCACAGGCCTCGGCAGCCGCCAGTGTCCGGGCTTCGGCTCCCTCCGTGCGCGCCGGCCAAGTGGCGGTGCCTCCGGCAGGAGTCGCAGGGGTGCGTGGCGCTCCTGCGGCGGCGGCTGCACGGCGGACCCCGATTTCCGCTGAGCAGATGGCGAAGGCGGAGGAGATGATGGCGGAAGCCGCGAAAGAGGCCGCGGCGAAGGCTGTGGAGCCGCCGATGCGCAGGGTGAAGCCTCCGGCGTCTGTGGCGCAGCGGTCCAGAGCAGAAAAGGCGGCGAAGGCGGCTGTTCCACCGCAGCGGGAGAAACCCGCCACAGTGAGGGCTGCAGGTCCACGTGCGCAGCCGGCCGCAGCAGACCTTGACACGTGCGGCCATAGAGGCCGGCCTTCAGGAGTCCCACATCAGGCTGTCCAATCGACGCAGCAGCGATCGGCTGCGGCACCACGGCGCGAGCCGGAGGCGAGGCCGGCCCTGCATGAGGCTGCCGTGCCGCGGCACGATCCCCCTCCAGCGGCCGGCGCGTCTTGCCCTGCATCGCTGAGGCGTCTCGCGTCTCCGCATCGTGGCCCGCTCACCACGGCAGCCGCGGCAGCGAGCGCTTCACCCGACCGCGACCGCGACCGCGATGCTGCGGCAGAGGCTGTGAGTGCTGGGCGGAGCGGGGCAGCTGCACAAGACGCGGCTGGGACACGGTCGGCAGGTGGGGGGCAAGCGAAGGCAGGGCCACCGGTGTTGCAACGGGCTGCTGTGCCTCGCAAGGGGCCAAGGCACGCGGCGGCTGCGCAGCACATATCGCCGTCCCAGGCAGCGGCGAAGCCTGCGGCAGCAGCTCTGCAACCAGCCGATCCACGGCTATCCGGCCAGCCGGCAGCAGCGAACCCTGCTGCTCCAGCGCTGGCAGCAGCAACTCCGCAAGCGGCTGCAGCACAGCCATCAGCGACAATCCAAGGCGCGGCACCGGTGGTAGTTTTGCAGCGCGTGGTGGAGGCTGGTCCGGGGATGACAGCGAAGCAAGCAGCCCCTTTGCAGCCGCCACCACCTACTCCACCAGCACGGCACGCCGCACCGGCAGCAGCAGGTCAGCAATCAGCGCCACAAATCGCAGCAAGCACGGCAGTAGCCCCTCCACAAGCAGCAGTACCTCCTTCGCAAGTGCCCAAGGGAGACGGTGTTCAGGATTCCCCAGCAGCCGCGGCCAAACAAGCAGCACCCTCTTCGGTGACAGCGCAAATGCCTGCACCCACAGCAGCGGCACCACAGCAGGCAGTGCAGCCGCATGCAGGTTCGAAACCGGCGGCAGCAAAGCTCGTGCATGCTCCACCAGCGGCTACACCAGATGGAGGAGCAGGTGGCACCGTCACCTCGACACCCTCCAAGCCGAACCCTGTCACACCCAGCATGCCACCTCCAGCCGACCGCACAGCACCCGCAGAGCAGCGAGGAAGAACAGCGGCTGCTGGCGCTGCCAGGGTGGCTCTGTGGCCTGCGAAGCATGGGGACTCTGCGACAGCACAACAGACTCCCGGGGCCATGGCTCTGGTGGCGCCGAGCGCCGCGGCTGTGGTCCACCACAGCGCACACACCACGGGTGATACACCGGTGAGGCGAGACGCTGCGCAGCTGCGTTACGGAGACGACCTGTGCGATCATCGCCACCGTGGTGCCCCCTTGCCGGCTCCCGCCGCAGGGTCTGCGGCACCAGGCGCGCACCACGGTGGTGCGGCCGCGTCGGCTGGGGCAGCAATGCAGCCGCGCCGCGGCGGCGCAGGAGCCTGCGGGGGCGCAATGGCGACGCACACCCCAACAGCGCAGCGAGGGGCGGTGCTGGCGTCTGAGGCGGGTGGCCACGAGCATGCGCGACCATTGGAGCTCGGCCGTAGCTCGACTGTTTCGGACCGTCGATCGTCTCTCGTTCGCAGCGACGGCAGCGGTCCGCGGAGCCGCTCGCACGATGCGGCTCACTGCGACGCGGCCGGTCACCGCGACTCGCCTGGGCGAGACCGCGGCAGTGAGCGGGCACACCCGCCCTCCCGCCGCAAACACGGCGCTACGGCAGGCGCGGCGAGAAGCGGGAGCATGCATGGCCGCCGACCAGAGCGCAGCGAAGATCACCGCGACGCCGACAGGAGCCGCGGGACCCCAGCCGCCGGTGTTGCCGCCCCCCAGCGCCACAGCGGAAGTCGGCCGGAGGGGCCGGAGCGTGTGCGCTGCTGTGAGGAGCGCGGACAGGGCAGTGATTCGCCAAGCGCGCGCGACCGCATGCCTCAGCAGCGCAGTGCGAGCAGGCCAGCGAGCACGCCAGCGCGCGCTCGACCCGGGCGGCAGGGTTCTGCAGGCACAGCGTGCGCAGCACAGGCGCCGGCAGGCGCCCCCGCCGGAGTCATGCCGGACGGCAGCGACAGACAGCAACCCTGGCGTGTTGAAGGTCATCTGGATCTTGACACCCCGCCAGAGTCTGGAGATCTGGGCACACCTGCACCGCCCAACGAGGGCGGGCGTGAACGGGGCGAGATGACCCCTACACCTCCGATAACCTCCTCAGGTGCTGCGCTGTTGTAAGTTGTGTGTTTTTTCCAGTTCCGAGACTGACAGCGGTTTTGCACTGCATTTTTTCCCCACAACGACATTGAGTGCATTCAACAAGGTAACGTGTCAGCCCTTGCATGGCGGCTGTGGCACGGCGCCGCTGCTATATTGTCTGCCGCATATATAGCGGCAAGGATGAGTGATTGTGTGTCCTCTGCGGGCAGGCCGAGCGTCAGAGGCCGGGCACGCGAGAACTTCTGGGTAGTATGCATGCTGACACGCATGCATGTGCAGCGACGCGCTCGAAACCAGCCGACCCCAGGCAGAGCAAGGGAAGTGAGATGCACGGGCGGCTGCTGACCTCAAACAGCACCCCAAGCCCCCCTCCGTCCGTGAGACGCTGCCTGAGCCCCACCGGCCAGCCTGCAGCCACACCCCCTCGAGCTCTGGACCCTGCTCCGCCACCGAAGCGGCCCCGACTATCTGACGCCGACGCAATCCACCGGCAGCCCTCTGCCCCGAGCAGCTCTGCTCGGCGGGAAGCGGGCGATGACACGGGTGGCCAGGGGCGCCCCCCAGCCGGGCCAGAGGCCAACGCAGACACTCTGCCGTGTGCTCCTCTGGCCACAGGCCGTCCACCCCTCAGCCACGGAGAGCGCGCCACCACACGGGATCGCACTGTCCCTGTTGAGAGGTTCCCTGAGGCGTTCGGAGTGGCGAGGGAGACCTCTGCCGCAGAGGGGCTCCAGGATGCCCGCACAGGGTCACCTCGCGCGCAGCACGCCCAGCACGGCCCTCGTTTTGACACCGGTGCTCAGGAGACGACGGGCGGCTCGTTGGGGCATGCACCCGAGGGCACAAGCGGCGCGCTGCGGCCGTGCTGCGGCGCAGCGAGCCCAGGGAGGCAACCGGGATCGCAATTTCGGGGACGGGCCGCGGCAGGCGCGGCCATGTCCCCGACACCGGCTGCCAGCCCCGCCAAGTCCCCCGGCCCGGACGCGTCTCCGGGTGTGTCCCCGGGCAGGTCGCCGGCGCGGCCGGGCCATGCTGCGACGAAGGCGGCGAGGATGAAGCGCCGCGCCCACGCGGCAGCACACAACACGCCCCCGCGGGAGCGATCCGCAGCTGCCGCGTCTCCAGCCCGAGTGAGCAGCGCAGGTGGCTCGCCTGCTGATCGTGGGTCGCCACAACAGCAGAGCAGCAAGGCCGGCCCGCCGCAGCGGGGTGGCGCCGTTGGTGATGGTGAGGCACGCCCTCAGCGGCCGGGTTCGCGAGAGGCGGGCACGCATGAACCAGAGTCATCGAATGCACCGCAGCAAGCCGGGCATGAGAGATCGGCGGGCCAGCGTGGCCAGGGTGGCGGCGCCGCGGTGGGGACGATGTCACTTGCCGACAGGATCACCAAGTGTGTGACATCAGTACTGGCGCAGACGAGCGCGCTGGTGGCGCGGGCGCCCGGGAATGCCGCCGCAACAGCGCGGCTGGCAGTCGGCGGTGGCTCAAGGGACAGGGCACCTCGTGATTCTGCTGACAGGCCACAAGGGCCAGATGGAGCGGCCGGCGAGGCGGCACCCGGAGCGGCAAGCGCAGTGCATCCGCTGGTGCCACAGGAGGCGCCTCCACCTCCTGTCTCAGCCGCGATCACGGCGCCGCAGCCTCAGCCTGAGGAGGCGGCAGGTGTCGAGCAAGGCACAGCAGCGGCTGTGGCGAATGCGGCGCTAGAGGCGGCAGCACCACCCCGACCCCCACCCCCTCCAAGCACGCTGGCCGCCTCGAGGTCAGCAGCGGGTGAGGGCGCGGACCCGGCAGCTGTCGCGAAGACACACGCCACGTCAGCCGCACGTGCAGCAGGAGACGAGAGGGTAGGTCAGGCCGTGCGTTCAGAACCACCGGAAACACCCACAGCGCAGGCGACAGAGAATCTGCAAGCCGTCATAGCAGGCGCTGTGCCGGGGCAGCCACGTGTGGAGACAAGGCCAGCAGCAACACTATCACAGACGCAGAGTGGGGCGCCACAGGCAGCACCCGCCGCGGCAGCTGCACCGCCGTCCAAACGGCCCCGCGATGACGACGGCGCGGCGGCGGCCGCCGCGACACTGCCGCCACCTGTGCCGTTGGGCCCGGACAGTGCTCCTGCCGGAGTCGATGCGGCTGGAATATCTGCACACGGAGCAACACCACCAGATCCGTCTCCGCCAGGCAAGCGGCGCAAGCCAGATGGGGTCGGTGCACCTGCAGCATCGGCGGCGGCTGCTGCGAGAGCCGGCGCTACGCAGGTGGTGGTGGGGCCTGCATGTGCGGCAGGCCCGGTCCCGTCCGCCATGCCCGCTGCTGCTGATGTCTCGGCACCGACGCTGCCGGACTTCCGGGTTGCGGCGAGCGCCGCACGCCGTGCGGAGGCCGTGGACGTTGCAGCTGAAACAGACGCTGGGCACACGGGCGAAGCGCGGAAGCCGGCACGCGCACCCGCAGCATGCATCTTGGGTATGTGTCACTGTCTAGCATGCGTGTGGTTGCCTTTTCTTTGCATCCGATGCCCGTTCAGAAGCTGGCACATTGTGGCCATCCAACTGCTTTGGGCTACAATGGTTTATGCGAAGATCACGCGTCTGTCTCGCTCATGGCTTGGAGATTTGTGCCGCGATATGTGGTGATTTTTCATACGTGGGTGCTACTGCTTGTTGCAAGTATGCTCAGGGTTGATCAAACTACACATCTGCTGCCATCCTGCATCATGTTTGGGACGACTTGGACGTGCAGTCAGGTCCCGGTCGGTCACCACACAGTGGCAACCGCTGGGCCAAGCCAGCAGGAGCTCACGTGCCAGCATGTGTCAGGATGTGACCTTTCAAAAGCAGTCAACCTGCTCGGGAACAACCTATGCGCTTCAGCGGCGCATTCAGCCCTCAAACCCCATGTGCATGCAGATGCGACAACCCCAGCACAGCCCGCCACCACAGCCATCGCAGCACGCCCCCCCGCGCCACCGCCAGTCCCAGCGCACAGCTGCTCTACACAGCCCGCGGTCTCAAGCCCCCACACGCAAGCTGCACGGCGGATGCCTCTGCCATTGCCGTCACCGCTGCAGCGGACGACCCTGATCCCCGTGGCTCACCCAGGCAACTCCGGCGCAGCCCCGACGCTGCGCCCCTCTGGATCTGTCAACCTCCGCACCCCGTCTGACGCCGTCGGCGACATCGGAGCGGCGAATCGCGCGGTAGCCGCCGTGACGCGGCACCGCCGGCCCTTACCTGGCGCTGTGTCCCACCCGCACACGGCCCCTCCGCCCTCATCAACAGCAGCAGCAGCGCTCAAGGAAACAGAGATAATTGCCTTTGACGCGTCGGGGGAACGGTCTCTGGTGAGTGAGCGTGATGCGCCCCCTGCAGCCACACCGCAAAAGTCTAACCTCAACGCACTGAACAGCCCGACAAGTTCCACAGAGGCAGGGAGCCCGGTGGCGGTGGCAAGTACGACAGCACCTGTAGCCACCTCCCCAACATCCAGTCCGCCTCAAGGAAGTCAGCCGCATTCCCTCACTGCGGTCGGGACGACGAAGGCACAAGCTGCGGCGCCGCCAAGCGTGGCTGCGCAGACCGCGCGGGCGGCTCCACAGGGGGGCCCGCCGCCCGAGGGTGTTGCGACGCCGCCAACACAGCGCAGCCAGGTGGCGCAAAGGCGCACGGTGGCAGCGGCGCCGCCACCTGAAGCCCCCCCCTCCATTGCTTCCCGACAAGGGCATGCAGTTGCGCCTGAGACTGGGTCCGAAGCGGCCTTACGGGGGCACGTGCAGTGTGCAAAGCGTGCAGAGCGTGCGATGCTGAAGCTGACACTACAGAAGCGCAAGGCAGGCGCCGCACGCGCAAGCGCTGACACTGCTGCGCCCGCGGCGAAGGTGGTGGAGGCAGCACCCGCCCCAGAAGCTGCCAAGCGCAGCACAGTGACCACGCTGGCGCCGCAGCCGCCACAATCTCCAGCAGCAACGCCAGCACATGCAGCCGCACAGGCTGACCCAAGCGTAGCGCCTGCGTCGCGCCAGCATCCGGTACACACCAGCAGAGAGGTCCGCGGCTCTCTCGCCTCAGCCACCGCCCAGGAGGCCATGCGTGTCACCGCCGCCGTGCCCTCGGCCGAGGCTGAGGCTGCTGTTGCGGGTGATGCGCCGCTGCATGCCGCCCCAGCGGAAGGAGTCGGCGCAGACGTCGCCGTTTCCGGGCACAACACCTCGCGAAGCAGCCTCATGCCTCCGGCGGCGGCCCACAAGGAAGGCGGCGAAGGCAGTGCGGGGCGGGGCGCGGGGCCTCCGGCGGCGGACAACGTCCGGGCTGCCCTACAATGGCCGTGGATGCCGCGCGCAGCGCACAAGCAGCAGGCTCGGCGTGTGGAGCCATCCCCGGCGGTCAAGAGGAAGTGGCTCAGCCTCTGTCAGCAGTCCGCGCCAGCGGACGAGCGAGCGCACAAGGTGGCTGCGCGGGCCCAGTCCCCAGCTGTGGGGGCTGCTCCACGGCCCCCAGCACAGCCGTGGCGGGCCGACGGGGAGCACGGCCGCCGCACACGCTCGGTGTCCATGTCGCGGGAGGGGTCCCGCAGCAGCCTTGAGCTCGCCGACGAGGCTGCCCGAGGGGCGGGGATTGGGTCGCGGCTGGGAAGCGACGAGCAGGCGCTGGCGGCGACCGAGGCGGAGGGGCTGCAGGCGATGCGGGAGCAAGAGCGGCTGCAGCGCGCACAGCACCTTGGCCACTGGCGGCGCAACCACTGTGTGGACAGCAGGGTGTCGGCCGAGCGGACTGTCAGCTACTTGCAGACTTTCCGCAACACAAACCAGGCACGCCGCTGCCACACCCAGTCCATGCGTTTTGCCCTCTGACGGGAGGCCTTGCCGCGGATGGCACTTCTGCCTGCACAGAGAGACGCCCGCACGTGGCTTCTTCTGGCCGCGCCTAGCGACAGGCTTCCGTTTGCATGCGCGCTATGCATTTTTGCCCAATTTCAGCTACACGCCCATGGAGCTCGTGCGTGAGCCAGGCTGATCTGTCTCCTGGCGCGACTGGAGTTGCCGTCTGCCTCGGGGTACTAGCTCACTCTTGTAGGGTGACTTGTTCCCGGTCCTCCTCTGCAGCGTCCCTGCGTGCATCGTGTCATGGCTGCCTGTCACCAGTGGAACAGGCTGCCCCAAAGTGGCGCCGACCACCACAACGTAGCTGCCCGGGGGTGTGCAGGCGGTAGCAGTGTACTGCGAGACAGCGAAGCACGGCCTCATGCAAGGCACCCGCAACCACATCGCGTTCCTCAAGCAGCTGTTTGCAAAATATGAGGTGTCAGCTGATGATGAGGACCGGACCGCCCAGTCTCTCGCCGCGCTGACGCATGTCACGGAGATGCCGACCAACCGGGCTGTCAAGGCCACGCTCGCCCTGGACGCATCAATGGAGCGGTGCCTCGAGGAGATGCATGCCATCGCGACCGGCGGTGCGCCCCCCCCCCCCCCCCCCCCCCCCCCCCCCAGCCCGCCCGCATCGCAAGAGCCCATACATGTCTGACTTGGCCTGTGAGAGTGAAGTGGCAGATGATTCCGAAAAGGTGCTCCGGAGTGCGTGTACTCATCTGTAGTTGCTCACAAGAGTCCCTCACGTAGTGGCGGTCACACGTACCTTATCAGCATCTTGCGTGTGGAGATTCAGTTGTGTTACTCCCAAGCCTGCAGACGTTGTCTCGTAGGCGTGTGTGATGCGCCGGGCATGTGGTGCTTCTGCCACGTGCACAGTCACGGTCGAGCCTGCGAGTATGCCCGAGTGCTGGCGAGGCCTCGCCGGCACTCGCGAGTTCGCACCGCCGCTGCTGGGCGCTCTGCTAGCACGGGGGTCATCCTGCTGCGCCATTGCTCTGCACCGACGGTGTGGTCATCGCACCGCGGGCGCGGCCTTATCGCACCCACACCCCGGTGTTGCGTCGAACGTGCGTGTTTGGACCGCCCGGGCCGCGCTGCTGCAGTCTGCGAGACACGCGGCGCTGCGCTGCGCTGCGGGTGCTCAGCATGCCCTGGGTCGGGGAGCTTGCATGCCCGGGAGAGCAGTGGCTGCGGCGTACTGCGTGGAGTGTATGTGCAGGCGTGTGGCTGTGTTATCCAGCGTGTGCCTGCAGGAGAGGCCGACCCTGAGGGGCAGCTGGCGCCGGCTACTGAGAACCCGGAGATGGCAGCGGAGTACGCGTCACCGCTGGAAGGCGACCCGCCATTGCCTGCTGAGCGCCGTGCCCCACGCGCTGACCACAACAGGACCGAACCGCCCTCGCGGGACGGCGCCGCGCGGCAGGGTCGTGAGCTGCTGCGGGCGCTGGGCCCGCCAGCGCTCGCGCAGCGCAGGACGCCGCGCGAGCATGGCGCACAGGCCACGATGGCGCACGGCTGCGGTCTCCCGGTCGCCGGGCCCCCCAGGGTGGTAACCACGGCCGCTGCTGCGGCAGCGGCGGCGCCACGCGCCGTGCCACGCGCCGGCCCGCAAGACATGCATGGTGTGCGGAGACATGCGCCGGTCGCCGTCGCTGCCGGGATCCCGGTGGCTGCTGTGGCCGCTGCTCAGGGCAGTGAAGAGCGAACCGCTACAGCTGCAGCGCCGCCTGCCTCCCAGCAGACAATGCAGGCCGCGGACAGATGCTCAGCGCCGGTCGGACACAATCAGTTCAGAATGCAGGCGATGCCACCGCCCGGCGGAGCAGTGCGCGCCATTGCGCCGTTGGTACATGGCAGCGGCCACGCAGCACAGCATGCGCAGCGCACTGACCCAAGAGATGAGCTGCGAAAGCGGGGGCTGCGGCAACCGCCGCCGCTTGCACCGCAGGGCCCCCCCCTCCACCAGCAGCAGCAGCAGCCCGCCCCGGCTATCCGCCCCCCAGCTCCTGCGCCGCAGCACCAGGAGCTGCCAGGGGCCGCTGCTGCGACGGAACACACTCCGCAGGCGCGCCCGCCGGCGGCGCACGTCGCCCCGCAGCACGCTGCAGCGCAGCACGCGCCACAGCGCTCCGCGCCCCTGCCGGCGCCGCGGTCGGCCACGCAGGCCCCCGGAGGCCACAGGCCCGACCGGGCCCGAGAGTGCGCCCCTCCCCCGGCCTCACACGCAGCCACCTGTAGTGTTCGCCCCATCTGTATTGCAGTGAAGGCCTGCTTTCCTGCAGCACATCCTGTGTGGTGGTGAAGCAGCGGGTGGACTTGCATGGCGCGGCACCAGGGGTGCGCTACAGCGCAGCCTGTCCATGCATGTTTGCAGCATGCGGAGCATGAGCATGCATGAGTGTGCAGGTCAATAGACAGGCACGCGTTCTTGCTCGCCTGCGGCTGGCACCTCGTCCGCTCCGGGCTCGCGCAGCACAGGGTGCAGTCCCCTCCCCCTCCAGGCTGACTCAGCGCACGGCCGACAGCTGGCAGAGGCCGTGGCCGTGCGCCTCTGCATGCACCGGCCGGCCGCAGCTGCTGCCCGTGGCTGCTGAGGCGCAAAGGCTCCACATGACCGGGTACCGGTGGCCGTCACTAATGGCACCAGCTCACGTGCCGCGCTGCTTGCTGCCGCTGTAGGGCGGGTCAGGAAGATACGAGCGGCAGACGACGGCCGGGGGTTGAAAGATCCGGCATGGTGGGTTGCAGCGGTGCACGTGCTGTGTTCCGGGCGTGTGGTCCAGGGGCCGGAGGCCCGGAGAAGGGCACTGTGCCATTGAGATGGGCCGCAGGGAGTTCCATGCTGCCCTGGAGGCTGCCCGCGGCGGCCGCCACAGGGGAGTGGACGCTGCAGAGACGTGCATGACTCACACCGTTGCCTGCTCATGAAACGTCCTTGTGTGGAGACCACCCCGTGTCTGGCATCTGTGGCCCGTGGACAACGTTTGTTTGCTCTGATGAACTAGTGTTGCGTGTAGCTGTTTCATGGCAGTAGTTTGGGGTCGTCTGCCTGGGAGGGGTGATCGTAGTGTGCGTGCACGCTGCCTGAGTGCTTGCCGCAGAGGTGTGTGCTACCAGTGCTTGTAGTTGCGATGTGTTGTAGTCGGCTTTGGTACTCTCCCATGTCGAGGCCCAAGCTCTTGTGTACCTTGCATGAGGAAAGCTTCTGCAGTTGGTGTGTCAGGATGCAGGTTGGGTGTCAGTTGCACTGCTGACACCATCTTGTGGCTGAGGGTGCGACAAGCCACCATGCGCCACCGCGGCCATACCTGGGCACGGCGTACGTGAGCCAAGTGGTAAGCTCTTCTCCTGCTGGAGTGAGACCAGTGTTCGTGCTGCTGATTGGGGTGGCAGAACTGCATGCCCCGTTTGCGCCGGTAATGTGTGTGGACTGATGGTCCCCGCTGTGTGAGACTGAGCTCATACAGCGCCTACCCTCATACGCCTAGTCTCTGTCATACTGAGCTCCTGCTGCATGGCAGATCAGCTGCAGCCGACTTGTCGCACAGTATGGTTCAGCGTATGTGTGGTGTGCTGATCTGTACGTACTTCGGACATCAGAGGCCGGCTGCTTTGTCAGGCCGCTGAAACACACATCACCTGATCACATGTCGGATCGGATCTGCTTCCTGGCCAGCTGGTCGGGCCAGAGTCTGCAGCCTCCAACCCAGCATCAGTGCACCCGTTGCAAAAAGCCACACTCAGGTCGTGCAAGATATCGGTCACGATCACTGGATGGTGGACCTTGTTGCATGGCAGCATTCGCGATCGTGGCCGAGCAGTGCACAACATGCTGACGGGTTCCAGACTCCTTTGCTGATGTATGCCCCGAGATGCCATTGTCAAGCTGCTACACACTTGCCGACCTGGACCAGCAAGAACCACAACCGTCCAGCTGAGTAATGTGAGACGCATGTACATAGGTGTTAGTCATGTGTGCAGATTGCATTGAGGTGATCATACTTCAACAGACCTCTCACAAGCGGTGCCACATGCTCATTATGCCAGGCATTCCTGGTCAGCTCGTGCTGCTACATGAGCGAGACTTTATGTTCCCGCACGACATTGCATGGCTGAACGGAGGAACATCCTGCTCAGAGAGTGCTTAAGATTCTGACTTATGGTCACCAAAATGCATATCTCAGGAAACAGCTGACTATTGCGAGTTGGGACACACCAGAATTTGAAATGACGGTGGCTCAGCTCCTGGAAGCCAATGAAAATGCCGCAAGCGGCCGAGAAGGGCCCGGGCCGTTCATGGACAGGGCATCCACCATCCATAACAGGCCGCACGTGACCGAGTTGATTTTCCACAAATTCTGCACACGGAAACCGGTTCCAGACTCATCCACGCACAGAACGATGCCTGCATACTGGCACACGCCATACCCACGGCCTGGCTTGTCTGCTGTGAAGCGCGTGGGCAAGTGCATGCGAATTGCCGAGGCGAAGCAAGGCCCGAATGTGCATCACCATGGCAGTCATGCACGCTCAGCTTGGAATGCATCTGCCGCAGCATGTTCTGGGTGGGGTGTGAAGCAAAGTCCGGCGTATGGACATACGCCTTTTGACGGAATTTAATAAGCGATTGCGCTCCTTCATACTTTACAGCTGAATGCATTGCGCCTTTCACTTTGCCCGACCCACTGTCGCCCGCACACTGCTCGCATTTCCTTGACCACTACTACTCTGTAGCCAACGCGACCAGCCGCGCTTGAAAAAGCATCCTCTATCTCGCTGCTGAACACCTGCCGTGACTGAGCATGTGCGCCTCCTTGTTGCCTCTCATACACCTACCATTGAATTTTGATCGCCCTTGATGACGGGCAAAACATGTTATGAAACGAATGAATCAACGATGAGATTTGATCTGACGTTCATTGTGAGGCGTCTTGTGTTGCAGGCCGGCTGCACAGCACGCCTCTTCACATCCTTGGCATGACCTAGAAATCGGCGAAAATGCGCCAGGCGAGGTACATGCGGTCATTGAAATTCCAGCCAAGTCAAAAGTCAAATATGAGCTCGACAAGGAAACTGGTGCGTTATGAAATGTGGCTACTATGCCGTGTCGCTCTTTGGGGACTCTCTCAGCAGTGGCGAGCATTGTCGACCCTCCGCAAAACGATACATGAAGAACAGGTAGAACATGATATAACGTCTATGTCGTGTCTCTCACCTCTCAGCAGCGCGCACGTCGACGGCTTTGATCGTGTCGCCCAGCAGACCTAGTGAGCCTGCGTGCAAGTTCGTATTCGGCGCCTGACTCTGCGCAAATTCAAGCGCTTAGGTACAAACGAAAAGCATTTTCGACTGATGACTTGAGCAGCACGAATATCATGTAGCCGATCGGCGCATGGCTGGTTCCGTATCAACCATGGCAGCGCTGGGATCACTGTGCATGGATATCGACGTTGCTTACGGCTCAAGGCGTATACAAAATCATACTGCATCTATCAGGAGTACTACGATTGGTACTGGAAGCATCGAGTAACTTTTGTTCTGCACACCAGCTTTCCACGTTCCTGGGCCCAACCTGCGAATGCTATTGCCGTGCCTGTTGGGCGCGTGCGGGCAGGATGTAACGGCGGGATGCAACCGTCATTGTACAGAGCGTCATGCATTTCGTTTCTAGCTTGACTACAACAGTGATATCCGAGAGCTCTTTGGCTCCTCTGCGCGTCATGATGTCATCTGCAATGCAACCTCAAGGTGCTGCCCGGCGAAGCGCATGCAGTTCATGTGACATCATTTCATGCAGGCATGTGCTACGTTGATCGGGTACTCTACTCTTCTGTGGTCTACCCTCACAACTACGGTGCGAAACGTGGATTTGCTGCTGACTATTTCGCGTGTCAGCCTGTGCTACAAGTGTTTGCTCCGCTCCCCCAACCTTACACTCCTCTGTGTGCAGGCTTCATCCCCCAAACACTATGTGAGGACCACGATCCGCTGGTGCGTCTTGACAGTCGCATATCTCATGCCCTCATTCAGTCCGTATGACTCATCATCTGAGGCCTATGTCGTCACAACATCCTGCTGCTGAAGCATTGAATGCGAGTATGCACTTGCTGGCATAGCTCAAGATAAATAGCTGCTATGCACAGCATGTCTGTAATGGGCTCACCGTCATGATGGATGCTGGCCCGGCACATGCTGCTCTCTGCGTCTTGCATGCATCAGCACAGAGCGACTGCGTACCTTGACCAGAACCGCTCGCCTTTCTCTACCTACCGATCAAGAACCCGGTACACCTATGAAGCCATGTCCCTGCACTGCTCGACATCGAGCACCATGGCACTACCAGCACCCCTGCAGTCGTCGCCGTTAAAACGTCATCACCTGCCCAACCCGCATCCTCTGCACCATGTGGCAGCAGTAGCTACACTCGCACGTTACGCCGCATCGGCACCCACTGTGTCTAGCCGTGCGCTATGTGCTTCACCGTGACGGCGGCGCCCCCGGCTGCAGGACGTGCTGGTGATGATGCAAGAGCCGGTGGTGCCGATGTGTTTCTTGCGCGTGCGATGCATCGGCGTCATGCATATGATCGACCAGGGCGAGCAGGATGACAAGATCATCGCGGTGCACATCGACGACCCCGAGTACAAGCACATGACCGACATCTCGCAGGTGCCGAAGCACCGCCTCGCCGAGATCCGGTGCGCCCCGAGCCGCCACGCCCACCCGTTGGCCCTGCGCATGCGACCCCGCAGTCTACTCCTGTGCTTTGACTGGCGGTCACTGGCCTGCGGACTCCAGCACCGCCTGGCCGTGGCTGGCATCGTCAGCGGCGGTGTGGCCGCTTGCTGTGCCTGCTGGGGCACCTTGTGACACTGCAGCGCCGCCTGCGCTGGCAGAAGCTGCCCCACCAGATGCAGCTGGTCAAGGCATGCAAGCAACACAGCACCATGGGGTGTGTGGTGTAGTGTGCATCGCTCCAGTGAGAGAAGAGGGCCTTGTCATCAAGCTGTGCTTCCTTCGCGAACACACTTGCTGCAGCATCGTAGCCCTGGAAGCCGAGGAACTCCCTGATCAAGCCACCTCGTTCGTGGCTTGAGACACGCAGGCACTCGAGTCACCCTTGCTTTCGCCCTGCTACTTGGCCCTGGTGGCACCAGGCCCCGATTGCACGGCTCGATGTCCCCGTGATGCCTGCACAACTGCTCGCGTACAGGCAGATCTTTTGTGCGTGCCGGACGGACGCGTGATGGGGGCGTGGGATCGCAAACAGGCCCGACCGTGCAGGCGTAGTGCGATTTGGTGCTCGCCATGCGACGGCCCGATCTTGTGTGATACGACCGTATGTATGCAGGCGCTTCTTCGAGGACTACAAGAAGAACGAGAACAAGGAGGTACAGGTCGACGACATCTTTGGGGCGGAGGAGGCGCGCAAGGCCGTCAAGGACGCAATGGAGATGTACCAGGACCAGTATGTCCCGAAACGCGGGCGCTAGGCGCTCGGCGCACCTCGCACCCACCCCGCACCTCGCTGCCGGGTTGCTGCCGAGCTCTGCTCGTGCGGCACCCCGCAGCACCTCCGCACTGCCGCCTGCGCCGCCCTTGGGATACAATCATGTCCGCGAGATGTACGTTGGAGTCTGGGCTGCGGAGGGCTGCTGTGGCGGTGCACATTGCGCATGGGTGGTACCGCAGGCGGCCGTGGCCGGGCAAGCACCGCCGTGATGGTGCAGTGGTCTCTGCTGCTGATCCCGCAACGTGAGTGCTCCACAGCGGGGCACTGATGCAGGCATGTTGGTACGTATGCGTGCATGCGTGTGCCGCTGGGCCGGGCGCCACCGGCGGCCGTCGCGGAGCGCCCATGCAGTGGCCCGCGGGGCCGATGGATGGGGAGATTGTGCCTCGACACATCAGCAGGCCGCGGGCTGCTGTTCTGGCTGTGAGAGCCGAGTGTCCTAGAGAATTGCGGCAGAGGCAACGGCAAGTGTGTAACGTGTCTGGCACCGGGTCAGCGGCTGCGGGTGTGATTGCGGCGACAGGTGGACGATCAGACATGCCTGACCGGGGTGCCTAAACACTGCACACAAGCTGCCACTTCTGGTGTTGTTTGCTCAAATCGCTTGGCACAACAGCATTTGCCATGTGTTGGAGCCACATGTGGGTATCTCGGTACCAAGTTCTTGGATCGCAATACGCCCCATCTCTTTCAACATGCCAATGCTGCATTGCCAGCAATTTATCATGAGATCAATCTTTCCTTCAATGCAGTCTCCAGCTGTTCTTCCGCACAGCAGCTTGGACATTCTGGCTATGGAGTGATGCTTCCATTTACGCGTGCCACAAGGACGTGGCATTTGTGCATGGCTACCCTGGGCTTTGATGCTATCATGCTGAATGATTGACCAGCACCTGTTTATATGTTTGTGTGCATTGAAACCATTCTGGACACTCCAGGAACTCAACCTGTAGAGCCGTAGGTACAGCTGATGGCACAGTGCTCCAGGGGCACTGGACTGCGCACGACACTGTCCAGAGTCAGAAAACGTATGGTCACGATGTGCAGAGAAGCAATTTTTCGTCGATGAACATTACTCACTTCATCAGGCTTGCCATCACAGTTTTCGGCTGGGTTGTCAGTGGCAAGCTTCAGTGAATCTGAAAGCATGGAATTGCTGTGTAGTCCTGCTGATCGACGTGTATTCATGCATCAGGCACTGCACATTCATGCTGATGGATCACTGCCTCTGTCGCCATGCCAGCAGAGGTCCACCTTAATGAAGCAAAGTAAATCTAGGTTCACTGAGCCGTATCCTGAAGAGGACATTGACGACTCCGAAGGGCCGCGACTTCACATGCAACAGATCCCATCGAGCAAATTAGTCTCGGCAGTGCATCCATTGTGGTCAGCCCCGATCCGTGACATGATGATTCAGCCTTTCCACCATGTTGCCCTGCCAGTCGTAGCATCCACGTATCGCCCAGTCAGATCTTCACGATCAGAGCCTAGTGGCGCGTGCATGCACCGCAGACAGGCGGCAAACAGCTCGTAAGCATCTTTCAACACTGCAGCTTCAGGAGCTGCCTGACCGATTGTGCTTGCGAACACGCCCGGTCATGAGTGGAGGTTTAGTGGGGAGATGCTCTCACTGTCGGACTGCTGCAGAGCGTCTAACCTAGGCCCTCTCATTCTGTTATGATGTTGCTCAACTGTAGCTTACAGCAACGCACACAGCGTACGGCACGTTCACGTGGCTGACTAGGGAGGTCTAGTCCCAGGCAACACCAAAGCATATGCTAGAGACGGTCAGCTACTAGTAGCAGAGAGATCGGGCACTCTCGAATAATCGCCATGTTTCACAACCTTGATTCTTTTAATGTCATACTCCCACACAAGGTGGACAATAATCAGCTGTGGTCTGAATTGTGAATGCTCAAGAACTTGCTGAATCAGAAGAACGTGAAGCTCTCTGACCAGTAATTTGAGATTGTTCTCCTGTGATACAGCAGGCCGAACTATCTAGCGTACCTTCAAGACCAAGGAACTGGTGGTGTAAGAGCAGTATTAACGAGCTGCATGGATTCCTGTGCATGTCTGTGATGATGTGCATGATACCTGCATGCAGTGAGTGGTTCGTGCTGGGGCTGAGGAGCATGGTTTGTGCTGGGGCTGATTTTCGCAATCAGTCTGCTCGGGCTGCTTGTGTGCCTTCCTGGTGTGCTTCAACTGTATGTTTAGCTTTCATGCCAGGCTACCAAGAATGTTGCACTTGCCCAGGCCATGGTATGGCATAGCACCAGCACCGTCTGGCCACAGCAAATTCTGAACTGGACACAAACATGATACTTACAACTCTGTGGTACTACATTACTGTCAGCTGTAAGTACCAATGTTTACACTGCTGACAACATGCGTCAACCAATCCTGGTAACAGTGTTGTGGGCGGATTGACTTTGTATAAGTCAATCCGCCCACAACAGAGTTACAGTAATAACCCCCCCCCCCCCCCCCCAAGACATAACAGGCAGTGTCCTTATACAAGGTGTCAACCACAAGTCCCGTGTACTGTAAAGTCAGATGCATGTCTCGCGCAATCTCGAGATGTGCAGGGTTGATCAGAGCTGTACCGTCAGACCGGACTGCCAGACTCCGTTAATTCCGGGTGCTAGTTTATGCATGCGTATGTTCTTCACAGTACTGGCAACAACTATAGTTTTCATAACAACAGTATAGAATCATAACAGTGTGTACATGCCTTAGACACAGCAGCACAAAGACATACATGTGTTACACAAAATGGCAGCAGTTGGCAACAATAGACACTGTTTCTGTTCTTGAATGGTTCAATACCACAAAAAGCAAGGACAATTGAAATAAAACACTATGCATTGGAATACGTAGACTTGTCAATTGACTTGATGTCTGGCAACGGTTCAATGCCGACATCAAACCGTGTTTGTACTTCGTTCAATATATCAGTTTCTTCCTTGCTGGAGACAAAAGTGATAGCAATTCCGCGAGTTCCAAATCGTCCTGCACACACAATCAGCTTTAGACACTGACTAGGCGGAGCTGGTAGCGTATGTGTATTTGAAACCGTTTGCAAGGAATGGACTGCAGACCTGCACGACCTACACGATGAAGGTAGGTGTCCACCCCGCTTCCCTTCTCACTGGACGTCTCTGGCATGTCAAAATTGATAACGACATTGACACGCTCCACATCGACTCCACGTGACACAAGGTCCGTTGACACCAAAATACGAGCGTCATTTGGCTGTTCCTTGAACTTGCGCATGATTTCTTGCCGCTGCGGCATCTTCAAGGATCCATGCAGTACTTCAACAGGGAACTTGGCATCTTTGAGTACACCCGCCAAAGCATTGGCGCGTTGGGTTGTCTTCACAAAAATGATAACCTGTGATCAACAAGGCTACTGTCATGTGGTCACAACACTAACTACGATCTGACCAGCAGACAACGTTTCCATGAGACTTTGAAACCACAAGAAGTGCTTGAGAAACGGGAATTTTTTTACTGCACACATCCAGGCAACCTGTCACAAAAAGAAACCTTGGAAACGAACCTGATTGAAATCGAGGTTATCCAGAAGGTCCATCAGCTCCTTCATCTTGGCTGCCTCACTGACCAAATGATAGTGCTGCACCAAGCCCTCCAGCACCAGGCCTCTCTCCTCAATCTTTTTCTCAGAAGCCTGCATCACACAACCAAATCATATGCGCATTAGCTATAATGATGGAGCTGCCAGTGGGCGACTCGGTACGCCAGTCCAGTCCAGGAGATGCACCAGATAAGGTTCAAAGCACATATCAAGTGTGACAAGACATGCATCTTACATGCAAGTATGCAAGGAACATCAGAAGGGCTTGGTAAGATGACTGCCGGAGCTGGGACTGGGGGCAGAAGAGAATCGCCTCAGACATCCAAGGAAGGAAAAGGTCGCATCAGCTCTCAAGCCGCGCAAGGCGAAAGCTCTAGATCGGGCCTGCGAATGTTTTGAGAAACGCCCTGTTTGGAATCTTCATCACTGGCAACCAATTCATCCGCCCCTGCCCCGCCCCAGCAGCCTTCTACCTGAGACTCGACAAAAGAAACAAGTATCTCGCCAAAAGCTGAGAAACACGAGCCTGCAGGTGCCACCAGCCTCTACGTGCTCCAGCGACGCCATAACAGTCACAAGAATCGCTCAGACAGCACACGGCCATCACGTCAGGCCGAAGCAGCGCCTTCTTGTGCAGGTACCCGTAGCGCTGGCGTTGACGAAGTTGAAGGAGATCAGGTGGATTGCAGAGACGCAGTCATTCACGGTGTTCAGGCTTCTGTACGGCTGTTGCAGGACGGCAACACTATCCAGCGTCTACCGAGCCACTTGATTCGCCTAGTGGCATACGATCAATGTTGCGGCACAGAAATGCCTACAACAATCAGTGGGAGAACCGCCACTGGTGTCGACCGTGCTGAGATGACAGGCTTCGTACACGTATGTGTGCCAGCCCAGCTGGCAGGCACACACAAACACAGTCATCATCACAGTGTATGTGCAGAATGGGCAGAGTTTGACTGCTCCAGCCAGACAGAGCTCTTGCAAGCCTTTTCCAACTCCCATCAGCTCAGCCAGGCAGCATGACACCAGTTGGGTACTGGGTCATCAAAATTGGACACTCGGTTCTGCAGTACCGCGAGCTGCGGGCAAAGCTGGACATGGTTCGCACTCGCGTCGTAAACTTGTGAAGAATGGTTCGCATTTCATCTGACATTGTAGCAGAGTACATCATCACTTGCTTCTTCCGTGGGCATGCCATAAAGATCCGTTGCACATCCTGCCGCATATCTGCATGCCAGCGTACATGAGAATTTGCAGTGTTTGAAGGTAACCAGGCTACCGGTTGCATGATGCAATCGGTTGAATGATGCTTCTAGGGAATTGAGACTCACCCGCAGCATCCAGGACTTTGTCACACTCGTCCACGATGAAATACTTGATATGGTCCAGCACAAGCTTCTTCTTGTTGACAAGATCCAAGGTTCTTCCGGGAGTGCCGATAATGATGTGAGGCCTCTTCGCTTCATCAGCGAGCATGTCTATCTGCAGCTTGATAGAAATGCCGCCGACAACCATTCCAATCCGTACAGGTGGATCCATATACTTTGCAAATCGTTTGAACTCTGCCTCGATCTACAAAACGCCAATTTTGCTGGATTGCACGAGACAGATCTCGGTGACCACTGCAGAAGCCATGCTACACAGAGCCCGAGCATACCTGCTGCGCAAGCTCACGTGTGTGGGATAGGACCAAAGCCGCGACCTTGCCTGTTTCCGGCTCAAGTTGGTGTAACACCCCAAGGACAAACACGGCTGTTTTCCCCATTCCGGACTTTGCTTGGCCGATGACATCCTGACCTTGCAATGCGACGGGGATGCACTGTTGCTGGACTGCACACAACATGACAACGATGATCTAAATGATGTAGACAGGGCGGGACATAGCAGAGCCCGTCACTCGACACACCACTTCGAAACCAAGGTTCCGCGACGTGGCGGCAAACGCGGTCGCACAAACAAGACCATGCCCGCGGGGAGCACCATAGTCTGGCCCGGAAGTATCACATGTGTAGTCAACAGGAGTCACGGCGAGTTTTCAATAAAGTCAGGCCTGGTTCGCAACGACGGCAACCGTCGAGCTGACGCAAAGCAGCAGCCAGGCAAAGGCATGCATCAGACGGCCAATTGCGACGAAAGACAAACAGAAGCATACTTTCTGAGGGATGCTCGAACCCAGCATCTTGAACGGCGCGAAGCAACTCGCGCTTCAACTGCATATCGTCGAAGCTGACGGCTTGGACATAGCCCTGCTTCGCTCCAGCATCAGCTTCGACAACTGGCTGTTCATCCTCGATCTCCTCATACTCCTCGAGCTCAGGCTCTTCGGCCATTGTCATGCGGGAGGTTTTTAGAGAAGTGGAACGGTTGCGCGAGACCGGAGCAGATGCGGAGGCGGCTTGTTTGATAAGTTGGTTTAGACACTCTGCAGTCGCTCAAAGTATATATGCTCTCTGCACGAGCAGCCGGTCAAGTTGCAGCGAGCCTTCGAACTGCGTCCAGAAGGTGAGGGCACCACAAGCCACTGCCACCCTGTGCTGCATGCATGTTTTCCCGGGGAACCGGTACCTGGAGTAGTCGTTAGAATGGCCTACATTCCAGGACCTCTACGCAGCGCACGATGAAATCCCGATTGCTGATCCATGGGGTCGCGAAATCTTGGCAACACGCATCGTTCCAGCAATGAACAAGACCGGCGCGTACATGCTTTGGTTGCGATGGACTATCACGGTGTTTGAATCGCAAGCATCCGCTTCAACGAAAAATCGCCCAACGGCCGGTCTTTGGACAGCGAAGCAGTACTCGCAGCCTGCTGCCAAGTAACGAATGTCCGCCATCACATGCCCTAGCCTTGGATTCAAACGCTCTAGATCTCGCCATGGTAATTCACGGCCCAGGCCTTCGCTGGTGAAGAGGGGTAGCTCAGGCAGCCAACGGCCAGCGTGTGCCCGTGCGTCTGACAGGCAGCCTGGTAGCAAAGGGGAGGACAGCGTCGTGGAACAGACTCGAACATACAACGAAGTCGAAGGAAAAGTTTATGGTAAATTTGTTGCGGCGGAGGATGAAGAAGGATCCATTGCTCTGCTGGTTCCGGGGGGTCGTGTTTCAGATCGGCCTAGCCAGGCTGGAGGAGCCGCAGCTGCGGCACGGCGAGAGCAAAAGAAACCTTTGAAGATTAGCACCGACTTGAAACTGGTGCGCTGTTGCTTTGTGTGAATATCTGCTGGCACGCAAACGAACCATTTTTTAGAAATGTCAAGGCCTGATAATGGCCCGAGACAGCCGTTGCCAAGCAGCGCAATTGTTTGTGAAATCGTCTGCGGGCTAGTGGATTAGCGCACTCGCGCATTGATGCACACTGTCGTTGTGCGCTGTTGCGCACTCTGCGAGATCACAGCCTGGACACGTCGCAGCCCCCTAGATTGCCATATTCTTGGATGCAGCGACACAAAATGAGCTTTATCTGGACACTTGGTCGTCCAAGGTTGTCTGTCGTTGATGTGTTTGCTGTTGGCTACACAGCCTGGCAGCATCATCATGTTCCGTACCTTGTTTACTGCTTTGAGAATAGCCTGCATGACAGCCGATCATGCTTGTCTGACGCAGATGATATCATTCTGTGTGCTTGTATTTCGGCATATGCTTCGTGGCATTCCAATCGGTATTTATGGCCTCGAGTGCCGTTGAGTGACGTCCGCATCGTGACCTGGAGCGGCGCCAGTGTCCACTCTGTAGCTTGTCGACCCTGCGCACCAACAATTGAGGTGTAATGTGCGCTGTTGTTTGTTGTCGCTGTGCTGATCGATGAAAGCTGTGTCCAATTTGCCTACTGCATCACAGAAATGCAGTATCGGGCGAGACAGAAAGGTATTGAGGCAAAGCTGCTCCCGGCCAGCAATCGGAAGCTGCGGAAGTCACAACAGGTGGAGCAGGAACTGCGGTCTGTCCTTGCACGGGATCCCACTGATGAGCGCACATATGTCCTTCTTGGGACCTACCTGCTGCGACAGAGACGCACGAGTGAGGCTCGGTCCGTGTACGAGGAAGGGTGCGCAGTTGCAGAGGGGAAGAATGCATACATCTGGACTGCCATGGCCAATCTCGAGCGCAAGGTGGCTTTCCCTTCTCGTTGACATCTCAGAGTCAGCGGCACATTTGTGGACGTGCTCACAGTCATGCGATGGGCCACCTGCTTCGTATCACGTCTGACGAAAGAACTCTGTGCGACTGTTCTGGCATGATTCCGGTCCTCCTGGAGTCTGTAGGACAGGTGGCCATGCGGCAGCGTGCTGGTGCGTTGCCACGTCAGGCCACTCTGCCACCCTAACAGCTCGAAGGTCGCCATGAGCTCAGCTTCGGCGTAGTGCACTCCATTGAGATATATACCTGCAGTACCAACGGCCTAGAAGTGTGTGTGGTGTGCAAGCGCAGCTGTCCCTGTCTGGCTGCACTAGGTCCACCACGTGCACACCCTCTGGCCCCCCGCTCATGCTCGCATGCGCTTAAGGCCTTCGGGCACCGACCGCTGTGGCAGCCCAGCGATCACACCGCGGACGTGTGCTGCAACAGGAACCTGCCAGCTTTCCAGGATTGTGTCCATGCATACGCTCATGGCGCCTAGTATGGGGTTGTGTATGGGGTTTGGTGTGTGCCAGGGCTGATAGTCACACGAGATCATGTGTGCGCCAGTTGAACAGGAGAGGTGGTCACCTCCTTCACAGCCACACCAGCCTGAACAAAACATCTGCTGTGTAGACTCTGATGCTTGGGGTCTGTTCCGTTGCTCCTTCGCGCGATCACCGAGCGTCCTGCACAACACCGCCAAGCTAGCGTAGAACGACCCACAACATGTGGCTACTGCCGCGATGCACCATCCCTGATTCCCCCATGGCTCGTGAACAAGAGCTGCCATGATGCCGCCGACCTCGCTTGTGTGCCCCTGCGCCCCTGTGCGTCACGATGGCTCTCCCCAGGTGAGGACTGTGCTGCAGGAGGGCAACTACGCTCCCGCCCGCAAGTACTACCGAGCCGCAGTGACAGCAGACGACACCCACTCTGCGGCCTACCACGGCTGGGGCGAGCTGGAGAAGCGCGCAGGCCGCCTCGACGCCGCGCGGAATGTTCTGCTGCAGGTGCAGCCCCCCTGAGCCCCTCCCTTGATCGCCTGCCTGCATGCGTATGCCTGTGTCCAGGCTATGCATGTGCGGCCTGCATGGCAGCCCCTTTCGTATGGCGGCCTGATCCAGCGGCGTGATCCTTGCGAGCCATGCTCACAGCAGCGTTGATGCGGGCGCGCGTACATGTCGCTGCATGTAGTGCCGCACGGCCACAGGGGCGAATCACTGGGAGTGCTGCAGCGAGTGCCTGACCAAGGCAGTGGCCGAGGAAACATGTAATGGCATTTCCGGACCGGCTGCGCGGCCAGCTCGGCACACATGGGCACTCGCGAACGTGAGTCCACCACAGGCCTGCTCTCCATCAGAGCTACCCTCGTCTGCGCGTGTGTTTGATGAACACCTTAAAGCTCAGCTGTGTGGGAGACATCAGAGCAGCCTGCTTGGGCCAGCATGGCAGGCGCCGCAGGCAGTCACCTCCAGCATGCCAGCTAGCCGGCACGACACCCTCCGCAGAGCTGCACACATGCACAGATAATCTATGAGTTTTGCGGTGCATGGTTGTCATGCCGGTCCACGCAGGCGGGGCGGCGGCTCGGCCTGTGCTGCGGCGACACCTGACAATGGCAGCGAGGCTCTGCCCGTGTGCCCTTATGAATGTGCCCGCACAGTCATCAGTGTCCGGGACTAGCACACGCATACACGCATACACTCATGGCACAGGCACCGCTGCCACACAATTCAGAGCCGCCCATGGCTGGTGCTGTGCGACCGCGTCAGCCATGATATCAGCGCGTCGATGCTCGGTGATGCATCGACGGTTGACGTGGGCTCGCAACATGACGGACACTGCGAGCCCTCTGGGTGCAGGGCATCCGCCAGGCGAAGACCGACCCGAGCCCGTACCTCTTTGTGTCGATCGCGAAGCTCGCGCTACGAACCGGCCTCGTCGGCGAAGCGCGGTACTGGCTACGCGAGGGCACCAACACGAAGCGCGGCGCCGCGTCTAATGCGTTGTGGACGACGTGGGCGAACATGGAGTGGAAGCAGGCGGGGGACGCCGAGGCGGCGGCGTACTGCTTCGACATGGCCTTGCGTAGCCACAGCCGTAGCCGCTACGCGTTCCTGGGCTACGCGATGATGGAGAAGGAGCTCGGTAACTACGCTGCGGCGCAGCGGCTGCTGCGTCGGGGCGCACAGCTCAACCCGACCGATGCGCCGCTGCGGCAGGTGCGCCCGAGGCCAGGCGCACGGGCATGTGGAGTTCCGTATGTGTTGGCGCCGTGCTGAGCTCTGCGGTGCCACGTGCACATATAGATGCAGCGCATGCATGGCGGGGGCAGGAGGCGGGGTTGTGTGGAGGGAGGCATCGGCACTGTGCAGTGGTGACGAGGGCAGCAGGTGCACCGCCGCGAGCACGTTGTGCAGTCTCACACTGTTTGACGCACTGGCCCCCACCTGACTGGACTGAACTCCTCCGTTTCCCATTGCCACCTGCTTTTAAAGCTCTTTGCCACGGTGGCCAGGTGTGATTGCAATGCTCAGTAGGCTCCTTTGGTGCTCTGCCATGTGGTGACCCAACATCTTGATCTCCGTTCCAGATGTCAGCCAACCAGCTGGGCCTGCGCGTGTGCAGGCGTACGGCGTGATGCTCGCGGAGGACCGGCAGTACGGCCTCGCGCGGCAGCAGTTCAAGGCCGCCGCGGCCGCCGACGAGTACCACCTGCCGGTGTGGCAGGCGTGGGCGGTGATGGAGCTGCGTGCGAAGGACTACGAGCGTGCGCGGCAGCTCTTCCAGCGCGGCGTGTGGGCCGCTCCAAAGGATCCTAACCTCGTGTGGCTCTGGCAGGTGCGCCCCGCGCCGCCGGGGCCTCCTGCCTGCGCGTCCGAGGGCAGCTGCGCTTGCGTCGAAGCGGTGCACGCGGATGAGTTCAGTTGTCTGGTTGATGCGACCTGCACCGCGCACGAGCCCCTGCATGTGTGCAGCTGATGGTGCACCGCCCCGGGGCTTCACCGCCCTTTCGCACGCAACGCTCTTGTGGCTTGTCTGCAACACCCGCAGCGCTTGGGTCAGCTTCGACCGCGATGCCACTACGCGCCGCTTTTACTGTGTGGCGGGGCTGGACGCTCCGCCGTCTCCGGCGTGTACCCTCACATGCACACGCATGCAGACAGCTCGCACATGCTCTGTGCTCTGATCTTGCCGGCCCACTTCGGCAGCATGGCTGATGCATGCAGGCGTGGGGCTGCATGGAGGCCGAGCTCGGCAACCTGGCGGCGGCGAGGGGCCTCTTCAAGGCCGCGGTCGGCCTCGCGCCGGACAATGACGCCGCCTGGGAGGCCTGGATCAAGATGGAAGAGGACAATGATCTCCTGGACCGCGCCAACGCGCTGCGCTCGCATCGCTACGAGGTTGCAGAGCGCTCCGCATTGCCGCCGTCCTTCTCGACGCTGCCGCCGGAGGGCGGCGCTGTGATCGGCACGGTGCGCCACCCCACCCCATGCCGGGTCGCCCCCCCTCCGCTGTGATGTGTTCGCACGACGCGTTGACCACGGTCAGGTCGTGCATATGCAATTTGAGCCCATGCTGCTACGTCTTGCCCATCGGCGTGGAACAGCACGCTGCTGATGAGGTAGGCAGGGCCTGAAGCCAGTGCACGGATGTGAGACGTCGTGTCGGGATGACGGTCCCGTTGACTGTGCAGGTGAAAAAGTGGATGCGGAGGTTCATCCAGACAGAGGGTCCTAGCACTGTGTACACACCCCCTCCCGGGAAGTCTCCAGAGGACCCCCTCCAAGACCCCTCACGCCACTCCCGGAAGTCCGGGTCGTCGCCTCACCGGCAGCGAACGCGTGACGACCCCATCATGCTGCAGCCCGTGGAACAAAGCACCGCCCCCGCACGGGCATCCGGTCACACTGATGGCAGCACTGCCATCAGTGGTTCTGGCATGGAGAGCCCCAGGAGTGTTGATGAATCACACCCAGCGGAAGCACCACGAGCAGGCGGGGCCGCGCCGGGGCCTGAGGGATCTTCGAAGGGGATGTCCGGGCGCGTGCGGCCTCTGGCAGATTCACGCGCGGCGGGTGCGCAAGCGGGGGCTGGTGATGTGGCTAAAGGGGCTTTGCAGCTGAACGGCAGCGATACTGCGGCTGGTGGTGCGGAGCGAGGGGGGAAGGGGGAGCTGGGTGCGCTGCAGAAACCGGCGCGGGTACGTTCACAAGTTGTCGGCGGGCGGGTTGTTCGGCCAAGGTGGCGGAGTGGCGCCTCACAGGATGGCCGGGACGGCTCTCCGGCTGCTGGTGACAGCTCGAGCGGAGGTGCCGTCCCGGGCCCAAGCAACGGACGGAGGGGCGAACGGGGCAATGGGGGCCCCAGCGAGGTCTGGGGCGAGGACGGGCCTGACCCGCAGGGCCCAGGGGGCCCGGCCTTGGCTGCGGTGGGTCCGCAGGACGAGCAGAAAAACGGCCGTGGCAACGGGGACAGCAGGTGGAGTAGCGCGGATGTGTGTGCGGATGGAGGCGTTGTCAGCATAGAAGATGGTACTGGCAGTGAGCCTGCTGTCAGGTGAGGGTTCCTGGGGCTTCCAGGAGGGGCCTGCGCTCGTAGATTAGCGTCTGTGCATGATTGAGTTGATTGCTGTTGCTGTGCAGCTGCAGCCTTCCCTCCTGTGGTCTGAAGATCCCGCAGGTCACGCACGCTAGTCCTTTGTCCAGGTGTGGTAAGAGGTGACCTGTGCCGACTGAATCGGCATTTGATTGTGTCACGTAAGTAGTAACAGTGACGATTGATTGGTTGCACTCTCAAGTCGGCTTGACGACGTCGTGCCCGGTGGTCACCTCCAGTGCTCTGCGTGCCGATCGGTTTCCCGATTTTTTTTAGAAAAAGTGCGAAGTGCGAGTTGTCAAAGGCTTGTCTGTCGCATCCAAGCAGCAAAGCAAGGGCTAATGCCATGCACTTGTGTTATAACATATATATGGCAGAGCTAAGGCTTGCCAAATTGATATTCTCATAGGACATTGCAGCGAATTTTTAAGCCATTGTTGCCTAACACGCAAGTACCTCGAGCAAGACATGGCCACTAGCGGGCATTACCCATGACACCAACGACAGAGTACAGAATGAAGAAAAGACAACAGGCACGTGCCAGAGGCGATGTTTAAGTGCTCTCATATATAATCGCACGGCTTGAGCACCTCGCAAGCTGCGGCAAACGGTATACCACAAAGCCCCCTACGATGCAGTAACGATCACAAGTGTGAACACATTACTCAACGTCGTATGTCTGCCCATGCTGTCGGGCTCCAGGAAAGGCCACCGTCGCTGTTATCATTTGCGCAACCATCTGGAAATACTGCCGTTCGTACGCAGCTATTCACTGAACAGCGGTCTGGAGATAATTCAATCATACTAAAGTGTATTTTAGAGCGTTGTACAGCTCTGCTGCAGAGTACACGCAGCTTTGACGCTGAGACGGCACATGCCGCTGCGATGACCCGGCAGCACAGCCTCACTCCAGTCAAATCTGCAAGGGTGTAGCCGCTCTGAGCAACGTATTACTTGTGTGTGATTGCATCCTCGGCAACGGCGCTCCCGCTGGGGCCCCAGCGGCTTGTTGCCAGTTCGCTGTTGACCCGAAGGAGTCACCGTCATGCTCGGTTCGTAAAGTACCAGGCGTGGCATCAGTGCTCTACAGGGCCACTTTTTGGGGATGGGATTTCCCCCTGAAAATTACTGATTCCAATGGCACAGCCCCTCTGAACCATGTCATTTTCAAACGGCTTTCCCGATGCGATGCTGTGATCCCAGAGGGATGCCAAAATATTTTTTTTGCGGTGCAAGTGTAGACCTTGTAGTGCAATGCAAACGCATCATAAACATAGACATAAACCACACATAACACGAGGACAGTACATGGATGGAAGTGTTCTATCTGCCGACAGTCAGCAGACGCTCCAACTCGTCAAGGTCTACGTCAATGTCATCTCTTTTGTAAACATTACGTCAACGTCATCAGTGTCACCTAGACTTTCATCTACCTGCTCGAGAAGAGGTTTACTCGATCCGGTCGGTCATTTTTCTCCGGTCCTCAGCTTTCGATCCGTCGCTGGTATGACTGTCACTGCCAGCTGCCACGTAAGCACCGGTTGCAGCGCGCCGTGCGTGCAACTGTGATACCTCGGCATGCAGCGAGCTTTGAACACTTTTTGAACTCATATGACAAAGGCTATTACTTGCTTGCGTCTACGCTACATAACGAAGGCTGAAACGAGCGATGTCTGTTTCCGGGGCGTTTGCAACTGCGCACTGGCTTTGGTCGCCAGCCTGGTGTGGCCGACGACTCCAGCTGTGAGCAGATTGACCGACTCTGCGTTCGCAGCGGAACACTCTATCATAATACAATGCTAGAGCTTTGCAAAGAATGCGTGATTGAGACCGCGTGGGCGTTGCAGCGTCAGGCGCAGGCGCACACTGCAGCATTGTGAACGCAGTGACATCCTCACAACACTACCGAAGCTCGCTACAGCACGGCAATAAAATCACACCTAGTGGCTCACTTTGAAGTAAGTAGCGTCGCGTTATGCGTGACCGTATGTGCCCTGGCATCGGGAAATGACAGACAGCACTCGCAACGAATTGCATTTACCCATGCAGCATGCTCCCGCAAGGTGATATTGACGTTGTTATTGTATCTGCTTCATCAATTCGGCAGGGCTGTGGCAACGGTCGGGCTTGCAATACACAGACGCGCGTTGGCGATATTTCCATCGCCAAGGCTACAGAACCGCTGCGATCCCAACTTTTTCACGCATCTGTATAGATAGAGATTGCACCCACATTGAGTTCTCACAGTTGCAGATGCGTGCTGACTCCGGCGCGCAGCGTACAATCGAGAAGCATGACGGCTGCCCTCAGCGTGCACGCAGCATCTTTAGCCAGTTTGCTTACGCAAATACTTTACCGATGACGCATCTTCAGTCTTTCGAACCTGTTAGCACAGTTGGGTGCATGTAGTGCGCCAATCCGGTGGTGGTGGCACCAGTCTGGCTGCAAAGGCTCCATGCATTATGAATGGCGCGGTGCTGACGACGACCGGTTACTTGAGACCGGGCCAACCCGACCAAAAAAGGGGTACGGCTTCGGTTTTCCCGACAGGAAAATACCGGCCTGTAGAGCCCTGTACCGGACACCCGCAGATACACATAGGTACAACATATCGCACGATGGCTACCACGGTACTCGCAGCATAGCTATTTGAGTGGCGCTGAAGTCGCGCTCGATCACCCGGAACAGGTCACCAAACAGCCCTCCGGATGCCTGTCCCTGGTCAAGTCGTTCTTGTAGCGCGGGCGCCAGCGCTGCTGGGTTCGTCGAATGCATGCGTGAGGCCATGATCATGATGTCATTGCCGGTTCGTAAAGCAACCTAGTAGCGATCAACTTGTGGTTCTGATAGGGAAGTTGCAGAACGCTGCAGCGAGCTGCAATTATGTCTTTTGCTTGTGTACGTGGGTCGACGGCGACGGTGCTGTGGTGCATGACTGGCGGTCAGTCGTCCGTGCATATAGCATGCTATAGCACCTTACCCATTGTAACAACCCCGTAACAACGCCAACAGCCCCGATAGCCCTCGCGCGAAATCCCTGCTAGCGGCGACAATGTAGACAGGAATTGATGTCGCACCTCGTATGCCTACATAGATCAGTCTACTTGTGCAGCAGTGTACGAATTCGAGGACAAAACCTCCTCTGCGCGAGGGAAAGACAGCGATGGCCTTTGTACGCCGTGTCAAGCGATGGCCGTTGTACGCTGTGTTTGCAGCATTGCTCTGTGCCGGTTTGGCTTCTGTCAATCATCCTATAACAAGGCTCTCTGGAGCTCCTTGTGACCCAGAGACCTTCCACAGCGCAGGGGCGCAGGCTCTTCAGATGACCACATCCACTTCACAGAAGTCAAAGCAACCAAGCCTACATGCTAGTACCAATGACACAGGCGGCTGGCAAAGTCAACACGCGCTTACCGGCATCCATCTGGCCAGCGTTCCGCGGACAGTGCTGCCGACTATAGACATTCGCATGCGCGTGAGTGTGCCTCTGAGCATCTGGCAGTCCCTACCACGTAGCAATGAAACCTCCCTGCCTGTGTCAGCCTCTTTCGATTCTTGGACGGCGCAGCATCCAGAGTGGGACCATTTCTTGGTTGACGACGCGGAAATGCGTTCATACATCACAGATCACTTGGAGCCAGCACTAGCAGAATTGTTCTGGACAATGCCGTCCGAGAGAATGCGCGCCGATGCTTTCAGGTGCGCGCATGAACACTCCTGCACGAAAGGTACCTTTTCATGTGTGAAAACGAGTGTGCTCTGGTGGTCTGACACCAGGCCGCTAAACAGCTTTCCATGACGTCTGCGCACACATCATCCTCGACATTCGCGATAGTGTCTCGGCCGTGAAATTTGTGTCAGTCCTCGCAAATCTGGCGCTGGCTATGTGCTGCTTTGTGTCGATGTAAACTCAGCAATACCTGGGTTCCTATGCAGTCTCAGAGATTCTGATTGCTCCACGCTGCATTCTCTATTCTATCACCAATAGTTCACTTGACTGCTGTTGGGTCCAGTTAGCTCCGGTCCACCTGTGTCCAGTGGCATCCCACCTGTTCCGCAACTGTCTCAAGTCAAAATTGCTGGCATGGAAAAACAGACCTTGACAACCTCAAGGCGCTGCTACACGCATTTTTTCACAAGCTCCACCAGCTTCCAACACACATCTCATCTTTGTGAAGGTCATATTCGGAAGCACGTTGGGCCGGCGCCCGAACACCTTGAACATGTCGGCGAACGCACATGCGGCTGCACCCTCAGCGATGTGCAGGCTCGACCTCAGAACACCATGCGAACGAAAGGAGACACTTGCAGTGGTCACAACAAACTTGCACACGATGTCTCACCACTTTCGCCATCCAAACATATATACAGGACGCCCTGCCACAGGATCCGCACATGCACAGTACACTGCATGCAAAAGCAAAGTGCCGTGATGACCTCCGTCAAAGACACACGTTACAGGATACCGTCACTGATTTGACAGCTCCCGACATGTGTTACACCCAAAGCTTCTGCAGGTACTTGATCCTGTATCAACACGGTGGTGTCCAAGCGGACATCGACACGCTGTGCCTAGCACCCGCCGCAGTGTGGGCGCCAAGTGGCTGCCTCCTTGCTGTAGCCGCCACTACCTCCGGCTCCCTCTCACCAGCTGTGATGGGATCTGTCGCAGGCCACGGGGCGATGAGGGCGGTGGTGCAGCTGATGTGGAAGCGCATGGGAAACGTCGCGGCGCTGCTGGCGGCAGGGGCTGACCTGGACAAGGTAGCATACAACACAACAGGCGCTGGCGTCTTAACAGATGGCATTGCCATGTTTCTGGCTGGAGGAGGGGAGCCTGTCAATGTCACGGAGCTGCTTTCCCAGGCCACTCGCCTGCGCGGCGATGGGCTCTGCATCGTGCCGGCGGAGGACATGCATAGGTTTGTGACTCGGGCTGCGGCCGCGCCTTTGTGATGCTTACGGGTTCAGGGTGCGACGCAGGTGCTGCACAGGTATGCTGGTTGTGTCTGACTCAAGCGGGACCCAGCCATTACATTCTCAGCCTGTCAACGTTGAGACTTTGGCTAGGTCAGCAGTACGACTGTGCCCGCATCCTCTTGGTGCCATGGTGCCTGTCGCTTGCGTTGGAGACTCTTCAGCAAGGTGAGTAGACAGATCGCAGCTGTCACAGTGGAGTGAAGCCACTGGGTACTCCTGCTGGTGCTTCATGTCAAACACCCGGGCGCCAGCAATGATGCATGTACAGGGCAGTAAGCCTCGCTGCATGGCGGCAGTGTGTCCGGAAGCAGCAGAACGAGTAGGAGTGGTAGAAGAAGGATCAGACTGCTTTTCCAAAGTCAAGGCAGAAGTAGCAAGTTTTCGCCAGCGTTGAGCGCAGTAGACTGATGCTTGCATACATTCGTGTGTCGTATGAACAGATGAGAGTCCAGAGGATGTTGAACTTCATTGGTGGCGCCAATGACGAGCGGATGCAGTGTTATCAAGGGCCAATGTGAGGCCACTGCAGCGGCATACTATGCTGAGGTTGTGTAAGCCATTATGAACTGCTTGTATCTCAGGCAGCAAAGTGATGCGGCTGCGTGTTCGGCCATTCTTGACTACACATTTTCGAGGCCCGAATTCCGAACTGGTCGACACCGACTCATTTGTGGCAAAGGCAACCTACGGCAGTGATAGTCCCACTCATGAGATCATTGCAGCACCTTACAATGCGCGCTGAACAAGAAATGTCATGTGACTGCTTTGGAGATGTGGCCTCACTAAATGTGGAATCAGATGCACACAAGGTCACACTGATCGGAACCTCGGAGATCGAGTCATCAACGAGGACCAGCCACAGCATGAGGCCACATTGCGTAGGTGCATGAAGCGTAGAACGTCATAAACAGTGGAACCTGCGCACCAATGCCTCAACAGCGAATTGGCAACTGCTACTCCCCTGGAACTTTCTGCCAGCAGCAGGCGTCGGCACAGCTTGAGGTTCGTTCTGACTCGACCTCAGTCAGCGCCCGGAGATCTCAAGTACTTGTACTGTGTGCGATTCTGTGTTCTAAGCACATCGATGCAGGCTGACCGTCTCCCTGGGCGCCATCTTTGGCTGACACCAGCGAAGGCAACGGGCAGGCGCCACCGCCGCATGACAGATGTAGCAGGAGGGTACAGGCACAGGACGCTCAACATGCAGCACCCTGGACCTACGTCGAGACGCCACCTCAGCCACAACATGCAGAGCCCCCAGCGCAGCTTGTGCGGTGTGAGTTGAGAGTGACTGTAGCCACGCAGAGGAGTCACCAGCGTGGCCCCTCTAGGAGAACGGCTGCCTCACGGATGGTGCACACAGGTTGCGCTATTACACTGTGTGCATGCTGTGGAGCTAGCTACGGCATCGCAACGCACAGCCCGTAAGCATGCTGGCGATGGCCACGTGGCTGCTGGCGATGGCCAGGCCGTCCGTGAGCAGTGCAGGCGTCAAATGATACTGGCCTTGGGTTCGACTGTCACTAGCAGCTGTGATGAAGCAGCGCTGAGTCCCAAACCCAGATCTAGCTGGAAGTCAATAGGTCGATGTGGGCTAGACAGTGAAAATACACGTTTCACTTCACCTTCGCCTGCTAGTTGACGAACCCGCGCCGAGTGCCACATGCACACGCACGGCACGGTGTCCACTCCCTCCCAGGCCTTCTCACGACTCTATCTACATCCGATGTCGGAGATCTGGCGCTGCTGCGGCCATGAGCCCGCTTGCGGCAGCTGCGCAAGTTCATGCCTGCCAGGCCCGCGCGGTGCAGGCGGCGCGGGGAAGGGCGCAACGTGCGCGGAGCCGAGCCTGCACTGCGTCCAGCACCCGCGATGCTGCCTCAGACAAGTGTGCTTCACACTCGTCGACGCTACACCTGAGCGACGAGACTCTGCCCCTGATATTGACAACACTGAGCCCGGTCTCTGACACCATGGCCCCCAAATCCCCAACCAAAGATGCGCGGCGGAGCGGCCAATGACCCACAGCCCCGGCATAAGCGCATATCCTCGCCCCACGTGGCGGGACCGAACCTATAAATCATGAACACACGCAACATGCTCAAGTCAGACTCCGAGCTTGGCCAGGCCGAGACGATCGCCGTCACACCCGATGCGTGATGTCCTAATCAGGCGGACCCTCCTGTGCGCATTCGCAATTCACTACTCATGGTTGGGGGCGCGGCCACTGGCTTCGTCCGGACTGCCACATGGCATGTGCTGGTGCGCGTGCCGGTGCGTGTGGAGGACCGCCCAGGGGGACTCCTGGTACGTGACGGGCCGGTGCTGCAGCTCGTGCGCCGCCGTCGGCAGCGGCTGCCACAGCACGTACCACACCTCTCGCGTGCAGCGTGACTCCGCAACAAAGTGGTCCGCCGCAATGTGCTCGATGCACCACGCCTGGCGCAGGCGGGGCAGGTCCCCGGGAACGACCCGCGCCCGCAGCATCTCCTGCGTCGACATCAGGCTCGCCTGCATGGGCACGTGCGGCTGCAGTCAGCATGCATGAGGCTCACGCGCAGACGCCGGCCTGGCACACACAGCAGGGCACAGGACTTGATGCCGGGCAGGAAGTGTTCGAGCAACAGACATTGTCAGACGTGATGTCCAGCCTGATGCAGTGGCACATGCGAGCAGAATGATTCAAGTGGCCAGGGGCAGCCTCATACGGCTATTCTTGCACGTGCGATGTATGCTGCGGTGCGATGCAGGGCCCGGTGTGAACAGCATGGAGGGGTGCTGGGGTGGCGTGGCCGCACCTGCGCGACCTCTGCTGAGGAGCAGCGCGCCACAAGCACGTCCCCGTCGCTCGCCACGCCAACATTGCTGCCGGTGTGCCGCCACTGCAGCCGCACGAGGAATGCCCCCGCCGCGAATTCCAGCTCCGCGTCCTCACTGCCCGCAGCGTCGTCGCCGGCCGCGTTTCTGAACGCCGGAGCCGCTGCAGCGCCGGTCGCCAACGACGCGACAGCGGCGGCGGCGTGAGCTGCCGACCCGGCCGCCGCCGGGGCCGCCACCGGCACGGACGTCACAGCCACCGCCGCGGCGGTCGCACGCGCTGCGCGCACAACGGCCGACGGCATCCGCCGCCGCCGCGAGTCAGGGGCAGCTGGGACAAAAGCCTTGGTGGCGACGGCGTCTTCGTCCTCTGCATTGTCAGCGGCGGCCGCCTCCGCGGCGGCCTTGGCGGCCTTGGCTGCGCAGCCCTCCTCCTCCTTCGCGGCTTGCCGGGCCGCGGCAACCACGGCGGCGCTGCCATGCACCCAGCGGCATACACCGCGGCCGGGAGGGGTGGCATGCACCACCTGTGGTGGCTTGGGAGGAGGGGGCACATCTTTGTCAGGGACGGCCTCAGTCTCCTCTTCATACCCTGCACACCCGCCAGAGTCGAGGCTGCGTCTGGATCTGCAGCCATGTACCCCCTTCAACCGAATTCCCCAAGAAACGGTTCCATTCTGAGCACGCGCCCAATCTGCCCTCGCAGGGGCTCAGTCACGAAACATTCACAAGGCACGGCGAGCAAGCACGCCTGTCCCGGCACACGGGGATGCCGCAGATCACACAGTCATCAGCAGCCCCACCTTCTGGGAGCACCAGCGGCGGGCCACATTGTATCGCCGGCTGCCACAGGCTGCCGATGGGAGCCCGCACAGGAGCAGCGCCCGGCGCGTGCGGCGGCCGCGGCGGATACGGGAAGTTAGGGTTGTACACCGCCGCCGGGGCCGCGGGTGCGGCGAACCCTGCGGCGGTTCGGCGGGCCTGCCGCTGCACCTCTGAGGGCTCGCTGCCCGCAGACTGCCCCGGCTCCTCCTCCAGGCACGTCCCCGCAGTGGCCGGGGGCGTCACCTGTGCCCCACCACACATGCATGTGTATTCATCAGACGCAGCCGGCTGAGCAGCCCCACTGTCGCGGCGCTTCCCTGCCGCGGCCCGGCGTCGCGGATGCGAGCTCACGGTCCGCGAATGTGGCTCCGCCGCGGGACCGTACGCCGGGGGCGCCACCGCTGCAGTCGTTGCCACTTCACAGGCACCCGCTTGTGACTCAGCCTCGGCCGTCACACATGCCACAGCGCAGTCCTGCTGAGCACGCCGCCCTGCTGGGACGTTGCAGCCAGTGTCAGCGTCCCCAGAGGCCAGGTCCTTGTCACTCTGCTGACACCAGCCACCACCGGCGCTCACCTCTGCTGCGGAATCCGCAGCCGCTCGGCCACCACACACACCTGCAGCCCCGTCCTGGTGGACGAGACTCAAAGCACCACCGGCTCCCTCACACATCTCAGGCTCGGTGCGAACCATACTACTGCTGCTGCCGGGCCTGCACGGTTCATGCATGTCATCGCACCATGTGGCCCCCGTCACGCTGGCGGCCGGCAGTTCGTGTGGCATATCGGGCGGCACGGCGGACAGCAGCTGTGTCAGAGGCGCCGGGGAGGCTGGAGACTGGGCGGCTGCGGAGCTTCCTGCATTCACCCCCCGTGCTGCCGGCTCGGGCTGCGCAGCTGCTACGGGCGAGGACGCCACGGTGCGGGTGCTAGTGGGGCGTGGGTGAGAGGGGCTGCAGGGGATCCGGCACGGGGAGGCCTCCGCTGCTCGGGCGGCCGCCTCCGGTGCCTGGTGCACCACAGCGCGGGGCCCCGCCGCGTCCCAGCACGGGCTCACGCAGCGCAGCGGGCTGTCGCTGCAGGGCTGCCCGGCTGAGGCGACACGCCGCGGCGGAGCGGCGGGGGGGGCCGCGGCCTCCAGGGGGGCCTGGCTGGAGGCGGGGGCGGGAGCTACGTTCAACGCAGGGGAGACTGGAGGGGAGGGGCATGGGGAGTCCACCGAGGCGGACGGCATGGAGGTCCGGCGGGGAGGGGTTCGGCGCGTGGGTGCCTGGGGCTTCGGAGTCTGCAAGTCGTGGTGGTCTGGAGTGATGCTGGGGGAGCGGGCTTCTGGCGTGTGTCCCGGAGAGGGCTGTGCGGAGGGGTACTGCGAGGAGGTGGGGGACGGAGAGCCTGCAGGCAGCCTTGCTATGTGGCGCCGACGCACCGGGAAAAGCATGCATGTGGATGCGGAATGGTGAGGCAGATGGCCGCCGTGATCGAGGAGGTCGTGCTCGGAATGTGATATGCATGATGATGGTGACCGCGCTCACCGTACCAGGGACCGCGATACGTGTGATGGCTGCTGAATCAAGCACCACTTATGCCATGGTGTCACGGTGACCACGCCCTTGACAGGTCAGCTTGACAGGGCACGGTGCAAATAGGCCTGCTGGGCTGAAGGATAACATCCATCACTCGGGTACTGGATGGCACAACACGCCAGCCCTCAGGCCAGATGTGACGGCCATCAGGCTTGAGCTTTGATCGTTTGCTCGCGCAATTCGTAGACTCCTGCGTCATTCCCCAGCTTCGAACAGAACGCAGGGGGGCATGCGCTGGAATGGCTACAGGTGCGCGGATGCTTGCAATCCGACACGCAACCCGCTGGCTTGACTTCAGTTACAAACTTGACTCTGACGAAACTATGCATGAAAAGCGGTATCACAATAATTGATGAAATCTTGCGAGGTGCCGATCATCGTTGTGATGTCGCGCGGGTCAAAGGACTTGCAAAGCGCACCACACAATCCAGAAACAACCGCCCAGCACAGAAGTCAACCAGTCTAGACAAGCTTCTACGAGTGAAGGCCCATTCTGAATGCCCTTAGCTCAGGCTGGACAACACAGTACGCATGCAGAACGGAGACACCTATACCACCATCGCCAACACGAGCACATCAAGAGCTCAAAAGCAGACGCAGGATTGAATAAATATTGATAAATATTGTCATGTTCTGTCTGGATGTTCAATTTCAATCAGCACGTTAGTGGCAGCAACAAACAATCGCTGTGACGCTGAGCTGTGCTTGCGATATAGCGGACCTTCGGAGCCGACTCTTTGCTGCTTACTTGATGTAGCTGACACCTCAGCCTGCGAACGAAGCCTGGTTCTGGCTCGCGACGGGAAGTGCGATGGATTCGCAGCCCGCTTGGCGTGGTACTGTTGGACTAGGTTGCGAGCCAATGCCATACGATCACCTACAGGAAGCATATGCTCAATCCGATTCTACTTGATTAGCGTGTATTCGTGCGAATGAGGGACCATTGGCGTCGAAGGACAATGGTCGAAGTTGAGCTGAATCATTCATGTGGTGGACACGCTGATCAGCGTCAGGGCTGCAGTCAATTCAGAACGCCGCGACACAAAATGAAGGTTCACATGTACAACCGAACGATGTGCCTAAGATGTCGTAATATTCGGACAGGGCACGTAAGCGAGCCGATCGCTAGGCGAAAGAGATGCACCAAGAAAGTGTCCGAAGCTATACCTGGAAGAGGAGCACCAACGGCGCGTGACTGGGATTTTAAGGCACTGGGCGGAACCAGTGAAGCTGTTGCCTGCACGCCCGGGTTGCACGCAACAGTGGGCGCGGATGGTTCATCCATATGGACTGCTACACATGAGCGCTGTGTCAATGTCCAAGACCTAAAGTCGCTAACAAGAACCAAGAGGCCGCTGTGGCAGAACTATTGGCAGCAGCAGTGTTGTCTTGTGCTGCGGACAGATAGCTATTGCCGGCCACTCAAAGCAAACATCTGCGACAGGGATTGATGCGCGGAACAGACAATCAGTGTGTGAAAAGGGTGTTATGAACATGCACGCTTTCGCGTCCATCCATGTGAAACGCAGGTTGGTCGCGTGCCTGCACTATGCACATGGCTAACGGTGCGAATACCAGCCCATGTTCAATGTGTCTAAGGGGCACGCTCACCACCGCAGGCAAACCTGAGCAGGTGGGCAGGATCCATCCAGCAGGGCAGGCCAGGCAATGCCGCCACAAACAGCCCCGTTGCAGTATCCTAGACGCAAATACATCAGCATCCTATGTTGTGACTGAAATCGGAAGGTGCTGGAAGCAGCGGTAATGCAGCGGTGCGAGCAAGCGCTTTGTAGGAGTTGGGCACCGCGCGGCAGAAAGCCACTGCTGTGCGTGAGTCGATGCGACGTTGAAACATTTATCATAGGTTTTTTTGGCTGTGATATGGTGTAAAGCATGTGTACACCAGATTCAAACACGGCTCCCTTAAACTTGCGCACCTCTCATGATGTCTTCAAATCTCCGATGCAGTACGGGCTTTCGACAGTTCGCGTACAGTGGTACATATGCTTTTATGTCGCTGTCGCGTTGCTGACACTCACGGGTTCCGATCCCTAAATAGTTGCATGTGTACGCAGCCAAGCAAGTGAATAGCAGTGCGAACAAGGCTGCAGCCGCTCTGCATACCACGCAACAGCTGGGAGAAGTGGATACTGTAGCGTGTATCAGGGCCGCAAGATGTGTCTATGCAGCGGTGCTTGGTCCACCACGACCGTCGCTGCCGGGGCGATGTGCACCATACAGCCGGCAGCCTGCAGTCGCGTGGTTTCTGTGCTGGCTGCTTACAATCTGTTATTGCAACGCACTCCACTATCATCTCGCAGACAGAGCCTTTGCATCGATGGTCGAAATATAACATAACAGCACACCGAATGTTGATGTATGATCTGTGTCAGCAGCCTCGGTAGGTAAACATCCCAAGCGTTGGGCAGCTGGATCTCGATAGAAGGTACATCACCAGCGTGCAACGCTCCTGTGCTTCCGTGAAGAATGCAAACGAGGGACCTGCAACATCGTGAAGCTGCAAACGACTGACATGTTGCAGCCGCACTCGGGGTCGCCGGCACGTGTACGTGAGCTGGCTGCAGCAAACATAATGCACCACAGATGCGCTCCACGGCCCGGCTACTCTCAGAGTGAAAACCTTCGTGCATCCCATAAATCTGACCAAGCCAGAGCTTCACATCCGCTGCGCCTCGGAGGTCGCTGCTACAACAGCGCCTGCTTTGACATTCACGAGCACTCTCACGTCAAGGCAGCGACAGAGTTCGAACATGTGAAGCACACGCCATCGCGGGCCTCATCCTGATCAGGCGTGCCGGGACCGGTGTGCCCCGTTCCATCGTTGCTGTGCGTTGGCTGATCTGCGTAGTCGCTCTGCCAAACAATGACCCGAGACACTGAAAATTGAGTAATGGCCTCGTGAACGGCCGATGAAGACTGGTAGGTGCGACCGTGCGTGGTGGCCTCTCGCATCAGGCCTCCTTCCTGCAGCATACGAACCCGGAGCGCCCTAGGGAACGTGTCCGGCCGGGCAGACCTGCGTCGCACCACCGTTCCATCACTGCAGTGCACACCTCTAACCACCAACAACTCTCTCCCCCGATCATCGCATGTACACCCACATGATACCCACAGCACCCCTGTGTGGTCCCGCTAATTCGGACTTGTGAATGTCCTCTGCAAGATACGGCTCAGTATATTCAGATTTACTCTTTCCGTTAGTCAGCGGCAGGGATCCCCCCAACCGGCGGTGTTCCATCCATTGGGGACATGGTCCCACTGCCCCAGGATTGGCAGTGGCCCGCCAGTACATCGCAAGCCGATGCAATGCACTCCCTCACATGCCGCGCTGCAGCAGGGGGAGATCTCGCCACAGGCATCCGCCGCTTCCCCACATGCAGCATGCCGGCTGCTTCGCTGCTGTAGCCCTTGCAGCACGCACCACGACACGCATGCATGTGTCTGCGCGTGACAGCAGACGCTTGTTGGCCTGTGCTCTGCCGCCGCCACGGCTACCGTCTCGGGCGGGAGCTGAGGCCCCGGCACTGCGTCTCCCACTCTCTCTTCACACTCGGGGACGCCACGTCGCCTGCACGGAAGCTGCCGGCCGCCACTGCTTCACCAACGGCTCTGACCGCGCTGCAAGACGGCGAAGGCTCCAGCGCGTGAGTTGACGGGCTGCTGCTGTGAGGTGGGAGGTGTCTGGAGGCGCGCGGCGGGGGTGCCGCGTGCACATCATCAGCATGCGTGCGAGGCCGCACGTGCTGTGGCAGCTCTGCCGCTACGGACGCGGGCTGCGGCAGGGTCCCCCCTGCACCAATGCCTCGAGGGCCCGGCTGTGGTGGGGCAGGCTGGTGGGGGGCAGCGCCGGGGTCGATGGCCAGGTCCAAAGCAGATTTTGGGGCTCCCTGTGCGGCACTCATGCATGGCGGCTCATGCTCCTCGGTGCCATCGGGGCCGTCGCCTGCATGCATGTGGATGCGTGTGATCGGGCTACTCATGTGCACGTCATCACGTTGCCGCGGACGGCGCCTGTTTGGACGTCGCCACTGCTCTGGATGCACACAGACCCTGAAGACCTGCTGCAAGCGGCACAAGTTTGAGGTCCGTCCACCGACAGGTATGCGCATGCAAGTGACCATGGCAATGGTGACCTGCTCTGCATGAACACCGCGTGCATGTGATCTGGGCACACCTGTAGCCACAATCGCTGGGCCACGCCGTGCCACCACTGCCGCGGCGGCGCCGCTCTGGTGCGGTGATGCGGACGGTGTGTACGCAGGGCAGCCGCCGAGGACGGGAAGCGTAGCGGCAGAGGAGCCGGAGGCATCGCTCCGGTGGGCGCCAGCGGCATCAGACAAGCCCCCGGTGGCCACCGCGCCATCCCAGGACATGCGAAGCCGCTGCATCATGCGGCGCAAGTCGTCGTCGAGCTCGTGCAGGCGGCCTTGCAGCACATCCTCTGGCGCGTCGCATCCCGCAGACCCATCCCCCGCCAGTGCACTCCCCAGCGACTGCACCGCAGTAGAAACATCCGCGCCGGTGCCCTCATCGCCGTCGCCCCCATCATGCATGCCACCAGCCACACCATCCCTGCCGTCCACCGGCGCCCCTCGGCATGCATTTGTGCCACTGCCATGCACAGCTTGCGCGGCGCTCAGGCCCGCATCGGTTGAGCACGGCACATGACTGTCTGCCACCATGCTGGCCGTGCTGCGACCAATCGGCTCGCAATCTATGGCAGAGTCACCGGCACCGCTGAGTACTGGTGAGGTGGGTGTCGATGCGTATGCTGCGTGGGGGAGCTCATTGCGCGGCGCTGTCCCTGCATCTTCCGCAGAACTCTCGAGGCTCAGTGCGCTACGACTCGCAAGGTCTTCATCCGAGAAGGGCAGGCTGCGGCGGGCCCCGGCTCCGGCCCGGCGGACCGCCGCAGCCAGCGACACGTCACGGGAGAAGTCATGCACGTGCGGGGAAGCGCCGCTGCGGCCCGCAGCCGCCGTTCGCAGGGCGAGCATCCGCGCCGCGCCGGTCGCGAGCGGCGTGCGCGGCGGCACCGCCGCCGCCCCCCGCAAGCCCTGCAATGCGTGTACGCCGGCGCCCCCTGCAGCCGCCACGGGCGACGTGCATGTGTGCATGCCACCGCCGCTTGCGCCCGTGCTGACGCGCCCGCCCGCATGGGCATTCAGGGGCAGCGCGCCCAGGTGCGCCCCTGTAGCCTCGTGCTGCGCGGTGGGCGAGTGAGCAGCGGCGGGCGCGTCGTCCCGGGATGCTATGGCCGGGTCCTCGAGGTCGCAACTCTCTCGAGACGCTCTGGCGGCGGCCGCCGTGGCGGAGACTGCCGCCGCCTTGGCGAGTTTCCGTGGCAGCACGAGACTCGCAGGGAGTTCGCTGGACTGAACTTGCTGCGAGTGCATCAGTGGGAACGGAACCGCCTCCTCTGAGAGGGCCGGGTCGTGGGCACTGCTGTTGCTGAGGTGGCTAGAGGTGCTGGCGGCGTCCCACCGGGCGTCTCCAGACAGATCGCCCCGGGCACACATGCCGGCCTCGCACTCTGACTCGGCCACGCATGCATGATCGTGGTGCGGCTGCGGCATCACAGCGGCCGTGGGGGTGTCCTCCTGTGCGCGTGCAAGCCGCGGCTCTGCAGCAGCGGCGGTGGCCGGGGGGACAAGGCTCAGCACAGAGACTGCAGACGCAGGCGCTGCGTGCTGTGCGTGCCGGGCTGCGTACTGCAGAAGCCCGTCGCCTGTGCTAGCCGTCTGAGAGTTCAGCGGCAGGGCGGTGGGGCGCGGCGCGGGCGCGGGTGCGCCGTTTGGAAATGCGGAGCCCAGGACGGGGGCCGGCAGTTCGGTTGCAACGCACGCATGCATACTGGCCTCGTCCTGGAGGCTGGGCGCTGAGAGCTCGTCAAAGATTGACTCTGGGCGGCGGGGGGGGCCTTGGAGGTCGGAGGGGCCTGCAGAGAAGCGCGCTGCGGAGGCGGGCGCGGCCCCCGGGAGCAGGGCCCCCCCGTTGCGCGACGGGGGGGAGGGGCTGCGGAAGGGCCCGGGCACACGTGAAGCAGCTCCTGCAAGCACCCGAGGCGTGGAGCAGTGGACCTGGCGCCAGCGCAGGCCAGGGGGGCCCAGCGCAGGCCAGGGGGCCCCACGACCCATAGTGCGTGGTGCACTCACGCGATGCTCTGGGGCTGCGGGCCAGCACTGGAATGCGTCGAAGGGCTCGACAGCCGCCAGATGACAGAGTGGGACGTGTGGCAAGACCTCGGACCATTACGTCATAGAGCTCGAACTTGCAGTGCAATGCATGGCCGAAAATCCACCTGCTCCATGCATGCAGCCTGCGGGTTGGTGCACACTACAACGTGCAGAGTGGCTGCGGCATCTGCTCGACGCGGACGTGGCCGCCGCTACACACCGCCTGGCGCGGCGTCCATCATGCCGTCCGTCATGCAATGGCCACGCGAGCGTGATTTGCTTAGTTCTGAGCTGCTCGGACCTGCTGCTGAGGGCCATGTAGCGTGTGGCGTGAGCGCCCGCTCCACTGCGCCAAAGGACCTCAGATCTGAGTGACTGCCGTGCGAAGTGTCAGTGTGCGGGATGCCGGCTGCATGATGCATTGCGCGCAGGCCGGCGGCGCTGTCGTCTCCGCACATGCTGTCAAAGGCCTGGTTGTGGAACTCCGAGAACGAGCAATCGGGCTGCGGGAATACTTGGAAGCGGTCGCGGAGCGTCGAGTGGTGCGTCTCTGCGCCGCCTGCAGCACGTCCGGTCAGAGGGGGCCCCATTGACGGAACCCTGGGGGCGGCCTGGGGTGGGCCGCAGGCACATGCACGCGCAGCGAACGCACTTTGTGCACGTCAGCCTCAGAATGGCCTTCGCAGGGGCGTGCATGCATGCTGCGCGTTTGCAGCGGCACCCCGTTCACGAATGGAATGCATGGACATGAGGACAGTGCGTGGCATGCAGTCAGGGTCCGTACCCCAGAGCAGTGCCCCATCAGCCTGACCTTGTTGCCACCCTGCTGCTTCTCTGGCCGCGCCGCTGCTGGAGGCCTCCCCCGCATTCGCATCGTCCGGGCTCGGCAGGGGTGCTGCACCCTGGACTATGGCCAGACCTGCCGCCGCCTCCCGCCACGAACCCTCTCCCGCTGCCTTGTGTGGGTGCCTCAGGCCATTCTGCTCCTCATGCATTAGCCACCCGTCGGCCTGCTCCTTCGTAGCATTAGCTCTGAAAAGTCCAGGGACTGAAGGCTGTGGCTGGTGGTGCGTGATCCGAAATGCATGATCGGCTGGCTGAGGTGCATGCTGTGCATGCATTGCCACCGCGCCCAGGATACGTGTGCTGTCTGCAATGGAAACCCAGTCGCTGCTGGCTGCAATGCTGTCTGGCGCGGCAGTGTGAGACGACTTGCGGGAACCCTGCAACGCGCCGCCATGCGTGTCCCATTCCGGGCTGCGGATTGCATGCGTGTGACCGCCAGCACACACACGCTGCGCCATTGCTTCTGCATTTGCGGCATGTGGAGCTGGCCAAGCCCCAGCTGCTTGAGCCATAGAGCGCGGCAGGGTCTGACCCCGGCTGCTGCCGGAAGATGCAGGGTCAGCGGCCGGGGGCTCGTGCGCGTCTTGGCGCGGCCGACGTGTTCGGCCATCTTCAGCGGACACCCTATTGGTGCCCCCGGCGACACGGGTCAGCGAGACAGGTCTCGGGATCTCAGGGTTCTGCGGCATGGTTGATCGGCGGCGCGGGTGTTTCACAGACAGTGCGGCGGAGGAGACTTGCTCCGAGGCGTTGCACCCGCGCTGTTTGGGCGCGACGAGGTCCAGCGGGACACGCGCAGCATGCGCAGCACGCCGCAGCATGCGTGCATCCTCCTCTGCCTCGGAATCTGAACTGCGCCCGGCTTCGCCACCTTCCCAGGGACTGCCCTCTGCAGAATGATCGTCAGGATCACGTTCTGCGCGCGCTGTGTGTGCTGCGGGGTCGCACGTCGCAGCGCGTGAGGTGCCTGCTGGCGGAGCTGCCTTCGGGGGAGCCTCTGGCCCGGACGAGCGAGTTGGCACGGCAGAGGGCGGGCTGCTGCCGTGTGCATGCTGAGGAGGCAGCCCGTGTGCACTGTGAACTGCCACGTCAGCGTCGCTGTCTTCCCAGTCGCTGTAGCCGCCCTTGCGATCCCAGAGGCCGCCGCTTTCGGTGCATGCTTTGTCTCCATGCGTAGACATGCGCGGGCGCCCAGGGGCGGCTGTGCCTGCCCCCTGAAGCCATGCGGCGTTCTGAGGACCCCAGGGCTCCCCTTTGTTAGCACATGTAGCCACGCAACGTGGCAGCCCTTCTTCTCGGGCCACATCTGGGACGGTGCCGCGGGCGTCGGAGTCGTCCGAGGCGATGCTTGTCTCCTGGCGCGCCCTCTTGCCGAGCTGGGAAGACGATCGCACGAGGTCGGCTCTGCGCCGCGCTTGCTCACTCGGATGTACGTCAACGCGCCGCTGCCGCCCGCGCATCCCAGCTGCAGCCGCTGCCGCCTTGACTGCGGCCTGGTCGCCGGGCGCAACTCCAGGTGTTGATGCATTAGTAGTGGCTACCAGCGGGCTTCGCTGCGGCGATGTCCCCTTGTCCTTGTCTCCGAGGCCCGCTCCGTGGGCAGCCGCGGGATCGTGCGAAGCATGCATGTGCCCTGCCGTCTCGTCCGCGCCTAGGAACACAGCGTCAAGGTGGCTGATCGTGGGGGGCGGCGCCCCGCCACCGCCGCGTGGAAGGCCTGCGGAATCAGTGCTCCCAGCTTCTGCACGAGAGTCTGGCGCTGGGGCGCCCCCTGCAGCCACGGCCGCTGCGCTGGCAGCCCGCCTGTCCGCGTCGCGCAGTGCAGACAGCAGAGCGTTGCGCTCACGCCGCGCTGACTGTACCTCTCGACCCCGGCCCTCGAGCTCGCGCTCCAGGCGCTGCACCTCCTCCTCATGCCGCTGCCGCAGCCCGGCCAGAACGTCGGCATGCGTGCGCTTCAGTGCCGCGCAGGCCTGCTCCGCCTGCAGCCACACACAGTGGTGTATACTGGGTTGCAAGATGCCTGCTGCTGTTCTGCAACTACTCATGCGCCACCGGTAGCCACAGCACACACAGCACGCACCTGCAATTCAGCCTTGCGCATGTCGGCCTCTGCCTGCAGCTGCTGGCTCGCCGAGCAGCGCGCAGCCTCCGCTGCCTCCGCCGCAGAATCCTGCCACTTCTCCACCTCCTCCCGCAGCTCCAACACCTCCCGCTCCCACTCCTCCGCCACCTCCGCAGCCGCCGCCTCCGCCTCAGCCGCAGAGTTGACCCACTCCTCCACGGCCGCCCCCGCATCCTCCACCTCCTCGCGCAGCCGCGCCGTCTCCGCCTCCAGCTCCCCCTGGACCCTGCGGAGCCGCTCCGCCTCAGCAACGGCCTCCGCGGATGAGGCGCGCGCGCGCATGGCTTCAGATGACACCTCTGCGCGGCCACGCTCCGCTGCTGCGGCCGCCGCGGTAGCCGCTGCGGCGGCTGCCTGCCACCGGCGGCACTCGGCATGCAGCGCCTGGACGGTGCGGGCGTTGCGGCGCAGCTGCTCTCGAGCGATGCGGCCGTCATGGCGCTCCTGCTCGAGGTGCCTGCACATGGAGCAGCGCTGTGCGGCGTGTCCTGGGGAGGCAGCCATGGTATGAGCCCTGAACACTGGCACTGTTCTCCATCGACTATACAGCAAGCAGCGAGCATGGACGTTTGTGTGCATGGACATACAAAGGCCAAAGGCCGGGCATCGAGCCGTTTCTCGGAATCCACTCGCAAATCCACTCATTCATTCATTGAAGTGTATGTACATACGTATGCATGATTACACATAGCCATATCCATTTAGACCTTGACAGCTCCAAATCCCCGGGCCGAAAGAGGCGTCCAAGCAGCATGCCGCTGCAGGTGAGGCGGTTGGGCTGCAGCGGATTGAATCTGGGACTGAGCGCCCATGATGTGACGCATCCAAACGGCTGCATGTTGCATTCTTGCAGACCAGGGCGCTGGCACAGTGAAGGGCACCGGATGCAGCGCAGGAATGGGCGAGCCTGTTGCGTGGCACCGGCGCAGGCTGGCCCCACCTCCGTGCAAGTCCGGCTCGCCCCGGACTATGCAGATCGTGCATTCCAGGCCTAGGGAATCAATGACAGCCTCGGGTATCTCGGTCTGTCGCGGCCGGCGCCACTCACGGTGGGACGCACACAAGCATGCATGCACGCTGACTTCCCAACGACTTCACAGCACGCCAGCATTGCCCTTGTGCGGCAGTCGGAGAGGAAGCGAACCTGCTGACACACGCGACGCGGTCCTCTGCGGCCCACAGCCGCGGCTCCAGCTGTGCCAGCCGCGCCGACAGCGCACCCTGGCCGGACAGCACCTGCCTCTCCGCGGCAGCCACGGCGCGCCTCAGCGCATTCCGCAGCACGTGCTCCTCCGCGCTGCGTGCTGCGCCCTCACGCCACTGCTCGTCGCGGCGCCGGCCCTCGGCCTCCGCCTCGGCGAGCTCCCGGCCGGCCGCCGCCGCCGCAGCCTCGCGGGAGTGGACCTGCATGTGTTCGCACTGGAGTGCGCAGCGTGGAGAGAAGCGGATTGAGTCCTACAGACTTGAGCTCGAGCTATACATAACATGTTTTTCACTGAGTCCACAGAAGTAGGACGGCTCAGTCCCTAGCTAGGCGGTACGACACCAGAGTGATTTGGCCTCATCTCACGCAGGAGAGCAAACACGAGTCACCGGCGTTGACCGGCGCAGCCCACCTGCCGGGCAAACGCCGCCCGCAGACTCGTCATCGCGCCCAGCAGCGCGTCCCGATCCTGCCGCAGCGTCGCAACCTCCCTATGCATGAGCTGCCCCACCTCCAAACCATGCGCTGGCAGCGCTCCCCCCGCAGGCGCCGCGCGGCCAGCAGCCGCGCTCACCTGCTGCGTGCTGTGCGCAGGGCCTGGGGGGGGTTGGAGCAGGAGCGGCCGCGTCGGCGGGTCCGAGGCCGTGCTGGGGTCGGGGCTGGGGGACGTGCGGGGGAGGCTCCGGAGGTCGGCCCCTCTCGCGGCCCACAGCTTCATCGCGAAGGTGAGCCTCTCGCCTGCAGCACCAAGGCCGCAGAGGTGAACCAAGCGCGCAGCGTCCACGCTGTGGTGGCGATGCCACATGCATGCATGCATGCTGGGTGCTGTGCCAGTGCCAGCCAAGCACATCCGAGACACAGCATGCGGGAGTTGCGGGGGTGCTCGTGCACCGAGGGGCCGCTCCGGAAACATGGCGGGCCCTCCTGGGGTCTGTGCAGGGCACAGACACATGATCACATCTCATGCTGTAGTGCGCGCGCTGTTGAGTTCAGCAGAGCGCCAGGTCTCCAGGGCAACATGTCAGTGTGTAGGAGGGCGCGTTCACGACAGATGAGGTACATCCTAGCCCACTTGCCAGGCCGCTGCATTGAAAATCGGCCCGATGTAGCATGCTCAACACGCGGACCACAGCACAGCACAGCACAGCACAGCTGCCGGCAGCGGCCCGCACCAGCAAACTCGATCCGCAGGAGCTGGCTCGCCGCCTTGTCCATCGCGTCCCCCATGGTGCTCTCCACGGCACGCATGTCTTCCATGCATGCGACAACAGCGTCATGCATACACCTCGATTCCTGCGCTGCAGTGGCTGCGCGCCCCTCCGCGTCCTGTGCCAGCGCGCGGGCGGCGCCCTCCGAAGCTGCCCCTGCGCGCGCATGTTCATGCGCGAGGCGGCTCTGTAGCTGCGCTCCGCGTGCTGTGCGCTCTGCGGCCTGCACACAGGTGGACACAGCTTCGCCACGCAGGCCTGCCAGAAGAGCACACACTGCTGTCGCCAGATTTCGGCACCTTTGGCCCGGAGCCTTGCTGAATGCGGACCGGCAAAAGAGAGTGGCCAAGTGCTCCGGGAGCATGGCTGCGGAGGCGCACCGCTGCGGCCTCGTGTGCGGCTTGCACCTCGGCTCGCGCCGCGGCGCGCTGCCGCTCGCACTCCGCGCGCGCCTCCTTCGCGGCGAGCTGCGCATGCAGCCGCTGCTCGTACTGCCGCAGCGCCTCCTCGCGCCAGCGCGGCAGCAGCGTCACGAGCTCCGGCCGCGTGGCGGCGGACCCCTGTGCCGTCGCCGCAAGCAGCTGCTCCTCCTGGATCTGCACCACAGCCTCCAGCGCGGCAACCTGCAGAGAGGACGGCACAGGGATTGGGGATTGACCTTACCACATGCGCGATTTGACAAGCGTAGCTCGAAAGCGCAGCCGCAAGCCGGGCACGGTGCTCGAGCGGAAGCATCAGCAGCTCTCATGCGCAGTGAACTGGAATGGAGGGACCTGTATTAGACAGGCATCAGCTGCATTCACACGAAGCACGCATGCATGTGGCAACCATACAAGGGCCCTGCTGTTTCAGATGCATAAGCTCTCAGCGCGCCCGTCGCATGGCCACAGAAGCAACCAAGTGCCCGCGCGTGGTGCCTGGGGTTGACTGCCGAGCACCCCTGGTCACGTGTCACCGCCTGCTTCTATGCTGGCCGATGCACAGGACCTTAGACGTCGCCAACCCTGCATGGCCAGATTCACCTACACGTGAGCGCCACAGCCACTGCAGCACGGCGGCGCACCCGCTGCTGCAACAGGTCTGGGTTCGGCAATTCCGCGGCACCGCTGGCCATGTTGCCGTTGCGAGAGGGGCCGGCGCCACCGTAGCCACCTCCGCCATCGCCGCCGTGCGCCCGCCTGCCCTCCATCACACTCTGCTCCTCTGAAGGGTGCTGCACACCCCTTGCATGCTGGGCATGCCGTGCGCTGGGAGGAGACCCGTGTGTGTCATCGGAGCTCGACCGCCGGAGCTGGTGCTGCACTTCACTGGGACCACAAGTGTCGCGGCTGAGGCCTCCGCGGCCGGTGTCGATGTGTGGATCGGATGCGGGCGATGCATGGACGCTGGTGGGTGCACATATGCCGGGCAGCAGCGAGCCGCCCCGCACGTGGCGTGGCCCTCCAACGGCATGGCCCTGGCCGGGCGAACAGCGCCCCCGGGGCCGCCCGTGCCCTGTAGCCACCGCGGTGCTGTTCAAGCCCTGCTCAGTGCCGGACGGCCACGCAGGCTGCCCCCCCTCCGAGCTCTGCGCGCCCGCCACCCATGGGATGCACCGGGGCTGGAGCGCAGCGGGCGATCCGGTGTCGCTGGGAGGCCTGCCGTAATCATGCAGCGGTCGCAGGCGGGTGTGCACTGTGGCAGCTGAATGCGCTCCCCGGCCCCCTTCTCCCACCGGCTCCGCGCGACCGGTGCTCTGTATACCGGCGCGAAGCTCAGGGTCATTCAGGGTGGCTTGGGGAGCCCTATGCAACATCCAGCCGTGAGCACTGGAGCTGACTGCAGGGTGTGGACCCGACTCGCGTTCCTGGCCGTGTGCCCGGCCGGTCGCATGTGGCGATCTGCTATAGGAGCCGTGTCCGACACCGCCCTCATGCCGTGAGACCAAGTGCTCGACTGGGGCCATGCCGGGATGCCCCTGCACTCGTGGCCACTCAGCCGGTGTGCTCTGTGCAGGCCCCGTGTGCGCTTCTGCCTCGCTGCGCACATGCATGCTGCCGGCACGCAGTGCCCCTCCATCTGCAGCCGCGCCGCATCTGAGGCTCTGTGTGAATGCATGCGAATGTGTGCCTGGGTCGTGTTGATACGACTCCTCGGTGAGCATGGGGTTCGACGCTTCGCTGCCACCCGAGCCGCCCGGGGACGAGGGGGGCGACTCCGGGGCTGGCGTGCATGGGCGCACATGCATGACGGCGTCGGAGTCGGCGCTAGACGAGCTGGCGGCGGCGGCGACGGCGAGCGCGCCTCCTGCACGCATGCTGCACCGGCTCACGACGGAACTGAGGAGAACAAGCTCGTGCTGCTGGCCCTGGCAGGGTGCGGCGCTACACAGACCGCATGCGCTTGGTGACCCGATTGAGAGGGGCCTGGAGTTTTGCGGCCGGGGCAAGGCACGTTGTAGGAGGGGGGCTGCAGGGGCCAAGAGGCGTATCGGATACTCGATGGATTGGGGCGGCTTGTCATGCTCGACAGCGAACATGCATCGGGCCGTGGCCGACATCAGCAGCCTCCCACCGGCCGGCCAGCGCCATCTCGGCCAGGCCTGCAGCTCGGCGGTAGCAACAGATCATGGCCGGTGAATCCCGCACCGTCGGCGGCGCCTACGGGTGGTGCACATCAGCTCGGACATACATGCATGCATGCAACACCGCACGCATGCAAGCAAGCACGCAGCTGCCGAAGGGACAGCAGCACACGCACCGCACGGTGTCACCAAACCGCCTCCACAGAGGGGATGGAGCAGAGGAGCTCACCCCATGCATGACTGCCCCCACACACCCTTGGTGGCGGCTCCCTCTCTGCGGCGCAACAACGGCCCACACCCAAACCCCGCCCCCCTCACAGCACCACAGAACACAGGGGCTAGGGGTGAGGGCACTCCGCCCATGCACCCTTTTAGTTGACGGCAGCTGTGTACGCTGCAGCTCCAGCACCCGGACCGTGCAAGTTGAATGCACATGCATGTGGACCACTGCTGTGCTCAGGAGGTGACATACATATATATACAGCATACTGCATACTGGCACACGCAGCAGGCGGAAGGCACCAAGGCCGGGCGCACCAAACACGTTGGTCTCGCTGCCACCTGAACCCAGGTCGTCGTCGGGCAGCGGCGTTTCAGGCCGCGCCGCGCCGTCGTCTGCAGTGCCTCCCCCCGCGCCCACCTCCACAGGGGCGTCGAGAAACCCGTCCTGGACATTTGGGTGGAGCTGCTCAGTTCTGCCAACAACAGGAGCCAAGCACACCGCTCCGCCGCATCGCCCTCTCTCGCACTTCACTCCTGCGCCTGAGCAGCAGCCCCGATCCACAGCGCCTCCTCCAGTGCCATCTGTGGCGGCTGCTTGTGCAACTGAAGAGGCAGGTGTAGAGGTCGGCTCAGTGGCTGGTACGGTGTGTGGGGGGAGTTGGCCTGAGGCATGTGCATTGGAACATTCTGCAACTGAGATGTGGGTGCAGCTGGACTCTGAGGAGGGGATCGTGACCTCGGGGATGGGCGCGGGCTGCTGCTGTGGGGGGTTTGGCGGAGGTGCTGCTGCTGCCGCGGCACGCATGAGTGGAGAGTCGGGGCCCTCTGATGGTCTGGTACCGGTGAGGACACGACGGGCCAACATGGCAGAGGGATATGCCGACGGGGGGTCGTCACAGTCGGCCTCTGGCAGGACCTGTGCCGGTGTGGTCGCTGGGATGATGCTTCTACCCGTGCTGTAGTGGATGCCTGCAGCCGCTCCAAATGATGAGGGCCACTGGCCGCTTTCCGGCATCTCGGAGGGAGAGTGGCGGAAGCCTGCACACCGATGGACTGCAGTTGTGTCGATCAGCTGTTGTCTGGCGAATGCAGTGCAGCCAACCAGCATCTGCTGAATGGTCAGTGAGTGGCTACGACTGTGTGGTGGTCGATCAAATCTCAAAGCATCATGGCTGCAACCTCGCACCAGCATCAGTCAAATCCGGGGTACGTCCTGGGTCATTTTCGTCTGTGACATCTGTTGCACGATGCTCCCTGGTTGTAGCAGGTTCTGGTGGCACCGATGGAAGTTCGCGCGGCTGGCTGCTCAACTGTTCACGGCGCATCACAACACCATCGGCTTTCTGAGAGATCGGGTCAACCCTTTGGGTATTGCTGTTGTCCCCGTCAATTTTGATGAGGCTATGGTCTTGCTGTTGCGGGGCCATGTGTGGCGAGCGCCTTGTGAGGTCATCGCACGAGCCTGTTGCAGCTTTAACCATCGAATCACCTGCGTGAACATGATCTTGGGATGAGTTTATTTGTGCGCCATTGCTTCTTGCAACAGCTTCGGCCATGCGCCCACTTGGTGTCAGCCTGTCTCGATGTAGGAGGAAATCCGGGCTTGAACAGACGGCTATGTAACGGCATTCTGGAATTACGATTAGTCCATGCATTGATGTCCGTGCTAATTAGCGCATGATCGGTGCGCTGATGTTGCGGGGCTTAGCCCACAGCGGTTTCGTATGCGTACGAGCATTGATCCTCGAACGCGGCGAGCACACCATCCAGAAAACAACAACAGAGATGAGTTCGAATATTAGCTGCTGCATGCGTGCGGAAACCTCTGCGACGGCTTGTGCGCCGATTCGGACGCGGGGCTGACCAGTCTGACCGAACACTGAAGTCCACATACTTTGATTAGCATCATGAAATGTAGCAGCATATCGGACTGATGTGGACTGATGCGTCGTCGCTGTGTTGCCCTGCATCGCATCGGCGACAGCAAGTGAAAGAGCAATGCGCTTGGTATGCGCCACAAGAGGAGGATGGATCCCGAAACAAGTGGCATGCGGAAGACAAAGAAGGTGATGTTTCTTTGTTCCTGGCTTCTGCTGCTTCAGAGCCCTCCGATCTGTTGTCCGACACCCTGGCGATGTGCGCTTCCGCGAGAAGCGCAGGTGGTAGAGCGCACCTTCAACAAGAGCTTCAGAGCCTACAATGCTGCGCAGGCTGTATGTTTGATGTCATTCACTCGTTGAAGTTCGAATTCAAGTGCCGGGCGTGGGACACATACATGTTCACACATCCGCTGATGGACGTAGAGATATATATCAGCAATCGCATCATTCTAGTTGTATCAGCTGCTGTTGCGGTCATGGTTGCATGTTCAAGGTGCCGGCGTATGCAGCGGCGATGCAGTGTTCTGTCTGTTCGGAGCGCTATGCGGGTTGTCGCGCTCAAAGCCGGCATCGCGCGTTGGCGAACTCGCGACACCGGGCCTTTTTCAAAGAGTGTCAGGCGACCGCGGATGCACCGCCACGCACGGCTTTGAACAAAGCCCAGGCGCGTCGTGGTGGTCACCTCACGACACAGCGGGAGTGTCAAAGCAGACATGTGCGCATGCATGTATACCGGGTATGTCCCGTGTACTAACTGAGGTAGAAAGTTCACTGGTTGATGCTGTATTACATGAACATCACGGACCGGCATAACATGTTTCGGCCTTGCCAAAGGGCCTCATCAGACGCCTACGTGAGTCAAGCAACCAACACCGAACCAGCTCGCAAGTTCCCTAATATTCAATCCTCTAGAGCGAGACCGACCGAGACTGGAAGAGACGTCCAGAGCCCAGAAAACCGACACGGGATAAGATAACGAGATAAGGCACATCACGCCGCCCGCAAATGCGGGCAATGCATGCAGAGGCACGCAAGTGTACCTCCGCAGCACCTCCAGCCCGTGTCGATAACCGTGTTCAGTGGCCACCGGTCAAAACATCTCTACTTCACTTTCGCCACGCCACGTCACGCCTGTTCCGGAAGACATGAAGAGTACACCGGTCACGGTGGCGGTCACGAGCGCTGCGACTGGTCACGCTGCGGGACGTGTTCAGTGGCGGTTAGTGCACTGCCGTCGCGAAGCCACGACAACGCAAAAAAACTCTTCAAAGCAATCAGAGACTGTTCAAAAGCATTCTTACACCTACTGTATACAGTATGTTACTGCTGTGTGGTGCGCTGCTGTGATTTGGGATGGGTTCGATCTGCAATGTCTCGTGACCATGGGCCGTGACCGCGATCCGGGACTGTGAACCCCCCTCGGAGGGGTTCACGAGCCCGGTCGTTCGCGATCACCGTCAACAAATAACTCCCAAGTGGCGTCATGAAACGTCAAACGACAGATTCAGATGGACTTGAAATATCTATTAGAGTAAATGTCACGTGTATTCTGTGCTTTTTGCGACATTTTTTGTATCCGAGGTCGAGCCACTGAACACGGCTCAACGGCCGTGGATCCGATGTGCGGTGCCAGCTGAATGTTGTGTAGGAAAGGCAGACCACAGCGCATGAGGTCTGGAGCGCCTCGCGGACGCTCTTGTGCTCATGTCTGAGCCAGGTGCCTGTGGCGCGGTGCAGGAGCTGGCCTTGCCAGCTCCTCACAACATTTGCGCTCAAGGTTGGCACTCAACGACGCAACAGATGTCCTTAAGATGAAATACTTCTTGATGCTGCCACACCTAGAGGAACATGAACTGTCACAACAGGGGCTGACGGTGAGAGCGTGCGTGCATGCCATCGCGCGCTGTTATTACTGTTATTCGGGCTCGAGAGTCGAGAGAGGAGTCGGCTGGAGTCGAGAACCCAGTCTGCTGCGATCTCTCATGAAAGATTCTTCCATCGCAACAAGGCTTTTCATGCAGGAGTACCGCGCAGCATGGCTTGTGGTCCGCACAGGTGTCCTGGCCGTTCACGCCACTGCCATGAGATTCTTTTGTGGTATTTGTTTTCTCCTGTCTCCTCTTTTGTAAAAGATTGACGCCACTGCCTTGACCTCGAGTGTTCTACGCCAGCGTATGGCTTGACTGGCTCTCCAGATAGGTGCCCCTGCACAATGCATGCACTGCTCAAGTCAAGCAAGCAAGCTAATTTTAGCACACACACACACACCCTTCCTGAGCTCTGCGGCTGCCTGCTGTGGCTGTTGCCACTACGACGTACACGAGCATCGCTGCATGGGTATGCACCGGGCCTGCAGCTGCAGAGGTGTCAGTAGCACAAGCACGACAATCCAGAGCGATTACCAGGTCTTCATACACCTCTTGGATGCCATTCAGTAGCTTCAGATCCTGAGCACAAGGCTGTAGTCACGTATTGGCAAAACACGGATGAGCATACTGTCCCAACAGATCAGTAAGCTGATCAGCGACACTTCGAGTAGCATACACCGGTCCCGGATTTCGGAGTTGTCAATGTCCAAATTACGGCAAATGTAATCATGCATATATACATACATACGTTCAATCTTTGGCTGGCATCACCGGCCGAGCTGTGGCACGTGCTCGTACCCGGCCTAGTGCCATGACTGTGTGAGTGGAGTGGCGTGTGTATTCCTGGCAACGGCTCGCTGCCCGGCCTCTGTCCTTTGTAACTACATACATACCGGCTCTCGAGCAGATCATATATGTGCTCGACTTCATGCTTCAATTCGCACAGCGAGATCATCCGATTGGCTCCGGTGCTGCTGTGGCCTTCGGTGGATTCAAATGGTGCACTTTGAATCACGGAGGTGTCAGTTTCTGTGGCAATCCAGCGATATGGCCGCTAGCTATAGCCATACCACTGGATTGCCACAATTTCCGCCCATTGATTCTGGCTACAGTCAAGTTCAGCGGCAGTATCCGTTCCTTTGTCTGCATCATGCATGATTACATCAAACACATTATGCACATCGTGTTCGGACACTTCTTGAAAGGGCAAGGCTGGCGTGCAGCCTGCTGTACAGAACTCTCTATCAACAGCAGCGATTATGTAAAGCGGTCCCTAAAAGATATACTATGTTGCAGTCGGGCAGGTGTCAGCGCCGTTTGACCGCCCCTGCATGAACACCGGCTCCGCGCTCGGACCTGAGCGTCCCAAGCTGCCTACTCTCGCCCCCTATCTACATGCTGCATACGCAAGCAGCTGCATGAGACCCCTCTTGCTTCGTAGCTGCCCGCGCCCGCACGCATGTCTCCCTGTCACCATGCTAGCAGGCGAACCCAATCCTAACCCTGCGCGTCTGCTATCACATCCTGGGCCTGCAGATCCATTTCTGTCTGCTCTTGTGTGTCTGATGATTGACCCTCTTGCATTTCTGCCACCTCCATATCCGCCCCCCCACCGTCTGCCTGCTCCCCGGCCGCCCGTTCTGCGGTCACCACCTGATTGTCCGCCACCTTCACATCGTCCGCGTCCGCGTCGGCATCCGTGACCGCCGCCCGGTCCGCGTCGGCATCTGTCGCCGCCGCCCCGTCCGCGTCGGCATCCGTGACCGCCGCCCCGTCCGCGTCGGCATCCGTGACCGCCGCCCCGTCCGCGTCGGCATCTGTCGCCGCCGCCCCGTCCGCGTCGGCATCTGTCGCCGCCGCCCCGTCCGCGTCGGCATCTGTCGCCGCCGCCCCGTCCGCGTCGGCATCCGTGACCGCCACCCCGTCCGCGTCGGCATCTGTCGCCGCCGCCCCGACCGCGTCGGCATCTGTCGCCGCCGCCCCGTCCGCGTCGGCATCTGTCGCCGCCGCCCCGTTCGCGTCGGCATCCGTCACCGCCGCCCCTGCAGCATCCCCCGCGTCCACACCCGCCCCTCCCTCCTCGGCCAAGGTCGCGTCTGCCCCCTGTGCGTCTGTAGCACCTGTGTCTGCCTTCTCCTCATCGTCTGGCTCCTCCGCGTAATCAGGCTGATCGGCATCAGGCCCGTCTGCATCGGACCCTCCCTTCCGCGCCTTCCTCCGCGCCTTCTTCGCCGACTTCAGCACGTCGACCTGCGCCAGTGTCCAGCTGCCCCAGGAGCCACCTTGCAGGTCCTCGTGCCGATGCCCGAAGTGGTTCTGGAGCATGCTCGCCATCTCGAGCGCTGTCAGCAGGCACACCCCGCGCTCCCGGAACTCCTTCCGCCGGTCGTACACCAGCCTTGCGAGATGCTGGTTCTCGCCCTTGAACTGCTCAACGCCGAGATACTCCAGGATTCCCGCCGTGAACACCATCGGGCCCGTGATGTCCATCACAAACTCCTTGCCTTTACCGATCCTCTCCCTGCATGCATGCAGCTGTATCACTAGCTGCTACCATATGTACGATGTGCAGCAGAGCCGCCAGGCCGCACATGTGTGCGCGGCCGACAGCATGATGGCCCTCCCCTCGCCGTGTGCTTCGCGGCCACCTGTGGAAGCCCAGTGATAAGATCGCGACGTGCTAGTGTCTAGTGGTGGAGCGGTCTTATCACTGGACTGCCACACTGCGCCAACGCCGGGGGGGGGGGGGGGGGGGGGGGGGGGGGGGGGGGGGGGCAGGTCCACATGACAAAATATGATGCATCACGTCGGGTGAATTCGGCGGGCGAAAGACAGCACTGCGGTAGGAAGGGGCGCACTTGTACTCGCGGCTGATGACGTGGCGCAGCGCGTTGTCGATGATGCTGCCGAGGATGCCGTGCCCGGGCACGGACGCAAACGCCCACTGGCAGAAGTAGAGGTGGTGCTCGATGGAGACGGCAAAGTGGCAGCCGCGCGGCGCCCAGTGCTCGATGGGCTGCTTGCACTCGGTGTCCATGTCAGCATAGACGCCTCCGTAATGGTACACAATCATGTACCTGCACAGCACGAGGTTGTGTGCGACTGGAGACATGTGTGCACATGCGCACGAAAAAGTAACTGTGGACGATCAGATCCGAGACCTTGGAGGACATCAACAGCTCCAGATGACCGGGACCACACATGCCGGTCGCACACACCACCGGGGACCCCCTCTCAGGCAACGGCACGCAACTCACAGGGCCTCCTCCTGTGCTGAGCGAGGTGGTGGCGCCCGGCTGGTTCGATTCCCCAAAGCGCAGGCAGATCAGATCCACAATCTACTAAGAAAGGGGTAACGTTTACACCACCCTCAACGTATTGGACCAGCAGCATACAGCACAGAGAGGCTGAGGAAGTCACAGGCCAGCCCAGATACCCATGGCCTGCGCACACGTGGGCCGAGCGCGGCCAAGCACCCTGCAGCCGGAACTGCTGTGGCAGTCAGAGGTTTGTGTCTGTGTGCATGTATGTGGGTACAAAGGACAGAGGCCGGGCGTTCATGCATGTCCGCGTGTACGTGTGCATGTGCTTGTGGGCTTGTCGCCACATCCATGGAGATCTGACAGCTCCAACAAGGGCAGCCAAGGGACATGCTGTGGCAACGTCCGGACGATGCAGCGGAGCGGAACACGAGCGGGCTCTGAAGCAGGGGGGCATGGGCAGGAACACCTGGCACCCCAGCATGTTTGCCAGCACCCCCCATGCCGATGGCACGGCCGCTGTTCCGGCCAATGGTACACCCGAGACGCTGCCATAGGGCTGGGCTTTGCGCACAACTGGAGCACCTGCCGGTGTGAACTGATCACGCAGCCGGTGGGAACTGTGTCTGTGGACGGATGGTGGCTTGGACTTGCGGGTTCGTGCAGAAAACAGGACATGATGATGCTGGAGGGAGTCCAGGAAACGCGGGCGGGCGCAAACACACCACAACACATTCACAAACGGGAACGTTGCTAACTCTGGCAGGCAGCCCATGGTCAGCTAAGACGTGATCTTGTGGCCTGCTGGTACAGGAGAGGTACCCTTGTGATCACCAAGATTTGCGAACAGCTGACGAAGTTCTTTGGCCATGCCGGCACAGAGCCAATGGTAACAATCAAATGGCGCATCCCGCCAGATCCACATTATGGTCAGCCTCAGGATCCCAGGGGATGGGTGTACCACAGGCTGGTGATGTGATGGCCGTGGCCGAGCGCCCTGAAGTATACCTATAGGTGCAGTGATGCATGGGCTGTTCAGGAAAGATAGCTCAACATGGAAGGGCGAAACAGCCTGCTAATGCCACGGTATCCCGAGATAAGTATTCGTTACATTCGAGCATTCGAGCAGCATGCACTGCACATGTACATCACTCAGGCTGGTTCAGCATCGCTTATCGTAGACACGTTGGTTTCAATTGTATACGATAGAGCTGCTCCAGTGCTGTGCACTACTATTGGCAGACTACTCTCATCCTGGACGCGCTGTGTCGCAGATAGCGCGCAAGACACATTCACAGACATGCAAGAACGAGCCGTTTGCGCATTGGCAGTCTTCCAGAGACCGGCGTACCTGAAAAGATCTGCTTTCATGACACCGAGAGGCAACTCTTTGAAGGCTTGCAACACTGTATCGTTGTAGTGAGCCCCGACGAACGCCTCGATATCTTCATCGTCCAGGAAGTACTGGTCCCATCCGGGATTCAGTCTTGTCCACGAGTTGAACAGATCCGTTGCGAACGCCGGTGTGTCCCGACGAGAGCGGGCGGTGCGCCATATCGTCTGGGGAACAGAGACATCAGCCCGCGACGTCAATGTGGGAGGCTCAGAGCGAGTAACTGTTCCGACGACTCCATCACGCTCCAAGGTGTTCGGCTGTCGGCCTTGCCCGCCCCGCAGAATCTGGTTCGACACTGAGCCGAACACTCTATTGGGCAGAGGCGCTTGCACTTGACCCTTCCCAAACTGTGTGGATCCCGGGAAGCTCTGACGCTTGGACGCCGAGGTGATGAGACCGGCCAGCACGCCACATGCCGCTACGATCCACCACACCACCCGGCGCATGCCTCCCTTCCTCCTGTCTCTGAACCTCACCATGAGTTCAAAGATCGCTTGACAGAATGCGACCATTAAGCTATGTTCACCGTCACAGTGTGTCAAGCTTGTGCTCAGCGTCAACTACGCCTCCGAGCTAATGCTTTTGAACTGCAACCTGTTCGAGGCAGTCTCGAATGATCAAGGGCCATGCGATGTGCACCGACAGATAGAGGTGTACATGTAAGTGTAAATATAGAGGTGTAAGCACAATCTGGAGCAGTACGTCACTTCTCAGAATCAGAAACACGAGAGGGCAACATGTTGCATCAGCGGGACATACAGCTGAGATGATGAAGAGAACGTGCAGTGCTTGTTTGAAGTTCCCAGGCCATGCAGACCCATGCGCACGAGCGATGCATCGCAATGCCCTAGCATCAGACGCATGCGAGTGGCGCCGCGACAGATCTGCGAATTACGGTTTTAGATGACGTTCATCTTATGTTCGGAGCTTCACACTGCACTGCACCGTCCACAAGTGCGCTGCAGCGAGAGCTTCGACGATGATAAAAGTATTACTCCATGGGGCCCCAGCGATGCTACAACCATGTCTGACATCGAACGCTGCAGCAACGGTTTCTGCAGCCCTGTCATGCATGATGATGGCCATGCGCGGCAAGCGGTTGCTCGTAGAACATCCGCTCCCGACAGGAATGAACCATCGTACTAATTGCACATCGCATGGTTGCAAGCGGAGTTAGGAAGTGCCCCGCGTCGTCTGCGACGGCATGTTGACACGAGCTTCCTCCTCAGGTGACAGCGCCGCGCAGGGTTTTTGTGGTTTCGACAACGCTTTGAGGGTTCTTGCTGTACAGCTGTATACAGGTTGATCTAGTCATCGCCTCATGTGTGTGAACAAGGAAGCAAGCAGTCGTCGCAATTCGAGGAAGCGAGGTAGATGTGCATGCATGCACCGCTGCACACATGCAAGCTTGGTCAGATACACGAGCTACGGTCATCTTCGCTGTCCAGGCGACGGGGCCGCAACTTCTGGCATGCTCACATCGTAGCGCAAGAAATATGATTGCAGCCACCTTGAGCATGTGTTGGCATCGCAGATCACGCGCAAATTCATGTGACGCTGGTCACACGCCGCGGAACCATACGAACGTTGGGCAGGGACATGCTTCCGGAATGCGAGCTTGGTTGCTTGACTCGCGTAGGCGTCTGATGAGGCCCTTTGGCAAGGCCATTTGGCAAGTCCGAAATATGTTGTGCCGGTCCGTGATTTTCATGTAATACAGCATCAACCAGTGAACTTTCTACCTCAGTTAGCACATGCTTCCGGAATGCATGACGCCGCTGGATTGTGGCTGCGTGTGAGCACGGTGTTCGCAGACTCTTGTGTCGGACCCGTCCACAGCGCGAACACACATCTGTGTAACACGTCTGCATGCTTCCATACCTACAGCATGCAGTTGCCATTTTCGGTTGTATGACATACATTCTTCTTGCCGAAGTTGCGTTCACTAGTCCCACGCGGCACGCAATTTCCGCAGTCCCTCCGTCCGCTGGCTCTGGAGCAACTCTAGCCACAGTATAGTTCTTAGCGCTATTGCTACAGATAGCAACGTGAAGCACCTGCCACACTCGCAGCCAGCAGCTCCAGTGAAGTGGAAGCTCCGTCACATCGAAACATCGGTATCAGCTCAACAGCGAACCGTGTTCTACAGCTCGACAGCAAATCGCAATCCACAATCACTGGTGATTGTTTCTCTTCTGGTAAGCGATAACAGCTATTCGGCCAATGGTTCGGGAGTCCAGGCCCAGCCGTGCGATGTGGTCGGCTTTGGCTTCCATCTTAGCTCTGACCATCGGCTTCGTGGCATTCCAGCTTCAGCGCGGCAAATCGATATGTCGCCCCGTAAGCAGCTCACAGTGGACTGGAACGGTTCAGAAGCGACTTTTCAGCTCGACGTCGAACAAAGTATTGCCGGGCCAGAACGGCGCTGATCAGCCGAACGTGCTCAGAGCCGATGGGGTCGTCGGATCTGTCTCCCGCTCAGTCCTGCCTTCGTTGGCATCGCGCGCTGACGTCAGTGTGCCCCAGACAATATGGCAAACGGCCCGTTCTCGTGAGAACACGCCTGAACTAGGGACCACCTTGTTCAACACATGGACAACGCAGAACCCCGGATGGGACCACTATTTCATGGATGATGAAGATGTAGAGGCTTTTGTAGCTTCCCACTACAATGATACTGTGCTGCAAACCTTCAAGGAGATGCCGCTTGGAGTCATGAGGGCCGATGTTTTCAGGTATGCCAGCCCTCGCATGCGAATCGTCAAGCTTCTAGCTAGATGCTAGAACCATGCACATGTAGCGATGCGCTGCTCCCACCACCCATAGCACAGGTGCTCTGGCTTTCAGCTGTCTCCAGGAAGTGATCGTTGGTCCTGTTGTGATGTGCTAGTTTCAACATGCTTCTTTTTCAACCTCGATCTACAGCCTAGTCCACTCTGCGCTATTCACCGTCCAGTGCGGCCATGGATGGCCAGCACCACCTAGGTAGGCTACAAACATCCCGTTCTCAATTGCCAGCCTTGCTGATGCTGCGATCTTGCCATGCCCGCCATCCGGCCACCCTCTTGAGCGAGTGGGCTCACAAACCTCACAAACCCTCACACGGACGCATGCAGGAGCCATGCGTGTCAAATCACATTGCATCAATGTTGTAGTAGCTGCCGCATGCATGGCACACATGCGGTGTTACGCGCTTGCGACGATCTGATGGTGCAGGCGGTCATACCACCCCGTGGACGTGCGTCCCCGATGGTCCCTGCCGGTCTGTCTCACTCCCTAAAACACAGCTGTTGGGGCGCGCAGGTACATGCTCATTCACAAGTACGGCGGCGTGTACGCTGACATGGACACCGAGTGCCACCAGCCGGCGCAGCGCTGGACGCCAAGCGGCTGCCACTTCGCCGTGGCCCTCGAGGACAATGAAGGGTTCTTCTGCCAATGGGCGTTTGCTGCAGTCCCGGGCCACGGCGCCCTCGGCAGCGTGCTCGACCTGGTGCTGCGGAAGATGATCAACCGTGCGTATAAGTGCGCCCTGCTGGCTGCAGCTGTCTATACCCCTGTGGACACGACGGCCATGCACACATTCACTGTTGTGTCGAGGGTGTCTATGCCAGCGCATGCCCCACTGACACCCCTGAGACACCTCCGCCGTCAAGCTGTGTTGCATCGTGTAAGTGTGCTGTAGGCTGCACTGGCTTCACGTGTGGGTGGTGTGACGCTCGATGTGTGTATCGAGGTGGTGGGGGAGCGTGGACGAAGCCAGGGGGGACGAGGTGCTGCCAGGCAGCTAAGGGCGCCCGCTGCATCACTCAGCCTCACGATCTACTCATGCTAGCATGCGCAGATCTGCGCAGATCTCCACACGATCGTGTGTGTTGCCCTGCCTTGCAAGAGGCCCAACCACCGTTGCGCAGACTCGCGTGCTTGTGCTTTCAGGGACGTCAAGAGCGACGATGAGCACTTTGTGCACGGCCTGACAGGCCCCGCGATTTTCACGGACGGCATCCTGGACTACCTCGCCGTGGACCGAGAGAGGCATGGCAACTTGACCGTACTGTACAATGAGCTGGGGGATGAGCTGCGGAAGCAGGGGGTGTGCCTGCTGACCGCACGCAATTTCGATAGCATGCTCTCGAACTTGCACGGCCATGCACACCCCGACCTTCTCAAGGGGTCGTGGAAGAGCTGGACAACGGAACGTGATGAGGTGCTGAACAACGCCGCAGGCGGTGGGGATGAGGACCAGGAGGAGGAGCACCCGGACGAGGAGCAGCGGGAAGAGGAGCGGCAGGAAGAGGAGCCTCAGAAAGAGGAGCACTCAGAAGAGGAGCCACAGGAAGAGGAGCGTCGGGAAGAGGAGCCGCAGGAAGAGGAGCCTAAGAAAGAGGAGCACTCAGAAGAGGAGCCGCAGGAAGAGGAGCCGCAGGAAGAGGAGCACGGGAAAGAGGAGCACTCAGAAGAGGAGCTGCATGAAGAGGAGCAGCAGGAAGAGGAGCCGCAAGCAGAGGATCGGCAGGAAGAGGAGCAGCTGGAAGAGGAGCGCCAGGAAGAGAAGCACTCAGAAGAGAAGCATCAACAAGAGAGGTGACAGAGGCAAGAATGACGAGAGCGGTCTCGCCGTGTTGAGACCAGCTGGTAGTGAGAGGACGGCATGGGGTGAATGAGGCAGGCCCCAGCATAGCAGCAGGGAGCAACGTCGGGTGGCGTGGGCCTAGTTTAATGCAAGGCCTGTGGGGCCTCATCAGCAGGCCAGCTCATCGATGGCACGCGATCACGTGTGTTTGGCCAGCCACTTCCACAGACATACATCATGCTGTGTTTCTGTGCAACTGGATACCTGCACCAGTAATCTGCATTGCCACTCGATCTCGCTGCGAACAGAAGCGATGTAGACGGCCTTCACAGTGTTTTTCTTCCCCAAATATGACCACTTCCTAGCGCCTCGTGGGGCTGGTCTGACGAGCTGCAAATTGAGCAAGGCCTGGACAGTGGTTTCAGGGGCCACTGGTGATGATGCTGGCCCATGCCTTAGTGTAGAGCAACGTTTTTGGTGTATTGGGCCGGTCGGGTCAATGAAGACCAACAACTTGAGAAACATTCGCCTGACACGGCCACCTCACACGCACACACACACCGTAGCAGCGACGTTTACATGGCGCGTGAACTGCTTCAGAATGCTTGGCTCGGGTTTCAGGACGTAAACGCGAATTTCTGGGAACGCCTGCCACAGTCTTGTTCTCGCTGCGTCTCGCTGTAACCGTGACCAGCAATGATGCAAATGGTGTTTTACACCTCGTGTCACGTCACGCTGTGGGTGTCAGCCCTGACCAGCAGGACACCCAGCCAATACGCGTGCGTCGTCATATTCATGGCCTTTTTTGCCATCGCGCACGAAGGACTGTACAAATTCAGACAGACGTACACGAGCCGTTGGCAACAAAGGTGCGTTCAGGCAACTCCTGGTCAGAGCTTTTGCCTGTCTACAGCTCCGCTGGGTGCGACGTGACAGCCACAGTTCTCACGTAAGCTTGAGCGCTCCAGCAACTGCCAAAGTGACAATTTGCTGATATAGCAACGGTGAGTCTCCTCAAGTGCCTACCAGCTCAGCTGCAGCATTGCTGCCACCGCATCGTCCCTCCGGCAGCAGCTCTCGAAGCGCCGGTGGCGTGTTCGGTCCAGGCTCTCATGAAGTCGTGATCTCTGGCTTATATGGCCTCAACTTGCTCACATCATATCTCCTGATGCTGGCAGTCATGACGTACAACGTTGGCATCTTGCTGGCTACCTGCTGTGGTACGTGCTGATTCGCAGTGACACCTTGGCCGGTCGAGAATGCACGATCACGGGAATGCGGACCCATGCCGTTCTACAAAGGTAGCAGATGACATCAGCTCTAGCGTTTGCATGGCCGAGCACCAAAACAGGCTACAAGTCAGTGCAGTCATTCGCATTGATCAAGCACAGCAGTACATACGCTGGACTGCCGGTACTGGTGCCCTGCCGGACATGCTGCACTCAAGAATCAACATCTGGGGTGCTGCAGGCATGGCGTTTGGGCATTGGTGGTTTCGCCCCCGCCGTACAGGCATGGTAGCTGCCTCCAGCAATGGAGACTTGTCCGATGCCTGCTGCGCACACCATGCCTGAGAACCCACCAGGTGTCCCTGCAGACAATGAGACAGGGAGCCATCGCTGCCGCCCAGAAGCAATCCTGCTTCGCATGGGTGCTTGGAGCCACGCTGCCAGCCTCCAGGCCTCCCAACCTCTCTCCGACACACACCTCCCTCTGCAGCCTCTCACTGGGAGCTGCTGCAGAGTCAGTGTTCAGCAGAGCCTCCCGGGGTCACGTACATGACATTCGACTGCTCGCTTGTGCTGTCAACCTCACCAGTGTGGCAGTGATCGGCATTCTAGGCGCCCTATTCTGCTGAGGAAGGCCCTTGCTTACGCTTCTCACATCGTGACACCGCTCCAGAAGCTTCATACCTCTACCTGAGCAGCAGCAGACGCAATGCATCAGGATGGGGCGATGGTGGCTGCCACCTGCCCTGCCATGCGCTTGGTGCGCTCGAGGCATCCAAGGCCCGTGCCCTTGGCATGCCATGATGCTGTGCCCATGGTGTGGCATCTGCGATATGGCCGAGCTCCAATCGAATGTCTGGCGCCCTTAGCGGTTCGGACATCAGTAGAAATGTCAGCTGTGCGAATAGGGGAGTCTATTCTCGGATGTAGCAGAGGTTTGCCTGCAATGTACCATTCGAGGGTGTGCACGAGGCAGCAGACGAGAGGGGGAGCAGCTGAGAGTTGAGACAACAGCTGGCCAGACGCAAGCTCCTCAATGGGCCTGTATTGTTTATTTATATCAGAGACGTTATGTGTACACTAGTTGTAAAGTATGTATGCCAAGAAGCAGTGCGGGCTGTCGGTCATCGTTACGGTCCTTGATCTGACGCCCGAATTCTGCTCAAACCGACACAGGTGCCACACTGCTACCGGGTTACACATGCTCGCCTGCGCACGTTATTGCTGCTACAGGTGCTACGATTCGGTGGGGAGCCTGGAGTGCGTAAAGGTCAGACTGTCTCGGGGAGAGGCTCGCCCCTCACGTGTGCTCACTGGCAAGATTGCGCAAGCCCTGCGCATCAACATCTTTGACAGGAGCAGACGGCTTGCTCTCGAACACTGCATCGCCTACAGACTTCGTTTCGTTCTGTCGTGGCAAGGGCAGGACGCGAAAAAGGCCAGGTATCAGAATCCTTTCGACGCTGCGCCTGCCGACAGCTGACCCCTTGAAATTTCCTTAGCTGCCAGCTATCCACCCACTGTCAGGCCCAATCGCCGCGCTCCAGCATTACAGCGGCAGCCAGAACACTACCAGCACACTACCAGTACACGGTTGGTGGCATACTACGGGCCGCAGCATGCTGAGAGGCGCTGCTGTCCGGCCGAGCGCCTAGGAGTGCTGCCGCCCGCATGGTTTCGGCTGCAGGCACGGCGAAGGCCCTGCCCCAGGCTCATGCAATGTGGTGTGTGACTAGGAGCTGGACCCATGAGCTCATCAGGGCACACACTGTTTCAGCACGCCTGACTGCCTTGGCCCTGCCCGCCGTGTCGAGCCGTGCTGGGGAGGGACACAGCAGCCAAGCGGGGCGGCGCACGCCAGATGTGAACAAATAACCAACACGCCTCCCGATGGGCACACTGGCACCCCAGAGCAGCCTGCGGAGGGCCCCTGCCTCGCCGCGGCCTCACTCGACAACAACGCCATCCCCCTCAGCCACCTCGCCAAGCACAAACGCCCCCGGCAGCATCTCCAGGGTGCGCTCTGCGTGCTGCGGCGCCGCGGCGACGACCATGCCGACGCCCATGTTGAACGTCCGGAACATCTCCTCCTTCTCGATCTCCCCTGCACCCCGTAGCCACGCTGTTGCACAAGCAAACCCTCCGCCCCCCCCATCCTCGGCGACAATGCAGCGGCGCACACATGCTGCTGCGCGCTGTGCAGCGCAGCATGCCGCTGCACAGCGAGAGCGCCTGGACGGCGCGGCACAGGCACGGCACAGGCGACGGACAGTGGCGCATGCCGGCCCCAGCCACGGCGGCGGGCGCACCTTGCCCCTGTAGCCACTGGAAGATCGGCAGCGGCTCCCACGCGCCCGAGTCGACGGTGCAGCCGAGGCCCGCCGGCAGCACCCGCGGCAGGTTCTCGTAGAAGCCGCCGCCCGTGACGTGCACGGCGCCCTTGTAGCCGCAGTCGCCGTGCAGGCGGAGCAGGTCGTTGACGTAGAGGGCGGTCGGGGTGAGCAGCGAGAGGCCGGCAGCCTGCGAGGCGTCCCACGGGGCGGGGTCGCGCAGCGAGATGCCGCTGCGGTCCAGCACCTGCATGCGCCTCGGTGTGTGCGCACATGCTTGCATGCATGCATGAGCACGGCTGTGAGCAGCTGCTGATGGCTCCAGCAGGCCCGTGGGCGGGTGCCGCTGCTGATCTTGGTGCCTGGGAAGCTGACAGTGTGTGCGTGTTGCACAAACAGCCAGACTTCGCATGGCACTGCGGTGTTCAGCGTCAGGTCTGATCTGTGGCTCGAGTCCCGATGCACGAAACAGGGGGCCATGCATGTGGCGGGCCCGGAAGGGGGGGCTCACCTTGCGGACCAACGAGAAGCCGTTGGAGTGCACACCGGTGGAGGGCATGCCGATGAGGACGTCCCCCGGGGCGATGTCCTCGCCCGTAACCACCTCGCTCTTCTTCACAGACCCAACGGCAAAGCCTGCAGCAGTCGTGCTGGATATGGCGTGAACAGCAGATCTGCGACCGCTGTGCCGGCTCACAGGCTGGGAGCTGGGATACCGAGCGGCTCAGCTTCAATCAAGGACGATGTTGAAAATGGTGCTGTCAAGGAAGTGGTGGACAAGAATGGTGGTTGACAGGGCGCTGTCAACAGATCAAGGAAGGTTGTTGACCGGGCGCTGCCCTGAGGGCAGAGAATGTGAGGCTTCGCATCTGTGGCGGCATTCACAGTGACATGGGTGGCTGGACCACACCTGCTACGTCGTATTCCCCTCCGCCGTACATGCCAGGCATCTCAGCGGTCTCTCCTCCGAGCAGCAGTGCCCCGATCTCTACACACGCTGCATTGATGCCCTTGACCACCTGCTCTGCCACATCAACGTCCAGCTTGCCTGTGGCATAGTAGTCTAAGAAGAAGAGAGGTTTGGCTCCGCAGACCACCACGTCATTGACGCACATCGCGACGAGATCAATGCCGATGGTGTCGTGCTTCTCCATTTCGAAGGCCAGCTTGAGCTTGGTCCCGACTCCATCAGTCCCGGCGACCAGATACGAATCTCCTGAACAGCTTGAATGTCCAGTCACTCTTATCCGGGTTTGGCCGACGGTGGCTTGGCGACAGACCACACCACGCTGCTGTGATCAAGCGCAAGCATGGGCCATTTCAAAGCGCACCAAACGGGAACATCCCGTTGAATCCACCGATGTCGGGATTAAGCTTCTTGATACGATTTATAAGTTCATTTCCTGCGTCAATGTCCACACCAGCATCTTTATAGCTAAGCTTGTCGGGCGTTGCTCGACATTGCAGTCGTCTGTATCGCGCGCTGTGCGGGGAACCTTGTGAGTTGCGAGCTGGTCTATAGATACAGGCCTTCATCATGCGAAGCTGCGGTGACCAATTCACCCAAGAGAACGGCGATGTGGAGACCAGAAGCCGACGCTGTCCCGGCACGCCCACCTTCAGATTTCAGAGATAGCTATGCAAAAAGGGGCAGACATGCGTGACGACACCAATATTGGAAGGATGTGTGACGTAAATTCGCTCGTGCTCCTTCGCATACATAGACCGTCGTTTGAACATGTGGGATTCTTGACGGCAGCAGCACCAGTCGCCATGCACAGCGTTGCGTGCAGACGACTCTCAAAAGACGAAGGCGGCATCACACATGAGTGCATGTGCTCCAAAGCGCATTACTTGGACAGCATTGTTCCTCCGTGCACCTTCGCCTGTCTGGAGCCAGTTCGGTAGATGGTCAGCGGCCGGAGTGCCGAGCGTGCCATAGCAGCAACACGAGGCGCAAAAGCATGATGAGAGTAATCACGACATTTCTAGTCTGAAGGTGCCACGATATGGCCTGTACTGGCCCCCGTGTGTCTTTGAACCAGCCGTCCGTGCGCCCCAGTTTGCGGAATTCATGCACTCTGCGCATCGCGGCACGGATAGTTCCTCTGGCAGAACGATCAGAGAGCCCTGCAACTCCTTCTGGAAAAGGTCATGGTAGTAAATCTTCAGGTGCGGGATCCGTCCGTGTCGTCCGTTTGAAGCTCGGCACTAGCGCTGGCCTTATCGGCCTTCGCTTGCACACGCCGTACCCCAGAACTGGCGATAGACTCTGCATCTTCTTCGACTGGGCGCTGTGTACACTGCGATGCATCGCCGTGTGTAGCCACACTGATCAGTGCACTAGTTGTTGCACGAGGCGTCCTCTCAGCAATGACATGACACCTCTCATTGCACACCAGCGCACAGCGTTGCAGGAAATGGCGCTGGGGAAGGCTTAAACTCCGGTGCTGCAGGCAAGCCCCCGGGGTTGAGTGATGCTTCTCAGAAAGAAGGCCTGACTGGCACACCAGCTGGCTCAGCTGTGGAGAGCGCCACATCGCGATATGCTCTACCCAGACCAACACTTGCCGTTCGGAATCTGGTGTGCTCCTCCCGCTGTCTGGTCTGTATGTCACATTTCTCAGAATGCGCCAGACCGCGCCACATCTTGTTGTGCCGTTCACCAGCCTCACCTCACAGCAATGTCCTGCCTCCGCCATGAGCTTCTTGACACGCTTGGTTGCCCACGACCCATGGCTTCTCGCTGCTTGCGATTAGAACTCGTAGCATTGGCGATCACGTCGCCAGTGCATGTGCTCTGGCGACAGTTGTAGCCGCTGGTGGACATGCCGCTGCTGAACATAGCGCCTCCATGTCGTAAGCTGTCAAAAATCGGCACCGCATTCCCAAACACTCTGCAGCACAGAGGAGCATCACGCAGAGGATCCATGCCGTCCACAGTCTGCAGCCTGACATTGGCGCATCCCGACAGCGGCCATGGGACGCTCCGTGACGCGTCCTGCCGGCACATACAACACCCATACTTCATGTGCATGCATACACCGCAGCCACTTCATGCCAGCGAGTCCGCCAGGGCATCCTGCGGCTCAGTCAGCCGACACACAGTTGCTCACACGTGGCTGCAGCACCTCAGCCACACATGCGACTGCAGACGCACGGGGCCCAGCCAGAGGTCATGCATAGCATACACGCATGTGTGCGCACACGTGAGGGGCGGCCGGCGTGCAGATCGAGGGCTCGCAGTATGCGCACCTGTGCACCAACATGTCGTACATGCACCACCGCCGCGCGGGGTACCCCTTCGGCATGCTCGTCGACTTTGCCGCCGACGGCGCCGGCCACCCCATCTTCTGCCTCTCCCCCCTCTCCATCCACAGCAACAACCTCCAGGAGGACCCCCGGTGCTCGCTCGTCGTGCAGATGCCCGGCTGGCTCGGCCTGTCGGACGCGCGCGTCACCATCTTCGGCGACGTCTACGAGCTGCCCGACGAGATGCAGGTCCGCACTGGGCCCCGCTGAGTGGAGGAATGTGAGGCCGCGTGCAACAGAACTGCATGGAATGCAGTGTGCTGCGACAACTTATACCTCGGCATCGTCACTCCCGCGACAATTCGTGTCCTGACTGTGTTGGCAGGGGCTTGCTACAGTGCACAGGGTACGGCGGGGTGTATCCGCATTGCGCATTGGGGTTGTGTTCGTTTCTGTGTGAAGCCGATGATGCAACCTGATGAGCACCGCTAGATTCTTCAAGAAGCTTCGCAGAGGCGCTGTTGATCGCTCACTTGGCTGTGGTTCTGAGGCTTGTGTCACACGCACACAAACACACGAGTTTTGCCCTGTGCACGTGTGGGACCCGTCCTCACCACTGCCTGCTGCCACTTCCGCCATGGCCATCTGTTCTGCTGCAGCATCGTTGCACACATGAGGTTGAAGCAGGTTGGTGCCTCGGTGATGACAGTGCATGCGGTGCCTGTATCACAGAAAGTGTCCGTGGCGTGCAGGGACGCGCGAAGGACATCTTCCTGCCAAAGCACTCCGAGTCGCCGAGCAAGCGCCGCGTCATCTCAGACTCGTTCCGCTTCTACCGCATGATGCACATCCGCGACATCTACTTTGTCGGCGGCTTTGGCACGATGTCGTGGATCGACCCCGCGGAGTACGCGGGCACGCGCCCCGACAACATCGTGACGTACCACCCCCAGGAGACGACCGACGCCCTCACCGCGCGCTTCTCGGCGGACCTCGCGACACACTTCCTCGGCGATGCTGGTGGAGAGGAGCTGCAGTGGCACGCGAGCGCCGCCGCGGCGCCGGCCGCGGAGGAGGGGGGCATGGAGGGGGGGGAGCTCCGGGGGGTTGAGGCGTCGGTGATCTCGATCGATGCGGCGGGCGCGGACATCCGCATCCGCCGCGGCTGGGACTGCACGGTGCACCGGCTGCAGTTCCGGCGGAAGGTGCACACGCCGGAGGAGGCGGCGCAGGCGATGCGGGCCGTGCTGCTGGAGGCCGCGTAGGTGGGGGGCAGCAGCACTGGCATTGGGCGGTGTAGGCAACCAGGGACGCCCCTGGATTGCTCCAGGCCAGTAACTCTCATGGTGCTACGTGTGATGAAAGGGCCAGTGTAGTGTGATTGATGCAGCTGCCAGAGCAGCTCGAGGCTGCATCTGGTGGCTTTGGTTGTGAAGGCCTGGCGGGGAGGAAAGATGGGGGTGATGGCAGAGGGCGGCAGTTTTCCCGTCGTCTGGGCTATAGCGCCAAGACGTGGAAGCGAGGTGCGCGGGGCTTGGCAGCATGGATGAGCCGTTGCGACGATTGGCTGCAGTTCAGGTTGGCTGGAGCCGGGGGAATGATGCATGATGGAGTAGATGGGCGGATAGGCAGACGCAAGTTTTCTGTTTCGGCGTTGTGTGTTGATGGGGCTTTGGTGGATTTTTGTCGACTGCTCTGTCAGTGTGTAGTTTCCAGCTTGCACACCACTTTACTGTCAATTCGGAACAACTCTCAGGCAAACTCACTGCTGTGTGCAGACCTTGCAATTCAGGACAACAATTACAATTGACACTTTCGAAATCCACCCTGGTCCAAACCCCCTGCATGTGTACTGCACACCTACCTTTTTTCCAAATACGCGACTCGCCATCCTCCACCGCCGCACCCATAGCTTCGTCATATCGACAACGTAACTCATCAGCTTCATCCTTTCGCCCTTCCATGTGGATCAAGACGGACTGCTGCTAAGGCCGTTGGACCAATTCATTGATCATGCCATCCAACAAACCCTCAGCAATCAGCCGAGACTTGTGCCGCGACAGTGCAGGGGTACTAGCTGCAAGCGCTTGCACAAACCGACGTAGCCACCGCCGCATTGCGTCCTGCTCGCCTGCCGCACGCATCGCCCGCGCGTCGGTGACCCAACGCTCTGTCGCCGCTGAGGCTGCAACTGCGGCCCTTGCGCCTGTCCGGACGCCTGCAGCATGTGTAGCGGCATCGGCCAGCGCAAGGGTAATACGGCGGCAGTGCACCACAACGCGGCGTCGCATGACGGCACGCACGGCCGCCGGGAAGGCCCCACGGGCGGCCGCCGCGGCCACGATGTCATGCACGAGGCCACGGCACATTGCGGTGGTGCGCTCGCGATGTGCACCCTGTAGCCGCCTCTCCGCGACAGCTGCACCGGCAGCACGCAGCTCAGCCGCGAGGCGGCGGAGGCGCACCGCCCGCGCACTGTCTGCGACCACGCGCTGTACCGTGCTACGCGCATGCATCAGGCGGCAGAAGCGGGTCACCGCGGCACCCGCACGTTCCAGCGCAGCGCTCAGGGAGGCCTGCACAGCACACATCCAAGGCTCAGACTACTTGTTTCGTGCCAGCTGGAACATCCTGCTTATGTACCGACGCAAGTATGCTATAGCTCATCCGCTCATAATTTCTTTTCATGTCTGCAGCTTCTCGAACCACGACACATTCACTGACACCCACAAGCGATGTAACAGGTACGCTTTGCACAATATGGCTATACACAATCATTGACTCCGTCGCTGAGAATGAGGCCGCAGTGTCAGCAAAGCTGACATGCATGCATGCTTGGGAGTCATGCGTTGCATGTTGACACCAGATCTGGAGTGAACATCCAGATCTGGAGTGAACATCATACTTGCAGAGTGTGCAAGTCTGAGACAGCGCGCCGCAGCTGCGCCGCCATCTTTGAGGCCTCGAACGAGAGCAGCAGCACGGACGAGTGTGTGGCGTGCACGTCCGCGCTGGGGAGGCTGCCTATCATGCCCTTCATCACCGCATACGCCGTGTTCAGGGCTCCATGCCACTCCTTGAAGTCCACTCCATTGGGATTGAGCGGCGGGATGGCAGCACCACTGCACCCTGGCTCGCCGTCCGGCGTGCTGCGCATGCTGTGGGGGATGTCAGGCATCCCAGGACACATTCGAGAGCCGTCGGCCAGTGGTGCATGTGTTTGCTGTCTCCGCATCCTCGCTACATCAGATGTGGCGCCGGCAGCGGGGCGGCTGCTGGTGTGTGCGGGGGGGCGCGGGCCTCGCCGGCGGGCAGAGCGTGGACAGGGGCTCCGGGGATGCAGCGGCGGCAGCGCATGCCGGGCCGCCCGTACGCTCTTAGACAAGGATTCCAGCATGTTCAGGGTCAGCGCCTGGCAGTGGCTCTGCAGCCTGCACGGTCGCAACCCGATGACTTTCCTGGAGGCTCTCAACAGATACAGCTTGCGAGTGCACTGGCAAAACAACACAGAGCTAAGTTGAACAGGTCTTGAATGAATCATAAGCTTGACGCTGGTCCGGATATGCCCTCTGCGATGGAGGACAGTGATGAGCGCTGCATACCTCCGCTCCTTCGCCTCCATCGCATACATCGCAACCTCCTCAGGGTTGTCAACCGCGTGGCCGCACACCCAGAACACGCTAGAGCAGGCGGCAACGGTCGCTAGCTGGCCAGGGTCCATAGCACGCAGCGTGGCCTCGAGCCGCCGCACATCGAAGGGTTTTAGCAATGTGCGCATGTCCGGGCGGCTGATGCAGGAGCCGGTGCGCTCCCCGGGCCCTGATGGAGGGACCGCCTCTGGTGCGGGAACGCCTTGACCCTGCAGCCACTTGCGTAGCACAGCCTCCCTGCACGAGCCACGTCTCTGATCGTTGCATGCCACGCATAGGCACAGCTAGTGCTTGCTTGTTGACATCGTGGTCATACAGGCCATGTGAGAGTGTCACGTCCCATCGAGTTGCCTGCAGTGGCCTGTCGTGTTTGTCTGGAGATGCATTACTGCGTGCATTACTGCGTGCATCAACGCCGCAGGCGCGCGCACACAGAACATCAACTTTTCTCACATCTGTGAGTGAAGCTGGACGGGCACGTGCCTGGTGAGGGTGTCACCGGAAGCCATTTGATGTTCTGCATCACGTCCAGCACACGGCGAGCCCGCCTCATCCCCCTCCTGCGCCTGCTGCGCCTGCCGCAGGGCCGACGGGCTGTAGTTGCTCAGCATCGCCTGCCATAGCACCCGCGTGCCGGCTGTCCCTGCATCCAGCGTCGGCAGCCGCTCCTGTGGCCGCAGGGCACCCGCGAGGGCCTGCACCGCCGTGGCGGCTGCAGCCTCACGCCCGCCACCCAGGGACGACACCGTGGAGATGGCCGTGCCGATGGCGCTGGGGAGGGAACAGACGGCGCGGAGGCCACCGAGTAGTCCGCGGCGTCTGCCATGGAACTGGGGTGCTGCGTGGCCGGGTGACTCCCCAGGGGGATCGTCGTCCCGGGGCGATGCGGCTGCCGGTGGGTGCCGCTGTGCCAGCGCCGAAAATGCCGCTGCGGCCCGGGTGAAGATCTTACCTCCTGCACCGTCTTGTGGGGTTATCAATTGTATGTGTATCTGAACAATGCCGTACATGCACATGGTGATACGGTGTGAGCCCAGTGGTCTTATCGCCAGTCGATGTTGAGAATACTGTCTGGCTGCGAGCCTGAGGCCTGCATGGAATGCGCGGGAGCCACCATCGACTCCATGACCCTTCCTACAGCTCTAGATGGCCAACACACCATCAACACATGCCGCGTGCTCGATTGTGTCGTGGATACCACATTTCCGGAACTGAAAGCAGAGTCTAAAGCAAGCCGCACCTAGCCCAGCGTGGTGTCCCGCTCTGCGTGCGGCATACATGTGATGTTCAGAAGGCTGGCGTGCGGAGAGGAGGCTGGGGAGGTGCCAGCTGCGGGCTGAGCCGCCGCGGCGGCTAGGGCTTAGCTCGGATGCGCCACCCAGAAACAGGATTCTGCGCACAAACCAACCAAAGGCTGCCTGCGTGAACGTTTCCTGCCGCCTGCCAGCAACGCGGCTCCGTTGCCGCTGCCGGTGTACATGTGGTGCCGTGCCATCTCCTGAACTGCACCCAGCTACGCTCAGTCCATTGTGCAAATATCCTACTGTCCGGCACCCACGTAGAGACGACTTGGAGAACGTTGCATGCGTGCGCAGATACTTCAGCAGCATCAGCCGAGCGTACGCCCTTTGCGCAGGCCGAACACACTGCATGTTCACTTGGGCATAGATATTAGGGAGGTAAGGGCGTTGCACACGGAGAGTTGTGCTTGCATCAAACCGTGCATAGCACATGCACAGCCTCCCCCACAGGCCACGTGCTATTCCCGAGGCACCCAAAGCTAGTCGACGGCGTTGGCGAGACATCCAAACCCTGGAGGCATGCACATTCTCCCAGCACAGCCGTGTGGATCTGTCCTTGAATGCTCCTCTAGGAGTACCACTAAGTCAAGCAATTGTCAGCATCATGCCAAGTCAGTCATACCTTTGCTGGGCGGCACCTGCGCCGCCTTCATCCACGCCCGTCACCCCCTCTGATGCCCATATGATGTCTGTTCGTTTTGATGTGCCATGTGAACCCTGCGTATCCATGGTCGTGGCCTCGCGCACCCACGCTGCCCCACCCAGGACCTGCTCCATCTCTCCCTTGAGCTCCGGATGCGCCGCAAGGTAGTGGCGTAGGTGCGCTGTGAAACGCTGCTGTGCACGCTGTGCGCGCTCCACCTCCGCAGTGATGTACGCCTCAGCCACCTCCGCCTCCACCTGCCGCATTTCCTGCAGCTGCTCCCGCGCACCCGCACCGGCAAACACCGATGACATGCGGCCAAGAGTTGCGGTGAACGACTGCGCCACCCCTCTCCCCACTGAGTACACCACGCTTGCACTCCCGGATCGCGATGGTGTGTATGGAGCGACCCGGCTATTCCACTGCACCCTGAGAGCCCACCAAAGCCAGCCAAAAGTTGAATGTGCCCAGCTTGCCGTGGTGCCGCAGGAAGTGTTCCGCGTCACGTGCTGTGAGACCTGTGTTGGCCGCCAAACACAAGCCCCTGGTCCTTCCAGCACTTCTGGCTCACGTGGTTCATGCATCGCACAGCAGGGAACATGCACATGCCGACGGCCGCTACTGTCACTGACCTTATCTGCTTCATGCACTGACGAGTGCTGGCTGCGGTTCAAGGCTGGTAGCTCTGCAGCATCTGTGCTGCGTGCTGTGCGCCGATGGCTGCTGCCACCCCCACCGTGCTGGCTGGCCCCAACGGCGCCTACTGAATGAAGTGGCTCCAGCCATGAGGGATCCTCCTCCGCATTCCACGTGTCAGCGTTCTTCTGAGAGCCAGCGCCCGCTCTCCAAGGGGTCCAGCCGGAGCTCTGCTGGGCGGGCGGCAGCAGAGCGCGGGAGAGGGGATGCAATGCATGCTGTACGTCCTGGCTCCGCAGCCTCTCCTCAGAACCTTCCCCGACCCCACCTGGCTCTTCATGCATGGGGTCGCGCCTACGCTGCCTCCTGCCCCAGAGACTGTACCAGGGGCGTGGTGGTGGGCCGGCGGGTGCAGCAGGAACCTCCACTGCGACATGTGTTCCGTTGGTGCTGTACTCGAGGGCCGTTGCACTTCGTGTTGCGCTGGATCCCAGCACGCGCTGCACTCGGCGATGATACAGAGACTGCTGCGGTGGCTGATTCACATAGCCCGCCGCGCCTACAAGATCAGGGTCCAGACGGTGAACCTCCGGCGTGACTGGGGGCTGCCCATCCTGTACATGCTCAGCCGCCGCGCCAGGGACGGTACCGGTGCCAGGTTGATCTGCAGCGTTGTGCTCACTGCGACGGCTGGATTGCGGAGATTCTGCAGGCACAAGGGTGCCCATTGCCGCACACGCCATCAGCTGCGGTGGTGCACTTGTCTGCTGCCGCAACTCACGGCCCCTGGTGCCGCCGCCATGTGCGCCGCCCGGAGGTGCAGCAGCATCGGCCCGCTCCCCCAGCACCGCAGCGCCTCCTCGCAGCGGCCGACCCTGCGGCCGGTCTGCCATCGACCGCAGCGGCCGCAGCCGATGCGGCGGCGCCGCCCGGCGGCGCTGCTCGATCTGGTGGAACACCGCCGCTGCGGCCACGGCGGGCATGGGAGGCGGCACCGCTGCCGCGGCGGCCTGCCGATCACGCCAGTGCTGGGCGAGGTCTGCGCGGGCTGCAGCCATCTCCGCCCTGTGTGCCGTTGCGATTTGCAGGATGTCAGCTGTGGAGCACTGCCGGAGGCAGTCCAACCGGACGGCCCGCGTCTGCGCAAGTGGGGTCTCCCCCGTGCGGGCATACTGCGCCGCAGGCATGCTCACCACCTCGCGCGATCTGGGAGGCGCTTCGCCTTGACCTAGAGCTGAATCTGCGCTGCGTGTGGACTTGTGGCGTGGCCGCCATGGGAACGTGAGCGTGAAGGAGGCGGCTGAGGAGTGAGAGGGGCGGGTGCGGGTGTCGAGGTCAGACAGGCGCGCGCGGCGGGCCTTCTGCAGGTGGCCGAGGAGGCTGTGCGGGTGCACACTGAGGCTCGTCTGCACAGCACCGTGGACACAGCTCAAAGCACCCACGTCAACCTGAATGCTTCTCGTGCTGAGTTCAAGTGCCTGTCGGCAAGTTTCCAAGATCGAATCGGCCACGCATAACGACACGTTGTACCCGATACAACACATGCATGTGGCCTTACACATGGGGCAGGGTGCCAGCGGCCCAGGAGCTTGCTGCCACGGCTGTGTCAGCCGGACTGTCCCAGAAACGTGTACAGCTCTGGCTGCAGAAGCTCCGGCTGCTGGCAATGCTGACGCAGGTGCTGCTGCAAGGTGTGCAGGCACATTGTTGTACGCATTGCATTCCAAGCCAAAACCAGAGACGGAAGCTTGCCGAGCCCCCCCCCCCCCCCCCCCCCCCCCCCCCCCGCACACAAAAAGCTATGCAGCACGCTGTGTCTGCTTTGGAGTTGGGCCACACTATAATTTAGGCCAACAGACATGGACGCAGGGCACGCGCACCGGGACGTCGGCGCCGATGTGCGCGATCCAGTCAAACATGGGCCGCTCAGTGGTGACGCCGCGCGCAAAGGCAGCCTGAAAGGCGCGGCCGTCCCGCAGCTCACCGGCGATCTTCTCGCTGAGCAGCTGGATGATGCGCAGCCGCCGCTCCTGCGGGGTGCTCAGCGTGTGGAGGCCCCTGAGGCCACCCTCGATGCGGTGGTAGCGCATAGCGCCACGAAGCACCACGTCCCTGCACCGCAATGCACAGTGCTCTCATCACACAGGAGACAGGCTTGCAAGAGTTCAAGTCGCCGACAGGGGTGGACAGTCACACGCGCGTACTTGAAGCATCTGCTGGATTGGATCATGAAACTGCATTGCTGCAAATTACAAATACTCTGGCCATTGTATGGCAGAGCACCAACAAAACTGTTGCAGGGGGCCGCACCGGATGTGGAAGAGCTGCTCCGCGACCTCCCGCTCGAGCTTCCAGGGGTCCCCGGCGTGCGCATCGTGCGCCTTGATGTCGATGAATCGGTCAAACACAATCGCGAGCAGGATGTTGAGCACCACGAATTGCAGCAGCGTCGGCAGGAGGTAGTAGTCTAGCATGGAGAGCACCTGCACCGTGGGCCCGGTGCTCGGCACATGCGGTGCTTGTGGATGGGGATGGGACCCAAACATGAAAACCAGAATTACTCATTGCTCCAGCATGAAAATTGCTCTGTCTGACAGAGCACAGAGGCATATTTGACAGAGCCCATCACTTCAAACGCTGCTGGCCCCTGCCTTCCATCCGTCCAACATCTGCATCTCATGTCTGACATCCACCCACACAGTCGGATTGTTGCGCATTGCCGCTGACGCGGTGTTGCAATACTCAGATTTTTAAAGTGCATGCGGCGTACTACACACACGCATGGAGCATGGCCCGGACTGCAGGAGCGATATGGCGGCACACACACCAGCTCAAAGAAGCTGGGCTCGAAGTCGGTGCCGAGCACGGCGGACTTGAGGTCGCCAGCGTCGCCGAGGAAGAGGTAGGACATGTGGAGCACCACCGAAGGCCACAGCGACGCCAGGGCCTCATACCTGCACCCACATTGAAATGTTCAACTCACTACATTGTGACCCACGTGCACCAGGCAATCACACGTACGGCAGTCCATCGTTAGTATCGGGGTTGAGGTTGTGTCAAGTCCGGGGCTGCCCGAAGCCAGGGTGTAGATGCCCCGGTCTGTGATGAGGCAAATTTGCGCACACGGACCGCAGTCTAACACACATGGACACATCCAACTTCTTGGCTGGCCCATGCGCAACTGAGGAGTGATTCATGTCTTTCGTCCAAGGCAAATCATGACGCACAGCGTGCGAGTGCAAACGCGGAGTGGAGCGCCTGTGGCCACAGCTGCAAGCGTCCGCACCTCGGGCCGCCGACGGTGAGGCCGCCGCTGACAGCTAGGCACAGCACCATCGGCACCATGACCGCGCAGAACTCGAGCACGGGGCCGACGCTGGCGGCGAGCGTGACGACGATCGTGCGGATGCGCGGCAGCTCCGCGAGGTGGGCGAACAGCAGCAGGATGAGCGCCAGCGCCACCACGCCATGCTGTGCAACGTACGCGGCGTTCAGCTGCACCAGCAGCCGCACAACGAACGCGGCGCGCGAGAGGGTGGATAGGCCGGAGGAATCCTCTGGGAGGAGGTAGCGGCCGGGATCGCGCGGGCCGGGGGCGCGGAGTGCTGGCCGCGCCGTGGTAGCGCTGAGGTCGGCACCGGCAAAGCCATCAGGAATCTACAAGGCTCCATGTTATGAGCGCTTGGAGTCAGTTGTACACAGGCAGGGCTCCTGACGACGTCATGTGCGTGTATGGTGGTCACACATTAGGCCCAGGCGCTGTCACGCAAAGACTGTCAGCCGGAGAATCTGTATCGTGCAGGTTGTACAAATCAATGAAGGGGGCCCCGCACTTCCACCGTAGCCACGCTGCCTGCTGGCGCGCTGCGTGCAAGGAGCCACGGCCGTGCCGGCGCGCTCTGCTGCGCGTCGTAGATGGGGTAGGACTTGCGCAGAAGGTGCGGCAGGAGGTGCTGGGTCGCGAATACTGCAACGAGCATGAGGCCTGACACTGCCATGACAGCGCAGCACGCGAGCTGCAGGACGGTGGTGAATGTGAGCCTCCGCTTGAGCGCAAGTAGGGCCCCCGCTGACAGGTCCGCCGCCTTGCGTGCCCCGAAGTGGTCCTGCACAGGCCGCCCGCACGGGTATGCGCCCCTGCGCTAGCTGCCTCCCACAGCACATGCAGCCCCACAACGGCAGGATTGCTCCACCGTACGATGGACCGCAGAACACGATCGCGCGGTGTAAAGTAAAGCAAATCTGAATTTACTGAGCCGTATCCTATTGGACATTGACAACTCCGAATTGACGCGACCACATATGCCGAAGGGGTAAACCACCTGGAAACCCCCCTCAGACAACTGTACGCAACTCACAGGGCCTCCTCCTGTGCTAAGCGAGGTGGTCACGTACGGCCGTTTCGATTCCCCAAAGCGCACGCAAATCAAACCCACGACCTCCTGAAACGGAGGGGGTAGCTTTTTATCCGTCCTCAACCCATTGGACGGTGTATGCATGGTAACGTACGCAATGGCCCGAAGTATCGTCACTCATGACTATGGTATGGCACTGTGCAATGTTGCAGCTGGAGTGCAAGGTACAATGACTCGAGGAAAAAATGCACAGAGGCAGCATTTAAAGCACTGACACGTTTTCATAAGCTGGTACAGGAGATGTCAATCGTCAGCTCCACACGGGGCCGCACCCGCCGCCGCTGCAGCCGCCAGGACGCCCACCCCTGCCGCAGCCACGTACCGACCGGGCCGCTGAGCGGCGCCCACGCGCTCCACAGGAACCCCGCGAGCAGCAGCAGCAGCGCGGCATCGTTGGTAGCTCGCGCCGCGCCGGCCGCCGTGGCAGCGTAGAGGCGCAGCGGCAGCGGCAGCACGGCGACGGCGGCGCCATACGTGCCCCACGGCGCGGCAGCGAGGGAGATTCGTGCGTAGCCGACGACGCGGAGGGCGTCATTGACGGTGAGGAGCTCGACGGCGGCGGCCGCTGTGGCGCCGTCAAGGAACTGGCCGTCCCGCAGCGACTCCAGCAGCCCCTGCAGGGTCAATGATTTGGCCGCTTCGTAATCTTTGCCTGTCCCAGAGGCACGGATGCCTTCGCAACAGAGCCGATACTGGCTCGACATCTTTGCAGATGCCTAATGCATGCAAGAACGTATTGTGGCGTACATAGGAGCCGTGATGCTTGCACTTTCAGCAGAAACGATCAGAACAATCGCCAGCTGCACCACAGCCAAAGGTGATCTTCACAGGGAGGCTGTGAGCAGCAGAGCAAAAGTCCATGGTGACAACACCGACCAGGGAACACACACGAACCTGCCTTCAAATCACAGCGCAGCGACGGTGCCGCGCAGGCAAAAGACCCCGATACTCACCCGTGGGGATGCACGAAATAACTGCGATTGATCATACAGGCATGTCAATGCGGCGGGCCGCACCTCGGCGCTGTCGCGGGGTAGCAACCGGTCAAGGACCAGCAGCGTTCCCCGGGCCTTGTATCGCAGCCGCCGCGGTGTGAACGCGTACGGGATGCCGGTGTTCGGGTCAACCTCGGTCGTCGCGTTGTACCATGCGCCCGCCTCCGCGGCAAGGTGCGCATCGTACTGAGGGGAGTCGGCGAGCCAGCGGGGGTCGTGGCCGAAGGGGGCGGCGGCGGCGCGAGCGGCGGCGCGGCCGTGCGCGTGGGGCGCCGCAAGCACGGTGCCATTCTGTACTGCGCACTGTGACACGAGCGCCGAGAAGATCTGCATGCGCACTGCGAATTCATTGTGTGCACAGTGTTCTGCGCTACGGCGGTGGGGCGTGCTGTATGTGGCAGATAGTCAGCAGAGTGCCATGCGTGCTCGGGTCATGTCTTGGCCTGTTATCGACCCGCTGGACAACACGTTGCACTGCAGCATCACAGAACCGCGGGCAGCAATGTGGCAATAAGCCATGCAGCACCCACACCATACCTTATGTACAAACACGCAAGCCAAATGCACAGCAGGGCAATGATCAGTCACGGCTGTCACTTGTTGCATGCAACATACCACGGTGATGCAACGTGGCACAACTCCAGACAGCACGCATGGTGGCTGGTGTCCCGGACCTGGCCGCAGTGGACGTTGCTGGTGCGGCGGGTCTGATGCACCAGCACGCCACCCACCAGCGCATTGAGTCCCGCCTCACCGACCATCCGCCGCGGCCCCCACGACAGCCCCGGCCGAACAGTAGCCAGCGGCGCTGCCCGCATCTCCCGCGCCGCTTGCTTCGACAGCCGCTCAACAGTCACTGACCCCTGCGCAGCGTCGGCGCGCACGGCAGCCTTCACCAGTGCCCACACCGTTGCGGCAGAGCGCCTGAGCGACGACGCGGAGCCGTGCAGGTGGCCGGCGCCGGCTCCAGTCTCCGGTGGCGGGGGCTGTGCAGAAATCGTGTTCATCGAATGTGCCATCGGCGTGGCCCGCGCGGCGGTGTTCTGCAGCAGGCGAGCTGGACGTCCTCGCGCACATTTGAGACCAAATGCATGCCCGGACTCCTCATTTTGTGTGGGACTTTCCTGCAAGGTGCTTCTTGCCGGTGATGTATCTACAGGGACTTCCGAGCGCAGCAATGGAGATACGCCGCCAGATGCCTGTTGTCCAGCTTGCAGAGGTAGAGCGAGTACTGCATGCATGCGCCGCCGGGCCGGTGCGCCATTAGAGTCTGACGCGCCGCAGGGCGCCAGCAGGCGCAGAACCAGCTTTGCAGTCCCGAGGGGATCACGGTTCGAGCACTGGGGCCAGCTCTGCACAGACAGCTTCAGCAGCGCCTGCAGCCACCGGGTCTCGTGTTACCCTATCATCACACTGTCAGAGGGGACATCTTGGGCGCGGTGCTGTAGCCAGAGGCTGTTTGATCGAGCAAAAAGGATGAGAGTTGATTTTTTGGAAATCTCCAACACAATAAAAGAGATGTGGCTCACCAGGGTCCGACCTGTCGACCCAGGCTTCCCAGCGTGACCAGTGTCCATACAGGTGTAGCCAAGCAATCGGGCACATGCATGATGCCGGGATTCGGGTAGATTCGGGCCAATGGCCCATAGCCGCTTTCGGCCCTGGGAGTGGTGGCACCAAACCCCAGCGGGGGTGCCCAAAGTATACTGCGTACTGTTCACAGCACTCCCACATCCACAGAAACGTGTAGGGAAGCAGCTGCGCTCCACAAGCTAGCGTGCAGGGGCCAGCACCTGAGCCTCCATGGCGGAGGCGGCGCCGGCGCTGCCACTGTTGGCGGCGCGGTCGGTGACGCCGCGGTCAGCGGCATCGAGGGCCCCGAGGCTGAGGAACGCGGCAGCCTGCTGCAGCTGCTCCTCTTTTGCCGTGACGGCGGCGGCGTGCTCGTCCAGCAGCGCATCCAGCAGCGCCGCAATCGCCAGATCCTCCTCTGCAATCACCTCTGCACGGCCAAAATGGTAGGGGTTTCTTGCAATGCCATCGGGCATGTTCCAAATTCTCGTGTTCAAGATTGGATGTGGAGATGCGCTGAGAAAGCTCGTGCAGCCGATGGAGTCGCATGCATGTAGCCATGCACCCTCCGGTAGCAGTGTCCCCCCCCCCGCAGAGATGCAGGCATACACGATTCTGTGAGTGCCTCTGGGCTCTCAAGTCTGCCTTCCAGCGCCGCGGCAGGTCCCCCAATGACAAGTCGCAGAGCGAGTGATGAGCAAAATGTATCAATGGCAGTCGTCCGCGGGGCGTGGGCCACGACCAGCGTGTACTATATCCCCAAACAGAACAACAAAATTCCAATGCGTGACCCGAGGCGCCTGGGCAGCCAGATGCAACAGTTTGGTCTCTGCTCATCCAATGCTGTGCGTAGCAAATGATGTGAGGGTTTCCTTCCCGGGCCGCAAATTATACATTCCATGTGAACCAACTTGAATGGACACGGATGTTGCTGGCTATGACAGGGTCACTGTACAGGCTAGTGCAGCATGTGCACACAGCCACACCATCATCCCACAGCCCGGCTGCGAGGCCACCAGGCAGCTGCTTTCGATCCGCGTCCAGCGCCTCCAGCATGTATGGCAGCAGCAGCAGCAGCTCTTGGCCACCCGTGGCATGCGCCACAGCAGCCGGCACCGTCACCGCCGTGGCGCCAACGACTCCAACGAGCTCCGGACGGTAGCCGCCCTCCGGCACGGCCGCGCCGGCGCGCGCGAGCTGCGTCCACGTCTGAAGGAACACCTTGGCTGCGGTCGGGAGCTCTGCGCCGCTGTTGGCAGAGGTGGTCGCTGCGGACGCTGCGGTGCCTGCTCCGGGCCACCGCAGTTTGAGAAATGTCGCCTGCAGGCGGCGGCTTATTTGTACTCTAGGAAAGAGAGAATATATATGTGCATGCAGCCAGATGAGCCGTACACTGCACCGCAAAGCAGAAGGAAGCACACTAGCGGCATTTTGCACGTCCAACAGCTGCTTTCTAGACACTCTCACATTTACCTGGTCATATGGACATGCACAGCAGCTGGCGCAGCATGCCATACTTTTTACGTGCTCAATACATGCACGCAGACAATACAGACATCTTGTATGAAGCACATGCGGGACGCACCTCCACAGCCGCTACGGCCGGGTACAGTCTTAGAGGCACCCCGACATCCTGCAGAAGGTCCCTCCCCGCACCGCCCGTCACCACCACACCCCCAGTCACCACGCCACGCTCCTCCCACCACCGGCCCGCATGACCTCCTATACTACTCCGCTTCTGCGCCACGGCAAGATCTCCCAGAAGAGCCCGAGCTGACCCTGCTGCTGTGGCGCTTGCAAAGTTGTCGGCGCTGCCTCCGCGAATCGAGGCGCGCAGATCTGTCATGTAAGCATCCGCCTCATACCATGGCAGCGCATGCCGGCCCGTGACCGCAACCGTGAGTGTCACATTAACTGCCCACTCTCCCTGAAATATCACAGCCTCAGCATCCTCCACGCGCACATCCTGCGGCAGGAAGCGGCCGCCAAGCATGCCGCCGACGGCGGCCTGCGCGGCGCGTGCCCGCGAGCTAACTGCGTCCGGCCACTCTGCCTCGCGCCACACCTGCGCTTCGTATGCTGCATACATCCGCAATGCGCCGCGGCGGGGGTTCCGGAAGATGACGCTTGTGGCCACCCACACCTCTACCCCCTCCGCCACCACCTCGCGCTCCACCTCGGCCACGTTCGAGTCGGCATCGAGAACGGCATAGCGGTACACGAACGTGTGGCCCGCGGGGCAGAGGCCTGCATCTAGGGACTCCACAGAACAGAACACACAACCCTCGTCAGGCGCGGGCGGTGCTCCGGCCACAGGCATGGACGCAGAGCTGCCGCATGCATGCAGCTGTTCCACCGAGATACGTGTGGAAAGGTCACCGTCCTCTGCATCTTCTGCGAACGCGCCGCATCGCAGCGACGTGGCGCCCGGGACCATGCGGGCAGAGGCGGAGGGGCAGGGGGCGAGGGCGAGAGCGGGCTGCGCGGAGAGGTCGGGGTATGGCAGGCGGACGACGCGGGCGCCGGGGGCCGCGAGGGTGATGCGGGGGAGCTCGTTCGAGAGGAGCACGTAGCCGAGCTCCTCACGCAGGTCACAGGGAACCTGCACGCGTGAATCCAAGCGTCAAAAAGTACGTGACCCCCCTTGGATGGGACCATTACCCACCCTCCAATGTGTCCCATGTGAAAGGCCCACAGAACGCACCACCGAGCAGGTGTGGTCTGCAGCGCAGTAGTTCAGTCCCTGAGGGCACCGCTGCACGACGCGGATGGTGCGCGTGGCCGTCGCCGCAAGTGCCGGCACGCCGTGGTCCGCCACGAGGAACTCCAGCCGCACCTCCGTGCCTATGGCTGCGCTGGCCGTGTCGATGCCGCAGCCACGGAGGCCCTTCGCGGCGAATTCATGCCCCGGGCAGCCAAACGGCCGGCAGTCCTCCGGCGGGCACACCTGCACATCATCAGCGCCGCGCCGTTCGCTGCTATGTTCCGCCACTCGGCCACGACTTCTTCCGCATATGCTCACCTGATGTTCTGACTGAAGCTTGTCACATTCAGGCATGACGTTAAGCATTGAATGTTGTCCCTGAGGCAGTTTACAAGAGTCAAGGCCAATGTTAAATGATGGCTCCCAGAACCCTTTGACCCCAGGGCGAGTGCCCATATAGTCTCTGCAAATTCACCACATAGCCTCTCGAACACGTTCAGTGGGGGGCGTCACACACCACGATCCGCGGTGAGAGGTCGCCGTCCTCGGCGTCCTCTGCCGTCGCACCCGGCTCGCACTCTGCCAGGAACTCCCGCGGCGTGTCCGCGTCGCACGGCGCGTACGCGGTGCCCTGCCGCACCTCCACCACCGCTCCGATCGACGCTGTCTCAACCAGCGCAATGCGCGGGGCGCTGTTGCGCGCCGCTGCGACGGCCGCTGCGGCGGAGGCACCGGCGCGTGCCGCGTCGGCGCAGCTGGCGTCTACGGAGCAGGCACCGGAGTCGCAGCGGAACTCCGCCTGGCCGCAGGCCGGCAGCACCACGACGGACCTACACGCCAAGGTATGGAACTACAGGCTTGGGACCCCGTGCTGGGCCACACGACTCTGCTGCGGGAATGCGCATTGCCGCTGTCCAGCATTGTCCCTCATGCCGATGTTGCCCCAGGCCTCTTCCCAGTGCTTGGTCACACGATTGCGGCAAGGATATCAAAGGCCCCCTGCATGGGGTCATGCTCGGGCTGCACACCATCACTACATGATATCCACGCAGTGAAGGGGTGGGAACACAGGATCTGAATGCGCGCCTGGTGGCCGACCCCTCCAGCCCGGTGCTGTCTCGCACGGTGAATGTGACGAACAGCTCTGCCGGCGCCGCAGAGGTGTTCAGCGCACAGCCCTGCACGCCAAAGCGAGACACGAGGAAGCGCTGCTGGGAGGTGCTGCACGCCTCGAGGCGCGGCGTCAGGTCACCCTCCCATGCATCATACGCCTCGGCGCCCGGGTCGCACACGACGTCCAGCGGCCGCGGCCGGGGACACAGCGCGTACGCCGTACCCTGCTCTACTGCCACCGTTGCTGGACCCTGCATGCGTTCACGTATGCACGAGCAGCATGTGTGGCCCACACAGGTCACAATGGGCACGAGGGAAACTGACGACTGTCCAGCTGGGTTCCACCGCTTTCGTGTTTGCGGGGATGCACACACCATGCCAGCGCACTTGCCCTCGCTGTGGAGAGGTGGAATGAAAACGCAGCTGCCACGGATGTGACTCCAGCACTGCAGTCATATTTCCTCAACATGGGACAGCATGATTCTCGCCAGCATGGCCCGCACGGAGTCATCAGACTCTTTGTCGAGCCGCCCGTCCGCCATGGTGTAACAGCAAAGGCGGGGGAGAGGATGATAAGAGGGGCGCACCAGTAATGTCACCGTTGGCGGGGCATCGCGCACAAGCACCGAGGGCTCCACACACGCACCACCCGCCGAGCAGAACCGCCGGCCGCTGCCATGCACGCACTCCCGCTCCCCGGCTGCGCATGCCACGAATACCCACCGCTGCTGCGGCACCGCCTCATTGCCCGCCGCATCACGCAGCAGGTATGTCAGCACATGCGGAGCGGCGACGTCAGTCACCCACTCCGTTTGCAGCGCCTTCAACCCAAACACCGTGACCGAGCTGCTGATGTCACCGTCTACATTGTCCTCCCCCCGCACCCCGGGGTCCACCCATGTGGCCGTCGGTGCCGCTGAGATGTATGTGTACCGCACGTATGCCTCCGCGCCTGTCGCAGCGAGGGGGCCCGGGCCCCCCACCGTGATCCGCGGCGGAATCGTGTCGGCAACGACCGAGAACACGCCGCCATCTGCGGTGCCAGATGCGGTGCAGAGGTCCGGAAAGAGGGCACGGTGCGAATCGCTGAGGCAGGGGTTGAAGGAGAGGCACATGCCGCTGACGGAGCACAGCGCGGCGCCGGCACACCAGCGCTCCGCTGGCGCGCATGGGTCAAACACAGACACTGTCCGGCTCATGGTCGCCATGTTCCCAGCCTCGTCTGTCGCAGTGTACTGCACTGTGAATGGCGGTGGCAGTGTGGCGGCGCCGGAGGGGACGGCCATGCCCGGGGTGAGGGTGAGCGTGTCACTCCGCACCACTGCGGCGCCAGTGGTCACGATGGTCACCCGGGACCCTTCAGGGTCTGTCGCGTAGACTCCAGGGTCGGTGAAGGGGGTGTCCAGGGGAAGGCGAAAGTCGGAGGGGCCAAGGAGAATGAGCTTTGGGGGGTTGACGTCTGGGCCGGCGCTCGGCGGGTCCGGGATGGAGTTGGTGGCTGAGGGGGGGAGCTCACGGAGGACGGCCGCGAGGGGAGGAGGCGGAGGCGGGGATGGCGGCGGTGGCGGCGATGGAGGCGGGGAGGGGGGGGGAGGGGCAGGCGGCGGAGATGGCGGTAGTGGAGGTGGGGGTGGGAGGGGTGGAGAGGGTGGTGGGGGTGACGGTGGTGGTGGAAATGGAGGGGGGTATGGCGGAGGAGGGCTGGGCGGTGGGGGCAAAGGTGGGGGCATTGTAGGTGGTGGGCTAGGAGGTGGTGGGCTAGGAGGTGGCGGGCTAGGTGGTGGCGGGCTGGGTGGTGGGGGTGACGGGGGTGGGGGTGGGGGCAAGGGAAGGGGAGGCGATAGCGCTGGGGGTGACGGCGGGACAGGCAGCGGTGGGGGAGAGGGTGGGGGAAAGGGGGGTGGTGGGAAAGGGTGCGGGGAAGGAGGGGGCACTGGTTGTGGTGAGTGTGGAGGGGGGTTTGGGGGCGGCAACGGCGGAGGTGACGGCGGCGGAAACAGAGGAGGTAAGGGTGGGGGTGACAGTGGGGGGCTAGGAGGAGGGTGGGGAGGGGGCAGTGGTGACGGGAACGGCGGCGGCGGAAAGGGTGGAGGTGCTGGCGGCGGCGAGGGTGGGGGTCCAGGTGGGGGGCTAGGAGGGGGCCTTGGGGGTGGTGACGGTGGTGGGCTGGGTGGGGGTGAGGGAGGCGGAAATGGGGGTGGTGGCGATGGCGGGGGAGATGAGGGAGGAGGCGAGGGTGGCGGGGAGGGGGGTGGTGGCGACGGCGGGGGAAAAGGCGGAGGGGGTGAGGGCGGCGGAAATGGGGGTGGTGGCGATGGCGGGGGAGATGGGGGAGGAGGCGGCGGTGGAGGGGAGGGGGGGTGGTGGCAACGGCGGGGGAAAAGGCGGAGGGGGTGAGGGCGGCGGAAATGGGGGTGGTGGCGATGGCGGGGGAGATGGGGGAGGAGGCGGCGGTGGAGGGGAGGGGGGTGGTGGCGACGGCGGGGGAAAAGGCGGAGGGGGTGAGGGAGGCGGAAATGGGGGTGGTGGCGATGGCGGGGGAGATGGGGGAGGAGGCGGCGGTGGAGGGGAGGGGGGTGGTGGCGACGGCGGGGGAAAAGGCGGAGGGGGTGAGGGCGGCGGAAATGGGGGTGGTGGCGATGGCGGGGGAGATGGGGGAGGAGGCGGCGGTGGAGGGGAGGGGGGTGGTGGCGACGGCGGGGGAAAAGGCGGAGGGGGTGAGGGTGGCGGGGAGGGGGGTGGTGGCGATGGCGGGGGAGATGGGGGAGGAGGCGGCGGTGGAGGGGAGGGGGGTGGTGGCGACGGCGGGGGAAAAGGCGGAGGGGGTGAGGGTGGCGGGGAGGGGGGCGGTGGCGGAGGAGACGGTGGCGGTGACGGTGGAGGAAAGGGGGGGGGCGAGGGAGGGGGTGCCGGTGGTGGTGGGGACGGCGGCGGTGAAGGTGGGGGGAACGGCGGCGAGGGCGGCATGGGAGGGTCTGGCGGCGGCGGGGGAGATGGAGGAGGGAAGGGCTCTGGAGGATATGGGGGGTTTGGTGGAGGAGGTGAGGGCGGTGGGAACGGCGGGGAGATGTATCGCTCCATCCATGGCTCTACTTGTTGGAGCAATCTGAAGTTGCTGGCCCCCAAAGAGTCTTGCGCGGTGTCGATGCGACGGAATGTGTGCTGGTCGGAGGCAGCGCCGTTGCCATAGTCATCTATATGCACGCCTGATGTGCGTGCGTGCACATGTGTGCAAAGTCTTGCAAGGAAGAGTCCTGAACGATTCAGTGAGTTGAGGTGAGCCTGTTGCACATGGTGGGATGTCGCGAGATATGTATGGGCGGGATATGTATAGCATTACAGCATACTTACCGGTAGATGACATTGCGACAAGTGCTTGAATCAAGCAAACGATGTGCATGGGCAACCTGACCAGGAGAATAAGCTATAATGGTCCGGCCAGCAGTAAAGTAAAGTAGAGTAAATCTATGCCAGCAGTGCATAAACGTGAATGGTGACACAATCCAGGCTCAAGTTCGAGGCTTTTAGCTGCACAAACGCTGCGACAGCAGACAACGGAGACAATGTGCACTGCACCTGAGAGCATTGCCTCTGATGAGCCAGCAAACTGGATGCACGATGCTTCATGCCCACAGACGAGCCGCGGTATGTGACTGCTACACTGGGATTTCCACAGCAGTAGCAGATAACACGAGCTCGCGCATTGCGTGGGAAAAAAACTGTAATAGACTACTTAGCATCGCAGTCAACAACACTCGATCCGAAGAGTCTCCACAGCAGTCCTCGCATGTCTTGAAAGACGATTCGTGCGGCAATTAAAAGCGCACCGAAGAAGAGCGTGGACGACGTGATCAACCACTTCAGCTTGAATTCCATTCTCAACCATGTATTGGCCGTCCGGGAGCAAGTAAAGGACGTGTGTGTGGCACAGCTGTGGCGTTGACATGCAAGCCTTCCATCGAAAACATGAAATCAAGCAGCGATATGTAATCTTTCCTGACAAATCAAATCATGCCGCGGTTCAATGTTGATCGTTAGCCATTGAGCGAACGATGTGCAGAGCATATCAATCGCGATCTGTTGAGCCGACCCGTCTGATTTGTCCCGAATAGATCGTAGCGCAACCAAGAGCCTGCCGATGGGCTACTGTCCACTTGCAACAAGTGCCTTTGCTGATCGCTCTTTGCTTGCATAGGCCACGTGAGCACAGGTCGCCACTCCACCTACCAGGACGGCCTTGAAAGCGGATGGCCGATCAGGATGTGTTGCCGACACATCAGTGCGATCAGAGCAGCGTCCCCAGTACATGATTGGATTGGCCGGGGATTCAGACATGACACTGTCGGGTATGTGTGCGGCGTACCTCGACCGGAAGCTGTAGTCCGTACGACCGCTGCGATACCAGCCCCGGATCAGTGTTGCGTCAATCGGTAGCAATGATTGCAACGTCACCATTCTTGCACATTCTCGTTTTGTTCTATGATCTGGCATGTGAATGTGCGTTTCACGACGGAGTCACGGGCCTCGCTATCTGAAACACGCTTTTCCGATACGCTTGCTCAAGTTCGTGCATAATTCTGGCACTGCAAAAATGTAGGAAGCACTCTCCGGGTTGGATTCAGGTATAATAGAGGCTTGTATTCAAATGACCTGCTGTGCACTTTGTTTTCAAACAAACAGCTTTGTTTTCAAACAAACAGCACAGTGGCCATGGACTACAAATGGACGTTCACGAGGCGGATTTAGGTCGCACAATGTTACCATATTTCCATAAGGGACGCCGACCTTTCGACCAAAGCGGTCATGGACTGCTTCTGGCATGTGAGGCAATGTGCTCCGGACTACTTGAGCATCTGCAGGCATCTCACCACCAGTGTAAAAGCCAACAGTATTCAATCAAGAGATGTAGATGCTTCAAAACATCAAACTTCATGACGATCTCGTAATTTGTGCTGGCCTGGCCTGCAGAATGGATCACGATGTGACACCCAGTGCATGGTCGTCACTGTCCCCCACCAACGAGTCAGATGAATAACGCACTTTATGCAACTGTCAAAGCGAACATCTCAACTCAACTTCTGCATTCCATGTTGGACGCACTGCATTGAAGGCATTTTGAGGTCATGCTCCGAAATGTAATGTGCTACGTAGTGTACTGAGGTAGAAAGTTCACTGGTTGATGCTGTATTACATGAACATCACAGACCGGCATAACATGTTTCGGCCTTTCCAAAGGGCCTCATCACATGTTTCGGCCTTTCCAAAGGGCCTCATCAGACGCCGACATGGTGTGCCGACATGGTGTGTTCTGCCTGTGTGTTACAAGGACAAAGCAAGCGAGGCAGGTAGCACCGCAAGCAAGAACCAGGGGAACCGCACACCACGCAGCAAGCCACACGAAGCTCACACCAAAACACCCACGCAACGGCAGCACCCGCGCCGGACACAGCCACACAGCCACACAGCCACACACACGCCAACACCCACACGCCCACACCCAGCCGAACCCCGCCCTCCAGCCAGGCGCACGAGACCCGGAAGCACAAGCCGCCAAGGCCGCCCAGCAAACAAACAGCGAGACCGCAACAAAAACCCCCAACCCGGGGAGGCCCCCGCCTCCCCCAGCGCAACCCCCCAAGCCCAGCCCTCGCACACCAACCCGCCCGCCCGCAAACCCACACCCGTAATCCCCAAAGTCCAGCCCAGCCCGCCCAAACTACCCGGCTATGTCCCAACGGCGGGCCTCAAGCAGGCGCATGGGGAAGACACCAGAGAAACGCGGCACGCCTAAGCCGCCATCACAACAAAGCGGACGAGGCTGCGAGCGTGCACGCAGCGGTGACTGCCCACCACGCAGCCCGGGCGGGCGCGCAGCGCCACTCAGGCCGGGTGGCCTGTGAGCGGCTTGAGGTCATCGGACGGGACTGCCAGCCCCGTCAAAACAGCCTTGCCCGCATGACGCGCCATCAGCGGGGCAGCGGCGTGCACCTGCCGAGCCACCGCGCGGCACAGCGTCGTGGACAGGTCGCGCATCGCATTCTCCAAAAACAGCCGCCGGGAGGCGGCGCCCGAACCTGCAGCAAGGTCGGCAAGCCGGTTCAGGAAGGCGAACGCGGCAGGGCCAATCCTCCCATATGTCTCGTGAGAGAGTGGCACCAGGGTGAATGCGCCGGAGCCCGCCCGGCCGTATTTGTCGCGCTTGCGCTGGTCGGACTGCGCCGCGGCGGCGCCGTCACAGGCTGCCGCGGAGCGGACATTCGAGCCAGCCAGAGGGTGAGACACGCACACGTCGCCGATCACCGGCGAGCCAGGGAAGAACGCGAGAATGTCACCGCGCTGAGCGCCTCTGCGCGACCGGGGAGGAGGAGCTGAAGGGGCACTCCGGGCGTTGTCCGATCGCCGCGAACGCTGCCCGGCCGCCAGAGGCCGGTGAGGGTCAGGGGCGTCATGCTCGTCGCCCGCCGCCCCCGGCGCCGCTGGCGGCGCCGCTCCGGGCTCAGCCGGGGTGGGGGTCGGGCCAGCGTCGGGGGCAGGCGTGACACAGGGAGCCCACCCCGAGGCGGAGACAGCAGCTGCGTACGTGACAGGAGGGGGAGCCTGGGCGCCATGGGAGGGAGCGGGCGCGGCCGAGGCAGGGGAGGTGTCGGAGACAGGCTGAGCTGTTGCAGGGAGAGCTGGCCAGGGGTCGGCCACATCGTGGGCGCGGGGCGACTGCGCGCGGATCGCAGCGGCGCCGAGAACGACAGCGCCGAGGACCGCGGCATCGGCGTCGGCAGTGCATACGGGAGCAGCCACAGGGAAGATGGAGGGCAGAGCCTGGGCGCCATGAGAGGTTGAGGGCGCGGCCGAGGCCTGAGCGGGCCCTCACCGGTGAGGGTGTGGTGGATGGTGACGTGCGGGTTGCTGCCGGGCGTGCGGGGAGGCCACGGCCGAGGCCCTGCGGGAGTCTGCTCAGGTGCGGTTCCACCGCGGAGGCGATGCCGCTGCGCGCGATGACGCGGCGCCACGCCTCCACGAGCAGGTTGTGGCGGGCGATCACAGTCCCCCACAGCGACTTACAGACCAGTGAGTGGGTGCCGGACTCCCCGCTGCAGCCACAGGGGCAATCACCGTCGTCGCTCAGGGTAGGCAGCAGGGCCTCGCCCAACCTCAAGCGGGCGCAGACTCCGAACTCCATGTCGGACAGGCCCGTGACGGGGCCCGGGAGCGCCATGAGCCACGCCGACGCGATGGCGCCCATGCAGCTGCGCAGGCGGGCTCTCGACGCTCGAGCCCTTGCTGCAATCTGGGCGGAGCGGCCGTTCGTGGCCACGCGCAGCGCCTGGAAGACCGCAGCTTTGCGCCCGTCAGCCTCTGCCCGGGCGAGCGCGCGCTGCAGTTGGGTCAGCCGCACCTTTGCCGATTCGTCAACTGCCCAGTTCGCTGCGCCTGCGGGACTGTTGGCGATATCTGGGATGGAGACACTCCATGTCAGACGGAGTCTGTCGAGCACTTGCTGCATCTCGACGGCTGCGCAGCCCCGGAACGGCAGGCCGCGCTCGACACCGTCGGCGAGGGCGCATTGAGCCAGCGCGGCGGATGACATGCGCGCCGCATCCGCGACGTCCTCGCAGTAGTGCCGGAGCCCCATTCCGCCGTGGCGGTGAGGCAGGATGGCCTGCTCGGCCTGTGCCGGGGTCAAATCAGACACACCGATAATGCTGCAAAGGCCACGCAGCGTAGCCTCTTCTACAGCTGGCAGGTGTTCCCGGAGTGCAGTCCACGGCGTGTTCCGGAGGAGATGCGCCTCCCGATTCTGCAGGCAGTGGAACAGGACCGCCCACTTCGACTGGGACTGCAGCGGCAGTCCCACGAGCTTGTCGATGAGCTCCACAGTCCGCTGGCAGCGCTGCCGCACGTGGGCGTCGACGAATGCCTGTGTGCCAAGCGGGGTTCCGCACACAAGGAGCCCCTCCGGGGCCACCGAGGCCCGCAGCTGCGCCGCCACATGGCGCGCCTTCTCAGGGTCTGCGCAGTACACGACTGTTTTTGCGCGGTTGCACTTGTGCCGCGAGAGGATGGCATTCGCAGCCGCCACGACGCTCTCCGCGTCGCCCTGCACATACGTATCATCGTGGCACGACGTGACCAGGGCCAGGGAATTGGGGGCAAGCCCCTGTGCTTCCTTCAGGGTGGGGAGGTAGGCGAGCGCGAATAGGAGCGGGCCCAGGGGGTCGCCCTGTCTCACCCCCGATTCGCTGCGCAGCTCCGCTGTGGTGCCGTCCGGTCGCACGGCGACCAGCGGGCTGCCCCGCCCGTACACCGTGTGGAAGTACGGCAGGAGCTGTGGCAGAGTCTCTGCAAGCTGCGTCCTCATCGTCTCCCGGGACATCTCATTGAAGGCATTCTGGAGGTCTGTGGAAACCGTGACCGTGGCAGGGTCAGCGAAATCTGGCCGCAGGGCATGCCTAGGGATTTCGGCGCCACCTTGGATGCCGACGCCGATCTGAAGGGGGGCCAGCAGAGCGCCGGCGTCCGGCACACATGCCAGGGCGCAGATGCTGGCCAGTCGAATGAAGATCTCGCCAATCGCGATAGGCCGCGGGGCCCCCGACGGCTTTTCAAGCGCAATCAGGCGGGACGCGAGCAGGGTCTCTGAGTGGGGAATCCGCCCTGCAAGGATGAGGTTGATGTACCGCCGGATAGCCTCCCCCGCGCGCTCGTCGTGGAGGCCAGCGCAGCGGATCTGCCTGCCAGTGTGTGCATGCCCTTCATCGCTTTTCTGATGCACTGATGCGCAACATCGACACTGATGGAGAAGCAGGTGGCACCGCAGACATGGCACAGCATATGTATGACCCTAGCACATCAGCACTGCCTCTAGACACATCCCAAGTCAACCCAGCCAATCCTGCATAGCCTACCATGGTTGCAACAAAAACCTCCCTTCTGCTTGGGGTTCGGCTTTTGAGTGTGCTGTATGAGCTCAGTGTGCAGATTTTCGTGTCACCGCTTCTGGTCGCAATTCACCGGCAATGGCCGAGCTCCTGTAACTGTCATCCGCCCAGTAAGCCCTGCAGCAAGCCCTCCAGCATGCAGTCACCTCCCCCCCCCCCCCCCCCCCTCCCCCCCAACCCATGAGACCCCAGCCTGCATCCTGCAACTCCGCAGACTATCACACTAGCCCCTGCCCTCTCCAGCCCTCCCTATTGCACACAAAGGCTACCCCGAGCACGACTCACTGATCCCACTGACCCCAGTGAATTCTCCGGACGGCTGACAGGAGCTGCCTGGTGACCATTGGGCACTGTGAGTCTCATCAAAACGAATCTTCTGTGCAGACTGTGCTGGCTGTTGCTGATGTCCTTCTCGAGTTAATGTTGTGTGCAGATTGCGCTCTGAAGCTGCTGTGTACACTTAAAAGTGATTGACGTGAATTGAGTGTTTCACATTGCGCGCAGCTGCATGGGCAACGGATGTATTATAGATAAACTACCCTCGGCTTGCAAGTTAAAATCGATAAACAGTGCAACTTCCGAATCGAATCAAACGGGTGTCAGCCGCAAAAGCCACACCACGTTCGCAAGCTAGCCACGTTTGCTCGAAAGGGAGTCTACACAGGGGAACTGCGCAATCGCCGGAATCTCGTTCTCCTGCCGAGGACTTGCGAGGCTGTGCTACCGGAGCTCCGCGGAGGTGGGTAATTCATTCGATGTGAACTGCTACGAACATTTTCTGCACGAGGCGCAGCTGCATGCAGTACAGTGGTAACTGTCGAACTGAATCCAGCCACGATCGAGGGAGAAGCATGCGGCATGTACCGATGTACCGTTGAACCCCACACTGCAATTGCCAATGCATTGCATGCAGACCGAGTTGAACGCTGCAGCTGCTGGAAGATCTAGAGCCCTAGGTCTGATAGGTGTGCCGGTGTGCGCACATGTATGTGTGTTACATATCGCAAATCAGGTGCTCCAACGATGTTTGTCCGGCACACACGCTTCGCATGATTGGCACGCGCTGTCGTGCTTTTGCCCAAACGCGACGTGGCGCACCATGCCGCGGCTGCGAGTGGCATGGTGTCGCGCGGCAACTGAAGCAATTTCGCCGCAAGCCTAAATCTGTAAGTGCAGCATGAGCGAATTTGAGCCAAGTACGACACGTGTGACACATGCAGCTGGCGACCTTGATGTATGGACTCACAAGGACGAACATGCTGGTGAGGCTCGCAACAGCCAGGTCGAATGGTGCTCTGTGTTGACTGGTTCCGGCAGACCTGAAGGCTAGTGTAGAGCTCCGACGCATTCAACAAGAGACTTATTGTCAATGTCTGTGCGAACCTTGCTCGCTGCTCTGCTTGTGAGTTTGAGGAGTGCACGTGCAAGCTACGGTGGCTACGGAGAGCTTGAACCTGTACTGTCGACCGTCGTCGAGTTGGGTCAAGATGTGGAGACTGGGCTTGACACCGCGGCCACAATTTATTGTACACCGGATCCACCAGAGACATGTGAGGTGCGCAAGCCGCTGCTTTTGGCCATCGGCTGCACTTCGCGCTCCGCGGTAGCTCCGAGATAACTCCGCAGCACAAGCTTTGCGTGCACCTCTCCAGCACAGCGCAGCAGGATGCAGAATTCCTATGATTGTGGGACTGTTGCCCAAGATCTTCAAGTTACATCTGCGTAGCGAGATTGCCGGAGTAGCCGAGCCAGCGAATTGAACGAATTGAGCAGCGGCTCAGCTGTGATTCCCTCGGGAAGCATACGAATGATCCTGGATTGAAAAACACTGAACTGGTGCAGGATAAATCCATGCTTGCGCACTTTGTGCGCCGATTGTTGTTGCTTTCAGGCTGGGTCGGTTTGAATCTGACATACGTCTGCACGCGTGTTTCGCGGGTAGATGCCCGACTCGTCGTCATGGAGGTCCGTGAACATGGATTCGTGCCATCGAAATGGTGACATCCAATGCCTTGTTGCAGCATGGCGGGATGCGCAAGCCAGAGGACGCAGGTGCACCCATCGTCGTTGTCCTGCCTGGCGCAGCGCGGCCCATGGACAACTATTCAAAGATTTCTGAGGCCCTGGCAAGAAGTGGATACTTCGTAATCGTCATGGAGCAGCTCGTTGACGTCATGGTACCTGACGATCCCCGAATTCACTTTTCAAATTTCACTGACGTGAACCTCATCCCGGCTTCGGTGATCCCGCTAGCGTTGCGGTGGATTGCGGACGAGTATGCGTCTGGCAGCGCTCAGATTCTGCCATGCGAAACTCCGAATCAGGACTCAGTAGCTTTGCTGGGCCACGCCCTGGGAGCCAGAGCAGTGCGTCCTCCCAGCCTGCAACCTTGTGACGTTGATGGACAGGCTTCCAGGAAAACACAAGAGCACCCGGCTATTCATGACAGCATTGTGTCAGGGCTCCATACGTTGCTTTTAATAGCTGTTTACACCTTTCACGTGCCATTCAAATGCCAGCCCATGAGTCAAGTCCTTATCCTTGGCACAGGTTCCTGTACCTTCTTGCAGACTTCAGTGTGTAGACAAAAGTGTGCACACTGTAATGTTGCACAACATCTGTACACAGCATCTCTACCCCAAATGTGCTGACACACATGATAAATCTTAATTTATGAACTGTACACTACACCTGGACTCCCCAGAAACGCCGCAAGCACTCATCCAACTCATGTGCGCCAAACACTGGCTGCAGCCGTGCACATCAAGAGCCTCCTGCCTGCAGGCCAAGGCAATGCTGTACCTCCACCAGCCCGCAAACGTCATTCCCGTCGGGCCCCTCACCCTCGAGTTTACCCCCCAGCTTCCCGCCCTGCCGTACCTACCCCAGATCAAGGGTGCCTTCTGCTACGGCCTCAGTGAACCGCAGTTTGCAATCGACGAATACGCCCGTCACGCGCCGCCCCGCAATGACACCGTCTTCCTCGTCGCCAACGGCGACCTCGAGCTCGCCGACATCGACGGCGGCCCGGTCGTCGTCGAGGACGCCTTCAACCCCCGCGACGCCTACCTCATCCTCAACGATATGGACCACATCAGCATCGTCGACGACGCGCTGCGCGGCAACCCGCTCGCCGGGGGCGAGCCGCCGCCCGCAGCCGCGGCTGCGCCGCCCCGCGCGATGCGTGTGGTCGCGGAGCGCTCGACGCGGCCGCGGCAAGAGCAGGTGGACATCGTGGCGGCGCTGGCGGTCGCGGCGGTGCGGGTGATGCTGTGCCCGGGCGTGGCGCCGCCGGCCCCGCCGTCGGCGCCGGAGTACGTCGCTGACATGTTTGGGGACTCGCCGGATCTTATGCTCCGGTGGCTGGGGTGGCTTGATGAGGCATAGGCCACCGCAGCGCTGCGTTGAAGCGTCCGGGCATGTGCAATTGCTATATGCTGCCCAGGGTACTAAAGAAGGATGCGGGCATTTGTGGACGTGCTTTTGTGGAGACCCCTCTGCTCTCAGTGTCTACAGGGCGGGAATTTTGTGAGATGCTGCATGAATTCGTTTTATCAGACCAGCTTCATGAAATAAGTAGAGCAGCATGTATGGTGCTGTGGCGGTGACGGCCTGTTGAGCGGCTGGGTGTGCCATGTGTGCTGTGCAGACATGAAGCGCATGACTCTAGGTTGTGTTCCGGGGAGTAGCCTGCTGGCCTGTGTATACCCGCGTTGGGGCATCACTGGCTTGTACATACGAATGTATACAAGATGCAGGCTTTGTTGAGGGGTGTGGGGGAGAGAATCATGTGGCGTCGACTTTTGATGTGTCAGTGCTTGAAATAGCAGTGCGGAGGTTGGCAGCGCTCTTGGATGTGATGCTGCGATTTCCACTAGGGAGGGCAAACTGGCAGATTCAAAACACATGTAGCGGCAATGGACTGTAGCTGGCGTGTGGAGGCCTGGCTATGCATGGTATGTTGCAGCCCAACTGCCTTGAAACCAGACCGTGTTGACATCCACGCATGCTGGACTGCGCATGAGAGGGTGCACCAGTCCTACACATTTATTTTACTTTTACACAGGGGGTTGCAGCAGTGTGGGGCGCTCTCCCTGCTGGCAGCCTAGGGCCTTCGGCACTGGGCAGACGTCAGCATTCTCAACGCTGTAGCTAGGACACTGTGGGGCAGGGGTGGATCGTGGCATGCCTGCAGGCTCATGCAAAAAAAACTTGATTGGGTTGTTTGTAGCTACTCCATAGAGCATCATCGTGAGAATCGATGCTACGCTTGCACTGCCTGCCAGTGCGGATCGTTGTTGATCATGTGGGTTCAATTGACCAATCAATGTAGCAGATGTGGGAGAGCTCTCGGTGGTCAGACGTCTGCCTCAGGCTGAAAGCTGGCCAAAACAGCTGGGCCTTTCGCGTGCATTTCCGCATTCATACCTTGGAACTATGTACACTTGCATCTGGGCTGCAGGATGCGAATGGCACCGCATCATGATGTTGGGAGTGGAGTAGCACCATTCAGATTCACTTTATCTCGAGACACTTTACATGTGGTCACCTTAGAAAGCTTGTGACTAAACCGGTACCCGTCGCTACATGCTCCGGGCAGTGTTTGTGATCCGCTGCTTCATGACTGACGGCTTGCCATACCTCTGTGCCCCCGTTAACAATTGCCCACTGGGTGTGACTCATGCCTTGCGCATGCGCAAAATTTCTGCGCCATGTGGACTCAGCTGGCCACAAGTCGCTGTCGAGTCATGACGCATGGCGACCCTTGTCACCACATTGCTTGCGATTGGCATCAAGAACCAACCAGCTCGACTTTGCACGAACTTCTGGAGACTGCAAGGGACCAGATCGCGTATGAGACTGACCTACATAAACAGATTTGCCAGGTTCACATGTAGTTGCTGTGGCTTCAGGGCTCTACAGCTAGCTGCGAAAGTTGATGCTTCAGCAGCTGCTGTTCACTAGTGTGCAGCAGGCACCCATAGCCTTTCAGATTTTTACGGCCATAACCAAGAGGACGCCTACGATATGATTTGGATGCTTGATGCAAATGCTGTCGAGGCCTTCGTGGGCGATGTTCAACAAGACATCCTGGGCGAGGGCGCCTGTGCGTGGGTGCGAGATCTCCCGCATGTAGCATCGATGCGTACAGGCATTGCACGCAACATGAGCCCACAGTGTTTCGCACCATCAGCGGTTCGGCGTTCTGGATGGGTGCCTTCACGATCTGCCGTGGCTGCAGCCCTCCATGCTGCTAGCTGTATTTCTCATTTGCTATCGACGCCCGCGCACGCGACGCTTTGATGGCGTCCTGGCCGCGATAACATTCACGCTGGCTGATGTTAAATCCTGGCTGCTGATTGAGGCTGCATCACCTCCGCACTCGCGTCACAATCGGGTATTGAGGTGTTGCTGAACCGAATTAGTAGGCCTGGTACATCAGTCGCCAATCGCACGTTGGGCATCGCTTCGTTGTTTGACACGCTCAATATGTGTTGCAGGCGCTTTGTATCAATGTCCAGCCACAATTGGCCTGCCACAGCACACAAGGCTGGTTGTCAGCCCACGCTTTACCGCGCAACAGGACATGCGCATCCGCACTGGGTAAACTGCACGGGAGTATCCATGTCGCCATCCACAGATACAACGCTTTAGATGACACGCTTCGGGATGCTTCTGGCATGTATGGCGCTCTTGGGGTCTCGGCGTGGGCAGCATCAACACGGGAGCTGTGTGCAGGTATTTCGAGGAGCGTCCCGATTCTGCATGCCCGAAGCCGCTCATAAGATCGCAAAAAACACTGCCATCGCCAAGAGGCTGCTGTACGATGAGTACTGCAACAGTCAGCGCCTGCCACCTCATCCTGGCATCCTGCGCCCTTATGCAGCCCTCGCCGCCCACACCACCAAGGAGGCAGCAGTTCTATCGTTCCCAGTCTGCCAAGGAGGCACGCTCAAAGGCTGCATACAGTCCTGGGCGCAGGCGCCATCTGCAGAAGCCACCATCATGCCAGTCGCAGTGGCTCTGTCCATCGTCTCAGACATCCTCACGCCCCTGCTCCACATGCACAGCAACGGCCTTGCCCACCGGGACCTCAAGCCAGAGAACATCCTCTTCCACGACACGGCCCTGAAGCGCCTCGTCATCGCGGACCTCGGCCTTGCGGCGCCGTTCGGCACGCCAATAATTAATCGCATGGGCACAGACGGGTACCGACCGGCGGCAGTGCAAGCCCTCCCGCTCGACCCGCTCCCCCACGCATCTGCAGCAGCCATCGCTACAGACGCCCACTTCGACGTCTTCTCTGTGACTGTCATCCTCATTCAGCTCCTCACCGGCTGGAGGGCCCAGGAGATCTCCGACCTCTCCGCTGCTGCAGAGCTCGAGCCGCTGCTAGCCATCTTCCTCGACGATGCCTTCGCGGCGGCACTCTGTGACGGCCTCGCCGCACGCCCCGCCACGATGCGCTCTGCTGCGGCGTTGCAACGCGCCATTACAGCCGCGGCCGCCAAGCTCGCGGCCGGCGCCGCCGTGCCCCCCGGCATCACCCGCGCCGACCTCTACTTCCTCCAGCAAGACGCCCTGCAGCGCGCGCAGCACGCGGCAAACAGCGGCCCTAAAAAACAAGCCGCAGAGGCCATCGCGCCGCCGCAGCGTTTGCCAATCGATACGGCCGCGGCGGCTGCGGCGGCGGATGATGCGCCAACCCAGGTCTTGGAGTCGCAGCGGCCGCGGGTGGGGAGTTCTCCCCCGGCCCCGTTGACGCCGGCGCGAGGATGCGGCGGCCGCGAGACTGAGGGCGGGCGTGCCTCACGTGTGGTGCGGCTGTGCGTCGCCGTGGACCTGCCTCTTCCAGTCATGGGCTGCGATGACCAGGCAGCCCGGGGGTGCCGAGGCACGGGTACGCACCGAGACCCTGCTCCAACTTGTGCTGTGCGTGGGGGCGCGCTGCAGGCCTTCAGCCATGTGCATGCATGCCGTCAGTTGGTGTTTACAACCACGCCGACCACTTGAGCACATCATGATCCCGCGAGCTAGGCCGAGGCGCTGACCGCGGCGTGTCACACTCTACGCTTGGGCTGCATTCACCATTGACATGTACACAGCTCCGCGCTGACGCGGGAGGGTTGGGCTGCTGCAGGCTTGTCGGCCAAGTGCGCGATCGCGCTCCCTCGAAAGGCTGTGGCTGAGGTGCCCTCCGCATCACACGAGCTGGGCAGGAAGCAGCCGCCGGTCTTGCAGCACGACCGGCGATTGCGGGCGCAGCACACGGCGCAGCACACGGCGGTGTCCTCACCCACCGCGAGCACAGGTGCGCCAACGTCACGGCTGTGCTGCTCTGTTCCTGTGGCCGCCCACCTCAGCTGCCACAGCGCCTACACAGCCCCGCGCATGCCTTTCTCTGCATGCAGGTGGCGGTGAATGTCGCGTGGCGCCTCACGCGTGCATGACGCAGTGCTCCGTGGCCGGGGGCGGCCCGGCGTATGCCGGCGACGTCCTCCCGCCGCCGCCGCTGCGCCATGTGCGAATGACGCGCTTGCGGCCGGGCTCCCAGTCGCCGCAGCTCTCAGTTGAGGAGACACAGCAGCAGCCCCTCGTGTCCCGGGTCGAGGCCTTGAGCTGCGGCACAGCCACCACGGCCACCGAGGCGCCGTCCGTTGCCAGCAGCACCCTCACGAGCCCGGACCTCGCCGCCGAGCGCCTAAATTGCTGGGACGCCCATGAAGCAAAATCCCTGCTGGGCCCGTCGCCATTCTCAAGACCGGCGTGCGGCGCCTGGTACGGCTGCGAGGGCCGCCAGCTGGACGTTGCACCGCCATGGCAGCACAGGCCGGTGGCAGCTAATGCGTAGCTGGCGCAGATGTGGAGGCGGGGTGAGTGCCCCCGGGAGGGCGGGCTGCATGAGGTATTGGACTGAAGTACAGACCCGGGGTGATGTGGGCTGCGGCAGGGGCTCTGGGGGTTACGGGGGGAGCTGTGTGGCGTGTGTCTGGGGGGATCAAATAACGTGTGCGCCGCCCGTCGTCCTGTGGGCGTCCGTCACTGTGGCCGTGCCTTTTCTTTTTGCAGGCCTGCGCGCACACCTGTATATACTATTCTGGGGAGACGATGCTGCAGAGGCTGGCGCTGCAGCGCCCCTTGCCGGGTTTGGGGCAGCATCCTGCTCTCCTGCTCCTGAGCGTGCTATGTGACATTGTATGAGTTTAGAGCTGTGTGCGGGGGGTTGTTCGTGAGGTTGCGGCATTGATGAGGAATGGCGGGTTTGATGGGGGGGCGGGGACACAATGGGTTGACTCGACTTGCGAATGGGGCTGTGGGTGAAAAACATTGCCTCAGGGTGGCGGTGTGACTGATGAGGTTGTGTTGAGAGGCGTGCTGTGGTAGGGCGCAGGCAGGCTGGCGCCTCGCTGCTGCCGTTCTGCTGCCTGCTCCTCCAGTCCTTGCCACACAGCATATGCTTGCTTTCCTCAGCAGCACGCGTCGGGTGTGTGCGCTGTTTTTCGATTATGTACTGTGGCACTTGCTGTGCAAGCACACGTTTGCATGCCCTGTGCGAGCTTTGCTGTAGGGACAAGTTCCTGCCGGAGGTGTTGTCATTGGGTACCAGATGATGGATTGTAGGATGGGACGGGTGCTAACAAGGAACGGAGTGCCTGTAGCGTTGTGCCTGGCTGCTCGGCCTGGCTGCTCGCCTGCGCCAAGGGCGGCCCAGTTGGACACTTCCCAAGGCGCCAAGGGCCCAGTTGGACACTACATACTTAAGGCTGCTCCAGTTGGTCCGAGTCAGGGACGTAAGGAATCGTAGCCAGGGCTGTGTGACGCAGCCCAACGATGTATAACACGGAGGTGGGGCCGTCCATGGGCTCCACGTGACGAGATCAAAGCGGATTCGCATCTGCTGTTGATGCTATTGACAAGCGCCTCGAGGCGGGGGTGCCTTGAGGTCGGGCACACTGGTAGCTCTGCCGCACAGGTGCATGTGTAAGGGCCAGCCTGAGCATCTCTTGATCCGTTAGGAACATGTCACTTTCATTCAGTCATGGCTGTGTGGCGATAAACGCATGTTGGCGCAGTGTTGGTGCTTTGACATGGTCATGAGTCGTGAGTCTCTGGCACTAAGCGACCTCTGAGAATTTGAGCTGAACAAAAATTGTGCATAGCACGTCTAGATGGCCACATGGACCATACAGTAAATGATTAGATGCTTTTCATGTGCAGCAGTGGTCTTTTCGATGACCTGCAAACACTTGCAACGTCTTCAGGGCTGTCCAGCGTTGTGCTTCGTCAGCATGCATGGCGATCATTCATCCCAACGAGAGTGCTGAGTGATGTATTCATAGTCTGCAACATGACAGGGGAGATAAGCGGCACAGTCAATACACGTAGGTGGGGCGTCGGTTCGGTCTGCTGTTCAAAAGACATTGAGGCGCGGTGAGCAATTACCTCACAGCTGGCACATGACCAACTGGCAAAAGCTTTCGTGATCATAGTTCACCTTTGATCTACTTGTCTTGCCGCTGTTTTGTGCAATTTCTGGCTTTTGAACCCGCACGAAGATGCACGGACGTCGCAGACTGCCACCTGGGGCTGAGCCGCTCATGGATGAAGAAAACAAGAAGGTTAGCTTTACATCATTCATCACACCGCTGTGGGTTCCGTTGTATATCTCGATTTGCATGCAGGCAGCGAAAGCCCACGCTCTGGTTCAAGCTGCGCTGCAGTCCCGGAAGCATGGCCAGACTCCACCACCCATCATCGCGGCTACCAACGCGGTGCTCGCTAGAAACCCCGAAGTGTATTCGTTGTGGAATTTGAAGCGTGAAGTACTGCAACCCATCATGGCAGGTCCAGAAGGTGCTGCAGAGGCAGCCAAGGAGATGCAGCTTGTTGAGCAGTGCCTGCAGAAGAATCACAAGTCATATGCAGCTTGGCACCAAAGGCAGTGGCTAGTTGAACAGGGACATGTTAACAAAGTCCAGGACTTGAAAGCAGTGGAGCGGTGTGCTCTCTTGCCTCGATTACCTGACGGATAATTCAGCACAAACCCCAACCGACCGCTAACAAGCACACACCCAAACAACAAAATATCAACGTCCCAATCATTTCACATGGCTGCACGGCTCATCTGTCAGTGCAGGCATTTGGACCAGGTCCACGGTGACCCCAAGAACTTTCACGCATGGAAGTATCGCTCCTGGCTCACTGAGCAGCTGAATCTCCCTCCCTCAGCAGACCTCGACTTCACCGAGGCCCTGCTCAAGGCAGATCCAAGCAACTTCAGTGCATGGCACATGCGGATGGTCGCCTTATCTGCAGACCACAGCTGCTCCGCCCAGACCACATCTGAGTTGCAGACCGGCATACGACTGCCTGGCACCGGCGGCACACGCCTTCAAGGAAATGACTGTGATGCATCGATTTGTGTCGAGCAGGAAGAAGGTGACACTGTTGCCGAGGGCTCGTGTCAGCAACCTGACTCCAAACGTGCAGCAGCGCCAGTGCGACGCTGCACGGGCACGCGGGTACTTCCACTGAGCTTCACCGTCATCGAGCAGGAACTCAAGCTGCTGCATGAGGTGCGTCCTTGGGCTGTGCACGGCCTGTTTCAACTCTGTGTGCACCAGTCCCGCTGCGTCATTCAGTGCGGCCACTGATTCCTCTCCAGTGGTTCCTCTTCGTTGATGCTACAATGGAGAGTAACCACCGCTTTGTGGTGGTCAGGGCATACAGACTGCATCACAGTCTCCAAAGGGCATGCTGACTGCATCACAGTGCCCCAAGGGGTACCCCCCGCCGGCGCATGCTATGCACGGAAGCAAAGGACTGGAGTCTACTCTGAAAAGCATGCTCTCCCCGGTGAGCTGAGTGCGTTGGTCTGGAGGGGATTCCACCTTGGCACACCTGTCGGGCATGTGCTCGTGGTGGACCTCAGGCAAGCATGTGAGGTATGCACCTGGCTGATCAAGCCAGATGGACTTCTGCTTCACTGGGGCATGAGTGCCTGCCGGTCGTTACCATGCAGTGGACGTATGTCCCCAGCTTCGGTCCACATTCAACATGTAGGTCCTCTGCCGGCCCTTTCGAAACCGCTGATTCATGCAGTTGGTGGCCGTCGACCCCGCCAACAGCTCCTGCTGGTCCTTCCACCGTTGGCTCCTGCACTGTGCGTGCTGCGACTTGGATTGCCCCAGCGCGCAGCACGCCGCTGCGGCGCCCACGACAGCCGCGGTCCCTGCTTCGTCAGAAGGTGGCGCCTTCGCGGCGGATCGGCGAGAGCGCGCGCAGGCCCTGCTACGGGATGAGCGCAGCATGTGTGACGGCATTGTGCGGGCGGAGGCGGCCCGGGTGGAGGCACTGGCGGCGGAGGGGGGCGAGGTGCCGCCTGGGGGGACTGAGAGCGTCACCATGTCGCTGGCGCGCATGGCACACATGCGTGCCCTGCAGGCTGCGGCAGACATCTTGGCCCTGCAACGGCGCATGGCGGACTGTGAGGTGCGTGTGTACTGAGCTGTGCCCGAGCCTGCTGCAGCGGAATCAGGCCCTGAGCACGACCGGGATGCAGGGGTTCAACACGCATATGCATTATAATTGCTAATAATTCCTGTTGGGCAAATCTCGCTCCTCGCCCAAGCCGCGCCAAACCCCCAGTCCCTGAAAGCAACAACCTGTCCATGCACCAAGTGGCGCCTGCTAACACATGCTGGGGTGGCATGCAGGGGGACGAGGCGGCGGCAGCGGAGGCGGCGCGGGGGGTGCTGCGGCGGCTACAGGTGGCCGACGTCGGCCGCGCCGCTCTCTACGACGGCCAGGCCGCCGCCCTCAGCCGCGCTGCGTAAAGGGCTTTCGCCGATGCACCACCGGTACCGCGTGCAGGCACTGGACCAATCAAAGTCCAGGGTTCGCAGGATCCAAGATGCCACTGGCGCACAGGCATGGCAGCGGCAGGGCTGAGCCGGGCTGCTCTGGCCAGAGGAGGGCGACGACCGTGCGTGGTCTACAGATGCCACGTAGCCTGTATATACCTGACGAGTGCACTTCGAGGCGGATCCGCAACAATAAGATTGTGATAGCACACGTCCTTGAGCATACTGGCCAGCTGGAATGCATGGCCAGTGGTCGTCCAGATCCTTCACGCATCTTGGCTGTGCGCATGCCGCATCCATGTTCGCGGGATAACTTCAGCAAATTGCCGACAGCCTCAAATCAATTGTTAAAAATCCGTTAATCCCCACGAACGCTAACTTGTTGATTTTTTTTAAACTGCCCCAATATTAAGCTGTATATGTAGCACAGTAGCTTGGGCAGGTGTGTCGTCAAAGAAATCACTTATAATGTAAATTCATCTGTTCCGCGTGCAGTCTCTGGGGATCCTCCTAGTAAGTTAAATCAGTTGCATTGCTTTACCGTTTTAACTTATGTTGGTTTCCTTCAAATTGCCCTTTTTATATTCTGCAATACAAATACAACGTATAATCATTTTATGGAACATGCTAAAGTGGATACAGCCATGACTTTGATAGTCCCTTGAGGTTCAACTATTAATATGGATTTTATCTTTTACAAGTAGCGGATGGATAGTTTGCTTACCTGCTTAAGGTTTTTTGTGGTCATAATTCAAATATTCAACACAGTTGGGGTTATTATGTAACAGCAATTCTACGTTTGGAAAAGAGCTACTGAATTCATTTAAAATATTTTTGCATTGCAACGCAAAAATAATCGCAATAATCGTATTAATAGGTGCTTGCTTTAATCGCTTTTCTGATATCGGCTCAACTTTTATATCGAATACGGCATACCCCAGATTCATTTCGCCGAATTTGACTTGGTCTGGTACACGATGGGTACAGGAATTCGCGACAATTGTGACGTTGTCAGCAGAATCATGCCATTGATATATGTATTGTAGAATGTACATGTGCAATGAGCAAGCAAACAATCTTCTGGAGGGAGAGTGACTGCCAATAGCCCGTGTGTAACGGACACATTGAATGCTGTTTTAGGCGTGCCCTGGCCTGCCTGTGTGACAGAACCACATTCGTGACTGGGGATCAGCCAGAGCATGCAGATCAGCGCATGCATGTCAAGTTGTCAACATATCAAGCAAGACCGGTATTGTCGCTGGCACTGTGAGGCACATGCATCAGTGCTCAAGAGCCAAGACCGCATCCATCCTCATGAGGTCGGCTAGTTCAGGCTGTTTACCCTTGAGCTTCAATAACATGCTGTCTCGTCACCACACACATCCCAAGCTCACTCATCATCATCCTGGCTCGAGGCTTTTGCAAGACCATGCCGACCATGTCTCTGTTGATGATCACAGAATCATTGGGTCAGTGATGGTAGTTGAAATGGCTTGCGGTCTCTCAGAGTGCTCTGCTATGCAATGGCCCAAGTTTGTGTGCTTTGGTGTTGTCAACACCGAAAGTACAAGACACCCTTGACTCGGATGTGCAGAACTGTCGTGCACTCGGCTGAAGCTTTTGCCAACGGGCTCAACAGATGCACTACAAAAACAAATTTCACCACTACACAAGTGGCAAAGATTGCATCCACAGACAGGTAGATGCAGCAAGGGTGGCGCAGGCCACAGATCGTGCAACATCACCTCGGCACAGGCAGTGTCCCGGCACAGTGCAGGAGGTGTCGGTACTGAGAACGTGCCACTGACCACCGCTCAAGACACAACCAGCCAGAGCCATGTTGCCGCTGTTGGAGTTGCTTGAGGCACGATGGAGTCACCAGTTTCGATTTGTCGCAGAGCCAGGATATGCACTTGTGTTGTTACAGGTCTGTCAGTCTCAATGTTGTCTGGCCGGGTAAGCCAACGCGAGGTCTTCACAACCTTGCAACATCATCTCAATTGCAGACGACGTCACTTGGGAGCGACCGAAATGTCGGCCAAACATACACTGGGGAGCCAAACGCTGCAGCAGTGCGTGCGGTCGCACAGATCGGGAACATCGCCATGCGACCGCCAGCGGGAACCGCAGCAGTGAGCACAACGCCCGGGCGCCACCGCGGCGCGGCGCGGGGCGCACTACCGCACGGAGGTGCGCCGGTGGAGGGCCGACAGGAACTCGTGGTAGCTCTGTGAGTGCGGCGGCAGCCGGTCCTCCACAAGGTATGCCGCAAAGTAGCCCTCCGAGTTGGTGGCCTGGACGGCGGTGAAGCACAGCGGCCACACGGGGCGGCCGCGACGGCGCTGCGCGAGCAGGGCGCGTGAGCGGTCGCCAAGAGGGGCGCCAGGGGGGAGGTCGTCCAGGAGGAGCTCGGAGAGGCGTGCGAGGCCGCCGCCTGCCGCAACCAGCTGCGCGCCCTGCGGCCCAAACAGATCCTGCGCAGCACGCAGCGCAGTCGGCGACCGGTCGGCCAGGTGCATGTGCACCGCAAAAATACGTGCGGGGGAGCAGGCTCGTTTGTGGTGAGCTAGAGACGACGTTATGACGCGTTAACGAGCATGGCAGCATGGTCCGCCATGGATCTCAGGGTGGATGCGGGAGACAGGCGAGGCAAACTGATCGGTAGGAGTCATGCCAATAGCAGATATCTCGATACATGTCGACTGAGCGGGTTCGGGTGGTTCTTTGAAATGCTGCATTTGGGGACAAGCCCAGTTTCAAGTTGATGTGGTACCCTGCCATGCAACGGCCTGAGCCCCTTGTAATGTAGTGGCCGGGAGGCAAGCAACATGTGGCAGGGGGGGGGGGCACCTGTACAAGCTCTGTGGCAGCGAGCTGACCGATCCAGACGAAGGTGATGTGGCCGGCGTCAACGAGGTAGGCGCCGTGCTGCTCGAGGTACGCGCCGCTCGCCGGCACCGTCGGCGGCAACACCAGCGAGCCGTCTGGCAGGGTGTCGCCCCAGCCCGACGCGTGCAACGGGAACACGGCGGGGTATGCCACCAGCATCACCACCTCCAGCGGCGCCGTCTGCACATCACACGCAGCTTGGATGCGGCTTCCCCCGGACCTGAGGTACACTGAGCCGGCCCAGTGATAGCGCCCTGAAGCGCGGCTGCAGGCTGCTCCATGTCGGACGATGTGGCCCGAGACAGGACACGGGGCGTCATCAGGTAGAACATGAGAAAAGAACACTCGCGGGGCCGGGACGTTGATCAAGCAGCATACACTCACTCAGTCCGTTGCATGGTAGAGCATCAGAGCAGACGGAGAACAGCGGGCTGGAGGGGGTGCAGGGGAGCGGACCATGAGGAGGGTCATGAGGGCGCAGCGCTCGTCGGCGTTGACATCAGCGGCGCCACGCAGTGCGGAGCTGTGCAGCAGGCCGTGGATCCAGGGCAGCGCGGCGCGCAGCGTGCGGGGGTAGCCGAGGCGGGAGGCCCCCCGGAAGGTGCTCTGGTGCAGCGCCTTGAACTCCTGCAGCTGCGACGCGACCTTGCCCTCGAGCACCTCCCGCGCCTCCGTCAGCCGCTGCTTGCGCGAGCGGTCGATCGCGAGCTTGCCCAGCGCGCCTGCACGCCCAGTGTGCGATTCTACGCAACCCTCACCTGTCTGTGCCGTGCTGCGACGGTGCACGCTTGCGACATGAAAGACGCCCGCGCGACAACATCCACAGATCGCACTCCGAAAAGGCAACGCGTCAAAACACATGGCAGGCCCCGCAAGATTCTGGAAGACAGCAGGGCCAGAGGTGGCATGCGGGGAGGGCGGCACCGGCGCAGGCGAGGGCGTCCGACGCCTCAAAGAGCTCGTACACGCCCGCGACGACCGGCAGCGCCATCGTGTGCACGCGGATGCGCCGCTCGCACTGCGAATTTGTGTACAACACTGCGCACTGCACGTGCACGTGCCCTGCGGCCACGACACTGTCCTCCAGTGCCAGCTGCGCTACGATGGTGGCGTCCGAGGAGCACGCCGGCAGCGCCACGAGGTCATTCGCGCGCACGTGCAGGTGGCCGTGGAAGCTCGCGATTCGCACGCCCTTGGAGCAGCGCAGCCGCATGACGCCCTCCCAGCCGGTCGTGCGGCCGAGGTTGTGCGCGACCTCGGCGGTGAGCTTGCGGCCGTCACGGGCCGCCGCAAAGCCGGGGTAGTAGTACAGGGAGCCCCCCGTCTGGCGGGGCATGGCGGCGAGCGAGAAGAGGTCGAGATACTGCGATGTCGCGGCAAAGATGTCCACCGAGATCTGTACAGCACCCAGCGTACAGCATGAGCTTCAGCTGGGCAGGGGAAGAGGAGCGGCCGCACGAGCATGCATGATCGCTGTGACAGTGCATGCACTTGCGTGGCGAACAGGGCATGAAGACATGAGGCACGATGCCACGATCCAGCCAAGTCTCCCACTTTGGTGCAAAGCCAACCTTGTCTGTAAGGAAATTGGATGTAAAATCGCATGTACAGCAGCACAAGCGCAGTCCCGGCAGTTGTGCAGTCCAGACAGGGTGTCGTCCATGGATGAAGATGATTAGATGGCCGGACTGCGAGCGAGTGACAGTGCAACAGCAAAAGGACATGGACGTAATTCGCCATGCATTGAAGGGGCGGGGGCACCTGTGCGGCGGTGCACTCGGTGGCAAAGGCGTTGAAGAAGGGGTCGGCAGGGTTGCGCAGGCTGCTCTCGCGGTCCGAGTTGTAGTGCGCCGGCGCGTCGCGGTTCTTCGTCGGCCCGACTCCAAGCGTGCAAGCCGCGGAGCAGAACAGCAGCAGCTTGCCGCCGAGGTGGCTGATCATTCGGTACGCTGCCTGCAGCCACGCACCCTGACTGTGACAACAAGGGGGGGAGTGGGGGTCCGGCGGGGCGAACAATGGCGCCACGACGCATCAGTGCATTGCGCAATGCTGTACAGCTGTGCATGCACTGTCATCATTCAACATGAAATACATCGTTCAGCGCTAGCTGCCTCCAGTGACCGACAAGCGCGTACCAGAAGCGCTGCCAGTGCGCCATCACCAGAAAGCTCAGAGCAGGGGCACACACACACCAGAACTCCAAGTAAAGCACGATCGCATCACGCCCTGCCACAGGCAGCATATGGTCCCAGCAACCAAGCTGGCACCATCGCTGCGGAAAGGCTATGCTACCGTGCAGGCACATGGCCACATCACCCGCGCGAGCAGAAAACACAACAGGCTTGCATGCGAGATGGGGGGAGGGAGGGGGGGGGGGGGGGGGGGGTGCCTGCAGGGCGCTGCCCATCGCGGTGTCCAGCACCGCCGAGCCCTCCATCGCCTGCGGCAGCGTCTCCAGCAGCGTCTCGACCGCGGGCCGCGCCGCGTCGAGCGTCACGTAGTGGTCGTCCGGCAGCGGCGGGAACGGGTCCTCGATGTCGCCGACCGTCATCATCTGGGGCGCGCCGCTGAGGCTGAAAAAGTGCACGGCCGAGTCGTACGCGATGAAGCCGACGCGCGTCATCGAGTTGCCCTCCGCGAGGCCCGGCAGGGCGGCTGCGATCGCGGCGCACGCGACCGCGAGCATCCCGCTCTGCACCGCGTGCTGCGACACGTCGAGCACGAAGCAGTAGCACGGCGGCATGGGCGCGCGCACGGCGTACTCCGCAGGCGCGATGTACTCAACTGACCCCGCCGCAAGCTCCGGGCGGCCGCTGTCGGCGTGCGGCCGGCCGTCCGCGTTGATCGGGATGTACATGCCCTCTGGGAGCTCCTGCTGCGAGCCGCAGATGCAGCACTGGAAGCTACGGCCGCCTGCAAGCACGCGCACTGCTCAGCCCAGCTGTGATGCCAGCTCGGCAACTGGTTCTGCCACAGCTGACGGCAGCGCGCGAGCATGGGCAGACAACGTAGAATGATTCGTCTGATTCTGGGCACAGTTTGTACGCAGCGCACTGCCGCATCAGGCACACAGTGCGCCCTTGCAGAGACTGCTCAGCGTCGCGTAACCGCATACAACATCGTCAGAGGCCCCAGCGATGCATGGCAAGTGCGCACCGTTCGTCCACCGGTTGTACGGATTGACGTACGACCGGCACACATTGCAGCGCAGGATCGCGTTTGGCTGCGAGCCATCCACGACCGCGATGTCGGTGCCGGCCGGCGGGTCCGCCAGCGGCTGCAGCACCAGGGCTAGCGGCAGGTGCCACGACGACTTCAGGCTCATCGAGTTGGGCACCGCGGCGACCGCGGGCCGCATGACACGCGGGTCACATGACATCGGGTCCGCCGGCGGCCGGGGGGCCGCAAGCTGCTGCTCTGTCGGCCCTAGCTCGCCGTCAGCTGTAAGCGGCCGCGGGAACAGCGAGGGGTCCGTCGCGTCGGGGGCACCTGGCGCATCTGGGCCGAGGGAAATAGACTCCAGCTGTGCCGCCAGGAGCTCTGGGGAGGGTGTGCCGGGGGGCCCGGAGCCGGGCAGGCCCCCCCCGGCGGAGAACGGCGTTGGAGAGGGGCCACGAAAAGAACCCTGGCTGCCGGGTGTCGGTGGCCCCGGGCGCGGCGCAAATGCGGCGCCGTTGCTCGACGGCAGCGCGCCGCCAAGCGGGGGCGGCTGGCTGCTGAGGGCTGGGGGTGGGGCCCCGAATGACGGCGGCCCGCTGCGGCCAGGGGCCGTGCCGCGCGGTGCAAGCTGGGCGGGGCCAGGTGGGCCGGGGTGTCCAGGCGGCATCCCACTGCTGTGTTCCGTTGGTAGGGTAGGGCCCGGCCGAGCTGTCGGCACCATAGGCTGCGGCATCGGCCGGGGCGGGCCAGCTCCAGGGCGGATGACTGGGGCTCCGGGCCGGACCGGGGGTTCCCCGCCGGGCATGCTAGGGCGCCTGGGAGGGGCTCCAGGGGGAGCACGGCTGGGGAATCCGGGTCCAGGGGCTTCTGAGCTGGCCCCTGGCGGGAGGGGGCCGCCGCGGCCCACTGCTGGATGTCCGGGTCCTGGAGCCGGAGATCTGATCAGTACGGCAGCAGCCTGCTTTTGCATGTGCTTGAGGGCCTGCTGCATGACAGCGTGATGCAAACAGAAGGTGGCGTGAAGGAGCTCAGGGCCAGCTCGTGTGGCCGACATCGTTCCCAGCCCAATGTAAGCATTCAGTGAGCTTGTCTGGCGCAGCAAGGTCAGTGGCATTGCCACAGAGACAGCGGCGCAATGTATGTGCATCCCCGGGGTTATGGTGGCAGCAGTGGAGCAGGCAGATGCGCACAACCTGGAGACTACCTGCCTCCTCGGCTCGGCTCTTGTCAAAAATACACTGGAGACTTCGAACAGACCCCACGTGTGCACGCTCGAAAGTCAACAGACTTGAGCGGTGGGATGCCTGCGACGCGATGCATAGAAGGATGCGGACGGGCATGCAACTTGGAGGCTGGCGGCATACCAGGCGGGCCTGGCGGCCCGGTTGCAGGCCGCTGTTGACCTGGTGGGGACGGCCCAGGCGGGCCTGGCCGCGGCGCCCCCGCAGGGACGGGCACGCCTCGAGGCGCCACTCCTGGGGGGAAAGTGCCCGGTGGCTGCCCCGGCGAGGGTGGGCCAGGCCGGACTGGGGCGCCACCGAAGCGCGGGCCGAGCGCTGGGGCTCCGCCTGGGGCCCCCGGGGGTGCTCCTGGCCGAGCTCCTGGCGGTGGGGGCGCAGCAGCTGGCCTCGGCCCTGAAGCAGTGGGTGGACGCTGTGACAGCCTGGCTGGAAGCACATGGATCGAGCTTTTCGGCTTGTGGAGTGAAGAGACTGCTGTGATTGTGCAGTGACAAGGTCCACGCTGACAGACAGGTAACTATGAATGGCACAGTTCCTCCTCGAGGCTATGTCGAGTAAGAACCTGTGTCACACAGTGGCAGCCAGGCGGAACAAGGCGCCTGATGCAGTGTAGAGCAAGCCTATGAGTGCAGGAATCAGCAGAGCCAACACCAACGGAATCGATCAAGTCATGCCCTTGCTCGAGTCTATGTCGTCTTGGGAATCACGGGATCGAGAAGTTAAGTGGGGACAACGGGGTGCACCGGGAGGCCGGGGTTGATGGCAGGAGCAGCCTGGAAGACCACAGCGCAGCAATTATATGAGGAGCGGCAAGTACCGGACGCGGCACACATGCAAGCAGCGGGCAGAAGGCGCTCACCTGGTGGTCCACCTGGTGGTCTTGCAGGGAAACCGGGCCTGGGCACTGCACCTGGGGGAGGCGCGCCAGGTGCTCCTGGCATCGAAGGCGGCCTTGTTCCTGTCATGATGGGTCTGCCCGGAGCACCGGGAGCACCAGGAAACTGTGCAGGAGCGCCAGAGTACGAGCCTGGTGCGCCAGGTTGGCCAGGTTGTCTCCCGCCGGAGCCATTAGCGCCTGCATGCTCACAGAATATACTGCTTAAGAGTAGCATAGCGCACGTGTCCCATGATTAGGAATCAAATCCAGCGTACGGTCCGATCCGACAGCCTCACCTCGCAGTCAAGACGCTGCGTATGACACGACAAAATCTGCAATCCACATGATTCGACACAGAGTCTGCTCTCTGAAGTAGGGCCAATCAGCTTGCTTACACTCTGACCGCGCGGTTGTTCAGCGTCGCGGCCTGTACTCGCGATGATCGGGACGGTACAGCAACGTTCAAGCAACCGAACCATCTATGGGCCGTACGCTCTCGAGGTATTACACGATCCGTTTCAGAGTAGACAGGTTGGTGAGAACCTGACGCATCTGATGGCATTACCAATGGAGAAACACCTGGCGGATAGTGTGGGCGCTGCATGATTTCCCACCACGTGTACGCAGATACTGCAGATAAGGGCAGCTATTTCATACTCTATGTTAGACGCTGCTGCCAGGACGGCACGTGCAGGCCCTGCTGCGACAGCGCTAGACGGAAGAGGTCGCCAGATCAACGCGCTGCCGCTGAAAACGCACGTAGACTACTGCGCAGCTTGTTTGAAACGCATCGATCTCGCGTCGCCTCTCTTGCAATGATGGCTTGCACTTGGTCAGTGCCGTGGGCCGCGTTCCCACTGCACGCAGTGCTGCACTTTGATGCTAGTAGCCACTTGTCATTGAGAGCTGCAGAGAATTTGCGCCAGCTGCCGCAAATACGATGTCAGATATACTATGCAGTATTTCAAAAGCTAGACGCATGTGATCGGCTGTATGGAACTTGCAGTACATCGGCCAAGTTTCATTGTGGCAGTGGATCTTGCCTGTTTGCACGCGCGCTTCGCGTCAATTTATGGTGGGCCTTGCTTCATGTTGCAGTACTTTCGAACCAAAGAAGTGAAGCACCTGACCTAACTCTGAGCCATCAACCTTTGCAAAGCTTGTGTTTTCCTCGTGGTGCTCAGTTGGGGAACTGGCTGAGACTTTACCAAGCTTCAGGTCAACTGCAGAATCGCAGCTGTGGCTTTCATGCTTGACCGCAAATGACCCATCCATCAATTAAATATTTTTAACTTTATGTGCCCTCGCATGTCTAGACAGCCGTGGCGGACGCTTCTCTTTCGCTCAGCACAACCGTGACAGAGGGCTGCGCCGGCATGGCGGATCATTTCATGCCTCTGCCATGCCGGCGTACCGCAGGAATGCCTTTCATAAATCATGTTCCCACCTGTAGCCGAGGTGGTGCATCGTTTTCGTGGGCAAGGCATTGAACCAACCACTGCTCAGATGTACACCTGGCAGCTGTTCCTGGTGCCCACACATCACTCACTGGAAGGTTGACCACAGTGCATGTGATGGTTCATCAGGCACACACGGTGTACCCGAATAGCCACTGACGGTTCACATGTACCATGATGCGCAACTGTCACACATCACGTCAGTGTTCCACATGCCACGATGTGCAGGAATGCACTGCGGCCGAAGACCGTGCATCACGGGCAGCAGCGCCCCATCACTGGATCGCAGGACTTGCGGCACCTGGAACGTGCTGAGGCCTCATCGAAATTAACAGGCTACAGCGTGTGTACCAAGGCACAATCATGCACTGACACAGTGCTGCACCACAGCAGCCAGTCTCGAAAAAATGGAAGCAACACGAGAATTAGCTAGCGGCCTCATCGACTCTATCACATCACAGTCACACCTGAGCACACATATTAGCGTCAGCATGCAGCAGACCTCGAAGTCCGTGCCGCCACTTCCTGTCAGAACTCACGGCTCACCTCACCGTGACCACTTTTCTGGCCATCAGCGACGCAGAACTCGGGCGTGGCCTTGAAAGCGTCCCATGCAATTTGGACAACACTGACGTCAGTGGGTACAAGCATCCTCACTGACGTCCCAGGCGCCCACAGGCCAGGCCGCAAGCAATGTCTACTGCGCTCATGGACAGCCTGTTGGCAAAAGCAACGATCAGGCACGCAGCTGGCACAACACTCATTGCAGAATGGCACCGCCAGCCGCAAACACAGGACGTCATTCCTGCTACATGCTGTAGGAGCGGCGGCCGTCCGAGCATGCCGCATCCTGATCACATCTCGCTGCCGTCTGATGCCTCAGCAGTGAGACACTGCAAGCAGAGCCGTCGCTGGACCACACGCATGCATCCTGAACACGGGGCCAGGGTCCGGGCGAGCAGGCCAAGGGCCACCTTCCGAAAACCTCCTGCGCCAAATGCTTGCTCGCCCCCTCGCACCCCAGGGCAGCCAGCAGACGCAGCCTGGCCACACCGCAGCACAACATCTGCTTGCGCCACCTCGCCGACGGCCGGTGCCCGTGGCTCTGACAGCCTTGGCCTGCGCCACTGGCCTGGCGATGACCAAGGTCTTAGACCTGGAGGCCCCGCAGCACGGCGGGGCGGTAGTCTCACGCCGATTGCCTGAGCCACCGCCAAGCCATAGCAGGGACAGACGGGGCGGCGGCCCTACGCACAGCGCCACTGCATGCCGTACAGTCTCCCGTGGCTGTCCCCGCACCCTGCGCTGCCACTCACACGAGGATCTTCTTGCGCCGCGTCCACTTCAGGATCCACGCGTACACCCACACGCACACCGCGACGATCCCGACCGTCGTGCCCCAGAAGCCCAGCACGCTCTCCTCCAGCGTGCTGCGCAGGTTCATCCCGAAGATACCCGCCGCCATCGCGCCCAGGGCGGCCGCGAAGCTGCCGATCGACAGCCGCAGCTCGAGGCGCTGTACCTCGAAGCGGCGCGCCGACAGCGTCAGCCCGATCGACTCCTCGAGGTCGCGCGCGCCCGCGAGCAGGCGCTCCGCCTCGGTCTGGATGCTCGTCGCGCGCTGCAGGTAGAACTCAAACAGGTCCTCCACCTCCTGGAGGTCCTGCTTCTCCTCCTCCTGTTCGAATAGCTCCCGCAGCTCCATCATCGCGACCGAGCCCTCGTCCGGGCCGTCGCCCTCGTATGACTGGAACGCCTCGATCCTGCACTCGTTGGCGGTGGACGCGCACTAGCCAGCAGCGCTCGATGCAGTGAAGAGCATGCCGTTGCGCTTATTCTCAAGGTGTCTGTTTGATAAAGATGGCATAGCTTCGTGGCAAGCGCTGTCAGAACCATGGCAGGGGGGGGGGGGGGGGGGGAGCGGCCGGGGTGAGCAGCAAGGTCAACCAAACTGTTGGCGCGAGCGTGCCGGAAGGGGGTACGCACTGGTTGAGGATGCTCCACGAGCTTTCCTGCGAGGGGCTGCCGGGCCGCGGCGTCACCTCGTCCTCGACACTCGCACTCCTGCAGCACCACCTCGCCTCAGCGCTTGATGGCAGTGACGACATTTCCGCGAGGCTCTCTTCCCCGCTGTCATGATCGGCAGGAATCGCAAACAATCGAGCATCGCCCTCCGAGGACCCTGCTCCGATGCTGCATCTATGCCCTCCCATGTAGCGGCTGAGAACTGCTTGCTGGTGACTCTGGGCACAGCCTCGGGGCACCCGCTGAGGTGGCAGCATCCCAGCGCCCTACAGCCCAATACCGTAGGCCGGCCGATAATGCCATGTCCGCCGCGCCCGCGAGCTACGGGTGTGTCGCCGAGGGTGCCAAGGCACTTCGGTTGGGTGTGCTCCCTGTGCGTGAAAATATTCGCCACACGCTGACCTGACCCATAGCCTGCTGCTGAAGAAACGGCACAGCCGCGGGGCAGGCCACATGCCTGCAATACCACGTATGCAATGCATGCAAGCCACCACGCACCCCAAGGCATCCCCGTCCGACCGCATGCCTGACGGCGCAGCCCACGCGTCTTCCAGCGCCTCTGTGGCCGCTGCATCCAGCGCTGCAGGCCCCCCGGCCCCTTCCCGCAGCCGCCCTGCACCGATGCGGCCGCTGTCTGCGATGTCCCCGCGTGGGCGTGCCCCCCCGGGCCGCGGCGCCGCCGCATGCGTCGTCAGCTCCACATCCCCAGACTCTGTGGGCCGCCGCGTGGCGTCGCCATAGCCACCAAAGTCGCGGCTGGCGCCGGGGCCGTCGGGCGGCGCCTCGCCGCGGTCTCGCGCGCGCTCGCGCTCGAGCTCCCGCTCTAAGCGGCCGCGCTCGCGCTGTCGCCGCCGCTCCTCCCGCTCGACTCGGCTTGACAGGTTGAAGTCCTTCAGTTCATCCTCGTCGTCCATGATGTCCTCCAGCAGCTCCCTACACCACCAGAGCAGCTGCTGTCTGGGATTCAATGCGCATCACTGCCGGGCTCGGACATGCCTGGCCGGGCGTCCCGTGCATTATGTATGCTTCATGCTTTAGTACCAACGAACATTCGCCCGGGCCGTCCAACCTCATACTCTTGAGCCCCTGTCGCAGGTCGGATACCGTGCGAGGGGAGGGCTGCAGCAAAACAGATCATGCATGGCAGGTGGGACGGACAGCGGGGGTATCATACGGGCGCAGCCACAATGTGAGGCTGAGGCAGTGTCCTGTGTGCAGAGGCGCATGCTGTTGAGGCGCGGGCAGCCTACACGTCGACGAGTGCGCGCCGAGCAAGGGTGCGCTTGATGCTGACATGGATGGGGGGTGAACACGGCGTCGTTGATCTTTGCAGGGTCAATATTACTTCCATTGATCAGATCAAACTTTTTTGTTTTACTAGTCTCCATCCCTTTAAGGTCATAAAGGTTATAAGGCTCACGTTTTCTTTTTCAAGCACATTGTGAACTATTCGCAAGCACAAATGAATGACTCCACAGCCACATACGTTTATGACCACCTCGCTTAGCACAGGAGGAGGCCCGGTGAGTTGCGCACGGTATTCGAGGGGGGTGCCCAGGTGGAGTACCCCTTCGGCATACGTGGTCCCATTCATCCGGAGTTGTCAATGTCCTCAGGATACGGCTCAGTACATCCGGACTTACCTTAACTTACATACGCAGGAAAATTGCCAATTCCGGCAACCGGAAATCATGAATGCACCAAGCCACGTGTGGCAATCCGACAACAGAACTGGAAACGGCGGGGTCTGCACTGAGATGCTCTATCTCAGTAGGGCTTGGCGGGTAGCAGCAAATTTCGCTAGCGAGATGCAAATCGGACTGCATGCAGAGTCAACTCCAGGCTGGAGGTCGGGCTGCTGTTGCATGTGCACCTGTCAGAGTCACAGAAGTCTCGGAGGAAGTTGCAGCTCACCGATACGCATCTGACTTCGACTCAAGCTCTACCAGGGCAGACTTGGCCTTGCGGAGCTCGTCGAGGTTCTGTGGTGTGATGTCGCGGGGCAGCCGCTGCAGGCAGCTCTGTACCAGTGCCTGTGCCCTGACCAGCTCAGCATCAAGCTTGGAGATGCTGATGTGGAGGGTGGCTTCGACAACGTCCAGCTCAAAGGGCATGTCTGGAACGTCGCCGTGGCTTGATGGGCTATGGCCACCATGGCTGCCGTGGCCATGACCATGACTGTGGCTGTGTCGATGGGAGGACGTATGGCTTCGTGTGGAACTGCTGCGTTCTCTGGCTGGATTTTCTCGCATAGCTCCTTGCAGAAGGCGATTGCCAGCAATGACTTGCAGCTTTGGAATGAGCTCGCCAAGGAGCTTACGGGCGGCAGCACAGTGAGGGTCAAGCAGGAGAGAGGTGCTTGCTGTGATGATCAAGCGAGCACCGGCCAGCTGGGCTAGGATGAGATTGTCACGGACGTACAGCGTTGGAGAAGAGCGCGTGTATTGAAGGTTGGGATCGATCCGGCGAAGATCTCGGGGATCGAGCGCAAAGAGCCGCAGAAGATCCCTTCGCTTCAGATACACTGTCGCAACCCGGCCGTCTGGATGAATTCTAACACACTGCACCACGGCTTCTGCTGTGGAAAAGAGTTGGAAAACAGGATGTTCCTGCGCAATCTCTACAATGACACAGCATATGTGCTGCACAACATGCAGCACACCATGCAGTGAACTCGCTGGTATTTGCGGCATCCCGTCAAGACGAGGTTGTCTGTAGCCACCGCGGACGTCGGAGACACGCTTTTGATGCATCATCCTCCGTCACAACAGAATTTGTGATGTGTTTGTACATCGTAGCACATGCAAGCGCTGCGATGCCTTGTCTGCTGGAAGATGTGGACTGACAGATCGGCGTGCTGAACCGAGGCCACCGCAAGACCCATGCGGACGACGAGGCACCTGGAAGAAGTTTCAAATTCCTGTTGCAAAGCTCGGATTGCATACCTCATAAACGGCAGCGTTAACCGCGGCCTTCCTGCCTCGTCCCCCAGCTCGTGAGCTCTCGTCCCACGGAGTTTCATCACGATATGCCATTGAATTTCCAGCATATTCGGCAGTCTGATAGGAACGATGTTTCGATAGCCTCCACTTGTGCTGTTTCCCGTGACCACGCTCCACCCGCTGGGTTGGCCTTGTGTACCGCAGACCAGTCCGACATGATATACAGGCATGTTGACCAGGCGCCATAGTCATTTCCTACTAGTCGATATCAAACGTGCTCATCCAGTTCAGCAAGGCTGTTCACTGCATATACACGTGTATGAAGTGCCTGTCTAACAATATGGGTCCCTGTCATCGCCTGTAGTCAACTCGGCGTCCTTGAATGTTTTCCCGTCAAGCGAGCAAGAGCTCAGATTATAATAGTCGTCAACGGTACGGGGAAGCTGGCGCGCCAGCGTCTTCGCCTGGATTTGCAGCGTCGTCAAAGGGGGGGAGGCGACCGGTTGGCGACCGACGCAACGCGATGGGCATCGCACATCTAGACACTCCACGTGGAAGGTGCGTGGATGGCTCTCATCAGTGCCACAATTGGGATGTGAGGACTTCATTGTTGTATTTCGCCCACGCCGTTGCGCTGGCATCTGTGCACGAGCTCCTCATTGGTGACACTGCATTGTCTTTCGCGGCTTATGGGGAATGTCATAGTGTGTTATTGGAAGCCCGCGCCGCGCGGGCGCGGGGCGCGGGCGAGGCCCCCGCAGCCACCCCGGGCCCACACCACCACGGGCACGCCCCGCACCGGCCCCCGAGGCGAGCCCAGGCACGAACCGGCACGGATGACGCCGACGGGTTGACGCACGGGCCGTCGGACGGCAATACAGAGCGGTGGAGGGCCGCGACGGCGCCCCGTGGGCAAAGGATCATAGGATCATCACAGCGGGACAGCGGGATCGCACTCCATCGATGGGGCGCCTGGACGCGGCCGGGATCGGCGGCTGCAACTGCTGAAAACACGTTGTCAAATGGTCGATGGATACTATCGAGGATGTCTGCGCTACCGCTGTCTGATGGTGGTTGTCTGATAGGTGGTACTGTCGCAGCATACGCATCGTTGACGCTTCGACGGGATCGAACGTGAACGCAAGACGACTGAACAGGCTGCGTACATCAAGCTCTCTTGATCCGTGGTTTCTGCTCACTTCGTTACTGCGTTGCTCTGCTTACTCCGCGGCACCGCGCACCCCATGCACCGAACCGCAGAAAGTCGTGGCAGAATTCTTTCGACGAGGCCACCGACTGCCGCGCACAGACTCGCGAAGCACCTATGTAGCACCTATGTAGAACTGTAACTTGCCAGCGAGCAGCTGACAGATGCATGTGGGAATGAGGCAGAATGCACAGAAATCAGCTGGCAAGCTGCAGCAGGTGGTGGCCAGGTCGAGGAACCAGCCCCAGCTGCCAGTTGGGAAGTGTATGGCATGGAAATGTAGTTTTTAGGAAGGCTGGGGCTGGGGGGGGTGTAGGAATGTGGGTGTGCAGCACAGCTGCATGTGGGAATGAAGCAGAATGCACAGAAACCAGCTGGCAAGCTGCAGCAGGTGGTGGCCAGGTGGAGAAACCAGCCCCAGCTGCCAGTTGGGAAGTGTATGGCATGGAAATGTAGTTATTAGGAAGGCTGGGGCTGGGGGGGGTGTAGGAATGTGGGTGTGCAGCACAACTGCATGTGGGAATGAGGCAGAATGCACAGAAATCAGCTGGCAAGCTGCAGCAGGTGGTGGCCAGGTGGAGAAACCAGCCCCAGCTGCCAGTTGGGAAGTGTATGGCATGGAAATGTAGTTATTAGGAAGGCTGGGGCTGGGGGGGGTGTAGGAATGTGGGTGTGCAGCACAACTGCATGTGGGAATGAGGCAGAATGCACAGAATCCAGCTGGCAAGCTGCAGCAGGTGGTGGCCAGGTGGAGGAACCAGCCCCAGCTGCCAGTTGGGAAGTGTATGGCATGGAAATGTAGTTATTAGGAAGGCTGGGGCTGGGGGGGGTGTAGGAATATGGGTGTGCAGCACAGCTGCATGTGGGAATGAAGCAGAATGCACAGAAATCAGCTGGCAAGCTGCAGCAGGTGGTGGCCAGGTGGAGAAACCAGCCCCAGCTGCCAGTTGGGAAGTGTATGGCATGGAAATGTAGTTATTAGGGAGGCTGGGGCTGGGGGGGGTGTAGGAATATGGGTGTGCAGCACAGCTGCATGTGGGAATGAAGCAGAATGCACAGAAATCAGCTGGCAAGCTGCAGCAGGTGGTGGCCAGGTGGAGAAACCAGCCCCAGCTGCCAGTTGGGAAGTGTATGGCATGGAAATGTAGTTATTAGGGAGGCTGGGGCTGGGGGGGGTGTAGGAATGTGGGTGTGCAGCACAGCTGCATGTGGGAATGAAGCAGAATGCACAGAAATCAGCTGGCAAGCTGCAGCAGGTGGTGGCCAGGTGGAGAAACCAGCCCCAGCTGCCAGTTGGGAAGTGTATGGCATGGAAATGTAGTTATTAGGAAGGCTGGGGCTGGGGGGGGTGTAGGAATGTGGGTGTGCAGCACAACTGCATGTGGGAATGAGGCAGAATGCACAGAAATCAGCTGGCAAGCTGCAGCAGGTGGTGGCCAGGTCGAGGAACCAGCCCCAGCTGCCAGTTGGGAAGTGTATGGCATGGAAATGTAGTTATTAGGAAGGCTGGGGCTGGGGGGGGTGTAGGAATGTGGGTGTGCAGCACAGCTGCATGTGGGAATGAGGCAGAATGCACAGAAATCAGCTGGCAAGCTGCAGCAGGTGGTGGCCAGGTGGAGGAACCAGCCCCAGCTGCCAGTTGGGAAGTGTATGGCATGGAAATGTAGTTATTAGGAAGGCTGGGGCTGGGGGGGGTGTAGGAATGTGGGTGTGCAGCACAGCTGCATGTGGGAATGAGGCAGAATGCACAGAAATCAGCTGGCAAGCTGCAGCAGGTGGTGGCCAGGTCGAGGAACCAGCCCCAGCTGCCAGTTGGGAAGTGTATGGCATGGAAATGTAGTTTTTAGGAAGGCTGGGGCTGGGGGGGGTGTAGGAATGTGGGTGTGCAGCACAGCTGCATGTGGGAATGAGGCAGAATGCACAGAAATCAGCTGGCAAGCTGCAGCAGGTGGTGGCCAGGTGGAGGAACCAGCCCCAGCTGCCAGTTGGGAAGTGTATGGCATGGAAATGTGGTTTTTAGGGAGGCTGGGGCTGGGGGGGGTGTAGGAATATGGGTGTGCAGCACAGCTGCATGTGGGAATGAAGCAGAATGCACAGAAATCAGCTGGCAAGCTGCAGCAGGTGGTGGCCAGGTGGAGAAACCAGCCCCAGCTGCCAGTTGGGAAGTGTATGGCATGGAAATGTAGTTATTAGGGAGGCTGGGGCTGGGGGGGGTGTAGGAATGTGGGTGTGCAGCACAGCTGCATGTGGGAATGAAGCAGAATGCACAGAAATCAGCTGGCAAGCTGCAGCAGGTGGTGGCCAGGTCGAGGAACCAGCCCCAGCTGCCAGTTGGGAAGTGTATGGCATGGAAATGTAGTTATTAGGAAGGCTGGGGCTGGGGGGGGTGTAGGAATGTGGGTGTGCAGCACAGCTGCATGTGGGAATGAAGCAGAATGCACAGAAATCAGCTGGCAAGCTGCAGCAGGTGGTGGCCAGGTGGAGAAACCAGCCCCAGCTGCCAGTTGGGAAGTGTATGGCATGGAAATGTAGTTATTAGGAAGGCTGGGGCTGGGGGGGGTGTAGGAATGTGGGTGTGCAGCACAGCTGCATGTGGGAATGAAGCAGAATGCACAGAAATCAGCTGGCAAGCTGCAGCAGGTGGTGGCCAGGTGGAGAAACCAGCCCCAGCTGCCAGTTGGGAAGTGTATGGCATGGAAATGTAGTTATTAGGAAGGCTGGGGCTGGGGGGGGTGTAGGAATGTGGGTGTGCAGCACAGCTGCATGTGGGAATGAGGCAGAATGCACAGAAATCAGCTGGCAAGCTGCAGCAGGTGGTGGCCAGGTGGAGAAACCAGCCCCAGCTGCCAGTTGGGAAGTGTATGGCATGGAAATGTAGTTTTTAGGGAGGCTGGGGCTGGGGGGGGTGTAGGAATATGGGTGTGCAGCACAGCTGCATGTGGGAATGAAGCAGAATGCACAGAAATCAGCTGGCAAGCTGCAGCAGGTGGTGGCCAGGTGGAGAAACCAGCCCCAGCTGCCAGTTGGGAAGTGTATGGCATGGAAATGTAGTTATTAGGGAGGCTGGGGCTGGGGGGGGTGTAGGAATGTGGGTGTGCAGCACAGCTGCATGTGGGAATGAAGCAGAATGCACAGAAATCAGCTGGCAAGCTGCAGCAGGTGGTGGCCAGGTCGAGGAACCAGCCCCAGCTGCCAGTTGGGAAGTGTATGGCATGGAAATGTAGTTATTAGGAAGGCTGGGGCTGGGGGGGGTGTAGGAATGTGGGTGTGCAGCACAGCTGCATGTGGGAATGAAGCAGAATGCACAGAAATCAGCTGGCAAGCTGCAGCAGGTGGTGGCCAGGTGGAGAAACCAGCCCCAGCTGCCAGTTGGGAAGTGTATGGCATGGAAATGTAGTTATTAGGAAGGCTGGGGCTGGGGGGGGTGTAGGAATGTGGGTGTGCAGCACAGCTGCATGTGGGAATGAAGCAGAATGCACAGAAATCAGCTGGCAAGCTGCAGCAGGTGGTGGCCAGGTGGAGAAACCAGCCCCAGCTGCCAGTTGGGAAGTGTATGGCATGGAAATGTAGTTATTAGGAAGGCTGGGGCTGGGGGGGGTGTAGGAATGTGGGTGTGCAGCACAGCTGCATGTGGGAATGAGGCAGAATGCACAGAAATCAGCTGGCAAGCTGCAGCAGGTGGTGGCCAGGTGGAGAAACCAGCCCCAGCTGCCAGTTGGGAAGTGTATGGCATGGAAATGTAGTTATTAGGAAGGCTGGGGCTGGGGGGGGTGTAGAAATGTGGGTGTGCAGCACAGCTGCATGTGGGAATGAAGCAGAATGCACAGAAATCAGCTGGCAAGCTGCAGCAGGTGGTGGCCAGGTGGAGAAACCAGCCCCAGCTGCCAGTTGGGAAGTGTATGGCATGGAAATGTAGTTATTAGGAAGGCTGGGGCTGGGGGGGGTGTAGGAATGTGGGTGTGCAGCACAGCTGCATGTGGGAATGAGGCAGAATGCACAGAAATCAGCTGGCAAGCTGCAGCAGCAGCGGCCAGGTCGAGGAACCAGCCTCAGCCCCAGTATTGAAGTGTATGGTATAGTTGTGTACTAAACAGTAGGTTGAAGTAAACAATGAATTACATCATCCTCCGACGAACACTCACGTTGATATGAACACCCATTGCACAGCGCACAGAAGACGGTACACCAAATTCAACATCTCAATCGGAAACAGGGAGTGCATATTGAGTCACATACTGCTGGAGTGAAGGGCAAAGGCAGCACACTCTAGAGTGCACATTGCCCTGTACAGTGTTGTGATCTGTGCCTGGTCATGGGTGAATGAGGCGACATCTTGATTTCTGCATAAACCCTTCATCGCCATGATTGTGAAGACTCCACAGTCGTACGAATTGTCTTGTTGAGGAGCCCAATTGCAGCAATCTAGGTTCCAGTTTTGTGCCTACACTCCAATGAATTTTTTACCATAGTGCACTCAACTTACAGCTAGTACGGCTATGTAGCAATCCAAATGCGAGAACAAACCTGAAGGCGTTGAGGGAGTGGTCGCGGCTGGTGTTTCGGTTGGCCCTGGCTCAGTTCATGCTGTTCTCGCGCCCACTCGAGTGCCGTCCACTGGACAACTGCGTCCACAACTTGCCTGAGGTAGTCTCTGTCGGTGGGAGCTTGGGAATCGATCACAAGAATTGTTGGACATGCTTCAGAAGACCAATTGTAGCTCACCATCAGCAGAAACTGCAAACGTGAGCCACAATGTGAGAATCGGAAAGCTGAGACCGATCACATGATTGTGCCGATGCAAATATCATGAAAACATAAGAGTACAGATCACACCCAGTGGATATTCTTGAAGTTAACAGGTACAATCATCTGGTCTATAGCTTGTAGTGATCCATAGCGGGTATACCATTCCTTCCCTATTCGTTGTAGCTTGTCTGCTCGCCGCCATCTTTTTACATTGTCATAGTTGAACTGACCATCCTCCAGCAGTTTCCCTATGAAGAAGCTGCTTTGTATCCATCGGACTGGTTGCTGACCAAGCTTAAGATCAGCTTCCTGCAGAAAGGTAGATAGTTTAGTTGGGGATTGGTGGCATAGCCAACAACAACAATTAGTGAACTGCCACACAGTCACGCGAGCTGCAAGGCCGTACTTGTAGTATGTTCCCCATAGTGTTGATTGGTTCATCTGAGAGCCACGTGCCTGGTGCACAACTGCTGAAGCCGGCTCTTTTCATCCCTGGCACAAAAAAAGGCCCTCCATCTGCCATCTCAGGGGGATTCACGAGTGTAGTGTATACGGCTTGCGCATGAGGCGGTAGCTCCCTGCATCCGTACGGTGGTCAAAGATTCACCCGAGAAGAATGTTGTTTGGGCTGCAGAAACAAATGCAAGACAGGCATCGCACCCGCCGACAATTTGGAGGTTTGCAAGCAGATCGACGCACGACTGGTGTGTGATGTCAGAGTCCTCTCGCTGCATCTTGGACCTGTAGGTGAGCCTGTCATAATCGCAACGCACAGGGCAGACTGGGGTGTATACAACGGTGATGGCCATCCAAAACCTCTCATAACATGGTCTTATTGTAGAGCCATCATTTCACGGTCACAGATATGCAAGCCCTGTTGTGATCATAAACATCAAGCTGGGAACTTGCCAATGCCAATGAACAACCATATGTAGGGCCAAAGTACGAAAGCGCACCCATACACAGATCTGACATTGCGTCTCGGCCGCTTTGTAGGCGCATGGTCAGGCTCCGGCAACAGATTCTCCACCCGTTGACGACGGACAGCTGGGAGACCTGTGGTCCCCATTTGGACGCCATGATGATTCGATGATTTGCTGCAGCTGGCAACAACGGACACACCGGTGTCAGCGAGGTCCACAATCACCGACAACGGCTTGGCGAAGCCACTGGCAAAATTGTACCAGTTCACGTTGATCCAATGTACTACGCCGGTGGTGAGCCACGCCATGAGAGCGCATGTACCCTCAAATGTATTGTTCCGGCAGTCGACTGGGGCGGCTGCAATGAGTGCAGACCAGCTCCATGTGACCTCAGCGCCATGATCATCAGTCTTCACCATGCTCCAGATGATCGGTGGAGCGGCATCATGCTCCCGCAGCACATGCAACAAAGCCGCATTGCCGTATGCAGCTCTCAGGTTTTTGACAAATGTCGCAGTATTCTTGGGGCCACTCCTGAAGATGCTGTTGTCCTCAGCCCGTGTCAGAAAGTCGCAGGGTAGTTGCGAGTACGCGGTAGCAATCACATAACTATGTGAAAGTGTTGATTGAATTATGGGATGGTCTTGTAGCTTTGCAAGGATCGGTAGTGCAGCCTTGGGCGATGTCACCAAGCCTATAGGCTTGTACACCGCACGCTGAGGGTTGGCATTGCCATTGGAAATGTCAATGAGCTTTTCCAGGATCCACCCATCAATTCGAATTTCTGTAAGTACCCACTTCAGTGTGCTCACACAATGCTGCCGAAGCTTGCACTGGCTCATCTTGCTGAGGTAGTGGGTCGCAAAAAGACCACTTAAGTTGCAGTTTTGCAAATTCTGGTCTTCGGAAGAGCGGACATTGAGAGCTGGTAGAGAAACATCTGACATGTGCACTTGAGGCTGTGACGCACCACCCAGCGGATTGGTGGGTACGCTGTGGTCAGCTTGGGCCTGTGGCATGGGGGAAACCACTGCGGCAGCAGCTGTCGACTGATTTGCAACAGATGGATATGGTTGTGTGGCATCAAGAGGGGTGTGGTTTGTAGGCTGAGGCTTGATATCTCCCATAAGTGCAACATCACATTTCGCATCGCAATCTTCTTGACATGGTGTTGTCAGGAGCGGAGGATCCGCCAATGGGCCCAGAGCTTGGCCTTCATCATGATAGCGTGCCACTGGGACCCGAATGTATTTCGTATTCTGGCGTGACTTCTTAGATGACCCCTGCAGGCACCAAATAGGCTCAATACATAGGCATGAACCCTCACAAATGCATCAAGTAGCAACATGCCTATGTGAGAAGCGAATTGAGTCCTTGACCCGCGACAGCTTGCCACTCGTGTAGTACCATGCGGATGTCACAGGTAAACAGGCAAATTGACTGAACTACAATGAGGCATGGAGTACCTGGGAATCCTGAAGGTGGTCTACACACTCAACTTTGTTTGTGTTGCTGGTGGATGTGGTGGCAAGAAGGGCGCAGTACCGCCCATAGCCGGAAGACGCTGTTGACCTTTCTCGGCTAGGGGCAAATTGGCTGGCAAGCCGCTCCGCAGCAAGAATGTGCCCATCAATAGTATTGCTTAGCTTCTCTGTGTCGATCTGACCTAAGGGCGCCACGCCATGTAAGAAGATGTGTTTGCGGGCCAAGATGCGAAATACGCACACATCCCAGCACCAAGCCCACAACATCTTTCGTATGGTTTTATATCTTGACTTAAGTGCGGTTCTTACACCGGAATCGGGTGTCTTGGCTTGGATACGCTGCAATCGAAGCCAACTTGGCGGCAACCCCCAGATAAACAAGATGCAAGACAATCACAACGCATACGCATGGTTTCGGTATGGCACGGAACACAGACGAGTTTTGCAAATCGCACCGATGCTGACGTCATCACCTCGTCACTTTCCAACTCTTCTAGGATCGCAGAAATATCGTGTTCTTCGATACTGTATAAACGAAGCTCATCGGAAAGCACCTCGCACAGGCGCTTGTGCAAAGCTGAACCCACGGCTGCGGAAGTTCTACCCGCCTCGAGGCCCAACGCAGGAACCATTATCCCGGACGGCAGCTGAACACCAAGTAGCACAAGTCTGATTGCGTCGGCACCCTGCACGCCGGATGGCATGAGAACTACCGTAGATGATACGAACCAGTGAAGGTCTGCGACGCACTCAACAACCGTTGTAGCAGCAACCACAAGCCGCACCCGCAGCATAGGCTGATCCTTGGGAGTGGCGACAGGTTCAACGGAATCGCACATTCAAGCCCCCGACAATCTTGCTGAAAGCATTGATGCCCTCAATTTGGCTGGTGGTGAGAGTAGAGCGTGACTCTTCATCAAGAATTGCTCTGGCCGAATCTGCGGGATGTCCTGCCACGGTCCCGCCAATCGAGAGACTGGTCATCTGCAAGCCGATATCATGTACAGCCTTGCTCAGATCCTGGTTGGCACCATCCCATCGGATCATGTTCCGGAGGATCTCTGCTGTAGCATTGACTTGTTGCTTGTGCATCCTGTCTAATTTCCAAGATAGCACTCGCGGATCACTCACCTGCAACAAACATCTCGCAACAAGCATACAAAGAAGAACCCTGCGGGCATGGCCTTATGAGTGGCAAGGTTGACAGCGAGGACCGCACCGTGCTACAAGGAGTTGGACCAATCTCCGAATCAGATGGCACCATGTCAAGGATGTCCAAGCGGTGCTGTGACAGATCTGCCACCATGCGATGTAGTTTTGGTTCGTTTTGTGGGTGATGCTGATAATGAATCAGAGCCTACATGCACCATTGAGGTTGGAAGAAGCTTCTGTATATGATGCAACGAGCATAGTGGGAATGGCAAACCTGAATAGCTTGCGAGGTGTCTTTGAGCATCTGCCCAATATTTGAGGCTGAAGGAGGGGGCGCATTCAATCTGGCCTCATACTCGTCATCCTCAGCCGCACCCACGACACGTTCACGGTTCTCCTGTGTACATGCCACGTCATGCAAAACCATACGCCGCAACAATTGTTGCCAGCAGCCCTGCAAGGGATCTTTATTCATGGAACCAAGGAACGTACTGAGTTCATCAACCAGTGATGGCATGGATCCTTGAACATGCGCACTGCCTTCTCTTCGATGCTCCATGTAACACCAGATCCAATGCGATGGCCTGCTGCCACAAACCCATTCGAAGGGATGTATGGCTCGAGGCTGGTAGGCTCAACACCACCGATCATCTGTTGAGCGTACCACCTGGTGGCACATTGACACACACCGACTTGTAGCTCTGCCCACTTGTCGTAAAGGATTCGATCGGGATGTGTGGCCTCAAGTTGGAAAAGAGGATGCCTGTGGAAGATCTTGTGCCCTTTCCACAATAATCGAAGAAGTGGAAACGCCTACAGCTTGTACTTTTCACATTAGGTGTTGGTTGACGGGCAAAGATCATCACAAAGCAGCCACACATCAAATATTAGGGGGTGCACCCGTGCTAGTGCCTCCGCAACCACCCGAAAAGCTTTCAACATAGGCGTGGCGGACTGCTTGCCCCGTCCAGCTTCGCTGTGGAAAAATTGTTCAGACTTGGCGATAGCTTGGTCAATGTCGAGGTCCTCGGTGACACCGGTCTCTGGGTCAAAAACCTGGACAACGGTGCCAAACATGAGTCTGACCACTTCAGGTGGGGGCCGAACGGTCTTCTGTACTGGATAGTATAAGTTCAACCCCTTGAAGCCAGCTGCCATGATTGCCGCAATCGGGTGTGCACCCAAGGCGTAGGCGCTATACAACGCATTGTTCAGCTCCCATGAGCCTGCTTGAAGCAAAATTTCTTTCGGTACCCTGTACAATGTTGATGGCGTCAGCCATCACATCTTTACCAGTCAACATCTTGTAGCTGACATGGCAGTGTATACTACAAAACTATGTGCATAAGGTCAAAACTATCTGTCTACGCACCCAGCCAGATGTAGCATCTCCGCCATGATACGCCGAACCAAGTGCAGAGTCTTCTTGATGTTGTCGCGGCCATAGCCAAACGAGTGCCATTTTTTCAGCCGGTCCGACAGCCTGTCCAACTTGCATGAAGAAGTCTTGAAAGGTCCGACAGGGACATTTGTGTCTAGGAGTTGGAACAAACGCCTGCAATGTAGCAATGCGTTGCAACAGTATACTCATAGTGATGCAAAGGGCTGGCATGTGCTTGTCAACATGAACATGAAATGACACTGACATGATTACTATCAGTGACGCACCAAATGCCACTGATGATGTCTGCCCACTGCAAAGGTTTCCCATGCGGTGGACTCAATTTTGCCATTATGTGAATGCCCGTGCTCACAAGTGCACATGCATGCACATGTTTGCCATCGACATTCGCCTTCGTATCCAATTTATCCCCTGTCTGATTCTGCTTGTCAAACTGCAACCTGAGCTCTATTCCATCGATGTTGTAAGGGTTGGTGATCTGATTGGAGTACGGTGCGAGTGCCCCCAACTTCACAGATTGCTGGCTATCCCCGCGGAGGAGCATGGGTGCCATGGCTTGTTGCTGGTGGCTGCAACAACACCAACATCGTATGCATGCATTGACACTACAACGTCGCGGGCAAGCCATCAAAGAATGGCCAATGGCCAGCAGGGACAATCAAGTTCAAATAGGAGCAGAGCGGATCGCACAAGGTGGAGGACAACTCCTCCATATCTCGGATAGACACCGATAAAACGTCTTTACCATTAGGACCAAGTGGTGGTATGAGTGCAGGGTCAGTAGGGTGGGTGTCACGGTGCTCCATTGTCCCCACCAACCAACCCTTCATCTTCATCTTTTCGGTTTCATCTAGGACAGGCAATGAGTCTGCAACTTGAGCCTTGTTTGACATCTCACCGGTGAGTCGGCCGGTTTCTTTGCTGCATACATGGACATCATGTGGGCACTACTAACGACCAAGTGGATGCTGAGAAACAATCAGTGCTTACGCCATGGGCTACATTGTATATGGAGCCGCACATGTATGTATTGTGGATGTCTAGAATGATCTTCTTCACTGTGTTGAATCCAGGGTCCCCACGAATCGTATCAGAAAGACCTCTATGCATGACCGCCTTTTCATCAAGTGTAAACAATGGGGACCAGATGTTCAGCTTCAGCCAGGTGATCGCATTTACAACTTGGTTGATGAATGATGTGCCTCCAATCTGCACGAAGCTAATACGAAGGATTAGTTGCATGCAAAGACATAGTGCAGCACATGACTGTTGCTCATATGTGGGGGGACAAATATCGAACACACAGTTAGGGACCATACCTTGTTGGGAACCTTCGATGACTTGACAATTGTTTCTGCCAAGACAATGCCGTCACAAACATCAAGTCCATGGGCACCGAGAATTTTGCATGCATGTGAGTCGCCTCTCAGCTCAACTAAATGCTCATGTGTCAATTCTTGCAGGCGAGTTGTGGCAACATCGAGTTTTTTCACAGAGACGCTCTCCAGCTCATCAAGGCCTTTCGAAATGACTGCATGTGCGCGGAGCTTGTAAATGGGTGGCACATAGTAAGCAAATATTAAGCAGAAACAAGTCAGAGTGCACATTGCTGCAGTAGTAACACACTTATGTCTCGGTCATCTCGGCGGAGATCTTCAATCTTCTTGCGAATACCGCAAGTCTCTTCCATCACGTCTACGTTCTGTGCATGAGCCATGATGGCATTCAGTAAGCTCCTCTTCGGGCCAATAACATTTGCCACAATGGCAGTGGCAGCAAAAGACAGCAGAGAAGCGGAAGGCTCTTCAGCAGACATCGAGCCTTGCGGATCATCATTGCTTGACGCATCGTGGGCCGCTGTCGGCATGGGCTGCTCTGGGAACATCGAAGGCAAGTCGTGGCCAACGGCTTTGACAGCGTCTGACAAGACATTGCGGCAACTGACGGAGCTCAACATCATGTCCTCATCAACGCCAAGCAAGCCCTCCTTGTGAACCCCCCGCAATTCTAGGAAAAGTAATATCCACGCTGCTGACTCTCTTGCGCACACACCATGCAAGCACCCCTGCGATGGATCTGCATGCATGTGAAATAGGTGTGAGCATCTCTCCAGGTGCAAAATATCTTTGAGAAACAACGGCATACCTGCCCACAGGAGTAATTGTATACATAACACTTGGCAGTAACGCCGCAGCGCAGTAGCGGGCTTGGTCCATGTTGATGTTGCGTGTCCACAGAGCGCCTCCATTGTACCTTCTAGGTACTTATGTTGCATGAGCGTCGCAATGAATGCCAACCCTGTGACCTTTTTCTTGTTCCCGGGATCACCTACATCGTGTTGCGGCAAAATCTATATATTCTCGACAGCCCTTGAAACATATAAACCGAAGGCCGGCGTGAGGGAGCGGCTGATACGCAGTGCATGACGGCAAGCAATATTCTAGATAGTGTATTTGACATGGCATTGTATTGAGAGTTGAGGACCACAATGAGGTCGAACAGTCATGAGACTGAACCGCACGATCGTGAAGGTCTACACTTGTGGACACGTTGTTGTGTCCTTATGCTACACCCAGAGACACGACGCTCTCGCAAAAAAACTCCTGCTGTGCTTTCACAATGATCACAGTTCACGCCGATCACAACAACACATTTGGCAGAGGCAGGGCGCACCCTCAGCGGTCTGCTTCAACATTTCCACGTCTACGGCCAGATTTTGGACTCTCACTGCTTTTTTGGTTTTCTTCGAGTCTCCAATTTTCATATGTGTTGGGGCGGCCAATGCTTTCCACACATGTCCACGCTTGAGGGCATCTCGAACAGCGTCCTGCAAGTGTCAGCAGCGGCTCAACAGCCTACAGCAGACATAAACCAAATCTGCAAGCGGGTACATACAAACGGGGCCATACTGACATGGGGAGACTGACGGCTTCGATTGGAGATTGAGTCATGGAATTCTCGCTCTGCGGCGAGTGGAATATGGCTTGAACGAAATGTGTCCGCGTGGCTTGTGCTGACTTACGATAGAGCATTGCGAGCCCGTTGAGTGCATCGCCGGTCGGCGCCAGCAGCAATTGGGCAGGGCCGAGCCTGACCTTGGCATCGTTGTAAGCTGTCTGGAGCTTCACGGTCCACATTCGAATCCTTGACAAGGTCATCAGGAACTCGAGATAATGTGGCACTGACACCAATGGTATACAGACGCCTTGCTACACACAAGGTGGGGTGAGCACTGAGCACTTTGACTGTAGACCTCAACGCAGGTGCTAGCGGGTGGCAACATACCGGTGATTTTCGAAAGCACTCTGGATGTTCCAAATGCAGCCAATACAAGAAGAGGGACGTATAGCGGATGTAGCCGCTCTTGGTGTTTTTCGGCGTGGACCTGACGACGGTGAGTGTACTTCTCAAACGTGCTCTCAAATTTGAGGTCTTCAACTCATCACTATGAGTCCTGCAACGCATAAACTGCAGTATAAACCCCTCTGCCATTCTAGCACAGGAGCTTGCAACAAATTTGTGTCACAATCCATTTCAGGTTGTATTCGAGGCAACACTATGGCAATCATTTGGGGCAAACTGTGCAATGAAAGTACTGGGCATGAATACTCACTCGTTCAGAAGCGAGCCCTCCAGCTGATCGGCTGTGATCGTAAAACCTATCAGCCTTGCAAACATCAACAGCTCATATGTCTCTTCTTGCGAATTCTGGGGCAGTGGTTGGTCCGGCTTCTTGCACATGTCCGCAAGTGCACGGCCTAATCCTGTCGCTTCCAGCTCCTCGGCATCATCGTCCTCTTGCCTCTCCTTCTTGCTCTTCGCAAGTTTCAAGTCCTCGCGTATTTGCACTCTTCCAACGATCTCATCAAAAATTCTGTTTCCCTTCCCCTCTGATACGACATGAGAGGATGAATTAGCTGCACACCATTGTGGCAACAGTGTGGCACCATATGTAAAGGTGGATTCGTTTTTTTGTGCTAAAACAATTGGCGTAGCCTGATCCGCCAACACCTGTTCCAGTTCATCCACCGTTTGCACTGTAGGAGGCTGCCCTTCCACCTCCGGCCTACATGACACATTTCAGCATCAGCCATGTGTTGCCTATTGAACATTTATTGTAACTTCACAACACCATTTTGATATCTGCCTTGGGCCACAGAGCTGTCCTGACCGATCTGCACGCCAGACGTGTGCACCCACAAAGCTGGCACAAGAAACAGCGCAAAAGCGGAGCAAAACGCATCATAAATGCATAATTAATTAAACATCTTAACAGTGAAATGGCTAGCGTCATGCGATCACGTGCATCGCGCCGAGTCTTGGTCGGCCAAAGCTCGCCTCGCCTCGGCGAACGACAGCATTAAATTAGACGCACTCGTCGTTGTCCGCCAGCGCATGACACAAGCTGTTTGTGTTGATTGTTTCATCGGCCTCATTTTGCGCCATGCATTCAGGAATTCAACGCAGGGCTGAACCTTGCGTTACACCACACGAACAGGAGCTCCGGCAACGCCGATACACGCTCAAACTCGCAAAAAACATGTAGCAGATTATCACAAATACGATACTGCCCCATAGTCGCTCTGCGACGCCTGCCAAACGCCTATTTGAGTTGCCCGCACTGCTGCCCAGTGTTCCCCGCCTTCCCCGCGCGGGACCCCGTTTTCTCGGCGCGGGCCTAGCTATGATATTGTCTGTGTACACACTACTGGATCTATCAACTACTCGAAGCGGCCCCCTAGTGCATGGGTCTTCCAACGAAAACCCTCATCCTCATCATTGGCTAGCATATGATGAGAAAAGGGCGTACAGCGATACGAGCGTATATCTGCACTTGTGGACGCTGACTTGCCTCATTTTGCGCATCGAACAAGCGTGCCCTCAAAATTATTCAACATGCGACGCCGCTACACACGCGATATTCAATGCGTTCACGTGCTTGATGCGCACGATCGTGCATGCGCACCAGTGGTACAATCGGGGAACGCTGCTCTGGTGTTCCGCTGCGCCGGGAGAGGCGGACCCAACCGGCTGTAGGCAAGGCCGGCTGGTGTTGCACATAGCGAGTAGACCTGAGTGGACATGCTGAGCTACTTGGTCGCGTTACCGCCGATTTACGTTCACAGGTGTTCCATGCCTGGCTTGCACTCTACAGTGTCGAATCTGTATAGTTGTGCAGGACATGTGCTGATGAAAAGACTGGCATCGCCAGAATTCTACACAGGGCCATGTCCACCGCTTTGCAGGTGCAATTACACTGTTGCTACATGTACAAGCGCCTAATACCTCCAAACTCGTGCTTCCTGGGAGGTCAGTGGTGTCGGTAGTCGTAGAGGATGTCAGTTCAATGCATCAACGTGCACCAGATATGACAGCCACACAATAGGGATTTGACAGCCACACAATCGATATCCTTGTCACAACATATGTACAGAGAAACGAAACGAAAGGTGGCAGGTGGCGTCGGGTTGCTCACGTGACCACTGCACAACAAACCACCTTGTGACATGACCCAGACCCTTGTCCAGAAAAATCACTGCATATCATAACACTTTGTCCTGGCCAGGTCAGGTCCTGATGCAGAGCGCATGATGTGCTCAACGTGGGCACCAACAGCAGTTAAACTTGAGTTGCCTTGGCACAAGCCCAACCTTGCGGTGTCGACCTTCTGCTGTACGCAGGCCGTGCTGAATAGAGATCTCCCAGCAGCATAAAGCCACAGTCATGACTGTAGCAGCGCTCGGGTGTTCCACACAAATGGCGGCATGCGCACTGCCAGCAGCGACGTCGCGAGCCTCATGCTAGACAGTGTCTAGTAGGCACGAGTGCAGGCAGGCACACTGGGCATGCTCAGCGATGCCTGGGCTGTTCCGTGCAATTCTCCTTCTGTCGCATACATTGCCGTGCGATTGACCACCAGACTGCTGTCTGCGACCAGTGGTTCTGGCGACAAGGCCACCGAGCTCCCGGTCGGGAGTCCCTCAGCTCCTGGTCGCGGGCTTGCCGCACAGATGCTGCTTGCTCTTCAGCCCTGCTTGAGGCCACCACGCAGCGACGGCGTGCCACTGCGGCGCTGCTACGCGGCTTGCCCACACCTTACTCCTGGACGTCTGTCTGCACGCAGGGCCACTCATCGGGAGGCTGATCACAGCACCAGTGGTACACACGACAGCCTTGGTCACCACTCAACAAAATTCACGCGACCAGAGAAGTACAGCATCTCTGCCATTCCGCAGAAGCACACACATCCTGGACCAACACAAGCTGCCCTAGTGCAACTGACTGTGAGGCCGGGTGTCGATATGGATGCTGCAACGCAACGAAGCATGCATGCATGCCTACAGGGACACAGATTCCGCGACAGAGGCATTCACAGATGCGACGCTTGACGTCACATCCCACCACCTTCAGCTGAGGGCGTGGACTTGGCAGTGCATGGCAGGGTGGACAGCTGACAGGGAGAGTCTATAGATCTTTTCTTTGCCAAGAGATTGAAGTGCTACGTGCTGCTTGCACGAAATACAGCTAGCTGTTCTGAAATTGGGGCAGCCGCACCGCTCTGGCGGTTGCCTTGCCGGAAGTCGTGGCCCGGCCGGCGCCGACGCGGTCCTGCTCCTCGACGCACGTCTCGGTCGGCTTCTTGCGCGCCCGCACCTTCGCCAGGGACTTGGCCTTGCTCGCGGTCTCCGTGCACCCGGCCTTGATCGACGCCTCGGCGGCCGCCTGCATCGCGCCACGGCAGTCACGTCCTGGACCGGCGTCGGGGCTGCGGACCAACGCATGTGCAGCTCTGTGCCCATGGCACTGGCCGGCCACTTGTGGGCCGCATTCGGGTGGGACCTGCAGCTTCGGGGAAGGAGCGCCGCATGCAGGGGGACATGCGAGTGGTTCACGACCCTGGTGCCGATGACACGTGCCTGGACACTGGTGTGCCGATGATGCGCATGCACGCATGCATGGCGGCGAGCGCGCGCAGCAAACACACAGCCGTGGCAGGTGTGCAAGGGCACCACCGCAAGGTGTCCCCTCGGGTATTGTGGCCGCCCAAGTGCGAGAGGCTGCAGCTCGTGCCCAATTGGGCGTACGTCCCTAGGTACAAGCCAATTTACACATATCGGGCCATTGCATGGCCGAGCAACTACACAAATCAGCTGATGGCAAAGTTATAGCATCCCTGGCTGGGGTGTGTTTTGTAACAGTAACAATGCAAGCGCAGGGTTGGCTTGGGGGCGGCAAGGGGGGCGGGGCGCGCCGTGGCGTAGATGTCCACCAAGGTCTCGGCGTAGCAGTTGGTATACGCGTCCGCAGACGACTTGCCGTTGCCTGCAGCACCTGCCCTCCGCGTCGCAAGCAGAGCTGTGAGCAAGCGAGGGTTGACCCAGCCAATGGCGTGTGAAACGCGCCAGGCGGGCGCATCCAGCCCGGTCAACGACAGTATGTGTTGCGCAGCTAGCGCGGCAAGTGGCCTGGATTGAGGTTTGCTTGCCTGCGCAGCACATGGCAGGCAGCAACCTGGGTTCCTCTTGGAGATATATTAGTGGGGCAAAGTGCGCCTACCGGCCTGGTGTCAGCAGCGGACGCCTGTGCATGGTTCCGTGATCACGACTCGGCAGGCGCAACAAGCTGCCGCGACAAATCGCCGAGCACGACGATCGCTGAGCTCATGAGGTGCCTGATAGGCTGTGCCACATGGGAGCACGGACCGCAGAGCTACAGCAGGCCCCGTCGGCACGCTACCGCCGACCTCACAGCATCGCGTGCACATGCATGCATGTACGTGCGCACCTTTGGAGCACGCGACAGCCTTCGCGCTCGCAAAGACCTCTGCGTAGAGTTCAACAACGATGTCGGCCTCTGCGAAGTCCCACGCGTCGGCGTCGGTGCAGGAGCAGTACGTGCCAAACGCCTCCGCGGCGGCCTCGGCATGCGCGTTGGCGTACGCAAACTTGAAAGCGCTCGCTGAGGCGTCGCCCCAGGCGCAGCCGCCCGTCGTGGCGCTGCCCTGCGTGAAGCTCTCACACGTCGCCGACGCCGACGCCGTCGCCTGCAGTGGCACTTATGCGTTGGGGGCCGCAGCCCGGGTGATTGACCCCGCAGATCGGTCCATGACGTCCCTACGGCGCCCCGACCCGCCTGATCCTTCATCATCATGCGGCAACGATCGATGGTGCGTCACAGCCCTGCAGAGCTTCTGCCACCCCGTGCAGACTCCGACTGCCGCTGCCAGCACACTTGTGCGGGTGGAGAAAGCCAGCGTACATGCTCTTGGGAAAGCGAAGTGCTCGTGCTGCCTGGTTGAAAGATAAGAGGAGTGAACATGGCTCACGAATGCGGCGTGAAGGCAGATCACGATGTGCTGGGGGACAGGAGCCGGGGAGTAGACGCGCCTCGGCCCAGGCAAAGGCAAAGTCCACGAGGTCATCCTGGAGCCGCTCCACGTTGTTGAACTTCTTGTTGCAAGACTTCCTCACGACCGTCGCGACTGCACACACGCCAGCGCCACGTCATCCACACCCACCACCACCACGGCCTCAACTGCCGCAGCCCAGATCAGGGCAGTGGCAGCAGAGCGCAGCAGCAACTCGAGACCGGCACTCATGCCATGGCACACGGCCCCTGACCACCATGCAATGGCCCCACACAGACAGAAAGAGCTTCCGAGCACTCGGAGGGCGCTACCCGGAGGGGCTATCTCGAGGCTATCTCGTGACAGCACTCGGAGGGCTACCCCTGAGGGCGCTCTCCAGAGGTGTGGCCTGGAGGGGAGGGGCTCGCGCCTGCCTCGATGTATGCGTTGCGGAAGTCGTCGAAGAATGCGGAGTCGGCGGAGGACTCGCAGGTGGTCTGCGCGGACGAGGTCTCGAGGAAGGTTGTGGAGAAGCCGCGGCCGGAGCTCTCCTTGGTGCCGGCCGGGGGCAGGCTGTCGTAGTAGGTGTCGAGGTCAAAGTCCTCGATCTCAAAGGCTCCGGCCCCGGCAGCGAGGGCCACAGCACTGGCGGCGGCGGCGACCACCCTGCAGGTGGACAATTGCGAATGGCCATCCCCAGCGCCAAATGCGACAGTGCTGTGCGGTTTTTATTATATGCGTGAAGCCGGTCTGGGGATGTTGAGGCCCGGGGGGGGGGAGGGGGGTGACGTTTGAATTTAAAACGGGATGGGAGAGATTGTTGTGGTGCGTTACATGCTGCCAGGGGAAGGGGCAACCTCCCCACTGTCCCCTGCAGGGGTTGGGTTGACATGACGGTCTTCGACACTGGAAGTGAGCTGTATGGGGGCTGTAAGCTGACGCAGTTCACCGGGTTGTCAATGCTTGCGGCGGGCAACCAGGTTCGAACACGCAGCACCGCTGGATATAGGCCAAAGTTGGTGGGAGCCCCGTTACATGGACCCAGTGCATGGAACCGCCGATGCAGAGCTGCAAGGACGACGCCGGAGAGGCAGGCAGCACTGCTGGGCTCAAACACACCGATGCAATCACCAACCACCGGAACGCAACACAGACCAGTGCACCTACACCACTGCGCACGCTGGCGCCCACGCCCGCCAGCGCCCACGGGGTATTGGCAGCTCGACGACCATGCATGGCCATGGAGCCGTGCACGCCGCCGGCGCGCTGCCGGCGCGGTGCCGGCGGCGTGTGTTGCGGCATGTTGACAAAGACAATTCGTGTGCGGGGCTCGATAGGGGTACAGGGCCTTGTGCACCAGACATGACGGAGTCGATGCGTGCCGGGCCCGCTCGTGCGGCCCGCGCGTGCGTAAATATGTATGTAAATATGTGTTTATTGTGTCCGCAGCGGCAACCCTGACTGCGGCAACCCTGACTGCAACGGGCATACTGATAGGTGTGTGCAACTGACGACACAGCATATACGGGACGTGGTGTAGGGGTCACCGTGCACTCTTGATGGCCTTCCGGACAGGCGTGACGTGGACTAGCTACCAGAGACAACAGTGCAGTACCATGAATGCATGATCAGCAATGCTGTCACCCTGACCCTAGCCCATCCAGCCCGAGCCCGAGACACTGCAGCACAGCCCACTACAGACACCCACATGCAGCACAGGAACACCAACTCAGGCTCCCAGCGGATCCATGAAGATGCAGTGCGGGAATCACATCCACTCTCAAGCTGCAGGCGAAAGGTGGCAAAGGTAAGGCGGGTCATTGAACAGCACGTACGTCTCGAGCTACTGGCACACGCATGCATGTGTACATGCCCTGGCTGAAGTGCATACATCTGCAGCTCTGAGAACAGAGGTTGTTTGCAGTCCCAGCAAGGAATTCCCAAAACGGGATAGCCCAACGCAGCTCGGGTCGAAGGATACCTGGAACAAAGGCGCCTTGGCGCCAAGCTTGACAAGCACCGCATGCATGGCTGTTCCCCAACACCACTAGTTTAGACAGCCACGTCCGGGCTAAGAAAAACGGGACAGCATTGGTTCCGGAGATTGCTGCACGCTATCGTGAGCAAGAGCTGGCACCTGTAATGGCTTGACGCAGCTGTGCAAATTTGATTTCGGCATGCATGGCTATGGCTTTGCAAAGCTTTGTCAACCGGCTGCTTGAGATCAGAACTGCCGCTAGGGGGGGTGGGCACTCAGCCCTCATGCACGTCCACCAGGAGCGCGGGCACCTCGGAACGCTCTGGAAAGCGCTGGGAACGTCTATAGACTAATTTGACCCTCCTGGGTGCCACTGTACCTTTGTTTTGAGTCGCTGGGCAAAGTCGCACTTTTCCGTCAAAATCGTATGCATGGCTGGGCATAAAAACACGTTCTCCCCAACGCTGCCCAGCGCTCGCCCATTGGGCTCAGAACATCCATTATAGTTATATATGGCCCATACTGATGCTGTCTTTGAATTTGGTGGTGCTGTGGGCGGTTCAGCAGCGGTTTTGACATGTTCGGCTCGCTACACACCACCGGCAGCCTTCTTGGAAGCTACACTGCACAAAACAAGCACCGTAGAAGTGTGATGTCAAGTCTTGAGAACTCTAATGCTGACGTTCATGCGGTTGCGCTGCCTAGATGGCTCAGGAAGCATTGTGCACTGATCACAGACTGAGCAGTGTATGGCTGGCTACTCAGATCAGTGTCAGATACTGGGTGGATTACGAGCTGAATCTTGGTCCAGTCGTGTGACACTGAAAACATCCAGCCGTGTGACAATCAAACCGATTGCTGCATGCACAAGATACGTGTGTATATGCCATGATTCCATATGATGCTGCTGCGTCATTCAATCGTAGACTTATCAATTCTCATGTCCGGTGTGGCGTCAGCTATGTTTTGTTGCAAGCCACTCCAGGTGTGAGCACATATGTAGCCCTACATGTGCTCTCACGTTCGTGAATGTGCACAAGACATAGGTCTGATGCATCAGGTGATACATCGCAGTGAGACAAAGCTGTTACCTCATGGTCTGGGCAAACAAAAGCAGCATGCTTTGTGCGTCACTCTCATGGCATTGTGCACTGCACACCAGATCAACAGTGAAGGCTTGGCCTCAGCACAGCCTGTCCGTCTTGTGAATTCACAACCAGTGGTCCACGGCCAGTAATAGACTGCTTCTTGCCTGCTGGCCAGTTACTGATCGGAAAGTGACACACAAAATTCGCGCTGGTTGAGTCTGGATATCGATCTTTCAGTTCGAAGCAAGGGTGATGTCCTCATCAACCTATTCCGGACGATTGACACAAATTTTTGTAGATTAGATACAGACATAACATTCAGCAATACATGCCTAATCGTGGTGATCAGCCCCGGCGAGCTGGTCGCTCGCCGTGGCCACGCTGACGAGTCGTCGCGACCCTTGCCGGCAAGTCAGACGGACACTCAACAACCAGCTGAATCATCAATCATCACCAGTGACCCATATTATGGTGTTTTCGAGGTGTTATCGGTCCACCGAGCACAATGGGCATGCGCTGGGCGCCATTTGACGCCATTTGAGCCGCGCTGGGCAATACATCACTTTTGGTCAAGAACCCCTCGTTTCACTGGGCATTCACACCCGTTTCGCCCAGTATGCTCGAGACCGATTCAGTTTGTTCTACTCAGGCTGCAGATCTTTAGAGCGTGTTCCAGAGCGTTCTGAGGTGCCCGCGCTCCCGGTGGACGAGCATGCAGACCGAGTGCCCACCCCCCTCTCCCGTGCACGCGTGTCATTGTGGACCCGCGACACAGTTAGTGAGTGAAGTCGTAAGCCACGTCGATAGGCAGGATCAAGAAGCTGGCATTCTGTCCTCCAGCTCGAGGCGTCAACGCACACGCGGCCCTGAATGACTCAATTCGGCACTTCACAGCGACAGAATACAGCGACAGAATGCGACCAACCGACAAGCGCCTGAGTTTGCAGCGCTAAACTGTGCATCGGGTGACACGATGCCATGAGTCTCATAGAGACAGACAGCAGTGACGATGGCGTGGCAACAGTCTGAGGTGCACTGCAGTGCACGACATGCGCTCGCCTCGGCTATGATGGCAGGCACCAAAATCGGGCACATAGGTTCGATCCTACGCTTGCAGAGATGTAAGTACCTCACCTTTGGAACATTGTCAGGAGCTTTTGGCGAACAGACGGGGAGAGACACAGCGATTGCAAGCCAAACACTCAGCGCAGGATTGCCGGGTCGTCTTGCTCATACACCTCGCGCCCAGCTGTTACAACACAGCCAATCCGCTTTCGAGCTCTGAAAGTGGTGTCACGTCGCCTGGCGTGCGCCTGCTTCCTTTGTGTACCGCCCCTGGGGACGTTCCGACATGCTGCTACCTGTCCTCGTGTATGATCACGATACATCGCGAGTCATGCGTTCGAAGACTCAACAAGCTTTCGTCTGACGCCCTGGACCACATGGCCTCCAAGCTTGTGGCGAGGCATGAGCGTTTGTTGCGGTCACGTTGCTGGCTGGGACAGTCCAGTCCATGGCCTCATCAGCACCGGCTGCTCTCTCAGTCCTCGAGCTTCACATGACGTGGCAAAGGTAAACGTTCAAACCCGACCTCTGAAGCCAACAGACTTCAGAATCGGTCAGGCGATTGAACATGCAAATGCGTGGCGAACGAGGCCTGCATGCACCGACTGCACACTTCAGTGGCCAAAGCAAGCACAATGACTGTGACAACCGTACACACTTTCTCATTAATAATCCCTACGATTTGTGGTGCAGCGCACCTCGAGAAGTGGCACCGCTATCGTAGGCGAAACGTAGCGCACGATCGATCGAATTCGAATCTTCTATCTCTCGAGATACGTCAAGGGTAATGAGCTCAATTTTCAGTAGCCAATTCCGCGTGTGTGCGTCGGTACGTAGACTTTTTAAACGGCGCTGTAAGATCGTTGAAGAACATTTGAATAAGATTCTCAGCATTCCGGGAACGACGGGAATCACTGTTCCCCGACACCAGACAGTAGTGAATCGCCATGCACAGGCTGTGACAACCCCGAATCACACGTGTGTAGCTGTAGGTCACAGTGACTCTATATGTGTTATGCTACAGTATCTGGTGGCTGTAGTTTCTTCACGCAACTGTGCTCGCATAAGCATCAGACATGGCAACAGCCATGGCAGACCAGACTGGCTTCTTCCATGCTGCGCATCGTCCTGCATCGCATCGTTGTGGGTCGCAGCGCAATCAGTGTGACGACGGATCCTCTGAGTGTAAACAGCTTGACAAAGTCGGTAAGCTTGTTGAGATGTTCTACAGCCCGTGGCGGTTTACAAGCGGATCTTAATGACTCATAACTGAATGATTTTGCACACATCGAGGCGTCACACAGCGCTGCAAGGCTCCTACATGGCCATGGGCGCTGACAAGCATCTCCAGGAGACAGGCATTCAATACAACTGCATATTTCTGCTTTCTGCATCATGACAGTGTAGGAATGACGACATGACGTTTGGATCAGGTAGACGCAGGCCCAACATGTGTGGTAGGCATTGGGCAGTGAACCAGGTTCATGGAGGCAGCCTCAGCTTTCAAGATGGCAATCTCCGTGAATGACCACAGCAGTCCACTGGAACTGATAGGGTCATCGCGTCCCGAGCAGCGAAGCACATGTCATCAAATGTCATCAATACGACATTCTGCTGGTGGTGCAGCCTACAGTCCTGCCCCTGCAGCTTCACACATCATTCAACCACACACCGCACTACAAAATCACTGAAGGCATAACAGCATGTCCCCGAGTCACTTCAGGAGCTGTGGGCCGTGCTGGCCGCCCAGACAGCTGGTGGCCCCGCAATCACACCTCCCAAGGCAGTTTTCTGGTCTGTGCAAACTCTGTCTCGGCGCTGCGTTCAGGCAGCTGTCGCCCCCCCCCCCCCCCCTCCGTGCCCGCACTGCCCCAGAAATGCAGCATGCTGGGGCCTCCATTCATCCTCCCCAGGCCAGCCTCGCGCCAGCTGCTCACACTGTCATTGACCCTCCCCTGGCCCCTCTCTCTGCTACCTCTGACGCGTCTGTTCCGCCTGCTCTCTTTCCGGCTCCTCCTCTCCTTGCTGCCTCTCTTCGGACTGCCCATCTCCCCGGTCCTCCTCTTCTGGTGTTCTTTCATCCGGCTGCTCCTCTTCTGGGTCATCGCGCAACTGCTCAGCGTCGTCTGTGTCCGCCTGCTCCCCCCTGCCCTTCCCGATACGGTTCAGAAACGCTTCCCGCTCTTCCGTCCAGCTCCGCCACGACCCCGTGAGCAGCTCAGGCTTCACATGGGCGTTGTGGTTCGAGAGCATGCCCCACATCTCCTGGTTCTGCAGCAGGCATACCCCCTGCTTCCGCAGCTCCTGATGCCGCTCATTGTACAGAACGCTCAGATTCCTGTGCCGCTCCCGGTCCGCGCCGATGTAGTCCAGGATGCCCTCGGTGAAGATCGCGGGGCCCGTGAGATAGTGCACAAAGTGCTCGTCGTCGCTCGTGAGCTTCCTGGACGCATGCGCGCACGGTTATCACTCGCGGGTCGGGCAGTGTGCATGGCCGATGTCCACCCTGTCAGCCACACCGCGGCCTCGAGGATGCATGGGCGAGGACCAGCGTAACACCCTGTGGGGGGGGGGGGGGGGGGGGGGGGGGGGGGGGGGCACCCACGATGGCAGCGAAGGCATGGACACACTGGCCATGCGAAGCTGCAGCACTGCATGTGTGTGGCAAGAGACGCAGGTAGCATCGCAGGACCTGCGCACGCGTGCACACCACAGGAGTTGGAGCTCAATACACCCAAGCCACCACCATCAGTCCATGCAAATGAGCACCTAGACAGTGCGGCATGGCAACTCCACCTGCAGACACAACACCCCCCACACCGCCTCGGGCACACACGCACCCCCACACTCATGCATCAAATGCACACAGGCCCGAGAACGCTTTGCCGCTGTGACACGCAGGCCTGGGAACGCTCAACAAAGTCCCCACGGCTTGCAGCCGGGCAGACACGATATCACCCAGGCACCACCAAGCAGTGAGTGCAAGGGGCCCCGCTCCCCGGATGTACACCCGGCCCCCTCCCCACGCGCCCGCCCCTGCCCACCCTGTACAGCAACCGCACACAAAGTACGTTGCTCCAGGGCAAAGCTGGAGAGGGAGGTCGCACAAGGGCACCCACGGCCCTGTCACCAGCGGCTGCGGGCACACGCCCAACCCATCCAAAGCACGCACAACAGGCCCGCCACGCACAGCACACCGAGGCGCGCATGCACACGCACACACCCCGACAGCGACCCAGTCACCTCTGCCCGCACGACCCGGGCACACGAGGCCCCGGGCACGCAGACGGCACGACCGCGCCGCCTGCTGCGCCGCCGCGGCGGGATCAGACGAGCGCATGATGGCCACGCCCACAGTGGCTTGAACAGGAGGCGGCTCCAGCTAGCAGCTGCGACGGAGCGCACTCGTGTTCTCGGTTGATCATCTTCTGCATCACGAGCTCCAGGATGCGGCCGAGGGCGCCGTGGCCGGGGACTCCGGCAAAGGACCACTGGCAGAAGTACATGTCGTTGTCCTCAAGGAAGACGGCGAAGTGGCAGCCGCTTGGCGTCCAGCGCTGCGCCGGCTGGTAGCACTCGGTGTCCATGTCGGTGTACACTCCGCCGTACTTGTGAATGAGCATGTACCTGTGGCACCAGAGTGCTGTGCTCCGAGGACAGAGACCCACCGACACGTCCGCACGTGTGTCTCCACGTGATCGGACTGATGAAGGCAACTGGGCAGACTGGTGGTTTGAAGAGTTGTGAGCTGAGATACGGGGGGCAGATCGTGGCCGGCTGAGCGGAGTACCGGGTGAACCATCCGGCTAGGACGTCGCAGGCACATGAGCTGACCCTCAACATGGTGGCATGCGGTATGTTCATCATTCACGTGAGTGTGTGCGAGATCGGGAGTCTGCAGTGACTCTGTTGCATGGAATGAAAGCATGGCCGGTTGGGTGCAAAAGGAACGCTTGGGCTGCAGCTGGAGCAAGGTTGGCGGTTGAGATCTGGCAAAGTGTGTATGAGCTATGTATGTTACATGCCGATGTTTGAGGTATGTTGTGCTCGCCATAAACCCATGGCTATACTCGACGATTATGACTGCAGAGACTGAGATTAACTCCCCGGACATAGACAGCCGTCACAGAGATAGGACTCCAAACGCTCGGGCCAAGGGTGGTGGGCACGGCAGATCGGTGGTTGACCAGCAATTTGAGTTTGCAGGCTGGCGTACCTGAAGACATCGGCCTTCATGACTCCCAGCGGCATCTCCTTGAAGGTTTGCAGGACTGTGTCGTTGTAGTGGGCTGCAACAAATGCCTCCACATCTTCATCATCCATGAAGTAGTGGTCCCATCCGGGATTTTGCGTCGTCCACGAATTGAACAGGTCGGTGGCCAACTCGGGCGTGTTCTCACGGGAGCGGGCGGTTTGCCATATGATCTGGGGCACACTGACGTCAACGCGGGATGCCAACGACGGAGACTGCGATCGAGAGACAGATCCGACGACCCCATCGCGGTTGAGCACGTTCGGCTGATCAGCGCCGTTTTGCCCCTTCAGAAATCCGTTCGACGAGGTTCTGAACATTCCACTGGCACTCCGGGGCGAGCTTGGCACCTCAAAAACTCTCAACGTCTCACAGAAGTGAGTGCTTTGTTGGCGTTGGAACGCCACCAAGCCGATGGTCAGTGCGAAAATGGAAGCCAAGACCGCCCACACCATGCGCCGATGGCCGGGCCTGGTGTCTTCGACCGGTGGCAGGTCAGCGGACATCGCTGAGCCGGATAAAACTATTGAATCGATGTATGGTTGTTTGCTATTTGTGTCTATACCCCTGTACACATCTATGACAAGTAGTGTCTACGCTCCAGCTGTCGAACTACTGCTCCCGCGGCGACCGAGCCTCTGCTTCGCTGCGGAAATGCTGGCTGCGAGTGTGCCCGTCTCTTCGCAATGCTTGCTGTATGATGGAGTGAAGGCCACTGCGGTCTTGAGAATTGCACCAGAGCCAGCGCTGTGTGGCTGAAAAGGGAATGTCGAACATGTGTGCAACAGAGGAGTGATAGCAGAGTAATCGTTCCCACAGCACAACCTTAACACAGCTACACTGCCAGTGCAGTGCAGCAGAGGGGATCGATTGATGACAACTCTCAAACACAGAATGGCTGTTGCTGTGTACACTGTGAATCCGTCAAGGGCAGCATGCATGTACCCTAGTCACTCCTATCTTCTGTTGTGTTCACTTTGCGCATCTCCCCTCAACACGCCAGGAGCCCCGCTTTTCCTCTGTTCCAGTAGCAGGTGCCTACGTTGAGCAATATCGGCAGGGCAGGCATAGCATCAACCAGGCACTTCGATCATAATGCATATGGACTGCTCTTTGTGAGTAGGTGCACATTCTCCAAGCCATTTTGTATCCGTGCCATGTGAACGTTTCCGCATGCATTGTGACATATGCTTCATTGTCACGTGTGAACCCTACTGCCAAGCCACCGTTGTCCACAACAGCAACCATGTTGTCCCTGCTGGCGGAATTGGCTATGATCTGGACTCTGCCAGTGAATGCTGGATTCGGCACAACAGCTGCACATCATGGAGACTATACCTCGGGAGCATAGCTGAGGCAGGTCACCTTGAATGTGGCGGAGTGATGTACATGGACGTTGTGGACATGAAGCCATCCGCCATCCTGGCGCTGCTGGAATGTTCCGAATCTGAAGCAACTGATGCGTGTCTGTGGACTGATGTGGGGAACCTCGCGACACGGACGGGGCAATGTACAAGGCCTCGAGAACCCGATGCCAAATGGATGCACACGCACAGGACAAGCAGCAGAACCTACACCATCACTTGTTCGGCTGCGGGACAGCTTATGCCTCTGCGACTTGTCCTTCAAACAGAGTCGTCCCGATGTAACCCGGGTCTGTACATTGAGCTTACACCAGCAATGCACTAAGCCGACTTCCAATTGCAAGGCTGGCTTGATCTGTTCAGCCATAGCGTACGGCGAGCACCGTACAACGTGTAACTTGCAGAATGCTCTGTCTCACGCGGAGACATTGCGAGGACTGGCGCAGCAGCACCGATCGGCATCAGAGCCTGCCCACTACCATGCGCATTTCATTCCGCCACATCACTACCTACGAACTGCTTTCATCACACTGATCATATGCACAGCCAGCATGCTAAAGCGGTGATACTCTGCTCGTCGCCCCTTTCATGCCTAGACGTGCAAGTCGCATACGAGCACACAATGCATATGTGTACACGCCCCTCTGCCGACCACATCTGTGCGGCAACCGAGACTGTGTGCACCGAGACTGTGTGCAAGGTCACAGATACGTATCCATGTCGCCATTGAAGACTGCAATATCCGAAACATGCCAAGCTGCATGCCGCCGCTGCAGACTGTGTGCAGCCAATTCAACATGCCCCTCAGACTCCAACCGAGAATCAAGTCAGGGTGGTCAACGAGGTCGCCATACTGCAAATACTACTATACCTGCACCATGCCTCATACCACAGCCATATCACCCATGCACAGACCAGCCCGTCCCACTGGTAGCACGCCTCGGCTCCACAAACACCATCGTCGCCACAGGACTCCACCGGCTGCGCGTTGAACCGGGCGCTGCACAGCAGCAACGCACAGCGTGCACAGCGTGCACAGCAGCAACGCACCACACCATGACGGCGTGCACATCCACAACAACACTCAGGCCTACTATGGCCGCCCCCGGGATCTGGAGGAGCAGCTAGGTCGAGTCGCTGTCCCACTCAAGACCGCGGTCCCACTCCCAGGCCAGCTCCGCCTGCACTGCGTATTGCGCCATCTCCGCCGCCGTGAGCAGGCAGACCTTCTTGCTCCGCAGGCCAGCCCGCGCCTGCAGCAGCCCTGCAACATCCTTGATCGGTGCCTCCGAAATGGTGCCGGCATGCATGACGACGGCGTCGGAGAATGCGCCGGCGCCGGTCGTGTTGAATGCGATGTCTGCAGGGGCCGCGCCGCCGGCCAGCAGCGCCTTGACGCCTCGCATGCGCTCCAGCATCAGCAGGAGGACTGCCTCGACCACGCCGTCGCCGGCGACGGCCGCGACGAGGGCGGGGGAGAGAGTGCCTGGGGCGTCCCGGTCGACGGCGGCAGCGAAGTGGCAGCCACGGGGCACCCACGCGGGCACAGGCCACATGCACAGTGTGTCGAGGTTTGCAAAGACGCCGCCGTGGTGAACGAGGACCATGAACCTGCAGGGCAGTGGCGGGTGGGGCGACCGGAGGGGCAAGGAGGCACAGCCCCATGCGCCGGCGTGTGGGGCCGCCACAAACACAAACCGCCACACACGGCGGCGCATGGGGCTGTGCCTGCGTGGGCAGCCACAAAGCAGAGCCGCGACCCTGTCTGTGACAGGTTCTCATAACAGATGCGAGTGGGGACATGGACGCCAGTGTATGGGGGACAGGAGCACGCTGTCCCCCGGGCACTGTGTAGCATTGCCCGCATTAAACCTGTGAAGCCCACCTCGAGGCAAATCGGCCAGACTCTGTGAGCATGCTGACAACAGACCCCTATGATCACAGGCAGGTGTAGGCGGATGTGGCGACCGTGGTGTGCATCAGGGGGAAGTGGTACAAGGCCAAAGTTTAGCTCGAGTCGGAGGCAGGTAGCACCGCAGGCGTCGCGCAGCACGGGGCGGAATGTCGCAGAAGGGTGAACGGGTAAAAATATGTCGGCACGATGCAGATGTATCTCGATACAGCTTGAGTTCACACACGCCCACACACAGGCAGGATCAATGCACTGATGCACTCCCGATCAGGGCTCGCAGCGGACCTGAACACGTCTACGCGCATCTGATTCAGCGGCATCGCCTGGAATAGCTCCACAACATCCTCCTCAAAGTGTTGCTTGACGAAATCGTGCATCTCTGCCTCGTCGAAGAGGAAGTGATCCCACTGCGGGTTGATGTTTGTCCACGAGTTGAACAGCGTCGCCGTGGCGAGCGAGTTGCTTTCGAACGAGCGCACAGTCTGCCATATCTGCATCGGTATCGTCACTTTGATGCGATCATCTAGCGCCGGAATGCTCGACCTCGCCGCACTTCCGAGGTACGTCCCGCGGAAGTCGGGCTCTGTTGCGCCACCTGGCGCCCCCGCATCGCCGGCCGAGAAGGTGCGAGCTGACCCGGGGTGATTGAATCTTTGACCGAGGAGGGTCAGCTTCTGCAGGATGTCGGCGAGGAGCTGCTCGTCTGTCGGCTCCCCAAGGCGACACGACAGCTGATGGAGCTTCGTGCCTACGAAGAACGTGAAGCAGAGCGCTCCCACCACAAGCACCGCCGTAGCGAGGAAAGCAGTGACAGACTCGTGTTTGAGTGGGAGCCGGTTCTTGCGCGCAGGGAGCAGGGGCATCGCTGCAATCGAGCTGGAATTGACACGGCAAACCGACGCTTGCAATTGACACCGGCCTCGTCTACAGAGAAGCCATCCACATGCCAAAGCTGCAACAAGCGTCAATTCTCAGCGTTGAAGTACTGCGATGTCTGGAACTGGAACCGGCGTACAAATACAGCGCCTAGTCCTCCTGCAATGTCTGCCTGTGTAAGCTGTCGCTAGATCAAGCTACAGCGGGGATCTGTGAGATGTAAAATTGTACACAGGCACCCTGTACACAGCAACATCACACTTCGTTCGCCTATGCCTTTGCTTGAACGGATGCATTTATTTTGTGCCTGCTTGACGGTGTGCACCATATGGCCGGTCATGCATGGACATCGCACTGCAGCCTGGGCACCTGCCGTGCAGCGCGTACAGTGTGCTACGAGATACAGGCGACGAGGCAGGTAGCACCGTGAGAGCGGAGGACAGCTCGACGAGAGAGGTGTCGTGTGTAATCGTGGCCTCGCGCCGCGAAGAGTTGCACCCGCTCAGGAGCAGATCGTCGAACCTGGTACCTACCCAACGATTATGCCGTCACGCGTCATGACGCCGCGGTGCACGCCCCTTAGAGCAAGTTTGGGAACAGCCTTGTGCACGTACTGCACCAACATGCCTGCAACGCGTACCCTAGCTAGCAAATGCACAGCGAGTCGTCATCGGTAGTGCACCATCCCGCTGCAGACCGCAGACCGGTTTTGGTGTGCGTGCCCCCGGTGTACATGTAGTGGGCCAAGGCCTACTAGTGGCCCTTGTTCACGGCTGTAGCTACTGTCTGCTTCAGGGATGACAACATCACGAAGCTCGCTGCGCACTTGCGCAGTGCTCGAGGCTTAGAGCTCGAGGCAAGGCAGAGAGCGAGGCTGCAGGTCGACGCAGGCTGAGCGCCGCCGCAGGCCGCCATAAGACGGTGATGGCAGTGCCGCCAGTCCCCTCCGGCTTTTTCCTCTGTAACGCACACACACGAACGGCATATTGGCATGTATCCTGCTTGTCCACGCGTGAGTTAACATGAATACGGGGAACGCTCGGAACTCTGCAGGATTATCGTCGCAGTGATAGCGCGACCTCCATGTCTGACCTATACCGCACGCAGTAGAATCTGAGCACCGTCACAGTTCAAACACAGTTCACCTTCACCACGAGATGAAGAGCCCTCTTCCAAGCTTTTGGTCAGGGATCATGATAGGCGCTTTCGTCACCGCGGCTCTACTCGCGACGTGGTTTGTGTCCTCCTTCGACGTGACAACGGGCACCTGGGTGGAGCCTGAATTCGACTCAAGGAGTTTTCGTGAGCCTATCAGACGAAAGCCGAAGCCTGCTGAAGACGTGACGCAGGAAGAGGAGCCCGCGGATGCTAGCTCGCGTGCACCGGCCCGTGCGGTTGATCAGAAGTCTCAGCGCGATGAACACTTCGCGAACCTGCTTGACTCTCTAGCAAGCAGACAGAGGCAAGAAGCTTTTGATACCATTTTCACGGAGAACGTGTGGGGGTGCGCTTCATCTTCCACAATGCGGGCGTGAAGCTTACTTCTGAAAGGCAGCGTATGGGAACATATGAGACGCGAATGTGCAATATTTCGTCCAAACTTGGGTCTGTGGCTATTGCATGACTGTCGTATTGGACGAGCGCCTTCATTCATGGCAAGGTACTCTCGCACACCTCGCAATACTCGCTTTCGCTTTGCAGCCAACTTTGATGTAGCAGAGCGACAACGATGTATTTGTGTTATGCTAAGCCTTTTTGTTGAAGGTTTTAGGGATCAATTGTCTGGGCACGATCATTGATGGCGAGCCTGTATGACGCCTGATGAAGCACGTCGATACCGCATGATACCGCATGATTTCGTCTTGCACTTTCTGAATGCAAGCTCATGATGTTGCAGAAATGAAGAATCTCGTAGCGGTGACGGCTCAAGCGAGGTGTATACGAGGAATGCCCGTCAACTGCTGGCACACGCCTTCAAAGAGTATGGCGTCAAAGACTGGATCGACTCTCCGTGTGGCGACTGCAATTGGCAAGGGCTCATAGAGGGCATTGATGACGTTGCATACCTAGGCCTCGACATCGTTCCAGGTGCGGTACCTGGGTGTGGCAGGACATGACAATCTTGCTGAGCTTGTGGCTTTTCCGTTGGCGACTACAGGCCCAGAATTCACAACAATCATGTTTCAACTTGTTGTTCAGTGGCCAACACTGTCATTCTACTGTTGTATGCAAGCCGGCCAGCCAACCTGCATATTCTATTTGTGTTTTTTAAATTCTTTGGAACGTGTGTAATACCTGCTTCACTTTATAGCTCTGATTGCTACAGCCACGTTGATTGCTTGAACGGAATGCTTGCATACAACACCGACCCTGCCATACTTGAATCTCATGATACCACTTATTGGCACTGGTATATGATGTCAATGCACTGTCCTGGACACCGGTAGTGCGGCAGAGACATATTGATACAATCGATAAATGGTTGTTTCAATGGTGCTCCTTACCAAATGTGTTAAAGTCCAAAACTATGTTGTTCAATTAGCCGCGGGGAGGCGCACCAGTTGGCTTCCAGCTGCGGGGTCGCAGTTGGAGACTGTTTACAACTACAAGTACCTGGGTGTTTTCTTTCAGTCAAATGGCTCTTGGTCTGAACATATGCATCATGTACGCGCAAGATGAACAAGGCACTTGGCGCGTGGCGGCCAGTGCTACGTTGCCACTACCTCCCGGTGACCGCCCGGCTCCGCCTTGTTTATGCGTTAACGTGAATTCACATATACTCCTGCTTTGTATGGGGCTGAGGTCTGGATTGGCCCGAAAACTGACTTGACAACTTGACACCATCTGTAAAAAGGCAATCCGCATGGTGTTTGGTCTGCACCAGTTCGATTGTAGGGAGGAGATTCTTTTTTCCGACACGGGTCTTCTGCCTGTGAGCTCAATGATCAAGGCAGCGAAACTTTGCTGGTACGCAAAGCTGACACACATGGGGGCGGAGCGATTCCCGGTTGCGGTGGAATCCACCACAATTCGGGGACACTCTCAACGGGGGCAGGGGGCGGGCGGGGACTTTCATTCGCGCATCACGGCCATTGCGGTAGAACTGAAACGATATGCACACATCGGACTTGCCTTACAGGCTTCACCCAAGCCTGAGCATCGCCGCCGACGTGGGCCACCCAGGGTGTCCAAACGTCTCGGTGCGCATGATCAACCGTCCAAACAAAGCCGTCTCACAATCACGTACTCCAATCTTACCCGTGAGAAGGTCGTGGCTGTTGTGGGTTGGCATACCTTGAACAACGACTTGAGAAGCATGGTCGCGACAATAAGGTCACTGGAGAGTGGCTGCGTGGTGTAATAAGACACGAACTAAGGTCACTAGCCCTGATTATGGACTCTGTTGAGCCCGGTTTTGTGCGTGTGCTAATGTCTGCTCGTTCTGGTCTGTCTCCTTTCTTGTGTAGGCACCGTAGTGAAAAGCATTTGGAATTTCACGTGCTGCTGATGTCTTCACATCCTACATCGCACGTGCACCCATCGGGGTAGTTCTACCACCTGTCCCAGTGGCGCGTTGTGATCGGCATGTCTCTGCCGTTGCGGTTTTGGCGCAGCAGTTGCTCGCACGGCCAGGTTTTTATGGCAGTGCCTCTGGTGTTTCGTGGTGTGATGTAGCAGTTGTCCTTATTGTCGGTGTTGATGGTGTTGGTGGTGATGCTGGGGTGTCGGGTGTTGCAATTCGCCCGTCCCCTCTGGGTGAATTGGCTCGAGTTGCATCATTCTGTGGCGTAATTCAGTGTTTGTGGCAGCATGTTGCTTGGATGCCTCTTTCGGTCCCGGAGTTCGGAAATGTCCAAATGGATACGGCTTTGTAATCATGCATAAATACATACTGCTCTTGTGCTCCGTGCGGGGCTTCAATCTTTGGCTGGCATCACCGGTAGGGCTGTGGTATGTGCTCGTGCCCGGCCTAGTGCCATGACTGCGTGAGTGGATATGCGTGTGACTTCCTAGCAATGGCTCGATGCCCGACCTCTGTCCTTTGTAACTATACATACATACTGGCAGGGCTGTGGTACGTGCTCGTGCCCGGCCTAGTGCCATGACTGCGTGAGTGGATTTGCGTGTGAATTCCTAGCAATGGCCCGGTGCCCGGCCTCTGTCCTTTGTAACTACATACATACTACGTGCATACTACATACATACTGCCATGATAGTGCCATGACTGCGTGAGTGGATATGCGTGTGTATTCCTGGCAACGGCTCGCTGCCCGACCGCTGTCCTTTGTAACTACTTCCTTAGGGAGGCATAATGCCTGATCCTACAGTACTCAAGGTCAATGTGCATGCACAGGTATGCCTAAGTTATTGTGGTGGAGCTGCCAAGGACAGTGTTGAGCATGACTGCAGTAGCGGTGCACCTGCGGCCGCCGTTGCCGTGCAAACGTCCGCTGCACAGTGGTATTGCACACCTTGATTTGATGAGACTGTATGACTCGTATGCAAATGCATCAATTGTACGCACGCTTCGTCGATGAAATTGTGCCTCATTTCCGGACGTGAATGTATACAACCAACCCTGCAGTGCATGATATGCGATCATCGGGGGGGGTTCTGTAGGTCTCATTGAAGGCAACAACGAGAAATTTGCGAATCGCACCAACATGAACTTCAAGCAGCAGGATTTTATCAATGAGCCGTTCCCTCACAAGCCGGACATGATCCTGTGCCGGGACATGATCCAACATAATGCGCTTGTGGACGGCGTCCGTGCATACTACAACATGGAGAAGTCCGGTGCAAAGTACCTGGCCACCACATGGCACCAGCAAGGTGCGTGGTTGCTGCTCCAGCCGTTTCCATTCATCCGCTTGCCTACACCATGAAAGTTTCTCCAACGTGCCTGCACCACCACAATCCGTGCCGTTGTCTCTGCAAGCTGCAGGTTGGCAGCAGCATGTTGCATGAACGTGGGTCAAGCTTGAGCGCAAAGGCGATGCCTCTGATTGCAACCAATACTAGAGGCGTTCTGGCAATGTCTCCGTTGCAAAGTGCTTGATCGTCCTTGTTGGTTTGTTTCGGTAGTGTTGCCTACATACACAATAGCGCGCGATAGAAGGCACAAGAACAGTTTGCAGTACTCCTCTACATCGGAGAACATGCACATGCGGGGTGCATAATGGCAAGGCGCTGCTGATGTGGGGTGAGATGGTTTTTGGTCCCACACATGTACGAGGAAGCTTAAAACAAAACAAATCAAGTTGACAGTGCTCTTGTATACAGGTGATGATGGCAATTACAACCACAATGTAGGTCCCGGCGGAATGTACGCCGTTAACATCTTCTTGCATCCATTTAACTTTAGCAAGCCAGAGTTCCTCATACGCGAGGGCGTCAATCAGCCAGACCAAAAAACTCTCGGATTGTGGAAGTTGCCTGCATTGGGCTTGGGTGACGGCAAACCCTTTGTCATTCCTGATGAGATGTATGTCAAAGCCGAGAATGAGATTGTCTTTGTCAAGGATTTCCCAACTGCTGGCGAAGCTTGAGCACTGCTCGACAACCGCAGACCTGAAAGCATTTAGATTTGATTTCTAATTGGGCATGTATCGTCGCCTGTGCTAGCAAATCGTATTGTAACACAACACCAGCACATGAACAGTTATCTGGCCGTGCCTCGTCGGCTAATCCTCTGTCCGACAAGCACATTAGTTGGTTCAGGTGAAGTTCCAAACCTTGAATGCAAAATGACAGATTAGCGAGGGAGTGTGAACATCGCACACGCCGTAGTAGAGTGGAGCATCCTGGGTTACGCTTATCTGTTGTGCAAGTCCGTTTGCCTGTCGCAGCAGCATGCTCGCCAGTTCATCCCTAGATGGATTCCACCCACCCACCAACCTTGCAATCGTTAGAGTCGACGGCGCCTGCACGAGGGGGAAGTTCTAAGATTGTACCTTCGAAAAGACATGCCCTTCTGCAGGGTAGCCTGACTTTCGTTGGTAGCGACAGGGTGCACATGGATAAGTGGCAAAGATTTGTAGGAAGAGGCAGATGTCCCGTCGCCGCCCCAGTCAAAACTTGCCACCCAGTACGTCATGTGGCTGACTCGGCACTAAGTGTGCGTGCACATCTTGCGAGTGCGTATCGCTTACGGGTGCGTATCATTGGCTTAAGGTCCACATGCCATACTTGATAGATACCATGTAGGCGGCTTGATGAGCAGTTGTCAGAAAGGCTATCTATCTGCAGGTCAGACGCGCAGTCTTAAGTCAGGTCAGACAGCCAGCATTCCATGCCTGCTGCGCACAGAGGTAGAACCGAGGAATGCGAGGGGGAGATCAGGATACAGCTAGTACCGTGAAACAGTGATAATAATGGTTACAGATCTCAGTGTGCACATGCTTATAGGCACACTAAACACTCAAGGTTACGACGGGAAACCCTTGCACGATCTCTCTCACTACATCAAGACAATCACGGCTGGCGGCTTACCCCTGCACCGGATCCGCAGATCATCCGTGTCAGAAAAGCTAATTGTTGTGCAGGTCGGACGCGCAGTCCTCATTCAGGTCAGGTCAGGACAGCCAGCATCTCATACCTTCTGCGCACAGAGGTAGAACCGAGAGATGCTAAAGGCCTTTAGCATCTATCCTAGGAGAGTGCTAGTACCGGGAAACAGTAAGGAGAATGGTTACAGATCTCAGTGTGCACAAGCTTATATGCACACTGAACACTCAAGGTTACGCTCGGGAAACCCTCGCGGGATCTCTCTCACTACATCGAGACGATCTCGGCTGGCGGCTTACCCCTGCACTGGATCCGCGGATCGTCCGTGCATGGGTGCACCTGTCACCACACTGCTGCCCGCAGGCTCATGCATTGTGACAATCCGTGCATGGGTGCACCTGTCACCACGCTGCTGCCCGCAGGCTCATACATTGTGACAGCTGCACACAGAGGTAGGTTTTGTTGCGGTCTCGCTGTTTGTTTGCTGGGCGTCCTTGGCTGCTTGTGCTTCCGGGTCTCGTGCGCCTGGCTGGTGGGCGGGGTTCGGCTGGGGGTGGGCGTGTGGGTGTGGGCGTGTGTGTGGCTGTGTGGCTGTGTTGCTGTGTGGCTGTGTGGCTGTGTCCGGTGAGGGTGCTGCCGTTGCGTGGGTGTTTTGGTGTGTTGCGTGGTGTGCGGTTCCCCTGGTTCTTGTTTGCGGTGCTACCTGCCTCGCTTGCTTTGTCCTTGTAACACACACAGAGGTAGAACCGAGGAATGCGAGGGAGAGATTGGATACTGCTAGTACCGTGAAACAGTGAACATAGTGGTTACAGCTCTCTGTGTGCACAGCCATATATGCACACTGAATAATCAAGATTACGGCGGGAGATCCTCGCAGGATCTCCCTCACTACCCCGGGACAATCCTACTGGCGGCTTACCCTTGCACCTGATCCGCGGACCGATCATGCATGGGTGCACCTGTCACCACGCTGCTGCCCGCAAACGCATGCATTGTGACACTCCCCCATAAACCCTGCTAAGTCTCTACTAGGTGGAGTTTATTACGAACTTCTTGCAAAGCAGGTCCGGGCATCACCTTTGTAAACACATCCGCCAATTGATCGACAGTGCTAACCCATTCTACCTTAAGTTCATCCATCTGGACATATTCCCGCACTCGCAAGTGCCGCACACGAATGTGCTTGGATCTGTCAGTGGACACAGCATTCACAACCAAGATATTGGCACTCTTATTATCACCCCACAGAGTTGGCTTATGTGGGACAAGTTTCAAATCGAGAAGCAACTGCTTCATCCACATGAGCTCGTTGGCTGTTGCGCTCATCGCAATGAGCTCAGCCTCTGTTGTATCCCCAGCCACTATACTCTGCTTCTTCGAACGCCAGAGAAGACAGTTCCCATACACCCGGACAATCATACCAGACACACTCTTCAGATCTACAGAATTCGCAAAGTGTGCATCTGAAAAAGCCTCTAGTAAACACCCGTGTCCCTCAGAGCCTATAAACTTTATTCCTAAATTCTTCGTGGACTGCAGGTATCTCAGAACATGATGCACGGCAGACCAATGTTCCCTCAGACTACTAGACATGTGCCGGCCCAGGGCATGTGCCACATAGCTCAGGTCAGGTCGTGTCACTCCTGCAATATACTGGATGCTTCCTACGTCACTCATGAACCTGGAATGCTCAGCAGCACTGGCTTTCTCCAGGTTAGGATGCTCTTTCACACTCCTTAGCTGCTGCCGCGGCACTAATGGAGTGGGAGATTTACAACAGTCAGACATAGTGTACTTGTCCAATAAGTTCTAGATTTTGGTACGTTGTGTCATTGTGATTGTTTTGGCCTTTCGATCACGCGTGATCTCAGTGCCAAGTGCCCAAGACAGGTCACCTAGATCTCTGCCTTCAAATTTCGTGAGAATGACACTGATGATTTCTTGCAGCCCCGCGGAGCAACTGAAAATGAATACGTCATCAACCCACAGAAAAATGAAACATCGACCAGTTTTTCTGACATACAGTCCAGGGTCACTTTGTGCGCACACAAACCCCAGTTCAGCCAAGACCTTTACTAAAGCTCTATGCCACTCGCGAGTGTCAGTAATTCTACATCTTGTCAGGTCAGACGCGCAGTCTCAGCTCAGGTTAGGTCAGGAGGCCAGTGTTCCATACCTGCTGCGCACAGAGGTAGAACCGTGGAACACTGAAACAGGAAGATACTAATACCGTGAAACAGTAACGAGACAGGTTACAGATCATAGCGTGCACATCCTTATATGCACACTGAACGCTCAAGGTTACGGCGGGAAACCCTCACGGGATCTCCCTCACTTCATCGAGACAATCCCGGCTGGCGGCTTACCCCTGCGCACAGACTTTGGCCAACGGCTTCCTGAACAAGACCATAAATAGACATAACGCTAACAATCACCGATACCATGTCAGAAATGCTATATGCGGTCAGATCAGACGCGCAGTCTCAGTTCAGATCATGTCAGGAGGCCAGTGTTCCATACCTGCTGCGCACAGAGGTAGAACCGAGGAACACTGTAAGAGGAGATGCTAATACCGTGAAACAGTAAGAAGAATGGTTACAGATCTCAGTGTGCACATGCTTATATGCACACTGAATACTCAACACTCAAGGTTGCGGCGGGAAACCCTCGTACGACCTCTCTCACTATATCGAGACAATCCCGGCTGGCGGCTTACCCCTGCACCGGATCCGCAGATCGTCCGTGCATGGGTGCACCTGTCACCACATTGCTGCCCGCAGGCTCATGCATTGTGACAACGCTTCCATTAGATACCGCACACGCGGCGCATTGAAGCTATCTCGACACACGGAGAGCTGTCTTATGTCTCGGCCAGGCAAATTGTATCGAATTCATGCACATACATGTTTTCCACGCTGCAACTTCGGATATTCGAGCCCGCAAAGAGTGTGGCCGCCACCATGCCCATTGATACCAGTGACAGCTGCTTTCTTCCTGTCTCTTTGTCTCTGTAGACGTAAATTCAAGAGCGCTGTCGTCGTACCCCAGTGCCGTAGCGATGATTGGTCAAGAGAAGTACGCCTAAGCTCGACAAGAAATAGGCCGATCGATGGGACGTCTCTATTCAACATCGAGTCGCATAATGTTATCTTCAGGAGATGTCTATTTGGGGGGTACGAAGTTGCCCATTTGTCTGGTCATGTTAAAATTGCATGTAGGAGCGGAGACCGCTTTTGTGCAATCTGGCGGATGGACCAGGAAACATGTGACAGCGAGTTCGAGTGTGCAGGGGAGTCAAGCATGCAGATCTACTGCCTTCTTAATGCAACATGACGAATGTTGACTGATCGGGTAGCGCAGGGAGCTGGGCACCCTAGCGAGCGTACAGAAACGACAGGAGAGAAAGACAGGGGTAACAATGCAGCACAGATGGAATGACTGGAACAGAAGCGCCCCAATCGACCAAAGGTAATTGTGTCGATCACAGCAAAACACTTGGAATATATGTGCCCAGGCCCATCCCTGCTTTGTGCTGTCCTCGCTACTGATAGCTCTGTGGAACTGTGGAATCGCGCTGCTCGTTGATCTCTGTACGGATCAGGGTGCAGCATCCCGCGAGATCTGGCGATCTGCTGCGGGCATTGGGATTTGGCATGTATCATCCTCCGTCAATCCAATGCAGCAACATCGTGCTGCATGGATACGCAGACGTAGGTTGGCTGGCATGGTCTTTGACGCTGCACCCTTGGCGTGCGCAAGCGCAGACCAGCAGTATGCATGCGCCGCATGCATGACGTATCATGCACTGAGCTGGCACTTCGCACTGCCAAAAGGCTGTGGCAAAAGGTGGCATGATACATGGGATTGGTATGCAAGATTATACATGTTGAGGAATGCTAGTGGCACTTTTGGGCATGTGGAATTATGCACATGTAGCTGTATGCATGCAGCTCATGTGCACAGCTGTGACGTGGTACATGCTGGCATTCTGAGGTATCCTTTGGTATACTTTCGCCTGGCTCAAGTTTGCAAGGCACTAGCCTGAGATACATACACATGTATCCACAATTGGTGCCTGCATATCTGGAATATGTGTGCTTCTGAGCAGACAGATTTGGCCATTACAACACCTCCCCCCACACACGGGAGCGGAGCAGGGCAAACAAGAGTATGCTCTGCAAGCTCAGGGCAAGTCTGGAAGCTCAGGTAAGCAGATAAATGGAGACAGCACATTGACTTGAATGGTAGGGTACATCATAAGACCGGGGCAATGTGGTATTTACAGAGAAGGGTCTACTCATCTGGAATACGGATGAGTGACCTTGTTGGAATTAAGGCTAGTTCTAGAGCTGGCTGGGGAACTCATCGCAGAGATCGTGGAAATACTCTGGCAACAATTGACGACCTGAGTAGCGGTTTATCATTTCACTCATGGCCTCATCTAGGTCTAGGACTGCATCATGCAGCCTGCGAGTAACTCTTCTGACATGGCAGAGGTCAGTGAGGTACTGAGAGCGGTAGTCTCCAAGCGCTGGCATTGTAGTGGCATCTAGCATCAACTGGCGGACGTTCTGGAGAAAGCGTCGACGCTGGACGAGGGAATGGGATGTCGGATCTTGTGGGATCTCAGGGACTGGCAAGTTTCTAACTGCACACATAGGTGGGTTCAGATGATGGAATTGGGTCTGTCGGGTTTTATGGAAGTCACATGATGGAAAAACAGGTTGGTGCCCCGCGACATGCAACCTGGCGGATCAGATTTAGGCAGGGGTTGGCCTTGCTCCCGGGAGCCCCCTCCTCACATCACCTATGGCCTGGAAATCCCCGGCCTCACAGAGGCAGTCTGCTTACATCCAGGCGTCCCCTTCAGCATCACAGCGGGGGGGCAGCATTAGCGCACATGCGCTTTGCGGACTCAGTCCGCATCCTACCACAATAACTGCAGTAGGTGACCCTGGAAAGTGCTGCCTTATGGGATTCGCTCAACCGAGAACTACGTCTACGCGGTTTGCGTTTGGGATCGTCGATGTTGCTGCCACCCGCGGGCACCTTCCCCCCAGCGACGGGACGCCTGGTAGATTCAGCCTTGGCTGCTATATGGGACAGTTGTAGCCGCGCTTCCCGCGGAAACTCATGAATCATGTGCGCTCTCTGAGTACTGGAGGCATTGTGGAACAGATAATCGGCAACTTTCTCCAGGCATCCGGACAACTCATCAACTGGTAACCAAGAGTCATGAGATGCATCGTAGCCAACCCAGCGCACCAGGTAGTGAGGGCACGCGATGGAGATGTCGTCATCGCGATGCCGCGACTGCATGTAATTGACTACGCATTCAACTTCATATGTGGTCGTGTCCACAGTGGCCGATGACTTGGAAGGTTCAGGGCTGGTGGCGCATGCAGCATCGAAGGACTCATTGTAAGGTTTGAGCACAGAGAAGTGAAAGACATCATGTAGACCTAGACGCTGCAGCGTGGTCGGCAATGATATACGGGCAGCGGCCCGGCCCACTACTTCCAGAATTTTACAGGGACCCAACCAGCGCGGAGTAAACTTCTTTCGGAGAGATGGATGATGCAGAGCAACCTTACGTATAGATAGCAGGACCAAGTCACCCACAGAAAAGGTTGGCCAAGCAGATTTCCGGTTGAAATCCGACCACATTGACTGCTTGGCCTCTACCAGAGCTTGCTTCGCCAGGAAGTAGTACATGCGGTGCATCACGGCTGGGGCTGGTTGCTGATGCTGTGGCAATTTGAACGCAAGGGCTGTGGGAGACAGTGGCGGAGTGATACGGTTCAAAGAGAACGGTGTGCAGCCCGTGGCTGCCGACTTGGAGCTATTCATGCTGAACTCAATATGTGGCAGGAATGCATCCCAATCATCATGTGCAGGACCGATGAAATGCCGAACAGCTTCTTCTACAACGCGATTGTACCGCTCAACTTGCCCATTGGCTCTAGGATGGTAGGAGAATGTTAGCTGCAATGCAATGCCTAGGTGATCACAAAGGGATGTGAAAAATTTATTGTTCCACTGCGTACCGCGGTCACTACAAATGCCAAGTGGCAAGCCATAATGGGGGTATATGTGCTGGAAAAACAACGCAGCGAATCCGGGACCATTCAGAGTAGACACTGCGGGGATCAATCTTACCATCTTGCTGAATTGATCAACAAATACAACAATGCAATTGTGACCAGACGTGGAGTTAGGCAGTTGCGTGATCATGTCTACACTCACGACACGCCAGCATGCAGAAGGTACAGGTAGTGGGGACATGACTGCCTCCCGCTCCGACGGGGACTTCATGGTCTGACAGCTATGGCATTGTGACACAAATTTCTTGACATCTTTGTGTATATCTGGCCAGTAAAATGAGTCTGTGATCAATGATGCTGTGCGAGAGACACCCATGTGTGCATGCCAGGGGTGTACGTGGTGCCACAACAGAATTTGCCGGCGCAAGTGATCATGATCAGGGACAACAATCTTGTTCTTGTGCAGATAAATCTGGTGCTTAGGGTCGTAATGGTATGATGCAGGTGGCTCGGCAAAATCAGAATCATGTGCATAGCCACTACGCAATCGCTGCCAGAAGTCGTCCGCGTGCAGATCTAGAGTCAAGTATTTGTTGGATTGTTTCAGAAGCAGCTCTGCTTGTGAGTGCGTACCCACACGCTGTGCGTCGACTGCGCGGCCGTCACACACCAGGTCCTCCTGGTCGACCCAGTCCACCGCGGAAGCATCCGGCTGCGCGGTCGCTACGTCGTCCTCACGCGCGGGCTGTTGGTGGAGGGGTGAGGCCGAGGAATTCGGCCTCCTCCGCTGTAGGCGCGAAGTCAATGTCTGACATTGGAGATGGGGTGCGGAGGCAACCAGGAGCGGTCGCGGAGAACGGCGGCGGGTCGGCGTTGGCATGGGCCGGCGGGGAAGTGGGGATGGGGGCGGTGGCAGCGCTGGCGGAGATCCCGTTGGCATCAACACCGGGGACCGCTGAGACTCCAGCTGCTCGCCCATGCGGGGGCTGGACCCCGAGCTGATGGAAATCACTGATTGCGGCGGCTGCGTGGGCCGCCGTGGGTCCTGTGGCTGGGACAGAGGTGGAAATTGCGACTGGGAACGCAGGTCTGGCATGGGCGGGGACAGGCCGGGCGGGGGTGAACCGAACTTCTCCCGTAGCCGGGAGTAGTCGCAGGGCTGGGGAGAGATTGTTGGCAACGTCTGGTGGTATGGGATGGCCTGATTCATCGGCGACTGGCCAGATGATATGGCCGTTGATCCAGTGCTGGCGATTGGAAGCTCGTATCCGCTTGGATCCGGGGATGGGGAAGAGTGGCATCTGCGTGCTATAGCCGTGGTCAGACTTACGGCCGGAAACGCATAAGAAACTTGCACTGGAATGGCATTGCCCGCACGAGAGGCACACGAAATGGGATGGTCATCATGCAGTTGTACTGTCATGGAAGGCAGGTGTGTGGCACGGGACACTGCGTCCGCCACCACGTTCTTATCACCAGGCACGTACATGATGTGCCAGTTGATGCGGGACAGCGTCTCTACCCAACGCGCTTGCTTGTTATTCAAGCGTTGCTGGGTCTGCAAGTACCTCAGTGGATTATGGTCAGAGTGGACGTACACGGGGTGGCCATTTTCCAGATAGCAACGCCATTGGCGTGCAGCAAAAACAATGGCGCCCAGCTCTTTTTCAAAAGTGGCATGGTGGACCTCAGAGGAATTCATTTTTCGGCCTACCCATGTAATGGGGTGCAGAGCTGCTTCATGGTCTTGCATCAAGACAGCTCCGTAGGCATAATCACTGGCATCTGTGTACACATGGAAGGGCTGGTTGAGATTGGGATGGCGCAGGCCTGTGGCATTGATCAGAGCATGTTTGATGTCATTGAATGCTCGAGTGCATTGTTCAGTCCATGCGCTCTTGCCTTTGGCTTTCATGCGCTCGAGCAGTGGGGCAGCAAGGGTGGGAAATTTCGGAATAAATCTGCGAAAATAGCCAGCAAGACCCAAGAATGATCGGATGGTATTGGTTGACGATTTTAAATCAGCCTCAGGCCATTGTTGCAACACTGAAACCTTGTGTGGGTCTGGCTTCACGGTATCTGCTGTAACAATATGTCCCAAGTATTTGACTTCTTGCATGGCAAATTGGCATTTGACAGCATTGCAGAAAAAGTTGTGTTCATGCAGCCTAGTCAACACACGATCAAGATTGATGGCATGATCCTCAGTAGTTCTGGAAATGATGATAATGTCATCGAGGTATGCAAGGCAAATCTTGCCAATCAGTCCACGCAAAACCACGTGCATTGCTTGTTGGAAGACACTCGGTGCATTGGTGAGACCGCATGGCATCACCGTCCATTCGTACAGGCCATCAGGGGTGCGGAATGCAGTTTTTGGCTGGGATGTCGGGGCTAGTCTGATCTGGTGATATCCAGAAGCAAGATCCAATGCAGAAAAGTACCTCTGGCCTTGCAATTTATCAAGCAAGGCATCTATGCGTGGTAATGGGTATGTATTCTTTACTGTGTTCTCATTCAGGTAGCGGTAGTCGACACACAGTCTCAGTTTACCTCCGGGTTTGGGAGCAAAAAGGACGCTGCTTGCCCAAGGGGAGATGGACGGTTGAATCCAACCCATGTCAAGCAAGTGTTGTACCTGCTTTTCCAGTTCAGAGTGTTCCAGTGGAGTCAATCTGTACTGGCGGGCAGCACGTGGTCTGGTGCCAGGCAGATTCTCAATATTCATCTCAAAGCCTAAGGCTGTGGTATTTGGGGGTGCAGGCCCGAGCGTGCCTCCGGACTTGGAATGTTTGCGTACTATCTCTTGAACACACTGTGGGATGGTGGCTACATCTTGCTGGACTGGTGCTGGTACTTGCTGTTGGGACAGAAAACCTTTCTTTTTCGACGCCGCACATACATGCATATCGCTGGAAGGCTCGACGCGTGCATGTGCTGGTTTGACATGCACCACGTACAGAGGCGACTTACCACATTTAGCACGATTGACCATAGATTTCAGCTTACGGCTGGTGCATGCATACTCATCTGATGTTCCCTGTGAAGCAGGTGTGCGTTTGGGTATGTGCACGACATGCTGCCAATCACGAGAATGCTTTCGGGGGCCAGCCTTACGGCCAGGCACGATGATGCGAATGTCCGGATCATCAAACTCGAGTTTCATGTGCGTGACGGCAATCACATCAAGACCCAATAGCGCGTGATTGGGGTGCATGCCACTCTGCAGCCGGCAAACTTGCTACCACAGTGTACGTGACATCGTGACGCTGGCGGCCTATGCTTGTGCATAATGTGACAGTACCGAGGCAGGGTGCTGCACTCCCAGAGATGCCATGCGACGTGGATGCGCTTTGGTGATATGGTATGGCATTGGCCTGTAGGAATTCTACTGTAATCATGCTGTGATTGGAGGCTGTGTCTACAAGCGCCTTCAAGCGGCTGCCTTTGATGTGGATGGGGACCGTGCAGATCAGATCGACAGCGTCAATTTTCTGACTAGCACAAGAAATAGCAGATGTATTTAGGCTCTGCTGGTTGGACATCAATCGCAAAACATGGAACGTCTGGTGACCTGGCACTGGGCGGCCGTCCGTATAGGACAACAATGCATTGGCTTTGTCTACTGTGCTGTAGCTGTGTCTGCTAGTGTACGACACGAACGCATCACTATCAAACAAGCGGCCAGGGATGGCTACTGTGACATGGTGCCCATTCAGGTTGATGGCATGTAAATGTCTCAATGCTACGTGTGCCTCATCAGTGTATGGCAAGGTAACAACAATAGGGCAAGATAGCGTGGAAATATCGAATAATGACTTGTCAGCTGTGCTGAGTGAGGAAGGAAAAACAATGCCGTGGCCTGAGGCGTGGTCAGCCGCTAGTACAAAAGGCTCCACCGCCCAAGATGGGCAGCCAAGAGGCGGCTTGCCAGTTTCTCAACGGATATGGTTGCCAGGGGCACGTGCTCGTTTGTTCGGAGTCTGAGGGGTATCATCATACCGTTTGCGATTGCGGGGGCCCGCGGAATTTGGAGTGTTTGCCGCGCTCTGCGGCTGCGGCGGCGGGGGTGGTGGCGGCGGTAGCTCGTCGGCGGGCTCCACTGCCATCAGGCACTTGTTCTTGTTGGCAGGGTGTTGCGCCCAGGTTGCGAGTGCCTCCGGCGCAATGGAACGCGCGGTAGGGCAGTCCGCGATGCGGTGGTACCTGTCGCTGTCAGGCATGGAGGAGGGGCAGATGCCGCAAACTCGCTTGCGGTGGTGGAAAGTTGCTTCCAAGAGGAATATCCCGACGGCCACGGGTGTGAATGGAAGGTAGTAAGGGAGCTCTTTACGGCAGGCTGCCGCAAGACCGTGGATGGTGAATGGCGCGTTGTGGTTGGCAACTTCAAACGCATACACATCTTTGATCCACTGTGGTACGGTGGGGCTGTCCATGGCATTATCGAGCCAGGCCTGCTTCTGTTGGAATGGAAGCTTACGGGCGTCCCGGAGGCCTGGTAAGCGCTCCCGGGTGACGCTGGAACATGGCGTAGATGGCTGCACATATGTTGAACGGTTGTTGGAAAATTGGCTGCGACTCTGGCCTGGTCTTTGGGTATTGGTATATGCCATGGCAATCTGCCGCTGGCCTCGTTTTGGTGCTGATGTGTGGCCATGGGCTGGCATCTCACGGGTGGGGGTGGTATGGGTGCTGGTGGATGCAAAATCTACACCCTGGTAATGGTTGGCAGAGAATGTGGCAAAGCGCTTGGCTGTGTTGGCTGTCTCCTTGGCTGTGTTCAGCTTGTCCACACACCATGTGACAAATGCTATGGCATGTGAATTTGCGCGCTCGGTCGGCCATGTGTGGCTGTTCTCCAGATGTGTGGTTAATTTTTGTAGCAGGTCTGGTAGTGGCATGAACATTTTGACTGTGGCTGACAATTCTGAGGTGCACTCAGGGGACATGAGGTGCTGCAATTTGTCAAACAAGTTCCATGCAAAATCTTGCAGGGACATTTTGCCTGGCAAGTCCACATAATCGAGAAAGATCAATTGGTAATATATGCGGACATGATGCACCAAGTCATTGAAGCTGGAGGCTTTTCCAGCACGGTATTTGCTCCAGGCTCCCTCGATATGCATTCTGAATTGCCCGTTGGTAAAGAAAAAGTCACGTATGGCATCCAGCCATTCACGAACGGTGCACTCAGGAGACATGGCTTTTTCTGTGGCAACCTGGTAGTGCATGGCATCACGAGTGAAACCCTTGGACAAATGTTTGATCACCTGGGCCTCAGATAGTTTCATGCATAAGACGCGGTTGTTCAAAACTTCGCACACGTAGTGATGCCACTTTCGCTCAGCGGATGCATCGCCACGAACCGCATCAGACAAAGGAAAATGTATGGATGCGAAGAAATAATCAGCAGATCTAAACCAGGTTGCACTCGAGTCGTCTGTGAAGTTCGGGGTGTACCATGGCAGGCTCGACACGTGAGGCAGGGATGACAGTACCAAGTTCGATCGCACGATGCCGGCGTACTGCAGCGCGGGCGCTGCTGCCACCTGCGCGGATGTCGCGCGGAACAGCTGCTCCTCGAAGTAGTTCGCTGTAGTCCCAGGTAGGATAGACGCTGCTGTGTACATGGACCGTACAATCGGCTCAATGGCGCTGACGGCGAGGGTGGCGAGCTGCGACACCATGGCCGCGGGGCTGGAGCTGGTGCTTCGTGCGCGATGCGACGTGACGCGCAGGGCGAGGGCAGGGAAGTCCAGGTGGGAGTGGTCCACAGGACACTGTAGCCATACGGTTGCCCAGGCAGCAGCATCTGTACAGAAGGAATATACGAAGTCCAGAATGGTGGCAGCGAGGGCGCCGCCAGTCCAGGTGTAGAAGGCCATCGCGCTGACGGAGAGAAGATCGCGCACGCAGCCCACAGGTGGACCCCAGTTGGAGGCGCAGGTTGTCGCAGTGGCTGCTCGCAGCTGCTCGCGCACTTGATCGCCATTCAGGTGGGACCTTCGTCGAAGTGCTTCGAACGGGGGGGGCGTCTGGTCGGTGGTGCTTTGGACGAGCATCTGGAGCAGGGTGCGGGAAGCCTGGCCGTACGACTTCAGCACCTCGACCGACGAGCGCCGAGTCGCTTCGAAGAAAGCCTTCGTAAGAGTCAGCAGGAGGGATATGGCCAGGCGAATTGCCTCGCGATCCGCTGCTTGCAAAGCGTCGAAGCCTGACAGTTGGATGAGGTCGGGGGGTACGCCATCGTCATCTGGAGGCTGAACGACAGACGCATAAAACTGACTATACTCGCTAGGATCGGCCATGGCAGAGAAGTCTCACCGATACCTGTTGACTGATCGGGTAGCGCAGGGAGCTGGGCACCCTAGCGAGCGTACAGAAACGACAGGAGAGAAAGACAGGGGTAACAATGCAGCACAGATGGAATGACTGGAACAGAAGCGCCCCAATCGACCAAAGGTAATTGTGTCGATCACAGCAAAACACTTGGAATATATGTGCCCAGGCCCATCCCTGCTTTGTGCTGTCCTCGCTACTGATAGCTCTGTGGAACTGTGGAATCGCGCTGCTCGTTGATCTCTGTACGGATCAGGGTGCAGCATCCCGCGAGATCTGGCGATCTGCTGCGGGCATTGGGATTTGGCATGTATCATCCTCCGTCAATCCAATGCAGCAACATCGTGCTGCATGGATACGCAGACGTAGGTTGGCTGGCATGGTCTTTGACGCTGCACCCTTGGCGTGCGCAAGCGCAGACCAGCAGTATGCATGCGCCGCATGCATGACGTATCATGCACTGAGCTGGCACTTCGCACTGCCAAAAGGCTGTGGCAAAAGGTGGCATGATACATGGGATTGGTATGCAAGATTATACATGTTGAGGAATGCTAGTGGCACTTTTGGGCATGTGGAATTATGCACATGTAGCTGTATGCATGCAGCTCATGTGCACAGCTGTGACGTGGTACATGCTGGCATTCTGAGGTATCCTTTGGTATACTTTCGCCTGGCTCAAGTTTGCAAGGCACTAGCCTGAGATACATACACATGTATCCACAATTGGTGCCTGCATATCTGGAATATGTGTGCTTCTGAGCAGACAGATTTGGCCATTACAACAACGAAATTGACACTTTACCGCAGGTATGCCTTACTCAGCAACAGATGTCACGAACGCCTTAGCAATGTCCCGAACTTCGACAGGTGTCTCCTCGAGACGGGAGCACCAAGCAGAAGCCATTTTTTAGATCTGCATGGACACGTGCTGATGGGTACACGTGCCTCCACGAATGATTAGCTTCTGCTTCAGCACGTGTACACTACAGCCTGGCCGACAACCTACAGCTGGCCCGCCATACTAGGTATGCTTCTGCAAAAGATGTGTTGCACGCAGTCAAGACTGGCGCTGACATGAGACTGACAGTGTACGGTTGCTTCAAGACATGAGGATTGGTGCAGGGCAACGGCTGCATGAGCGGTCTATGGCAAATGAGAAGCCTGTGAGGTAGCAGATGCAGCCACCATTGGCTTGCCACCGGCCGCAAACTGAAGGTGAGGATTGCTCCCGCCTGTGATGCAATTTTCAGCAGCTGTGCACTATGATGAGCACGATGGCACGCCGTGGTGACTGATATTCCTCTGAAAGCATCCCATTTGCAGGCAACAGATGGATACGGCACGACAACAACACTACAAGGATGGTAGGCAGGTCGGCGTGTACACTCGCGACACATGTTTTGCTCGCTGGCACATTCGCGCACTGTTCACGCACTCTTCAAACAAATTCCGTATCTGCGTGAAGTGCGTGCCAGAAGTGTAGGTGAGATGTGTTAGCTGAGTGTTGTGGTGGTGTGCACCTGCAGCGCACCTCATCGAGGAAATGCACATGCCGCGACCGCGCTTTCACGCTCCTACGGACAGCATATTAGTTGTGTTGTGGTGGTGCGCATCTGCAACGCACCTCATGGAGCGAAATGCACATGCCGCGAACGCGCTTTCACGCTCCTATGAACAGCATATTTTTTGCTGGGCTGAGTGCGCTCGTCGTGCGCATTGTGCCGCCAGAGCCACTATCAGCCGAGCTCCACTGGAACGCGCATCTACACTCCTTCGGCGTGTACATGCTGGATGCACATCTCCTCTATACTGCGTGCCCTGCGCCACGCCCGTCGTTGCATTCGTAGCTGGCTCAAGGTGGCATACTCTCGCGGCTCTCGGGCAAATGCCACCTTTTAATAATGTCAAATGCACTGTAGCTTAAGAAGAATTCGAAGCTTTGTATGCGCCGATGTGGTACAGGGCCCCAATCCTCGCAGCAGTGGACACAGCTGCAGGTGCGTATTCCGCCTCGTATACGGAGTGCAAACGACGATTAGCGCAAAATTCGGAGACAGTATCCTAACCTGTTGTGCCCTGTTCCGAGCTGCGCGGTGCCCGAGGTCCTTGATCGTATCTGTTGCTGGGGGGATCTCTATAGCTACGACGGTATGGGATGCAGTATTTGCTTCACCACCAGCTGTCGTATGTACAGCGATAATCCCTGCGGTATCTGCAATAGTATCTGCGGTGACCTCAGCTGGACGAGTATACAATGATGCATTCTTGTAGGTCAATTATCTGGCATGCTTAAATGCTTCACACTTGCAGGCACCGTGTCTGTAGACACCAAGACAGGGACCATCCTTGTTGTGCCACAGATGACATGGGTGTATTTGTATGTATTCGATGTTGCTTTGCAACAGTAGGTGCACTAGTGAAGGACTGTGGGTACTAGCCACAATCTAGCAGTGTAACGTAACTTCCAGTCACAATCTAGCTGCAAACAGGCCTGGGCACCACCTTTACTGGCCGTGCAGTGATCAGGATCTTTCATGTTTTTGCCGAATGTTTAAATGAGTTTGATGTTCAGCTAGGTGAGTGCTACTTTGAACCAGCCTCGAATGTTTGCGAATCTGCACTGACTGTGGCCACATGGTTGAAGAGCGTGGTTGAGTCCATATACAGAACATGCGAATGCAGCATTCATGCATCATTGTTGTGAAAGTGCCTCGTAGCGCACAAGGCAGGTGCACATTCGAATGCACGCACGGGGTGACACGTGGCAGTCACCAGCCCGCGAATGAGAAGACACATTCCAGCTCTCTGTATAGGTCGAACAAGGTCATGGTTAAAGTATCTGACTCAGATACTGACCATGCAGGTGTGATCCCAGATCTCAGGCGTCATGTGCTAAGTACTCCGCACACATACTTAACATTTCGCCCAACTAAACTTACGGTATGACGCTTCCACTCGCGCTTGCATTCGAACAGGTATCGATGAGTAACCACGATCACATGGGCCCATCATAACGTAAGCACCACATGACGCCTGTGATCGCTCTAACATGACCTCTCGTGTGCACAACTTCCCACAGGACATTCCAAACACTCGACGCGCTCCGAGAGAACTTCCACCTGTGCCTCATGAGCTCGCACACGCTCGCTCCCGTGAAGGGGGGAGGTGTTGTGAAAGTGCCTCGTAGCGCACAAGGCAGGTGCACATTCGAATGCACGCACGGGGTGACACGTGGCAGTCACCAGCCCGCGAATGAGAAGACACATTCCAGCTCTCTGTATAGGTCGAACAAGGTCATGGTTAAAGTATCTGACTCAGATACTGACCATGCAGGTGTGATCCCAGATCTCAGGCGTCATGTGCTAAGTACTCCGCACACATACTTAACATTTCGCCCAACTAAACTTACGGTATGACGCTTCCACTCGCGCTTGCATTCGAACAATCATGGACCATGAGTCACATGTGGTGGACATATCCCATTCGGAATACCGTTGGCCGCGATTCCAGTACACTACCAAAAACAAATACTGTCATGCACGGTCCTCCAAAGCAGAAGGCAGACTTATTACAACGACCTGCAGATCACATGCTATCAACGGCTGCGACTACGAGAGTGGGCCTGGATTGGCAGCTGCACCGGTCTTTGTTTCCTAGAGAACACCTGAACCGTTTGGCGCTGGCCCCCATAGTTTTCAAGGCCAGGCGTTCGAACTAGATTGTTAAAGAACAGGTAATAGCCAGGATCTACGTCCTCTTCTGGAGGAGGTTGCACAGGCAAGTGGCTGAGTTCGCTGTCCGGCAAGAGTACCCCCCCTTCTCTAGTCAGCTCCCCGTTTTCTAAGTGCTGGCCCCAAGAGCAACCCATAAGCAACACCATCCTGCAATCATCTCAGCATTTTAGACCTTTGTGGAGTTGGCCGTGCCACAGGTATAAGAAGGAGCGGGACGGTGAAGCACACACATCATCTAGATAAGCTCCAGACTTAAGCATCCACCTCAAGGTGGACGCCCCATCCCGATCCTCGACCTCAAAGGCGCGGATTGCCTCTCCCACAAATGAGGCCATCGTGCCGGAATCTTCAAACATCCATCGTGGATGCTTCACGAGCACGCGGCATAGGAATTCATCAGGGGGGTCGTGCTCGGGTACTTCACTGGAGTCATGTTGTGAAGCACCGATTCCCCCTTCCCGTCGCCGCAACATGTGGCGGTTCCGGAGAACGTGGAACTGAAACTGACTGGCGTCTACGCCCACGTAGACGCCAGTCATCCGCCCTGTCAAGAACGGCAGGAACCTGCGGATCACATCCGTGATCCGCAAGACCCACTGATTGCAGGCCGCAACGTTCCACGCCACTTCTGCAGGTGCCCACCCACGGAGGTCCATGAACAGATTGCATGTCGTATCTGCCATGGCCTCGAATATGTGCGGGGTGGGACGCCCATTGCGGGCAAGGTGCTGGATGGCGGTGTGGACGGTGTCCGCAACCGACGGGGTCATGACCACATTCGGGCACTCGTGTCTGCGCCCTTGAGCCTCGCACTTGTCCACATCAATGTCTTCCTGGACGTAGTACATGCCCCACCATGCTCGGCCTGGTTGGGTCCCTATCCCTACTAGTCTCACCATAGCTCTGTCTCTGTCGGTCCATCCTGGGAACACATACTGCATCCCCGTCCCCTCCTCGTCTATCCGAACGGGGGCCTCTTGAATCAATCGCACAACATCGTACTTGCTTTTGTACCGTTTGGACGGGGCTTTCGGAAAACCCTGAATTGTGTGGACGGTCGCTATGGATCAGCCTATGCAGAATGTTAATTCGGCGTCAAAAAGGTTCCTCTGGAATTACTGCGCGTCTGGTACGATGTTAACGTGATTGTCTTACTGCCTCTTTGGTGTGTCCTGATGATAGCTTGACGAGAGTAGCTCAACACATGCATGTACAGATCTGTAGAGCCCGATACCTCCTACGCGGCCTGGCACTCGGTGAACTAATAACTGGTTCGCTCGGCCAACAGTTATCCTTCAAACAGCCACACACCTAACGCAGATTACACGTGTGTCGTTCATTCGGTGTCACTGCTGCATGTATTACGCGGGGGCAGAAGTGTTGCACGACTGTAGCAGTCTCTCCCGAGCAGCCCTCTTGCTGCACGACCCCGGACTCAAGCACAGATGCATCACACATCGAATGTGTAGAGGAATGGGCGGTTTGTGGGCCACCAAAAAAATTTGATGTCTGCTCTCCCGGGAGGGCTGCAGCCTCCCATTATTTAGTCCAGACACAAGCTGCCAGAGCTGATGTATGCAAATGCATCGAGCCGTGAACCTTGGCTAGGAATGCAGTGGATATGTTTGTCAGTCGAGTGGTGAAAGAATTAATATGATAGCTTGAGAGTCCTGTCAGGATTGCACTGTTGCACGAGTGTGCGTGTTTGGCAAAATGCTGGCACGAGGCACGCATGTAGCAGTCTCTCCCGAGCAGCCCTCTTGCTGCACGACCCCGGACTCAAGCACAGATGCATCACACATCGAATGTGTACATAACCAGACCTGATTCTCGGCACAAAGCAACAGCCACCCTGCACCTATCGCTTTACACCGGCATGCCTACTTGACAGTTTTGCAGAAACACAAAAGAACCTTGTGTCACTTCTCTCGCGTGTCGGTACTGCGTGCGAGTCGATTGACCTAAGATCTAGCACAAACACCCCCTCAAACCGGGTGCCAGGTTTGGAGGGGTCCAACTTGTCAACTTTCACAAATTCGTGCAGCCGGCTAATACCCGGGTCTGCAGGCCGAACTCCCGGACCATGCTGGTCCACACTTGTGTACAGGTTAGCCACCCCCAGCCGCAAATCAGCTGGGTGCTGCCGATCGCAGCCCGGACGATATGCCCCCTCTGGCAGCATACTACTCGTGAAAGTTGCGCGCACAAAGTACAAAAACTGCCCCACATACACCTACATTTCAGTGCGCCCGTCTGCATAAGCTACACTGTATCGGATCAGGAACCACTGATTGTTCTTCCTGGTCTGCGTTTTGCACTGCACACTGCTCATGGTATCCCCGATTGGAAGGTCAGCCCGGGTGAACTTCTGCAACTCCACCTCAACTCCAGCCTTGCCCGCACCGAGAGGGCCTTCCAACCCCAGTTCATGCAGAATGAGGCCCTCTCTTTCAGCAGCATCGGTGTCTTTGAACACTGGCCACCCGTCCTGTAGGAGGGTCGTGTCTTCAAACAGGAGCAGAGGCAATCCCTTCATCAGCTGAGCATCCCCCGAAGCACCCGGGGTGGGGCTCCACAGCACCTCTCCCTTTTCCCCGGCATCTACCTTCTTGGGTGCTCCCAGTAGCAGCGCCTGGTCTGGGAGGGGCATGTCACGTGAACACTGGCGACGTCTCTTGACGGCCTGCAGCGCTTCAGCCAGTGACACACAGTGACACCCGTCTGGAGTCAACTTCACCCGGCGGCATGCTAGGGTCAGTAGCCAATCGTGCACAAACAGCAGTTCAGGGTAGGCGGTACTGCGGTACTTCACCATTCGCTTTACGAGCTGAACCATGCGTTCCACCCAGAACTCTGACCACGTATAGCCAGGCCCACATGCCCGAACCTGGTCTGCCAGGTGCATGGCAGCAAGATGCAGCTTGTATGTCGTCAAAAATCTGCCCCCGTAGGCCTGCATTCTCGAACATGTTGGCAAAGTGCTTTAGAGACGGCAGTCACACAAGCTTAACAAGTCTGCAATACGCATACGCAGCTCCATCAGCTGTCAGTTTGCCCAAGCGATTACATCTGCAGCGTGCGGACCTTCTCTACAATTCTCCCATACTCCAACAGATCTTTCTGTGCCTGCAATATTCGCTCTTCGGTGTGTTGACCATCGTGCCACTTCATGAAATAAAGGACCGAGGACCGCAGCAGTGTCCACTGCTCGTTGAAAGCCTTCTTCAGCCCGAGATGCTCTCGTTTCCACGGTAGGTCGTGGAGGAGGAACATGGAGAATGTCTCGGTGAATGCCAGCCATTCCTCCATCATCCACAGTCCTCTGTACCTGCACCAGCAGCAAACGATAGAGTTCATCGACACAATGTGGGGCATGCAATGCAACAGCAACGATTGCTTCACAGAAACTGCATGTCGAGACACCGACAGAGATGGCAGGAGACCCACCGAATCAAGTCAGTGTACGGCTTTCCAAACAACTCTGTCACCAGAATTTCAGATGCCTTTTTTGAGATGTGTTGCCGGATGTAAGTCGGGAGAACATGTCCTCCAGAAGACACCTGCCACAGCCACATGCGCCAGAAGTCCTTGAGGATGCCCAGCAAGAAGATGTGCGCAATCCCGTATCGAAAGAAATGACACGGGCTGCACACTCAAGATTAGGCAGTCAGTACTGCCCGTCAGGAAACAGGTACATATTCTGGAAGACAGTCCTGACAGCAAGAGACATACTTCACGTATGACAGGCTCTGGAACATCGGTTCTCCGCGAGCTCCGAGCTCCTTCTGCATCTGGTTGGCCCACTCCTCCCGCTGGGTCTGATCCTTCTTTTCGACTGCTTCCAGTGATGGGTGCAGCACCTGGTCTTGATAGAGTTTTGCCTTTCTACCACGCATCTTGATTTCAAGGTCGCTTAGCTTCAGCACATTGTCTGTCAGCCAGGTACTTGAGGCGACATCGATGGGATCAGTGAAGGCTGTCCTCGCAAGGTAACGCCCATCATCCTTCTGGAGGTAACCTAGTGGTACGCGAGGATGGTCCCCAGAGGTGTCAACAGCAGCCAATTCATGTGGATGCAACGTCTGACCTGCCATTGGTGCACAGCCGCCAGCTGCGGCATAACATGGGACCCTCTGTAACATTACAGCATCAAACCCCAACCACCTGCATACATACGGCAGCTGTATCTGCAGATACACCAGGTGGGGTCTCAAGTGCAGCCCCGGCACGCGCCTGGATCTGGAATATCCGCCTTCCAGTCTACACAGCAACGTACCGGACAGCGTTGGCTTCGTGGTTGTGGGCCCCCGACATCGCACACGCAAAGCAGGCATTCGGCCCGGTATGATGCAAGCCGCCTTTTAACTTGGTCATGAACGGGATGTCTCCCTGCGCACACACCAGAACCGGCCACACTTTCAGCAGCTGTGGCCCGCCAACATCGACCAAGAGAGGTGTGGAACCCGGTCGGCCTGTAGGTTCACTCAGTGTGAGAGACTGCTCAACAGGAGTGGAATATCGTTGAAGTCAGTAGGCATGTACATGTACAGCAACACCACACCTGGATCATGTTTCTCAAAGAACTCTATGATGGGTGCCATGACATCATGGTAAGACCCAGGCTCGGTTGGTCCTTGAACGATGCACACCGGGGACCATGTTATATTCTTGGCTTGCAAACCCTCTGGCGCATCAGTCAACTTCAGCCCACAAGCCAACGTACCGTACACTTTGTTGGTGTAGATCTGGACACCATCCCCCCCTGCATGAGCCGGTGGCATTGTCACACTAGAGCTAGGCAGCAACTACATGCCGTATTACTGGCCCAGGTCAGGTGCACCGTACCCACTGAAAACGGAATCACAATTTCATTCTCCTCAACGGAGGGGTTGCTGAGCTTGTGGCCTATAGCGGCGTCCACGTGCTGTCCGGCGGGGCTGCTCAAAAAAGATGCAGGGTCTTGGTAGGCCTGTTTTCGCTGCTCACGGTATGCATCGAGGTCTTCCAATACTGGATCCAGAAGGTCCAATACCGTTGCCCGTACATCAAAGTAGTAAATATTCCGCTTGGGGAACACCCCACCAGTTTCAGAAATGTCAAAACGCCGGTTGCCACAGCCTTCAGCAGCACACACTGCATCTGCATTTCCAAGATACTGAGCCGGATCCATTGTTGGAAAGACAGTCCAACACTTGTCACATATATGTTTAGTACACGTGGTGCTTGATTCCACGTCCAATACCGCCTTCACCATATGGTATGATGCTGGGTACAAATTGTCAGGCGGCAGGATCAGGTGGTGCATCATCGCACAGTACTGATCAATCACTGTGTCTGTGACCCTGTGATCGTTCTTCATCGTCGCCAACCAGTAACAGGCCTGCACCACGGTGACGGCATGCCCCGGTGTGATGGGATCCCCTCGGTGCTCACACAACCATGCTTCGGTCCCCTTCTTAGGCGGTTGACGACCCTGTTGCGCAGCATGGACTTCCTGCAAGCGCCGTTGCGCCGGAGCCAGATGGACACCGATGGGCCTAGGTGCATACACACCCTGATCGGCTGCGGCCTCACCGAGCTCTTGACCCGGTAATGGGCCACGATCGCCAGCTGGCCGAGGGGCGATGGCATCCTCGTCTTCCTCATCCAGGTCCTCTAGTCCGCCTCGGGCTCTCCAGTCATCATCTCCGATCAACTCCTGCAACAACACAGTTGTAGCGACATGCGTCCTAGCCCACTCGGTCATGCATATATATATATATATATATATATATATATATATATATATATATATATATATATATATATATGCACCGGTACTATAGAGGCACCTCTCTGATGTACTGCTCTAACATGGACTTGTGCAACTCAGCGGCGGGATCGGGGTGTCACACCTCATAGGCAGCATTGAAGGCAGTCGCCCTTGCCATAGCGATTAAATTGGCCTCTTCAGCTGTGCAATACACAGGTACATCTGCCTCAGTGCCTGTCGCCCAATCTTCCGTGCATTCTGGAATGCTGTACGTGTATGCCTCTGGGGAGCCGGAGGCAGTAGCAGGCTCGTCTTGCAGAGATGCCCCCAAGGGCAGCCTCGTGTCGCAGCCAGCAAATGGACCGCCAACGTCGATGTCGGTATGATGAGCCACACCCAGGGCAGCGGGGCACTCGTGCCGCGTTGCATGCGCTCTGCTAGAGGCCGCGAAAGGAGTGTGACAGTGCTTGCATCTGTACCTCTGAGCACCATTTGTGTCAGGGTCACTGTAAATACCTTTCTGCGCAAGACTGAACTCCATGTCAGCCTTTGTCCTCCTAACACGTTTCGCCATGGGCTCCGTCGCTACGTGATCGGCCTGCATACTTGAACGGTTGCGGATGCAGGTGGTGCGAGCGGCGATTAATCGTAAAACGCAATTGTACCGGCTCCACTGTGCTCCATATCAAACGCTTCCAATCACCAAGCGGCTAATTATAATATCATCTCTCTCACCCGATCCGTGATGCGCACGACAGAGCACTCGCCTTGCATCTTTGGCCCACAGTCCAGCGACTTCATCAAATCTGGTCGTGGCGACTAGAGGCTTAAGCCTCTAGTCGCCACGAACACGCGGTCCAGCATTCAAACCGTAAGCTACGTACAAATATCCAGCATGTACAAACTACCACCGATCAACTGCCACCGCGCACTGTCCCACACCCCAGTTCAAGGAAACCTTTCATAGGCGTAGGCATCATATGGCAAACGTGCTTTTGAAATGCAACAATGTTGACGGCAAGTCGCAGCAGATTTTCAGCAAGTGTCATACCAAACCGCGCGATCAAAATTCGTTCATGCTCACGTTGCTAGTGAATTGTGGCATCAATGTATCCCACGATACCGATGGGTCCGAATGGAAGCGGCACAAGTTCAGAGTGACTCCCACGGGATCAAAGTCTACAGGCGCGACCGGAGCCATCTACACAGGCGCTGATTTACTGGAGTTGTTGTGTGACACTGTTGCATTACCCGAGGGAGCCGATCCCGTAACACCAGAGCAGCCTGGCAAGGTCTGGGCGGTTTCGACTTTGACGGGGCCAACTCCGGCTGCCACGAGCACGTTCGATCGTGGCGGCAGTCGGTCATGCGTCAGCGACGGGACGACTGCAAGGAACGTGGACTCCAAAGTTGCTAAACTGAGGGGCGGTATCTTCATGTGCGCGAAGATCCGGGAGACATTGAAAGCACTACCCGAGGGGTATAAAAAAAGCGCCAAGGCGAAAAAGGTACTTGACGACACGACTACGCCAGACGGCTGTTGGCTTCAGGTGACGCCCGTTGAAGGAATGGTTGAGTTTGCAAAAGAGGTGCGCAGACCTAACCCGATTGCAAGTGCATGTGGTCGATTGCAAGTGCATGTGCTAAGTGGTCTGCTATACTGACATAGGCAATGGAGAATGGCGAGACAGAGAAAGAGAAGGAGGCTGGACGCAAAATTATAACCTGACCCAGGCATGGGAACAGATGATGACGGGGTGTACAAAGCTTGTTGGTAGCAGGGACTCTAGATTATAGATCTTGCTCTCACTGTGACCAGAACCTGCTTCCTCCGGATGGTTCAACACAATGCACTATGCAGGACTGCGGTCAACGGACGCATGGGCAATAACAATGTGAACATTCGCAAATTCACAGCAGCACTGCGAGCTAATCCCGCGGCAACACACGAGGCGAAAGGACCAGGGAAAGCCTTGATGGAAATTTCCATGCAGTTTGACAGGACGCTGGCACGTGCTCTAGATCATGTTCAATTGGATTGTGCGAATTGGTCGTGTGCTGAAAATGATGGGATGCGTGCGTTACAGGGGAGGCACGATGGTGGTACAGCCGCAGTGGCTGGCCATGTACAGAAGACAAGACTGGAGTGGGCCTTTGATGACGGCCACTATCCTCCGTGGCAGCCTGCTGAACCTAAGTACAAGTTCGAGCCCAAATGGGAGATCACTGCTAAGGATGCCAGTGTGTCCAACATCGAGAGTACAGGTCAGACACCAGAGAAAGAACATCTTGAACATGACCCCATCGCCCGAGCCATCCCCCTGCAGCTTCCCCCGGGTATAGCTGGTAACCTGAAGCAGGTACGATGGTGTCAAGTGCAGGCAATAGCTTATGCAAATGGCATCATCGAAGTCTGTGTACTAGCAGCCAAATTGAGACTATGAGATGCTGCTCGCAGATGTTGGCAGCCCAATATCTGATAGCTTAAGTACATGTTCAGGTCATGCACGGCAACAAGAGATGTATCGCCACGGAGAGGAACATACCAGAGAGGCTGAGATACATGGGATTGACCCCAGAGACGGCCAACCTGAGGTACATACCACCTCCTGAGGTCGGCAGGAAGAGACCAGAACCCGACCCGGTTGCTGGCGTCGGTGCATCTACGGAATGGCGCCCTCCTATGAACTTGGCCTCCGGGTTTGATGTGGGCACTCACGGTGAGGGGGGCCACAGAGCCCTTTCAGATGTAACATGCTCTCGACTTCTAATACCTGCAAAGGCACGGGGTGCAAGCATGTCATGGGCGGTATGATTGTGCTGCCTGGCCCATTCAAGAACTGATTGTGTCTGCTAATAGCAGGTCATGCAAGTCACTGGTCATGGACATCAGACCCCGTATGTCTCCCCTGCAATGTTCTGTGCACAGTTGCCGACCCAGGCAGCGGAGACAGACCAGACACACAACGCAACAGTGGTGCCATCCGTGGCCGCTGACAGTGCAGCTGTGGATGATACGATGGCGATGATTGGCATCGACAATGTAGAACTGATGGGCCTACCTTTGAGCGACAAGGAGGCAAATGGGGATGGGACACTTCCTTCCCCTGATGTCCAGGTGCGGTCAGATGTCCACTAGACTGCTATGTGCATGTATATATGCACCAACTCAGCATTGCCTAGTACTCAGTGATCTGCACCGCACAAATCTTGTCCAACCCACTACTCAGCCTGCACAGCTGCAGATCAGCTCCACAACCCACCCCGCCGTCGACCGTAAGGAATTCCTGAAAAGTGAACTGGCTCGAGTGGCCAAGGAACTGAAATTAATTCAGAGCAAGATCGACGAGCAAGAAGCAGTGATTGAAGAATGCAAGCAGGGCTGTGCTGGCAAGCGCAACAATGTCAAGCCCAAAATGCGGACCGCACAGGAGACAGTCGTTAAACTGAAGGTGTGGCACAGCTCGCATTTGCAATGTGTTCTTCAGGTCAAAATGATTATAGGGGATAATAAGTCGTGTGGCGGAGCTGCAGGAAACCAAGATGGAACTTATGGAGCAAAAGATGGCCTACTTTGAGGAGCAGCAGAACATCCAGTACTAGAGACTCAATGGGATAATTGAAGTGTGCTGCCGAGCTGGCGGGGCCTTTACCTGTTTCCGAGAGATACTCCAAAGGGGAAGGTACTCCGAGTCCAGCACTGGTTGCTGGGATCATGAGGCAGAGGGTGATGTTGCACGGATGGCGGCATTTTTTCTTATTATCTTTATTGACGCCAACTGCACCGCCTGAGCCATGGCTCAGCTGGCGCTGGCCAGCTGCTACAGCCTACATGTGATGGCTGCTTCGGTACCTCACCGATTGCCAGTGCGACGGCACGGACACGAGGGCCAGAGTGGCATGATAGTATCGACAATAACTATTTTCCGGACAATAGGAGATGATGTAAAGCAGCTGCAGCCTATACACGGACCGCATGACCGGGTATCTGCTATCGCATGTCGTGTGCACCAATTGTACATCATCGTGGTATAACAGCACTCGTAGCTTACGCCTGACGAGTACATCATTGGTGAAAGAGTGTCAGTAATGTGCCGATTTTTAAGGACGTGAACACGCCACGCGAGGAATGTTCACGACGAGCGCATCTTGCCGCTCCACGTGCACTGCATGATGCAGGCCGAAGTGCACATCACCCAGGTACTCGTGAACATTTCACATGATTGAATGGACAGCTCGCGCACTCGTTGCACAGAAGTGTACATTATCTACCATCGCAGCGCGTCGACCGTGCAACACTACCGTTCACATCCCTGTCAGACAGCACGTTAGCTGTACAGCACTCGGCCACTCCTGCGTCGATCGCCATACAGTTCATACACATCTGGACACTGTTTGTCTACTGTTCAGCCGGCAATGGGTCACTGATAATGTACAGCATCACCTGCCTACCATCCTTGTAGTGCAACGTCTTTGAACACACTTCTACGCGTGTCTAAGTACATCTGCTCATGACGAAGACCCATAGTACTCAGTATGTTGTACGGACACTCAGGGGCATAGTACACACCCGGGATTTCCACATCCAGAGGGTGCTTATCCCCATGCTCATCCACATAAGTGCCCAGGTTCACCTGAATGGTTCCCCTGCCATGGGCAGTGCCCATAATGGGGATCTTGCCTCCAACACCGGCAAGCAACCAAGAGTCTCACGCACCACCAACGCACTCGTGTCAGGCAAACAGAACGCAAATGGGTACGTAAATTGTCTCTACGTCGACGGACGACGCCGGCGCATGCTAATCACGAACATCGGGGACCGAAGCAGGTGGCATGCATTGTGTGTGCACACACAAACACACGCTCCTGACGATCCACATACATCACCCAGAACGCGCAGGCCCGTACCGGACACCCGCAGATACACATAGGTACAACATATCGCACGATCGGCGACCACGGTACTCGCAATATAGCTATTCGAGTGGCGTCGAAGTCGCGCTCGATCACCCAGGAGAGCTCACCAAACAGCCCTCCGGGTGCCTGTCCCTGGTCAAGTCATTCTTGTAGTGCCTGCGATGCCTGCCCGCCTGCGAAAGCTGTCACTAGACCAGATCTGCAAGGATCGGCGAAATGACCCGCTGTACACAAACGACGGCAGACGCGGCAGCCTAGACAACAAGAAAGCAATGCCAGAAGTGCATAGCATGTCATACACCTGTGCCTACGTTGCTGGTTATGGTCGCGGCGTAGGGCTTGGCGGTATGCAATGCACATGTGGCTGGCTCATCGTCGTCATGCATGGACACCGCACTGCAGCCTGAGAGCCTGCCTCGCAGCGTGTGCCGCATGCTACGAAGGCAAAGGTGACGAGGCAGGTATCACCGCGAGAGCAGCGAACAGCTCGAAGGTGGAGGTGTGTGCGATCGAGGCCCCGCTCGTCGCACGCGTGCGTGAGGTCTTGCTTGCAATGTCAGTTTGTAGAGCAAGAGTGTCGAGGTAGCGACCAGTGCTCTACAAACCGCCGGTTTTCCCGCTGAAATAGACGTTTTTCCTGAAAATGCCGCCAAGGTTTTGAAAAGTCGACGGTTTACGCCGCTGAAAATGGGCTGTTACAGCAAAGGCCAGCGGGCGCAGCCCGCTGTGTCTCTGGCGTCTGAGCGGTCTTGCCCGCTGAAATGTTGCCCGCGAAGCGTGCGGGATGTGTTCACATAGATAATGCTGCGAGCACACGAGCGAGCGAAGCGAGCGATCTTGACGCGCAGCTGCACCTAGGTGCACAGTGTAGGAGAGATAATGCCAACTTCGTCTGCCCAAGTCGAGCGGGGCTTCTCTCTGCTCAAGCTGCTAATTGGTGACCGCCGCATATCAACGCATGTGGCCACCCTTCTCAAATACGTGTGAAACAAGCTATCACATACGAAGACTTGCGCGAGCAGCATTTTGATCCCACCAGGCCCATAGATGATAAGGAGGGTGCACTCACCCTGATAGACATGTATGAGAAACTGGCGAAAGATTCAAATTGTGACCTCCTCGTCCGTAAGCTTGCTGAGGCAGTAGCCATATGCAGCCTGATGAGGCGTGGGACGCAGTTTTGTCTGATGTGCTTCCAGGTGCTGAAGGTGGTGAGGAGGTAGGTTATAGTGACAATGATGATGAGCAGGACATTGAGCGTGATGAGTTAGAGCGCTTGCTGACCTTTGGTATGCAAGAGGGCGACTGAATGTGTATGTTGCTGTTGTTGCCCACACAAATTTAACAGGCCTTGGAGGTAAATGTATATGACTGCAAAGGTCATTCCTCACTACCTTACTTCAGCAGACATATATGATTGCGAGCGCAGCGAGCCCGAAATATTTGTGGCATCCCTCCAGAAAAAAACAATTACGGCGGGACAGCTAGCCCTTCGAAATTTCATCATACCAGCGGTGCTTGCCCTCTGAAAAATAGAAAAACTCAGCGGGAATCCCTCCATAAAATACGGGGGTTGTAGAGCACTGGTAGCGACGCTCGAGTGATGGTTCCGACAGGGAGGTCGCGCCGCGATGCGAAGAGTTACATCGCCTCGAGAGCAGATCAGTAGCATGGTGAACCTCTATATCGAGATAGCGGCCTCTAGAGACCAAAGATCACGCTGTCACGGTTCGTGAACCAGGAAGCTATACAAGCAAACTTGGAAACCGATTGAGTGTATACATGCTGCACCATGGATCGCGCTACGCGTACCGTCGCATGTGAACGAGTTAGCATCATCACTTCAGTGCACCAGCATCGTCTGTACCTACCCCCGCCCTTATTTCGCCCTTGGAAAGTGACATGTCGCCCTTACTGTCGCCCTTAGATTTCGCCCTTATTTAGGGTGGCACTTTTTGAAGCCTAATTAAGGGCGGCATGACTCTACACAAAGGCGGCACTAAGGGAGGCCCTTCTTTGCCATTGTATTAAGGGCGACTTGCCTTTATAGCTCTGTGCTAACGGATGGCTTTGTAATGGCGGATCCGCTCTACCCGCAAGGGCGGGGAGCATCCGCCGGGAAAAAAAAATGTGTGATCACACCGCCGGCCGATGCCATGTGACTGCACGACACGTACGTCAACGGCATTGACCGGCGGTGTGTCGAATATGCGATATTGTGCAGCCACATAATGATGACACGGGGTGATGCTCAACTGTGACCATTGGTGTCCACCGGACACCAACGCACAGTTCACTGCTGCGAGCCAGTGCACCTAACGCACAGCCTCGTTCCCCGCGGCACGCTGCAGCATCCAGGGGCAACTGGCCTGTTCTGTCCGGCACAAAGCAAAAGATACAGAAACAGCTTGATCAGTGCGCTGCTCATGGGACGACGGCTGCTCATGGACTCGGTTCGGTTTCGATGCAGACGAGTATCCTGCTCCGCTTGTGGTGCCTGAAAGGTTAGCCTGCATTTAGGCAACAAAGTCAGTGTGCATCTGTCAGATGTTTAACGCCTCGGAAAGGGTCTGCACGTGTGAAATTAGCGTACGTTGCAGGCGCTGCTAGGAATCAGTACACGGTATAGCACCCATAGACTGCTATTAGGCAGAAATCGTCCACCAATGATTTCACCACGGAAGAACGTCGCCTGGTCAGGCAAACCGTGTGTGATCGGCGAACATGTCGACATACGGTCAGTGCAACAGGATCAAACGACAGCGGAAACGCATAAAGACGACGGCCCGTACCAGACGAGCCGAATAGTACGTTTCGTGCTTTGGCCAGTTTTCGTGAAGTTTCTAGTGTCGATGGAATCGGTGACCTGTGAAGCATTGGCATTTCAATACTCGCAAAACACCTTGACACTTCACCACAGCTAGTCTACACGAAACACTGTATACAATATGAAACTTACTGAGAGCATGCGTGGTGAGTGTGCGTGTCCATTTTCGATGGAGACATGCAGCCGACGAGCTACATTGTTGCATGCTGACAACGATAGAGGCATGCTGGGAGATACAAGATCAGCAGAAACATAGCATGTGCCATTCATTACGTGGTTACTCCGTCGGCTACGGGGCTATGATTGACGGCGATGATGTTTGACTTCCGACGAAACCATCAGCGTGAAACTTCATCCCACGATTGGCAGCTACTAAACACATGGATCACAACCGATGCGCAGTTTGATATGAGTTGCTAGTAATCACAAATCAGGATGCTGAGAGACCGTGTGGAACTCGGGCAGTTCGTTAACATCGCAAGGCCATGTGCGCTTTTGCGCCACAACATTGCACGAATCTGTGTCAATCTGTTACACGTAGGAATCATACCTTTCTCTGTTGTTTTCTGGCGGAAGATTGGCTGCCTAGGCAGCAGCCAAGCGGTCGTGTTGCTGCTGCTAACAAACGTGTAAGTTCGCACGGACAGCGAGCCCTACACCTACAGTGAGCCACATTGTACTTGCTTATCAACGATGTGTAAACAAGTGACATGAGTACCGAAGCCGTATAGACATGGTCGCTGCGCATGAAACTTCGGGAACCGGCCCTCCAGAACGTACCGCAGGCATAAGAATACGTGCCATCACTGCGCACATGCGATGACCATGATGTCAGTGTTGGTACACGTCAGCGCTGATAAGAGTTTCTTCTGCGCAGTACAAAGTTGTGTGCACGCTGCAGCGATGAGTAGCTGGGGCAGAGCGGAGTATGCATGCGTATGTGGCCACCAGGGCAGCCAACGTGACAACAGTGAGACACATGACAGACGGGCCTCGCAGCAGGCATTGAACCACATAGGTATCATCCGGCAGCCCCATCAGAGCGACACTGCCCATAAATGCTTAACAATCCGGTGGCATGATGTTGCAACGCAGATTCACAGGAACACATTGAGGCCTAGGATGTGGCCACAAAGTCTTCGTCACAACTATGCACTGCACATTAGCTTAACATCCATATTGGCCCTACCAAAGGCATGACATAGAGCAGTGAGCCGATCTTGCATGCGATCAGGATTGGAGTCAACCAGTGCCTTGTGCATTAAAGATTGAGCTTTTTAGGCTTGAGGAGGTTTAATCAGTCCCATCATGACCAAGCACTGATGCAAATGGGCAGGGGTGCCCGCATACAGTGTTGAGGGCACAGATCTGAGGAGACTCCTCGAGGAGACTCCGTACACGCCAGACGCAACAACACTGCGCTGAGCGATTCTCACAGTGCTGCGCGATTCTGTGTTGGCATACCCTCTGCCTTCACACGCAGTGCAGAGGGCGTGGCACCGAACGTGCACACGTCGGGGGCAGCAGTGCTGTGGTGACAGTGTCTTTGCTGGCATGCCCTCTGTCTTACCTCGCAGTGCAGAGGGCGTGACACCGAACATGCTAACATTGGGGGCAGCAGCGCTGCAACGAGGCTGGTTACTAGGTGGAAGCATCTCTGCTGGCCAGAGTGCCAGTGGCTGCATGTGATCACATCACTGACATCCACAGGAGGGCTATCTCAGCACACTGTCAGGCACGAGCACTGGCATCACCAGCCCAGCTGTATTCGTGGCCAGTTAGCGTGACAACCCCTTTGCAAAGACACTGGTGAATAGTTTGATGTATCTCTGCTGGCCATGATGCCAGTGGCTGCATGTGATCACATCACTGACATCCACAGGAGGGCTATCTCAGCACACCGACAGGCACGAGCACTGGCATCACAAGCCCAGCTGTACTCGTGGTCAAAACTTGTGACAACCCCTTTGTCAAGACACTGGTGAATAGTTTGATGTATCTCTGCTGGCCAGAATACCAGTGGCTGCATGTGATCACATCACTGACATCCACAGGAGGGCTATCTCAGCACACCGTCAGGCACGAGCACTGGCATCACCAGCCCAGCTGTATTCGTGGCCAGTTAGCGTGACAACCCCTTTGCAAAGACACTGGTGAATAGTTTGATGTATCTCTGCTGGCCAGAATACCAGTGGCTGCATGTGATCACATCACTGCCATGTCATAAATGAGGTCCATCCTGGGACACAATGCATGACGTGCAAGTACGCACATGAGTGTGGTGGCCACGGGCCCAACTCCTGTTATGTTAGGACATATGCATGATCATATGCATGAGCATAATCCAGCACAATCCATGTGAGGATTGTGTGCGGTCACTGTGATTATGACCGCTGTAGACTTGACAGATCGGTGGCATATAGTCATGTGCCTCCAAGTCTACTGTAACCATTCTCTTACAGTCTTACGTGGTTCCTGTATTGCCTCACTGCATTACAGTACATCCCCTGATCTGTGCATTGCCGACGTACGACCTGAGTGCTCCACAGGTAACGGCTCTGCAGCCCACTAGCTAGCTTGATGAATGCTGCGCATAGGTCCTTGCTTATAACATGGTATCGGTGAACGTTTGCGCGATTGCATTCGTTGTGCGTAATAGTGGTGTGTCATATGACCGCGCATGCCCAAGGGCATCTGCGCTGCTTTAGTGCGTAGTCATATGACCAGATCAACCGCATGATAGTCAACAGTAGTCATTCGCATGTTTGATTGCGAGCTGTGTGGCTGCGGTTTACATTAGATTAGTCGTGACGGTCCACGGGCCGGCCGACGAAGCTGCCCGCGCGAGAGAAGAGATCGCTCGCTGCAGGTAGACCATGTCATCACCAGAAGGGGAAGCTGCTCTTGAAGCTGAGGCTACGGCCGAAGCTGAGAGGCAAGCTGCTCTCTTGCACGCTTCGGGCGATGCACCTGGTGGCGTACCCACTACTAGCCGCGCTGACGGGCCAGCCGCTGGTACTAGACGTGCACAAGCTGCACAAGCTGCCTCTCAGCTCGAAGCTGCTAACGCTACGGCGGAGCAAGCTCGGGTTGAAGCAAGCAATGTTCGTGCTGCTCTAGCGCGCGCGGAACAGGCTCGTGAAGCTGCCGAGGCTGAGGCGGAAGCTCTGCGTGCTACGGCCCATGCTGAAGCTGATGACTCAGGTAATAGTCATCTGAATGCGAACTTAGTTGATGCTAATGCCATAGTTGACGCAATGAGATCTATGAACTTCCGTGAGCCCGCGATTGACAAAGGGAAGTCCCCACAGTGGGATTTTAGTAAAGGTGAACGATTCTCAACGTTTGAGTTTCGTGTTGAGCTGTGGCTCAAAGGCCATGGCCTTCATCACCTTCTGACAGAATTGCCTACTGGTCCTGAGACTGCAACTCATGACAAGGTAATGGCAGTTGTATGCTTTGCACTGCCAGCACAGGACTTAGAATATGTCCGTGTGTTTGTCTCCCTTAAGGATGTATGGAGTGCACTGCGTGCCAAGTATATGCCTAGCAAAGAGGCAGAGATCAGATCCCTGTGGGATAGGTTCTCCCGTGCTGTACTCAAAGGTCATAGAGCCACGCAGGTAGAAGAATACTGCACATATATTATGTCCTTAGTCAATCAGCTGACTGCTTTGGGTGCTCAACCTGCTCAGTACCAGGTTAGCAACAAGCTGTTCGAGCCTCTCGGTCGGGAATTTGTATCATTGCGTAGCGAGCAAGGAGGTCGTGATTTCCTCACTCAGATAGCTGCCATCACGAATCACGCACGGGCATTAGATGCCTGTGGACCTCCCCAAGGGGCAGGGCGTGATCATGGCCCTAGAGGTAGGAACCCACAACAGCCACAGCGCCCTGCAGTTGCTGCCGTCGCTACAAATGAGACCCGCACATGCTACGTGTGCAAGAAGACAGGCCATCTCCAGAAGGACTGCCCGGATATCCATCCAGAGGTCAGAAAGTTCCTCTCTGAGCAGGCAGCTCAGCCTCGCGGCAACAACATCGGCCGCGGACGAGGACGCGGACGCGGACGCGGACGGGGCAGAGGCCCATCCGTCGCTGCACTGGAGTTTCCAGGTGACGGATTCAGCATGGTTGATGTTGCCCGCCTGGGCGAGCTGTGCAATTTCCTCATAGACAGTGGATCTCAAGCTCATGTGATCCGTAATCCTGAGCTATTCGTCTGCATGCGGAAATCGAGAATCCCGTGCATCCAGCCTGTCGGTGACGAGGACATTCCTGTCGTGGGCGAAGGAACAATTTGTTTCAAAGTAGGTTCGTATGTGACTACGGGTGGTGATGTGAAGGAATTAGTCCTAGAGATCCCGAGCTGTCTGTATGTCCATGCATGCCCCTTCAACATCTTGTCTACGGAGGAGTTGAAGCATGAGAATATTTTCCTGCAAACACGTGCTGTCACGGAGGGAGGTGATATAGTCATCATCCCAGGCTTCTCTGACCAGGCCCTAGGCCACAAGGAGGGTAGGATTAACCAATCCACAGACGCGAAGAATCGACCTGTTCTTTTCATTGAGACGGATAAGGGCAAGCCCATCCTAAGGGGTGAGCAAGTCAATAGTCCTAGTGTGTGGTCCTCGAGCAATGCCGTGGCAAAGCTCGAGAGTGACGAGGCCGATCTCTGCAGAATAGCTGCATTGACTGGCAAGGCACAACATGTTCCGGGTGCTGCCAAGCTGAACACGACATTTCTGACACATTTGAGTCTGCAAACGGGCACATCCATTCTGCAAATGATGTCCAAAGCTGAGGTGTATAAGGGTCTAGGAATTAAATCTGATGTGGTGAAGGAGAATCTAGGTCGCTGCCACGGTTGTCGCCTAGCCTCCCATGATTCCGGCTCTAGCAATCAGCATGGCACAAACGTAGAACATGATGAGGCCCAATGGCCTGGTGCATGGCTGCATGTTGATGTTATGGGTCCCATTTTGCCTGTAGGGGTAGGAAAAGCACGGTACATTCTCATAGTCGTCGATGAGCATTCACGCTACAGTTTTGCATGTCCAATGGATGCGAAGTCTGGGGTGCCACAGCTGCTAGTTGAAATCATTGAGCACATACGGACTAGTGTTCTTCCGCATGAGTTCGTTGATGATGAGGGCATTAAGATCACACCTAGAGTTATGGGTGTACACGGAGATCGTGGCGGAGAGTTTGAGGGTCACAATATCCAAGATTATTTCTCGGAGAACGGGATATCGTGGGAAACATGTGCTCCTGGACACCATGAGGGCAATGGTATAGCAGAGCGTACGTGTGGTGTCACCTCTGACAAAATGCGTGCTGCAATTCTCCCCACCGATCTACCCCGCCGGCTATGGCCGGAGGGGGCGATGTGTGTCAACCATTGCACTAATCTTGTGCCTAGTACTGCTTTGATGACTCGTGAAAAGAAAAAGTTCATACAGAAGAATTTGTCCAATGCGATTGAAAATCTTAGCAGAGCTAATAGAAGTAGAGTGCTCGCAGTGAAATCGAAAGGTGTGAGTAACAAGCCTGCTCTAGCTAAAGGTGATAAGCTGATGACAGAAGAGGAGATCACGGCACAGGCAAAGCGTGGCGAAAGTGAGCGGTGCAATAGACTCTGGGAAAACACTAATTTCCGACTTGTGGTCCCGTATATGGTCTTCTACGGGAGATCATTGAATCTTGAACGATTCAAACTGCTTGTAGAGCAGATGCGCCCATGGGGTTTGCCAGTGTATTTCTATCAGAATGGTCAGCATCTACGCAGACTAGACGCTAGGGGAGCAAACGCTGTGTGGGTAGGTCCGGGTCAAGGCCCACACATGAACAGGGTTTACCAATCCGTACCGGGGGGCGGCAAAGTGATTGAAGTGCGGCAGATGGTGTATAGCGCTGCGATGTTGCGTGAGTACATCAAGAAATTCGATAGCGTGGAGATAGGGCTCATGCCGAAAGCGACTAGGAGTGAAGTTGAGAAACTAGAATTCCAGCCCAAGATGGCGGAAAAGGTGTACGCGCCCCCGTTGTCAGATGTCGATGCGGTTGCTGCTCGCAAGCAGTACATGCAAGTGCACGGAGCTGCTGAGTATGATTTTGACGGGATGGCCATAGGCAAGAATCTTGTTGACCTGCATGATTCGGAGTACATCGACGATAGCCTGGCCGCAGAGTTTGAGCATGTAGTTCCGGAGCTGGGGGATGACCTCGGTTCAGGGGAGCTACAGCGGAAGACTAGACAGACAACTCCAGAGGTAGTGGAGAACGTCCATGCGGTAGTGCGTAGTCAGGAGCTACGCCAAGGTGCTGTTGATTTGCACCTTCAGCCAGGTGAGAACATCGAGCGCGTCAACAATCACTCCAACGTCGACCGCTTTCGGGAGCTTGAGCACTCCAACATCGACATGTCGCCATCGGCCGCACACAACAGCCAGAGGGCGAAGAGCTTCACATCTCCGGGGAGATCTCTCGCCGGCGACTCTGGCAGAGTAGATGAGGTGAGTGTCCGCGACATGGAGATACAACATCAACCCAGCTCTGCCGCGGCGGGATCAGCTGGCCCGCCGCGAGGGGCCATGGGAGATATTGGGGGACCCGTCCCCAGGGCTTCAGGCGAACGGGCTACGGCTCGCAGCTTGGAGCATGGGATGGACTACATGCGCGAGCATCTGGGTGGATTTATCTCCAGGGGAGAGGTAAGTCCGGCCCCAAACTCACCTGTCGCTGGGGAGTCTATGCATCCTGCTAAAGAAGTTAGTTTTGATTTGCATGACACTGCTGCTGATGCCCAAGGGCAGGAAGCGCAGTCGGCCCCAGTTAGACACAAATGGAACCCGCTTGTACGCAAGCGCTTGATTCCACATGCAGATGTTGCTGTCATAGAAGCTAGTGTTGATATAGAGCATAGCACAGTGAGTGAGCAGACAGTAGCACCAAAGGTAGCTGAAACATCGGGCATGTTGGCTACGGCTGACAGTGCGGTGGCTGGTGCAGAGGTGACCAAGCATGGGGAGCTTGATGGCGGTAAGTCAGCCCAGCGACGTTCATCCCGTCGGGTTGCAGCCATTAAGAAGAGGAAGCCTTTTGATCCTGATAGCCCGCCTTGGGAACAGGCCTTAGCTGGAGAAGATGCCGAGAAGTGGCATGGTGCTATGAAGGAGGAGGTGACTTCGTTGAGCGAGCATGGAACTTATGAGCTCGTTGAGCTGCCAGTAGGGGCCAAGGCCATTTCTGGTAAGTGGGTCTATAAGATAAAGAGGGGACCCACAGGGGAGATCCAGCGTTACAAGGCGCGGTATGTAGCCAGGGGTTTTACCCAGGAAGAGGGAATTGATTTCTTTGAAACGTGGGCTCCAGTAGGGAGCTATGCTACTTTGCGTGCATTGCTTTCGGTCGCTGCAGTAGAGGACTTAGAAATGAAGCATGTCGATATTCAGTGTGCCTTTCTGAATGGGGTAATGAATGAGATTGTCTACGTTGAACAGCCTCCTATCCTGAATGATGGTACAAATCGTGTGTGGAAATTGCTTAAGACTTTGTATGGATTGAAGCAGGCTGCACGTGAATGGCACAAGGCCCTTGCACGTTTGCTAGGTGAAATGGGTTTTGTGAGATCACATTCGGACCCAGCACTGTATGTTAGAAAAACGGGTAGGTGTTTCATATTTCTGTGGGTTGATGATCTTTTTATCTTTGGACGGTCTACGGGCCTGAAGGAGTTGATCGATCAGATTCTCAAAGCATTTGAAGGTAGAGACCTTGGTGACTTGTCGTGGGCACTAGGTGCCTCAATCACCAGGGATAGGAAGCAGAAGATCATCTCTCTATCTCAGCAGCAGAAAGTAGTGAACTTGCTAGAGAAATTCAGCATGGCAGATTGCAGACCTAGTCCGACTCCGCTGGTGCCAAGGCAACAGTTGAGGAGTGCTAAGGATCATCCCGAACTTGAGGTAGCAGACCAGGCTGAGCACGCTAGATTCATGAGTGCTGTAGGAGGCATCCAATATATTGCTGTAGTTACGCGGCCTGATATTTCTTATGCCTGCAATGTTTTGGCCAAACATATGGGGTGTAGTTTAAAGGAGCATTGGCCAGCGGTGCAACATATACTGAGATACCTGCAGTCCACGAAGGAACTAGGTCTAGTGTTTGAGGGCTCATCAAAGAGCTGTTTGCTGGAAGGCTATTCGGATGCTGATTTCGCGAATGACAAAGGCCTGAAAAGTGTGAGTGGCCTAGTCCTAAGGGTCTATGGCAACACAGTATTTTGGAGGTCGAAGCGACAGCCTATCACTGCTGGTGATACAACTGAGGCTGAGCTGATCGCTATGAGTAGTGCAGCAAACGAGTTGATGTGGGCTAAACAGTTGTTGTTAGACCTGCATCTTCGTCCAGAAAAACCTGTGCTTTGGGGAGACAATAAAAGTGCGAATATCCTAGCCAACAACCCAATCTCTAGTGATAGGTCTAAACACATTCGAGTGCGGCACCTAAGGGTCCGTGAATTTGTAGAGGCAGACGAGATTCAAGTGCAATGGGTAGGGACCAAAGACCAGCTTGCTGATGTCTTCACGAAGGTGTTACCAGGTCCTGCATTGAAGGATGTTCGGAAGAGACTTCATCTGATGCCAGTCCAGATTAGTCTCTAGGGGAGTGTCATAAATGAGGTCCATCCTGGGACACAATGCATGACGTGCAAGTACGCACATGAGTGTGGTGGCCACGGGCCCAACTCATGTTATGTTAGGACATATGCATGATCATATGCATGAGCATAATCCAGCACAATCCATGTGAGGATTGTGTGCGGTCACTGTGATTATGACCGCTGTAGACTTGACAGATCGGTGGCATATAGTCATGTGCCTCCAAGTCTACTGTAACCATTCTCTTACAGTCTTACGTGGTTCCTGTATTGCCTCACTGCATTACAGTACATCCCCTGATCTGTGCATTGCCGACGTACGACCTGAGTGCTCCACAGGTAACGGCTCTGCAGCCCACTAGCTAGCTTGATGAATGCTGCGCATAGGTCCTTGCTTATAACATGCCATCCACAGGAGGGCTATCTCAGCACACCGACAGGCACGAGCACTGGCATCACAAGCCCAGCTGTATTCGTGGCCAGTTAGCGTGACAACCCCTTTGCAAAGACACTGGTGAATAGTTTGATGTATCTCTGCTGGCCATAATACCAGTGGCTGCATGTGATCACATCACTGACATCCACAGGAGGGCTATCTCAGCACACCGACAGGCACGAGCACTGGCATCACAAGCCCAGCTGTATTCGTGGCCAGTTAGCGTGACAACCCCTTTGCAAAGACACTGGTGAATAGTTTGATGTATCTCTGCTGGCCATAATACCAGTGGCTGCATGTGATCACATCACTGACATCCACAGGAGGGCTATCTCAGCACACCGACAGGCACGAGCACTGGCATCACCAGCCCAGCTGTACTCGTGGCCAGTTAGCGTGACAACTCCTTTGCAAAGAGGCTGGTAAATCGTGTGAAGCATCTCTGCTGGCCAGAATACCAGCGGCTGCATGTGATCACATCACTGACATCCACAGGAGGGCTATCTCAGCACACCGACAAGCACTTGTATCATCTGCACAGCCGTCCTCGTGTCCAGCCGGTGTTTCCATAACCACATGGCCAGGGGGACTGATCTCCAAAGCGCCCGCAGTGGCACTCTCATTTAGTACGAAGAGCACAGGCATCACTTGCCGCAAGCAGTGTCGTAAGAAGTCTGCAACTGTCCGTAGCCGTAGACGCTCGCGCCTGTGGTTCATACAGTTTCCAAAATCTCCATTGCAGATTGGTGAAGCATGATGTGCCCGAGCTTCCAAATGGCTATGTAGCAGCGATGGTTTGCCCTGCTCGTCCCTGAACACCGTTGCAGCCGTATATTGCCGATTTTCACATACATATAATTTGCGCTGTAGAATCAGATCGTGGCGCGATCTGTGCGTGTGGGGCCTGTTCATAGACCAGATGCTCCAGTAGCCCGCTTCGCGATGGCGCATGATGAGCTCCGCTAGAGACAACACGTCATAAAACTTTGAGCAAATTGGTAAACATGTTCATGGTAGGTTTAATTTTGTATCACTGACGGATTAGCTTCTAGCGGTGACACGCAGCCGTCCTAAGCTCTGCCCAAGTGTGTCCTCAGGCTGATTGACCTCCAGAAAGGCCGCGAGTCTCCAGAGCCCAAGTTAAGCCTGAATGTAACCAAATATGTTCCCGTGAAAGGATATACACGCTTTTATCGCGCTGTTCGTGAGCATCGTAACAGCGCTGGCCGACCGAGTCATCCTCGAAGACAGGCACAGTGCAACTGCGTCCGTAGACCACAACGAACCGGATAAAGCATATCATGCGTCAATATCATATTGAACATGGTCATTTCGGTTGAAATCACATCAAAAGGCGACTGTTTCTGCTCCGACCTATCCGCCCTTGTCAGGCCCGCCCTTGTAACATGAGCCAGGACGTGTACAGACGATGCAGCACTCTGCAGACGGCACTGCCACCGGTTCGTGCACGACCACTGCAGCGGAAAGATTCCAGCTCATACTTCCAGAGACATAGAGGGCATGGGAACATGAGAAGCGCAAGCTGGGAGCGGCTGCGCAGATGTTCACGGAAGCCAGACGACCTCAACGGCTACAGACTTTTGTACTTCATGCCCTTCACTGGCACTTCATGACGCACAGGCGTGCATGATTGCCATCTTCGCTCTGGCAGGGCCCTGCAGCTGCAGGGCAAGGGCGCGGGCGTGCATGCATACAGTATACTGTACACAGGGGCTAGGTGACGCTCGCACACCCCGGGTGCGCGACGCTGGTGCGCAGTAGGGGGTCATCCACTCTCGCTAAAGGGTGGTCCCCCCCCGGGCGCGCAAAATCCGCTGCGAAACAGCCAAATTGGGGAAGGTTTCCACCCACGACCTCCGTTTCAGGAGGTCGTGGGTTCGATTCTGCGTGCGCTTTGGGGGAATCGAAACGGCCGTACGTGACCACCTCGCTTAGCACAGGAGGAGGCCCTGTGAGTTGCGTACGGTCGTCTGAGGGGGGTTTCCAGGTGGTTTACCCCTTCGGCATATGTGGTCCCGTTAATTCGGAGTTGTCAATGTCCAATAGGATACGGCTCAGTAAATTCAGATTTACTTTACTTTACTTTTACTATTGTTTAGGTAGGTTGGAACTCGTAGTGTTCGATCTCAGTCTTGGGAAAAGTCCCCAAGGTTCGTACCCTTTTCGGCACAAATCAGCCATTCTCCCCATTGGCCAATATCGACAGAACGAAGAGATAACGTCCCCAATCACTCGCCTTTGCTTCCAGAACACGAACCACGCCATGCATAATCTATAATATGTTGCTATTTTTGTGGTTTGTGTATTTCCGTTGTATGCGGGTGACCCGGCACAGTGTGTACAGTACGTAGTGTCGTTCGGCTGCCAATCAACTTGCTGGAGACGGCAAGCAAGCGTCGATCGATGGTGCTTTTGTTATATGTTAGCAGTGTCGTTGATCAATGAGACAACGCCGATTACATGCGTCGACGGCTGTATGGCACGTTTGCACGCACAGTTCTTTCGTAACGCGACGCAACCACGTGCTCATCGCATACCAAAACACGACCATCAGATCAACAGTCGGAACAAGCATTCTGCGCTATTTGACAGCGTCCTCGCGAGAAGTAGCCCACATCGGAGGATGTCAGGCACTCATTCACCACGACAGACTCGCCACCTCACTAAACACATCGACCACACTACGCCACTTACTCCAAGCTTTGGACTTGCATCCTGTATGTGGGCCCGTTAGAGCCTCGACCGTTGTTCAGCTCTGCAACTGCATTGGCTTGCACACTACACGAGCACAAATGCTCCGAACGGCCGTCACTTGGATCCAGTCGATGTCCAGGCAACAAAACGAGTTGATATGCTCTCGTGATTTTGCTTATGTTGTCAAGCAGGGTCCATTTGGTGCACCTCCGGGTCACCGCCTGCTGCCCTGTCACAGACACAGGAACGATTCGAGAGCGCTGAAACTGCAGATGCCAAGACACGTAAAATGGTGTAATCATTTGCGAATAGAAACAGTCAAAGCTACTCGCTTTGTCTCACGTGTGCACTGTTACCCCTGCGTGCCGTCTCAAAGTGCACGAATCAGCTGCCTCCCATTTGACAAATTCGATGCAGCGCGGCCGTCTAGGGGCAACATAACACAATAGCAAAGGTTGTAGAAGAAGTTTGGGAAAGATTGGGAAAGGATCTGAGACACTGGGCAACATTGGGGAGCCGAGGACGGCAAATCGAGGTTCTCCCCAACCAGACCGGCCATTTCGGCGATTGTGACCCATTTTGCCCAAGACTCCGAACTAAAACACTACGATTGTTCATTCAACATAGAAAATAGTGGAAACCTTCCCCAATTTCTCTGTTTCGCAGCGAATTTTGCGCGCCCGGGGGGGGACCACCCTTTAGCGGGAGCGGATGACCCCCTTGCGCAGTTGAACTGCGAAAAACCATTTTGCGCACACTGCTTCAAAACACGTCCTGCTTCGCCACAAAAGCAGTCAAAGATCAGTGCAGTACGATGTGCCTGTTCCGGCCGCGATTACCTATGTTTTCAGTCGTCTGTGTCTGTTGTTCCTCGCGCGGTCATCGAAGCAGCGCACGGTGGCCAGGCTCACATGTTCAAGATTCACACGAAGAGCAGCAAACATTAGCCTCTCATGATGCTATCGCTAATTGTTCTGCAGACTTATGTGCATCGCTTGACAACAGGTCCATCTGTGGCTGCTCGCTCTGCGACTGAGACAGGTGCATGCAGCCTCGGGCGTCCCTGTTGGGGTCCCGTAACCGGACAATCGTCGCACAGAGATTTTCAATAACACAAATATTGTGTCTCCTCCCGTCAATTGCATTTTTGCTCACGCTTGTGCCGAATCCGGGTGGTGTGTAGAGCGATGCGCATACAACCGCATGGCTTTCAAGCCGCATATCGATCAAAACTGCCTGCCAGTGTCATTCATAGGCACTCAAAGACAATCAGTCCAATGCTGGGGCCGTCCACGGGAATTTTTTGTTGTTGCCTTGCTTCGATGACTTGGTGAACCGCTTGCGTCATTTCAGAGCATTAACATCCGAACCGGCTCTCGGGATGTTCTCTCGTGACTGCGCCGGGCTCTGGTGATGTTTGTCTCTGATTTGTGAGCCACTGCAGGATTGCAGCTGTCACCTGCAGCTGCAGCTTGTGTTGGGATGCTTGTGTTTGATTTCAAGACAACTCTCACCGCACCTCAGCATAGCAGAGCACATGAACGTCATTGCAAATGCATCTTATACACCTGCACATCAACTCGCATCTTACGTTTGAGTAGGCCGTACCTTTGAGTTGCTGTCGGGGACCACCTCCGCAGCTTTAACTACAGCCCGGTCCTCTGCCCTCGATGGGTCGTTCGTATCAGCTTAGTCACTCGACCACTGCCCGAGCCTGCAGCGCAATGTGCTTACGTCACAGGAGACTTACTACAAGGCTCAAGCCGTGCCATGTACAGATGTACAGGGGGTCATGCACTCCCGCTACATGGTGGGACCCCGGTGGGCGCGCAAAGTCCACCGCGAATTTGACACTTTGGGGAAGGTTTCCACTATTGTCTCAGTCGATTGGGCAATCGTAGTGTTTCATTTTAGTTTGTTGGGGAGAATGGCCCTAATTCGCCAAATAGGGCTGTCTCGTTGGGGAGAATCGCTTTTCGCGGGCGCTGCTCCCCAAAGCTGCCCAACGCCTCGCCCGCTTGCCCAATCCTCCCCAAACCGCCTCTACAACGTTTATCATGATGTTTTCGTCATGTAGATAGTCGCGTCTCTTTGTGGGGCGTCCACGTGTGGTCATATGGACGTGTTATCATCGCAGAATGACACACCAGGCACATGTAGCCCTGAGTTGTGTTGTACGAGCCCACGCGACTGTGTATTAATAAAATCAAGTCCTGGTGTGTTTATTTACATCGGTGATAACACAGCTTGAGGTGCTTGTTGTCTGTGGTTCACTGATTTGGTGTAGGTCTGCACAACTGCTTGTTGCAGGCACCCAGCGCTGCATCTTGTTGGGTTAGCAAGGAGGAACGTTCATGTTAATTAAGCCTGTTGGCTTGCTCAATAACATTTCATTGCATTGTCTAGGAGTATGTTGCATAGGAGAGCAATGATCTGGAGGCAGATGGAAACCTCATGCTGTCATACTTTCAACCGAAATGCTGCCGGGACCCCGCAACTCTCCGAAGTGCCCTGCCGATCAGTTGAAAAAGTTCATTATCATGTGAACAGGCCTAGCGGTGAAGTGTCATAAACTCTTGATCCATGTCTATTAGTGGGCACGCGGTAATTTCACAAGAGGACAGTACTACCAGCGTATTCGATACGCATACATGTTGATGCTATAGAACAAGAGCCCCTAATATGGTATATAATACTAGCTGTGGCTCGAGCAACCGACACCGTTGCCAATCCACTTTGACTGACCTCATGATGATAGAGGAGCCGTTGACATGCACACGTTCAGCATCCCCACACTCATCCTCATCACCCCCTATTTCAACCTCACTTTGAGCGAGGAGCTCTGGCGAAGCAGCAGATTGTTGTTTGGCAGTCTTGGTGGTTACTACACGATGGTGGTCTACTGGCTCTTCACATGTCATCAGAGCACCATTCGTACAGTCTACCTGAGCCCATGAGTAGCACAAAATCGTTCCATATCGGACACTCTGAAGCAAAAATCTCTGATGTGATCGTCCCCGACGTCATTGGGGGCACCCAAAGCACGAGCCACCACGACCTCCACAACTTCTTGGAGCTGTATCGCCGTCAAAGGTTTTCGGTTAATGTAATATGCGCCAGACACGTCGTCGATACCGTCTCGCAAGATCTCACGACCGGACTGTGTTCGCGCAGCCATGGGCCCAATTGTGCTGTCAACCGCGAATTCATTAATCACTGTCGAGTCCTCGCGAAATCACAAACAGCTACCATACGCAAGGAGAATAACATGAGATGTGTTGGGTCTTATTCTTGATGTCTTGCGTGCATTGGGCATATTGCCGTAGCGTTGGGGGGCATCTGAACGGCTTTGGGGAGAATCGGGCTTTTCCGCCAAAAGGGCTGCTTCTGTTGGGGAGGCTCCCCAACGCCGAGATCGTACACTAGGATTGCCCAATCGACTGAGACAATAGTGGAAACCTTCCCCAAAGTGTCAAATTCGCGGTGGATTTTGCGCGCCCACCGGGGTCCCACCATGTAGCGGGAGTGCATGACCCCCTCCATGTACAGCCAGTGCAGCTTTGGGAGGCCCCGTTGATTCGATCATGAGTGAAGTGACCAACGGTGACCAACTTCATCGAAAGCCAGAGTCAGCCGGGAGTGAGAGCCTCAGCGTGCTCCAAACTTCCAGACACCAGACCATGTACTAGTTCCTTTTCCCTCGTACTGTGCCGCACAGACCTGGAGCGGTGGAGCCTCGGCTCGGGCACCGCACGTGTGCTGCCTTCCTGCAACATGCTGCGCAGCATGCCCATGCACAATAGCTCCAGGGAGTGCCCAGCACTGTGCTGCCTTCCTGTAGGGCCCAGCCCAGATCCAAGCCATGCTTTTCCTGTGGTCACCAGTGGCCAAGGACGGCGCTCTCGCGGTCGCCTAACCAACTGCCCAGTTCCAGTATGTGCCTATGATCCATCATTGCAAATCCAAGAAATGAAATTCAATACGGTGAATTGATGGGGATCATTGTGCCATTTACAAATGAAACAAATGGCACGGTTTCCTGCTGAGAAAGACATACAGGACGGTACACACCTCATGTGCTCAGAGCGCCAGATAGAGGAGAAGATGGTGCGAGTGCTGACGGGAGCGCGATTGGACGGCAGCAATTCAGCGCCGGAAGTACCACGTTTCCCCCCCGACACTCTCACTGAAGATGCATGCGGACCTGTCGCAAAGGCGACGGCGGCGGCGGTGGCGGCGGCGGCGGCGGGGAACGAGTAAGGAGGTTTGCCGGGCAGCCGAGGGCAGCCGCATTCCGTCGGGTGAGTGCATGGTATCAGGCGGTCCTCCCGGGCAGGGGGCGTGGCATGGGGTTGCGAGATTGAGCTGCGCACAGGGTGGACCCGCATGGTCCATCCCATGCACAGTTGAACATGCATGGTATTGAGCTGATGCATGGTGCATGTGCCACAGTTGGGGTTGTGGCCATCAAGCAGCAGCACTCGAGTCATCGACATGGCCTGCCTGTGTAACAGCATCTAGAGAACTTCATCTGAGTCAGGTGCATGCTTTTTTGTAGATCTAGATATGTGTGTCGGTGGCCTGTGTGCGTGTGTGAATGCATTTTTCGTCAACCGCGTACGCTCTGAGCTTGTACAGCACGGCATGTCTGACAACGTTCCATGTTCAATGTCACAAAATAGAGAGCGGGGGTCGAGGCAGTCAGCCTGGCCGCGCCGTCATTGGCAATGAAACAGCCTCTGCTGTAGACTGGTTCGGGGTCGGCATCAGACCAGAGATGCTGCCAACACACTTGCATATGCTGCCAGGCGCCAATGGCCCTGTTTAGTGTGCCAGTGACTGACTACCCTGTAAGCATCAGACAGATGGTAGACTGGGCCGGGTACTCCGCATGTTCGCCACCTGCTTCTAGAACTCGTTTTCTGTCTTTGGCACTGCCGGCGGTCATAACTGCCGCGGGTGGCCCCGGCTCTACAGATGTAAGCTAGGTCCAAAGCTGCCCCCACTTGCTCAGTGCCTCAGTTACCACACGTATGTTCACCTGGACAGCAGCACCCACACCACAGCATGACGGCCTCGGCCAGGCACAAACGAAATCACACCCCTAACCCCTAACCCCTACCCCCTAACCCCTAACGGAAATTTGTCGTTGCCGTGACAACAAAGGGCCTGTGGGGCTGTGCAAAACCCCAATCGCTTCTCCCAGTGGCCGCACCTCCACCATCCCACGGACCCGTGTGCTTCGGTGGCAGCAAAGAGCCCAAGCAATGTCCTTCCGCGCTCCTCCTTCTAGGTCCTGAGACTGTTCTTGGTCGTCTGGTTGCATTCAATTTCTTCGGAGTTGTGAGGATCATTCTGGAATGTGGTGTACAGTCCTGACATGTTGGCAGTGGTCAAAGCGCACTCCATCCTGCGAAGCTGCCTGGTGTTCGTACCGAATGACCGTGCAGGTGAACAACACTAGATCGGTGAGCATCTATGGACAGAGCTACCGATGTGGACAGGACACAGCTGCATCAGCTACGTGGCAATGTGTGCATCTTACCAGCCTGTGTGTGCACACATGCATGAGCTTCACAGATCTGGCCGCGCCCAGAAGCGACATTGGCCTATGACAGCCCGGTCTCGAATCTGGCGCATGGCATGCCATGCACCAGCTGCCGGCGAGCCCTGGCTGTCGTAGGAGTTGACAGGCAGCTCGACCTGAGCGAGCGACACGAAAAACATCACTATAATCTCACTGGCAATGTAAATTCAGACGCCCGACTCCCCCTTTGTCCCACTACGACTGTGTCACATGCACCTCTTGACGACCAAAACCATCCGGTCCCGCCCGGCAAACTTCTAGAGAATCCGACGGCGCCTCTGGGCAGGCGCCAACCGAGCACACGACAGGGTCAAGCAGGCTGTGCACAGGCCCCGCCTCACACCCGTGAACTCGCACCACGAGCTGGTTTGCGCGCAGCCTTGCTCCATGTCAGCGCAGTATGGGCCTGAAGCCCTTCCTTGCACCGCGGACAGCGGCGTTTCCGTGTGCCCCCCCCTTGTGCACAGCCCAATCCAGTCAGCGCGACCAGCGCACCACAGAAAACTAACAGGGATAATCGCAGCCGCTGCGGCCAGCCCGTACATACACGCGTGCACAGCAGGAAGTCTGCACAATTGTAAACTGTGACGCCCCACAACGATTGATGTCTGCTGTCTGCTCACGTTTTGTTTTTCGCCCACGAATGTGAGGCGCCAGACCCAATAGGAGCAGGGTGCTGGCACAGCCCACACCGGTGATCTAGTCGCAGCCGAGGCATCAGATCGTATAGGCTGAGAGTGACATGGCAGGGGCTCGCTCGAGTCAGATGCAGGGAGCATGCATGCGCAACACTCCGCGCTGCACTCAAGCCTCCCGAGCGTCACACAGCTGCAGCGGCAGCCCGCGTCACAGCCCTCGCCATTTCGTCTGCCGGCACGACGCAGAGCCCATCGCTGCGCAGGCGCGGGGCCTGGGCCAGCAGCCCCGCGGCACCGACAGGCGCCCCCCCTCCAGCCAGGAACAGGGCGATGCCGTCTGTCAGGACGCCCGCGCCAGTCGTGTTGTGCGCGACCATGTCCGGGTCTGCGCCGGCCGCCAGCAGCGCCGCGGCGTGTCCCATGCGCTCCCACATCAGCTGCACCACCGCCCTCATTGCCCCGTGGCCCGCGACGGATGCCATCACGGCCGGCGAGAGGGAGCCGGGGCCGGTGGTGGCTAGAGACAGCAGGCAGCCGCGGGGCGCCCATGCCGCGGCGGGTGCTCGGCACCGCGTGTCGATGTCCGCATGGACACCACCGTGCTGGTACAGGACCAAGTACCTGCAGGCGCCTTGGGTGAATCACACGTCTGAGGCATTCGCATCGGTGACGGCGTCACCTGATGCAGTTCGGCGAGGGGGGGGATGGGCTTGTGCACGTCTACGGTTCATGCGCATCCCCTCAGCTCCTTAGAGGAATTCCTGCACGGCCTGACGGTTAACGTGTCGGTAGTTTTTTTTAATTTTTTTTAACCTGTGGTGTCCCTGGTGATTGCTTCAAGAGTGGAGTCGTCCGTGATCACACAATGTGCTGAGAATGAGGGTGAACATGGCTGGGGGTGCAGCAGCATGTGCAGCCTTCGGGAGGTTGACAGCGCAAGCGTGCGCTGGCAGGGCTTGCGCCTGGGGTCAGCCTTGCAGTGGCTGTGTGTTGGAAGCTGGCGGAGCGTGTGGATGCATGCGTGCAGCTGCTCCTTGGAGGCGTCGCTCCTTTTGTTGGACCAGACCAGCTGCGTGTCAGTTACTGGATCTTTCCTGACTACTCCCCGCGAAAAATACACACGCGAAAAATACACACGGTGTCTCACAGCAGTGCAGTGTGAGGCAAGATCTCGGAAACTGCATCGATTCCCGCATGATGATATGGAGCGGTACACCAGTGATCACAGCACCAAGCAGCACATGACAAGCGCCAAAGTCTCGACGCTCGACCACACCGGAACTCCTGTCTAAGAGGACAAGATTGGTGCAACCTGCGTGGACGGCATGGGCACTGTGATCTTCAGGGACATGGGCGAAGCCAGACCAGCACGGCCGTCTGCTTTGACACGTGTGCAAAAATGCGTACACTCTCCTGCAGGTGACTGCACGCGCGCACCTGAAAGCGTCAGCACGCATTTCAGCCGATGGCATGGTCCAGAACAACTCTGCCATGGCTGGCTCCAGATGCTCCTGGATGTACGCACGCATCTCCTCGTCGTCGACCAAGAAGTGGTCCCACTCTGGATGCTGTACCGTCCATGAGTTGAACAAAGGTGACATCGTAGAAAAGCTGCCATTGCGAAGGGGCAGCGACTGCCAGATGGTGAGAGGCACGCTCACTTGCATGCGGTTGTCCATAGTCGGCAACACTGTTCGCGGAACGCTGGACAGGCGGGCGCCAGCGAGTCCACCACGGTCTTGCAACGCGGCAGTTCCGACGGCGCTTGCACCGAGGCTTGATTGCTTTGTCGTCTGTGACACGGATGCGATGTTCTGGAGAGCCTGCCCAAGCGCTTCGGCATTCAAGGTCTCGGGATCACAGGAAGTTCTAGAGGGCCTTAAGCTATGTATGCTAGGTCGAACGACCCAAAATCCAATAAGACAGAGCACTGCTACAAAGGCAGCGTACAAAGGCCCTCGCTTGAGGGCCACGGCGTGCTGCCCTGCACGCGAAAAAGTCATCCGACCCGACCAGCACCAGTGCTTGTTCACGTAGACACGTCCACATGCTATCGCAGAAAAATAAATTGGCAAACACCAGCTCTGGTTAACATTGTCGCCGCTGGCATGGCATTCGTGCGATTCTTCTCGGGGGAACCCAGACTGCACATTGGACTGTGGCATAGGGGGCTACACTGAATGCACAAGTCTGCCGCCGGTGTGGTGCCCAACTGCGTTCGCCAGACGGGGAGCAGCCGATCCGTAGAGCTGTCACTTGCAAGTGCAGCGCTGTTCACAAGCGCTCCGAGATGATTGAATGGTCCCATGAACGCTGTTGCAATGACCCATCAGCGTGAGAACCGGCCCCTGCAGTTTCGGCATTTGAGTACTCGTTGCGTTTCCTCTTGAGCGTGTTGTTCATCGATGGTCTAAATCAGAGTCAGTCCTGTGCAGCTGGGGCGGCGTTGGGGTTTGGGCCGTCATCTGGTCCGCACACACGGCGCATTCCCAATCTCCTTGCGCACAGGCATGCTGCTTCGCTACGGCATCCCTGGCAGCGTTGCAGTCACGACGACACAGTACTCCGCCCACCTGTCAAGAAATGGATCTCTGGACTCAGCCGTGGCCTCAAGAGGACTGTAGCAACTCCTAGAAGCCTCCCTCAGAGGTATGCCGGGGTGAATACCTCTGAGGGAGGCTTCTAGGTGGTTGACCCCTTCGGCATGTGGTCCCATTCATTCGGAGTTGTCAAAGTCCGCTTCAGGCCACGGCTGAGGATTTTGAATTTGCATGCACAGTCAAGGCAGCGTGGGCAGCACCGGGCCCGTCAGCGCCGAAAACACAACGCACAGATCTAGCTGCGGCAGCTGCTACGGCGCCACAACGTCGGTGCATTGCAGTGACAACGTGTACAGCTTAACAAGCCTTTGCAAACTCACGACTGGCTGGCCCGATGGTGCTGCAGCACGGCCTATGACAGCCGAATCCCGGATCTATCGCGTAATTACACGCCACGCATCAGCTGCCTGCGAGGCCGCGGGCTGATAGGTACACCTCGGCGAGGTCGACGAAAATCATCACTATAATCCCACCGGCAACGTAACATTCCACCCCCCTACTCCCACAACTAAGTCCTACTACAACAATCTCACACTCGCCACGTGACCACAACACCTCCCAGTCTCGCCGGGACAACATCTAAAGGAGTCGGGGGGGCCGTGGGCAAGCGCTGGTAGAGCGGACGGCAGAATCGAAGCGAACTGCAAGCCCCCGCCCCACACGCGTGAACTCGCACCGCGAGTTGGTTTGCGCGCAGCCGCCAGCGGCGTTCCCGCCGCCGTGTGTGCCCCCGTGCACAGCCCCCACCACTCAGCGCGATCAGCGCACCAACGCAAACTAAGAGGGGTAATCGCAGCCGCTGCGGCCAGTGACGCTCCCCACGCCTCCACATCCTCGGCAACAAAGCCCCTACACCAACGGCAACCGCCTCGGCCGTAACATGTGCTCGGCATGCATGGCCCGCCGAGCGCATCGCCCGGGTGGCTGCAGCTGCAGCCACGCCTCCCTGGCCACCATCGCCTCTGCAATCACAAGCAACACTGGCAAGCATCCCCAGAAAGCACGGCCGCATTCTTCGAAATCAATTATTGTGCAGCATGACATGAAAACCACGACATTCAGTCAGCAAATCATCGCCTGCTCGGCCCGGAGGAACAGGATGGCCATGCATGTGCTGCATGCGTGCACAGCAGTGACCACGCCACAGCAGCAGACGCCCACGACAGAGCCATGCGCAGCGCCGGCGCTGGGGCTGGGGTGGCACCCCACCCATCCTACTCACCTTGGTGCCTAGAGCGTGCAATGAGTTTGGAAAGCGGCTCCGAGCCACCACTGTGATTACGCTGAGCTGCAGCCTGTATCACCACAGAGGCAGATGACCACTAGCACATTCCATCCACACACACACACACACACACACACACAATGCCCAGCCAGAGACAGAATCGAAAACTAGGAGGACCAAACCCACAGCAGGCAGATGCGGGTTGGCCTCGTACTGGGAGCAGCCAGGCCCGGGGCGGCGTGGCCGGCCCGAGGGCTACAGGGCCACCGGCATGGCTCCCGCAACAAAAATTCAAGAGAAAACCATCGAAAGGCTGTGCGCAGCCTGCTCCGTATCCGGGATGGAGCGCGGGGGAGAGGGTGGACGCGCCACAACCGTGGCGACACCACAAACCCTACAGAACACCTAGAGCAGCCTACTGGAGTGCGGGGCGCAGCATATAGAGCGCCGGAGGCCGCTCGCACACAGGCGGACGTGATACCACAAACTTTATCCTGAGCAGCCCCGACAAGAGGCGAAACATAGATATATACGTAAGCATGAGCGTGGACGATGGGCGGGCCGCCCCTCAGCGCTCCTCCTTCGGTGCGGGTTGCGCATCACCAAACATGTTCTGGACCTCCCGCAGCACGACGCCCGCGGGCGCGCTGGCACCGGGCAGGCCTCCGGCGGTCGCCCACCAATGCTGCAGTGCAAGTGCGTCCATCCCGACTGGCGCCGGGCCGGCACCCGCCGCGGCTCCGGTGCCGCCGTACGCCCACGGCGCCGGAGAGACAGCGGCCCACTGCGCACGCAGTGCGCCCGCCAGAACCTGCTGCATGTCCGGCATGAGCTGTGGCGGCAGCGCCGCCGGAGAGGCACTCGCGGCCTGAAGTGCCGCGGAGAGCGACGCCGACGCCGCGACGCCGTCGCCGCTGTTCGACAGCAGCAGCGCCGCAGCGTCACGCAGCTGGCCGCTCGAAAACATGCCGTCGCTGCCGGCGCCGAGAGGAGCCGCGTCAGCAGCCCCCGGCCGCGACGGCATCCCACCAGCGCCGCCGTCGCGTACGCCAGGGTTGCCGGGGGAGTCGCTCTCTTGCACAACGTCGATCGCGTGCAGCAGGGCGTTCATCGGCTGGAGAGCCTGCTGCGGCGCCATGTCGGCGGCACCGTCCGCAGTCGTGCCGCTCGCACCCGGCGGCGCGGAAAACATGCCTGGCTGTAGCACTGTCCCCTTGGAGGGGTCGCGAAACGCCCCCGCGGCCAACTGCAGCCGCCGTTGAGACTCCGAGTCGAGGGTCACGTTGCGGACTGGTTCCGAGCCGGGGGCATCGTTGAGGCCGCCGCGCCGTCCCGCGCAGGTGCCGTCATGCATGCGGATCGCGTACTGCGCGGGATCCTGGGGGGGGCTGCTCGAGGCGGATGGGCGGCCGGGGGGGGCCTGCAGCGATCCTGCGGACACTGCGGGCCCTGCGGTGGTGGCGGACACAGATGGCCGCGCGGAGCCGTTGGGGCCGCTGCGGTGTGATGCGAGGATCTGGAAGACCCCTGTCTTGACAAAGTACTCCCTCACCTGCATGCCCGCTCCTGATCTGCCCTGACCCCTGACGCAAGTCAGCAAACCCTGACCCCCGACACAGCATGGTGCACCACTCCGGTAAAACCGAGCACAACCAAAGCCGCACATGATCGTGGCGAAACGGCATCTTGTCAGCTGAAGCCCGCGGGAAGCCGCCGATTGCTGGCGCACTACCGGGCAATAAACAACTATCCGGGGTGAAACAGCCCGATCTGGCAGGAGCATGCTGTAGGGTCGTCACAAGCAGGCGAGGCATCGACAGGCATGGACCTGCAGGAAAGAGCAGCGGCTGGCGAGGTGAGTGCATGCATGCCGGCGGGGGCGGACCTGCGTGGTGAGGGACTGGACGGCCTTGTCAGCGCGGAAGGTGGCAGCGCGGCCGCTCGCGCCGGCGCCGCCCCAGCCAAAGTGCTGCAGCAGCCTCAGCTTCGCCTCGCGGTCGCTCTTCATCTGCACCTCACGGCGGCCACGTCAGCTGGGCTGTGCGGCTGCATGCATGCCGGAACGCAGGCACGAAGCGCGCCACACCGCATCAATGGTACAAGGCGTTCGATGCGCGACGCAAACAGCCCGAGTAAACAGGGTCGGCGATCGTCTCTCAGCCGCAGGCCACTTGACATGCAGACTGGGGGCAGGTGCCCGAGCAGAGCGGCCGGGCGCAGCAGGGGGCACAGCAGGGGGCGCAGCACGGCGCAGCAGGGGGAATAGCAGGGGGCGTAGCAGGGACCAGCAGCAGGCACAGCAAGGGGCGCAGCACGGCGCAGCAGGGGGCACAGCAGGGGGCGCAGCACGGCGCAGCAGGGGGAATAGCAGGGGGCGTAGCAGGGACCAGCAGGGGGCACAGCAAGGGGCGCAGCAGGGGCCGCGCCTGGTCCCAGCCACCATGGCGCAGGATATAGTCGCACAGCGCCACCATGGACACCTGCACGCCGCCCGGCACGTCCGAGCCGCCCTTCTTCCCGACGTTGCCGATGCCGATCGTCGGGTGGAAGGTGCGGCCGCCGTCGACGCGGCGCCGCTTCGCACCGCGGCCGCCGCCGTCGTCGTCCACGAGCCCCACCGCCCCGAGTGCTCGCATGCGCAGGTCCGAGGCCTCCGCAAACGCGCGCACGAGCTCCTCTGTCGTGACTGCGACGTACCCTGGGTCCCCGCCGGGGGGGGCAGCCTCCGCGCCGGTGCCGGTGTTGCGGGCGCTAGCCGCGGGCGTCGCGGCGGCCGGGGGGTGCTCCCATGCGTTGTCCGCCACGGGGTGAGTGCTCTCTTCTGCGTGCGGGCAGGCGGTGGGGCCTCTGCTTCCAGGGGCGGGGAGGGGGATGGGAGTGTTGGACACCTGCATAATGAGACAGGTGTGAGGGGGTGTGTGTTACAAGGACGACGTTGGAGAGGCCGGTAGCTCCGCTCGGGCAACGCACGAGCATACCAACGCCGCCAGCCACAGCGGCCACCGACCCACACCCCGACAGCCCCCGGACGGCCGTGGGGGGGATGCATGCATGTGCTCTTCCAGCACAGGTGTGATGTGGCATTAGGTATGCATGGGCAATGATGTAGCAGTGACACATGGGCAGGCAGGGCATGCATACATGACAAACCATGACAGTGACTGACTGACCTGTGCTGGATAAGTGGATATCATCCTGCACAGGTGAAGCTGCACACAGTCAGGCAGCAGCTGACTGTGTGGATGAGTGTTAGGGGAGCTCAGTTGAATGAGATGAGATTAACAAACTGAGGTGAGTCAACGCCCCAGCGGTCCTTCTGCAGCAGGTCAGCAAGAGATGCACAGCAACTGGATGCAGTGCCTGTCCTGTCCTGATTCGTGACACAGCCGGCCACAACAACAAACTGTACAAAGGCTTTCATTCCCAGACCTCCACAGCAGGGCTGCAGTGACAGCCATCACTAAAAAAAGAAAAAGCACGAAACGTGACCAACAACCAGGCAGTGCCACTCTTGCCACACCAGCACCCTTGCATCAACAGCCAGCAGGTCACAGCTGCACCAGCGGACCACACACATGCCACAGTGCATGCCACAGTGCATGCCATGGTACACAAAACACAGTGCCGCCATAAAAAAACGCCGCCAGCGGCACACCAGCTGCTTGTTCCCCTGAGCGTCTGCTTCGCTGCTCGTCAGAGCCGAGGCGGTGCGGCGCGGGACGTTGCGCGGGGAGCGGCGCGTCGCCAGCGGCTGGTCCAGATCCATCGCGGCATGCGCCTCGGCGCCGCCGCTGGCCGCACCGCCGCCGGTCGCCGCCGCCGAGGCCCCCTTGACGTTCTCGAGCGATATCGCCGGCGGCTTTTTGGTGCCGCCCTCTGCACCGGGGCTGGAGGTCCGCGCCACCGGCAGCAGCAGGTCTGTTGCAGAACCTATCTCCGAGGCTGCAGGCACTGTCTATGCGTCAGCGCCCTCCGCCGCACAAGTGACACATCCGCAGGCAGACACGACCCTGGGCCATGTGCCACTCAGGTGAACCAGCTAAATGACACCGTGTGTGCATGCAAGAGTCTCTAGACACCTCAAATCGAGAGCAGGTAATACAGATTGGGCAGCAGAGCACAAAGCGGGTTCGTAGTGAATCTGTGGGGGGAGGGTGTGGCTGCTCGCGCACCTGCGTTGGAAGGCAAGGGCGTGTCGAGTGTCCGCCGAAGGTGCGCAAGGGCCTCGGCAGACGCGCCGAACGAACACGATCCGGGCCGCATCGGAAGCACGGGCTTCTGCTCCACATCGTCCGCATGCCCCGCAGTGAGGGTCTGAGACGGCGCGCCCGCAGAGTCGGCCTGCCGCGCCTGCAGCACCGAATCCGGCAATGTGCGCCCGTGCGGCGTTGGCGGCGCCGTCGTCAGCGGCTCAGCCGCCAGCGCCGGGGCGGTGAGCGGCACCGGCTGCAGCGGCACGGCTGCCAGCGGCGTTGCCGCATTCAGTGGCACGGTCAGCGGGGCCATCGCGAGCGTGCCCAGCGGCGCGGCCGGCAGCGGTGTGGACAGGTGTGGGTGGCCGGAGGGGCTCAGTGCGGTCGGCACCGGCGTGCCGGCGCCGTGCCACGGCACCGCCGTCAGCGACACGGCCCTGCCAGCTGAGGACTGCGGCATCTGCGCCGCCGGGGGCGCGGTGGCGCCGCCCTGCGCTGCGGTGGACGAGGCCTGCAACGCAGACGCGGAAGAGTCGGGCTGCCGCGGCGGCTGCGCCGCAGCGGCACACGCCAGGCCGGCGGCGGCGGCAGCCACGGCCGTGGCCGCGCCGCCGTCCACCGCGCCGCCGGACTTGTGGAGGAAGTGGAGGTCCAGGGTGAAGTGGGCGAGGCCGGCGGAAGATAGCTGCTGGAGGCAGTGGAAGGCGACTCGTGTGAGCCGCAGGGCCTCGTGCTGGCGCGCCCACGGCCGGATCAGCTGCAGCGGGGTTGCGGCACCGGCCCCAGTGCCGCTGCCTGTGCTCTCAGCCACTGGGAGGTGTAGTGTGCGTGTCATCGCGGCACGCTCCCTGCAGACAGCATACATGTGTGGGTGTCTGTGCAGAGCAGTGCGATGCATGGGGGGTGGGGTTTGGAGCATGGGGGGTGGGGGGTTGGAGCATGGTGGGTGGGGGGTGGAGCATGGTGGGTGGGGGGTTGGAGCATGGGCGGGGGGGCCACTGGTGCAGGTGTGATGCAGGGTGTACATGTGTGCGTGTCGAGGCAGGTGTCACCATGAAGCAGTCACATCACCACTGCATGCTGTGCTGCTGGCAGTGGTGCCTGTCTGCCTGGTTTACATGCACAGCAGACAGGCATTGACCTGTCCAGTTTGACAGTGGACAGACAAATTCGTCACCGTACATTCGTATTTGCATTCCTATTTGCATTGCAGTGCTGTCCATGCAGATACAGTTCACAGCTGTGAATTGCAGGCGTGCATTCGTAATTCAACAGCAGCCTGTGCAGTGCACTTGAATGCAAAGTGACACACAGCACGCATCAGATTTCCTGGCCCATGTAAAACACAGAGATGAACAAAAATAGACGATAGATCAAGGGCTAGGCCTGATGGTTTTGAATGCTAGTTGCAAGTGGCCTGCATGCTGCACCACCTCCATGACTTGCTAGTTGCAAGTGGCCTCCATGACAGCAGATGACACCACATGCATATGAGGCCAGGATGTGCCAATATCTTATACCCTCTCGGGGTGACATTGCATCACCTGGAGTCAGTGCTCTTATGTGTTACAAGGTAAAGGCAACCAAGGTGGGTGCCCTGATGTGTACCCTGCAGCTGTGCGCTTCCATTGCCATAGCATCACTCCCACTGACAAGCAAGGCAATGCCACAGCTAACCAACCCCACACCAACCCAACCCGGTGTACAGAACTCTACACACAGACAAATGCTGACATCACAAGCGCACCAGAAAAAAAAAGGTGAGTAGAGGATCTGTCATGCACTCCAAACCAACATGGTGCAGACATACCACCCAGATCCTGTGGACGTGAGTGGATGCGCCAATGGCAATTGACGAGTGCTCTGTGCTTTCTAGCAGCAGGTGGCCGGGACCACATGCTGCGCAGCATGCTGGGTGTGGGAGGAAACAGAAGCGTGTTGCGCACCCGCACGCGGCGTCCAGGCGGCTGCACTCTGCGAGGGCACCGCTGAGAGACGCCCGCAGCGACGACGCGGCCGCGGCGTGCCGTGGCAGCCGCTCCATCTGCACCAGCACGGCATGCATGCCGTGGCAGAGCGACGCGGTGTGGGCGGCTGCTGTGTTTGCCGCGTCCACAAGGCACCCGATGGCCGGGGTGGCCGCGCCGCCGCCGCCGTCTGGGAGGGAAGGGGCGCGGTAGATTGTGGCGGAGGTGGAGAAGGTGGACTGCAGGGTCTGCAGCATCGCCTCAAACTCGGCCGCGAGCGGCGCGAGGCTCCTGCTGTCCTGCACAAGAAGATACGAGGGCCCTCGTGGTGGGCTGTGCAGAGAGGCACGCATGATTCATGCATGTGCCGTGCACGCACAACAAAACAAAACAACAGACAAAAGTTGAAGGAGGTAAGGAAGTAAGTGGACCAACACGTGTGTGAGGCATACAGCAGGCTGGGAGGCAGACTGAACTGCATTGTGACTGCAAGGCTGCTACAAACATGCAGCGATGATGTGCATGGAGCCTCATCAATACAGCTGCATGGCGGGGTGGCGGGGTAGCAGGGGTGGCAGGGCACAGGGCAGGGCTCAGGGCCAGCAGGTGCAGCAGGTATATGCGGTGGTGTGGGTGGGGCTGCTTCGGGAGGCAGGAGTAAGAAAGGAAAAGAGCAGAGCACGTGAGGCATGACCAGGTGATGGCCACTGGCGCACCACCAGCAGAGCTCAGCAGAGCACGGCACGGCACAGCACAGCACAGCACAGCACAGCACAGCTTCTCAACAGAGGAACTGCCATGAGATCAGGAGCAGGAGCGACGCGCACGCCACGTGGTCACAGGACATATGCACACACTGCACAGCCCATGACCTCTACCAAGTCCGCCACAGTCGAACAAGACCTTAAAGGGACAGCAGATTCTGTGAGCAAGCAGTTGTATGGCCTGGAGTCCAAGAGCGCAAGCAAACAGCAGAGGCGAAACGGAGCTGGCCAGCATGTCAGCGGCCGCACCTGAAGATGTTCTAGAATTTTCTCTGCTTCAGCATACAGGATGGATGTGTTGAGATCACTCATAGCCATCGCAGCTGCAGCCTGTGGTTCTTCGGGCACTCTCTGGGAGACTTGCTTCTGTGTGAGACTGTGGCCATCTGCTGTCCTGGCACTGCTCTCTGGCAGACTGCCCGATGCAGGTGCTGCGCTTGCCACATCTTTTGCGGTGCCCGTGTCGTCTTCAAACAGCGTAGAGTCAGCCTGAGTAAGATGCTGTTGTGCATGTGCATACAGTGTTGCAGATGATGCATGCACAAGAGCTTGTTGAAGCTGTAGATGATGCAGGGCGCCACCTGTGCAAGCGATCTTCATGAAGCCACCAGACTGCTGCACATTCTCGCAGGTGTCTCCAGCTCTGTGGTCATCGAATCCGCTGGAGTTTGCGGTGGTTGCGTTTTGGAGGGGGGTTGGCGGGGACATGCAGACGTTGGCAGCACCGCACGGCGCTTGGACATGCAGTGAGTGGGCCAAATCAGATGCGACCGGCGTCTCGTCCGGCGCCTTTCCCTCTGAAGCTTTCGTCGGACTGAGAGAGGAGCCGAACAGGACTTGAATGAGCGGCAAAGACCTGGGAGATGGATGAGTTGGCCCAGTAGGCGCTGGTGGCAGAGACACTGGAGGCGACGTATCTGTCTGCATAGCCGAGACAATCGCAACTCTATCTCAATTCGCGACCCTGCAGTCAAGCAGTACTGTAACGTGAGCGTCCATCGCTGCAGCGGCGAGGACACACGTTTCAGCTATACACGAAGCGCTGTGCGAACCGATTCCGCTGCGGGCGATGTTGTTATTACATGTAATGATTGTCCTCGGCAACGTTGTTAGCATTGAAGAAAACAAGCGAGCCGACACTGATCGCCAGCTGGTGGATGTGTCCTACGCAGTGAGTGAGGTGGCGGACTCACAGAAACACAACCTCAACGGCATTCCGACGTACACAGCATGCTGGCATGCAGCAACTGAAAAATTGAATGTTTGCCTGGCACGTGTTTGCCGCAAGGACGACAGCAAGACGGACGTGAACAAGGCAACATAGCGCGGGGCATGACTAAACGACTAAAAAAGGTACACACGTGCATGGTGTAAGCAATTCAAATGTTAACAAAGCAGCCGGAGTTTGCATAACGGCGCCGTATATAGAAAAAGGAGGGTTTCCGTTTGTTTGTGGCTCGAGATGCCAGGACAGGCAGCTGCGAGCAGATGAAACAACGCGCTGCAGCAGCACGCATTCAGACTTTCATAAACAAGATGAGACAGCTGAAGCTTCAAGCTGTGCCCCGATGCGAAGCGATCTGGTGCAACAGAGGATTATCCAGTTCTGGTGATTGCTCTTTGCTTGCAGCCATTGTGAGAGATATCGAACGCGACACATGTTGAGTTCCACTGAAGGGCAGGACCTTACACAGAACACCACCACAATGGGTAAATATGACAAACTTTATACTTAAATAAGTAATATGTGGTCGCCCTGGGTTTTGGCGAGAAAGCGAGTGCACTGCGCGAGAAAAACCATCTGCGAGCGTGGCTTTCACCGGACAGTCAAAGATTCAAGATCATCTTATTGATGGAAAGGTCTGTGTAACACGTGTCTTGCTTTATACATCGCGTGCTGCGGATCAGGACTACTGCATAGTCTGGTAGACAGTTTGCGGCCAGTCACCTGGCTCGACCAGCACGACAAGAGTCAAATGAGCCGCATCGTACCATACTAAAGAAAATCTGCGCTTGGGGATGGCGATTTGCCCCTTCAACGACGTAATGACTGCGGCGCGCTTGGGATGAGCAGCTCCCTGGGCCAGACAGCACAACAAGCATGTATAATCGTTCAACAGATAAAATCAATTTGAGTTCTACACATTCGCATTGTCGCGGCATGAAAGAGGCTGTGCGCTGCAGACGGATCTCTTCTCGCCGCGGCTTCGACACACACGAAATGCCAACACCATGCCGAGCGGCACAACCCGACACTGGGTGAAGCGATTTCAACAATTAATTGTTTCGGATAGGCACTTATAGGCTGCTGCGCTGCAAGCGAATAGGCTGTTCGAATTTAGAGGCTGCTCATTTTCCCGACATCTCGCGCATGTGCCGTTTCGCTGCTGAATGCAACGCTTGCAAGCGCATGCCATGTGCATACGGGCGCCGAACGTATCTGGCCAGCTGTATTCTCATCATGTGTTTATTTACATTGCCTTTCGGCATGTGCTCGGCGCCACTGCAATTGTCACGTACACTTGTGGCTGCCGGAAGCAACACCGTCAGTGCCTCTGCCATGTGCGCCCGGAGACGTGACCACTCGATGTTTATAAGCGAATTAACCATTGTACAGATGGTCTGAGACATTACATGGCGCCGGGTGCTGGGTAGGCGTAGAGGTAATACAAAAAACCGTTGCAGTGAGCCAGCAGTGATCCATTGCTGGTCAGCGTGACGGGTCCGCGTGGTTACGAAACATCCATCAGATCCCACACAATTCCTTCAGCGATGAGCTGACATCGCAAACGGGCACACAGAACATCGTGGCCCGCCTGCAAGCCTGCAGGCATTCGCCTGTGGCTGTCCCACACAATCAGTCCGTCCGTCTCGCTGCACCAGCGCTCTCCAGGGCGTCAACAACTGGGCCGGGTCCACTCCATAGCAACTCATTGTTGGGATTCGTGGGACCGACACTGGATGGTTGTGGTCACTACCCCTGCCGCATGCTTACCTCATGGCCCATCTAGTGCTCCTTGGCGAGGTCGACGCCGTGGGAAACCATCCTGACGGAAATCGGCAGTCTGTCACGAAATTTGTGGTCTACAATACATGCATTTAGACATTACATGCACACATTGCTTAGCTTCTTCGTTATCAAATTATCACTGACGATCAAGAAATCTGTGGCAGGTTTCCGCCCAAAGGGTGGTTGACCACTGGTCACCAATCAGATCGTGCTCGAGGTACTAGGGTGCAACGCGTAGCTTTCGCAGCTCTGGAAAAATCAGGTAGTCCAATTGAGTCTCCATTTGAATGTGAGCGGGCCCGTCTGAGAAAGTGCATATCCAGGTGTTCTACAGCGCAGAATGCCAGGTCCTGCGCACGCTGAGGACGGCATGGTGATGGAGGATTCAATTTGTTGATGGCGGGACTCAGAGTGCGAATCATGCGATGCGGCGAGGACTTCCTCACCTCCTATGTGCACACCATGCACACACGCAGTATGAGATGAGAAGCGCAAGAGCGGACACGTTTGCGTTTCGCACTTTGCTACCTTGTTACAACATGTTCAAACAAATTATTTTGCTTGGGCTGCACAGCATGGCTTCGGTCTGCGTGCATCGATAGAAGCTGCCAGTGTGAGCACGCCATTGCAAACACACATGAGGTCACAACAAGCGTTGAGGAGAACAAGCGAGTCAGACTTTGGTGTGATGAAAACAACTGCAAATGGTTCCATTGCACTTGATGTGTAATCCCGCGTGTTCTACAACAAACATGTGCTGCCACTTGGTGCAATGGAGTCCGCAAGTGCACACAATTTATCCTCGCGGCCAGGAAGGTTGGTGTGTAGAACATCAGCCGTGACGACTGATAACGCCAGACGGTGACACCGCTGCTGCATGTCTCAATCCTGTTGGTCGAGGGCTAGCTTGTCTTCATCCCCACCAACAGGCAGGGCCATTGACACCTACTCATCATCCTCGCCTTCTGGTAAGGTCAACTGGTGAAAGAGCTTCTGCACATGTCAAGACAGTGTTGGAAAGGAATGAAGGCAGTAAAGAAAACGACGCGCACTGATGCTGTATGCAATAGCATGTATGACTGAGTTCATAGCCGTATCCTTGCTGTGTCATGGTGGACTGTCTGAGTTTCGTTGCAGGCTCTGCAGAAGGTCCTGCAGAAAGTGTGCACATCTTGCATGCCAGGTGTGAAGTAGAGCCAATTTGAATTTACTTAGCCGTCTTCATACCGGACCTTGACACCTCTGGATGACCGGGACCATTTGCCGAAGCATACATGCACCTGAGAACCCGCTCCAGGCAGCCCCACACAATCCAAACGACATCCACCTGTGCTGAGCAAAGCGATCACACCCGGGTGTTTCGATTCCCTGAAGCGCACGTGAAATCGGTCCCATGATGACGTGCACGCACGATTGGATGTCGAATTGCTGCATTCTGTAGGATGCCTTTCTGTTCGACCACATCAGACTGAACACTTATGATACGTGTCACATTCTGCAGAAAGCTCTGTTGCTCATCCCAAATGAGAGGGATGGTGCTGCATGGCCCAACGCACCAGACACTAGGCACACACACGAGGTGTATACGAAGTGGCTATTAAGGTGATGACTGTGTCACGCTGGCGTGTTGTGGAATGGGTGGGCGGCGTGTGTCTCGAGATAATGGTGCTCGATTGCCGACTGTGGTAATGCTGGTGTCTCTACACTCTATCACTGTGGAGCAAGGTGCGTGATCCAAGGATGATTGGTGCGAGACTGTGACAGACGGAATGCTAGCACCAACAAGAAGTGCACCCGTGCCAGCTGCCCAGACGAATGCATTGCAAACAATTTGCTTTTGGCAAGGATTGCCACCAGTGTGCATGTGTGACCCCCGTGCTGTGATTGCGGTCAATGTGCAATCTCTGCAACCAGCAAGGCAACATGCTCAGCAGTGTTCAGCAGTATCACTCAGGTGGATCGGTGCACGGCCGTGCACAGGCCCACTTTGCTGAGAAAGCCTCTTCACATCCACAATGTTAGACAGGTTTGCAAGGCAAAGTCTGTGATGGGTACACCGCGAATATGCCGGCCATGCACATCAAAGCCGGTCGTCTTCCGACTAATGGTGATGAAACTTTCAGCGAAACACGCATTGATTGCTGACCCAAGCGTGTGCAGCTCAGCGCTGAAACCAGCTTGTCAAGCATCCACTGAAAAAGACATGACACGACGAACGTGTCTGCAGCAAGATGGCCATTGCGTGACACCCAACACTGCAGGAGAGCGAGGTGACAATAGGCAGATAGTACCTGCCAGATACACGAAGCCTAATGTGTGATAGTGTCTTTTCAATGTGGCAACCACTGACAAAGGTCAATGTCGCAGGAATCAGGCGCCTGAAGTGCCCTTTCGATTTGTCTTGGCAGATATAACGAGGCACTGTGTCTTTGCTCGATGGTGTCTATCACCCTGTGCAGATGTGGTGCACTCGATGGAGAACTGTTCACCATACAGGCGGTGGTTCGGTGGTAGTGCTTGCAGACGATGCAGTCACCCTGAGTACTTCGATTATTCCATGCAGGAGACCATTCCGATCCACTGGACTTGTGTGCAAGAAAATCATGTTCTACATTCCAATATCTGCAAGTGGGCTTGGATGTTCACCGTGATGCCAACATCAACACGCCAGCGTCCGGAAGATCACAACAGCTTAGGTCACCAGCATAAGACTGGAACGATATAAATTCAACATCGGCAGGACGACAGCGACGGCCTGGTGTGATTGGTGCAGCCTTAGTGTGTGTGGATGGACCGCCTGTGGATGCTATGAAGGTGCAAAAAAACAGAAACATTTGCCATATGCAAGGTGAGACGATATGACACCGGCATTTAGAGCAAGCACTTGACTATGTTGAGCTGTGAGGCATACCCCTTGATTCCTCTGCTCCCATGCAGAATCAAAGGTCCCGTGCAGAGCCTGCAAACCAAACCAGACCTCTGCATGAGTGGTACCTGCAAACTACAAGATCACAGAACGAAGGCATCACATAGCCCACCTTTTCCCCAAAGTAACTTCCAACGAGGATGAATCCCACGTATAGGCTTGACCGCCTCATGATGGTCTGCAAACTATACAGTTAGAGCCGGAAGAAGAGTGTGCCGGACTATACAATCACCTCTCAAGCCCAAACAAATTACCGTACCTGATAAAATGTTTCAAACATGATTGCAGTCCAAGCGGGAGGCTTGACGTAGCTGAAATATCGGAACAAATCGTGCCGGTCAATGCTCAGCAGTCGGTGTTACAGCGTCGGAGGTAAGAAACTTGCAATCGCTTGCCTACCAAGTAATGTATGCAATCGGGGAGTTTCTCGCAGACCGCAGCCAAGCGGCACAACGATGAATTGCGGTGTCACAGCCAGCATGCATGCCGTGGGATGTCCGAGCCCGGCCGCGTCAAGAATGCTGGGGCGGATGCACTCTTTTGGTGATGTCCAGTACGACGTGCGGTTGGGGACCACATGGGATGTGGTGTCGATGAAAAACCAAACGGTGGGTCTGCATCGCAATCTAGGTGTCCAGCTGCTGCTTGCCCACTCTACGGTAGCCTTCAGATCCACGTACAGCACAGCAGGGTCGTGAAACCTCTTTCTACTCGCAAACCCGTAAGCATCATGTCGGTGCTGCGGAGAAGCGTACAGGTGCGACTCACGATCCTCACTATCGCGATCATGGTGAACGGAGCTTCACAACACGCGCCAATATATCCAACAACGGTGTCAAGCTTCGGTATTTTGCTGATCTTCAACGCCAGTGGGGTATTGGACTGTTTCTGCAGACTTGCCTGAGCTCGGCAGCGAGGACAAGAGGGGGCGGACTCCCTTGGAAAGGTGGCTTCTGGTCAGAAGGCTCGCAGAAACGAGTGGATGGTTTGCTATTCAATGAATCGCCTCCGCCTCCTGGCCAGAGTAGGAAATGGGAGAGCTGGGAGGGGCCATAGTACGCCTTCATAAATATGATCACATTGACATTCCTGTCTACACAGAAACGGCTGCTCACGAACCTGCACCATGGCATCTCTACATGGCTGCTATCGCAGAGCAGCTGTCAAAGCACCAATTTACAGCATGCTTTATCTAGCTTGTGCCTGGTGGCTTGACACAGTCCGCAATGGTCCCCACATCTGCACTACACTGCCTTACAGCTGAACTCTCACCTGCCTACTTAGGTGATTTCTTGAATGCAGCTGGGCAACGTTCGCCATTACTGCCTTCGTTGGCACTGTCACCGTGTACGCCAAAACAGGCATGGGTGTTTACGACTGGGCTGAGGAAGAAGCGATGAAGCAGCTTAAAGAAGAGGGTGTCATCTGAGCTGGTCATCAGCTTCAGAGCTGTATGCAACATAGTCATGGTCCAGCTGACGTGCGTTCAGAGGAACGGCCAAGAGCTATTGGCTGCGCGACATTGCCATTGGATGTGATTAGATGGGCATGCATTCATCGGGCCTCCGTGTCACATGCTGTGTTGCTGTTGTGCAGCAGCATGACTTGAACTATGCTTCGACTTCAGCTGGGTGTTTTCGTTTGTGGACTCTTAGCAAGCACTGATCAGTTACTGCTGAGCTGAACTCTTGCCTGATGAGGCCCTAGCTTCACGAGTGTCCATTGCTCAACATGTAAACGCATCTGACAGCAGCTATGACGTGTACGCACTCGTGCCCAGCGATTCCATGATACATATGGCTCCATAGAATGAATTGGAACAATGACACTCCTGCATGCGCTCTTTTCCTGGTCCTTCACATGACTCTTTGGAGCTATCACTTTCAACATTGACACACTGGTGTGTGCCGCTCGCAATATACAGTGGCGTAGGTGATTACACAGGAGGCATCTGAATTACGTTACCCCGAGACTAGTGTATTCACAATAAGAGGTTTGTTGTATGACACGTCACCGGGATTGTTTCTGTTGTAATTGTTCTCTCAAAGATCCTCAGACTTAGCACACACACACACAACGGTACATCAATTGTAATGTCACTGTCAGGACGATTACATTTGGCTTGGAAGCCTTTTTTTTGCGTTGGCAGGTTCCCCGCAGTCAGGTGGGTGACATGCACACGTTGGCCTACTCTGTGTTTGACCTTGATTCAGATCCTGTCCTGAGTGAAGTGCACGCTTGGCGAAATGTTGTACCCGTAGGCCTGGTTGACAGTGGCCGCCCAAAAGTAATGTAAGGCACAGCAGATCGCACCGCGAGCTTCACAACGTGACACCGCCGCCACCGGCCCACCTGCACACCTGCGCCACGGACGTACATGTGAACATGCATGCAGCCGCAGCGGCGACTGCAGCCTGCTGGTTGCCGGCCCGGCATGCCAGGGCATGCACACCTAAATGCAGGACCTGGGCCTCGAGGGGCCATCGCATGGATCTGAATGGGCCCGAGTGTAGACGGTCTGCGGTAGCGGCTGTTTGCAGGCAGCTGCCTTGGACCCTGTTGCCGGGGTGGCGAGTGTCTGTTGCAGGGTGCGTGTGGGGTGAGATCTTTGGGCCTGCGTGGTCCGGCGTTGAACAGTCCGCATGGGCTTTTTCTTTCAGGGGTTGGCAAGGTGGTCAACGTTGTTGTTGACTCGCCACAAGGTGGATCGGAAAGTACCACAGCTGACCACCATACCGAGGGTCTGGCATTCGGCCCCCACAACAGGACCCAGCGACTTCACGAGCTCTTTCGGTCCCGGATTTCGGAGTCGTCAGTGCCCAAATGGATGTGGCTGTGTTTGAGTGCATACGCAGATACTTACATACATGTAAGCAGCTTCTTGATCATCAACATATTTTCTGCCGGCATACTAGGTCTGGCAGGTGAGGGGTTGGGACGAATGAGCAATCTCGAGCACACCACTGGCTGCAGTAGCAAGTCCATAGCAACAATGCAGCATCCTGAACAAAGTGTGGCTGCCAATATGCCATCCTGTGCACATAGCACGCCTCTGGAATCTGCATGTAAAGGTTTACTCAAGTGACCCTGGATTTTCATAGCGGTGCCCGTAAGAGGACATTGGCCACTCTGAATGTACGGGACCACATGTTGCAGGACATCATTGTCAACATGCCCCAGGCCTTCAAAACGCAGCAGCCTTGCAGCTTGAACATGGTAGCAATGCAAGATGGAGGCAGTACAGCGTGGGCGTCGGAACAATCAGAGCCCCAAAACTTGCTCTGCAAGTCATTGTAAGGTCCTGGGCAGGCCTGCATTGCCCTGCAGCAGCTCCAGTCGCAGCGTGGGCGTTTGATGGCGCGCCCCATTGATCGTGCTGCCCCAGCGGTGTGACTCATAACAAGTGCAAAAGTGAACAGGATCAATGACTCTGAAGAATCTACCAATGCGTCGGTTTCAGCATATATCGCTGGGGAACATGGAGTGACAGCAAAAGCAGTGTCAGTGCTCTGTCCAAGCCAATTGTTAGTATTCTTGACGGCCCTGATCACGATCTGATCAGGGCCCATCAAGTCTGTTCTCAATCAAGTTGGACAGAGACGGAGGGCCTGCCTTGATGCATCCCACTCCGACACCCGAGTCATACCTTGCAAAAGTATAATTCAGGCATCAATCACCGCTGAGATGTCAGGCAAGCATTGCTGAAAATGTGAAGCCATGGTGCTTGCTAGAGCGCGTGATGACCACCGCGCCATCCACACCGCACTCACTACACCCCGCTGATGCACGAGGGCCGACTCCTTCCAGGCAGACATGCACAGATCAGCTTACACACCAGACAGTCATGCTCTGCTATCCTATCAAGCAGGGGAAAAAGGCTCTGGGGAGATACACTCCCACATCGTACACGCATTCAAACCAAAAAGAAATTTCCAAAGCAGCCTGAGCATGCGCAGATTGGAACTCAACAAATATACTGTCACCGACCGAGCCAGGCCTCAAGCACACCCTCTCGTCACATGCACAGCCTTCACGGGCCGCCCCTCACCAACACGTCTCCGTCTGCAACGCTCACCATATACCCCAGCACCGCACGCAGCACGATGATGTGCACTGTGCAGGCAACGTCAACACATTCCTTGCCCACCCACATGGCGCCAGGCAGCATCAGCCAGCACCGGCACTCGCACAGAACTCTTCCATGCACCTTCGAACGCCGCACATTGGGGTCCTCAATGGACCCCAGCCGATCAGGCCCCCACCCCCACGACCATCACGCAGAGCCTACGACGGGCCCGCCTGACCATCGAGACCACACACAGCAGATGCTGGCCACGTCGCCGGCCACAACTCATCTTGTGCAGCTGCACGCCACTGCCTTGGCCAGACGCTAGCTTCTCGTCGAGAGCAGACCGCGTGCTAGCCACACGCAACACCAGCAACGCATGAAGCTGCCTAGTTCTTGCCGAAGAAGCCGGTCCAGTAGACCCGGTCGTCTCCACTGCAGACGTGCCAGCCGTAGCCGACGATGTTGAAGCCCTCGTTCTGGATGTTGGCGCGGTGGCCGTCCGACTCCATCCAGCGGCGGTGCGTGTCCTCCACCGTCTCACCGAGTTGCGGGGGGCGGTTGTAGGCCACGTTCTCGCCGCACGCCTTGTTCGCGGCCTGTGCGCAGCGCCCGCCGAAGCCGTTGTGGCTGATCGCGCCGGCCCTGCACACCGGCGATCGATTCAGACGCCCGCCCGCGCACGCATGCAGCTCCAGCCGCAGGATCCCCCCGACAGACACGCTTGCGCAGATGCGATCGCGTGGATACACGGAACTGCTACCCATGTCGCGCAAGCGATCGGTCAAGGCGCACACGTGGGCGAGGCAAGCAGCATTGTGCCCCCGTGACGAAGCATGGACGCAGTCAAGCACTGATGATCAGCAGGGGGCTGTGTGTGTGACCGATGATCCGGAAGAGACTCTTTGGCTGTATTTTGTCTGACCCTGTCACTGTTTGGTGACTTCGTGATCAGCACACTGCTTGGACATGGCCGCACCATATCACTCAGCCAACTGTTCAGCACGTAGCCCCACCACAGCAGGACTGTTGTTATTAATCTAGCAGAGTGCAGCGGCAACACAGGAGGAGGGGCAGCAAGCAGGGCGGAGGGGTGGGGCGGGGGCATACTGGCACTGGCCCTTGCTCCAGGTCAGGGCGATGTTGCCGAGCTCCTGGTTGCAAGAGAGGCTGCTGATGCGCTTGCTGTTGTCCTTCGACACCATCTGCTTGACCATTGGGTCCCCACATGAGCCGCTGCCGTTCGAGTTGTCGGAAGGAGCAGACGGGTTGGACGTGGCGCGTGAGCGGACCTGGGCCGGCTTGCGAGTCTTGCCCTCATTCCCTTCATTGCCCTCATTCCCTTCATTGCCCTCATTCCCTTCGTTGCCCTCGTTGCCTTCATTACCCTCATTCCCTTCGTTGCCCTCGTCTCCGTTGTTGCTTCTGGACTTCTTTTTGCGCCTTTTGCCCTCGTTCCCCTCGTTGCCCTCATTCCCTTCGTTGCCTTCGTTGCCCTCATTCCCCTCGTTACCGTTGTTCATGTTCCACCTCTGCATGCGACAGGCAGCGTCAGCAACCGTGGGGTACACAAGTTCACAGACATAACCCGAATATGCGGCTCCGCCTACAGTTCAACGCGAGGCGGCGTCCCATTGGCAACTCTCAATGTACCTCCCGATTGCTAGGTAATCTGCCCCGACGCAGGCCAACAGAGCAGGGGCGGCCTCTCCAGGCATCAGGTACATTTAGGTATGCATATCCTCAGGTGACACAGCGCGTGCTTGATTCGTGTCGGATTCGATTCGTTTCGTGTCCGGAGGTGCCGCCGGCCTCTCCAAGGTCATCGTGACCCCCTCACGAGGCGCAAGGGAGGTACAACGACAACGCCACACATAATCAAAACCCAGCCACCTAAGCGTTGACGTGCAACACGGCACACTTGCTTGGGTGTCATGGTTCCACCGAGTGTCAGGTGACAGACGCATTGGAGCCACAGGTGTCAGGCAACTGATGTGATGCACACATCATATCAGAGACTACATGGGACAGGGCGAGTGAAAAGGGCAGGCGAGTGAAAAGGCACGTACACCGATGCAGCCAGGTGGGCACCACGGCTTGGCTGTTCTTGGCACAGGCAAAGCACACTACGACACAGGTAGTCGATAACGAGGCAGGGTGCAGACACAACGAGGACGATAGAGTCAGCTGCTGATGAGTTTGAAGCAGGTCAAAACTGTCCAAACTGTTCTGGTTCACCAGGCTCCCACCTGGTGCTGACAGCTATGAGGTAATCGAATATTGACAGCTGGGGATGCAAATGTTTCCTCCTGGTCCAGGCAGGCATGAGGTACTGGAAGCCAGGCATGACACCTGTCACCAAGAGAGGCCTTCAGATGAGTCATGACTAACAAACTGAATTGAGCACCCAAGCTCAAGCTTGAAGTTTGTGCTGGCAGAATGTGGGGGATACATCTGTGCATCAAACATCTGCTGTCTTTCTCTGTGGCTTGGCGCACACAAGTGCAAAAGCAGCGCAGCGAAGCCACAGAGAAACGAGACGACCAGCGAAGGCCACTAGCATGCCACACAGCAGACAGCAGAGAGCCACATGCAAAACCATTCAGAGGGTGTATTCTGCAATCCTTTCAAATAATGTGCCAAAACGTGAGCTACAAATCAACAGGTGGAGCCTTCGTATTGCACCACAGCAAGAGCACAGGACAGACGTCAATCGCTGGCTCCCAATGCAGCAGGACATACGTGCTGAATGTACATGAGACCTCCAGGAGATATATACATCACGCCACCAAGAGGCGAATTGCTTCAGTGATTCGGCGTTTCTTGCCTGAACGTGGGCACATTGCGACAAGGGAGAGTGTATCACCGAGCACTGGTACCGTACCCATCGCAGGAGACGCCGACTGCCCGTGTTATCCACGAGGTCTAGTGGCGTCTGAGACTCCTGCCGTGGGCCGAGGAAAGCAGCAACGGAGATGCCATGCTCGAATTCGACTTCGCCATGAGCAGGTGCAGATGTAGATGTTGCTACAGGTGACCAGGCCACAGCGGCAGCGGCAAGAACGATTCCACGAAACATTTTGTTCTGTTCTTCTGTCAAGGAAGGGTGGCCTGCAAACGTACAATCCACGTCATGGTGTCATCTTTTCGGTTGTTACTGAGCGTCATCGGGTGGTTGCCTGCATCTGCAGTGTCCAGCAGGGCAAAAATATGCTGCCAAGCGTTGATCCGGCACGTGTGGCAAGAGGCTTGGCAGCATGAATTGTCAACGGCAACATGAAACCAAATGGTGGGACCGAGCGAAGAATTCTTTTTCAAGCATTGCGAGTTGTCGAAAGCCCTGCACGTCGTATACGTATACCCTTGTAGACCCGCGCGTGTGACTGTGACACAAACCAATTGTGCGGCATGCGGTAGTAGCTTGGAACATCCGTAGCCGATTCGTGTCCTGTGCATGTTTCGAAATTGCTGTTTGAGCAAAATTTAAGGCTTATTCATCGTCGAGGTCACCAATGCAGGGAAACATTTGCATGCAGTGCTCGCAACGGCCGTATGTGCATGCGGCTGTGAATGCGCCAAGGCAAGACGAAGACTCGATCCATTGGCATCGTTCGATCGGATGGTTCGCTACTGGCGCTTTCACAGGGACCATAGCCCTCGCACAGCAGCTGGAAACAGGTCATCCAACAGTGCTGATGCCGCTGTGCCCTGGCACAGTGTGCAACATAAACTCGCGAGATTGTGTATGCAGATGCTTACAATAACTTTTACATGCACCTGTGACTGAGGCGAGCAGGAGGACATGAGTCACCCATATCGACTGTTGAGCAGCCCGAGCTCGCGAGGCTGGCGGAAAGGTTCATCAGCCATTAGCACTGACCAGGCGCATCCTACCGTGCCGCCTGTCGCGCCGCGCCAACAGAGGAAAAGTAAACGTCATTCGCTCAGAAGGAGCTGGGGATGCGCCTGACGAGAGGCGTGGACTTGCGACGCCGATGCAACAGGCGCGGAAGTAGAGAGGCACCGCATACTTCGTGATCAAAAGCATGACAGAAACGTCGCGGAGATGAATGAAACACAATATGCTCTTGATTTGTGTACAAGCAACAATTTACATGCTTTGCAGCGTCTGGACCGGAGTCATGTGTCCGCCAGTTTCCCGGTGATTCATGCTCCTAAGCCGGCAGAAAGGCAAAATCAGACGCAAAGAACCGCATCAACACAGTGCAACAAAAACAATTGGTATGAACATCAACGTACCTATTCAGCTCTTCGGGGCAAGCTATCGTCTGGCAGATCCGGGCACTCCAGACTCTCAGACGATTTTTCCAAAGACCTCGCAGGCTTATGACGTTGCTGGCACGTACAGATAATATGAAGAGTCTGATCATGCAGATATGTATGTGTTTCCAGTCGCTGCATTATACGGCGCATAGCTCTCCCAAACCATGTCCATGCATATGTGCACCGGCAACTAACTCGACTCTTGTGTTCTCGAATGAGATGCGACACAAATGTAGCCGTTGCAAACTTGATCCGGCGCGCCTGAAGAACGCCTACACAGGTCTGCAATAATTGATGAGTATTTCCAGATATGTTTGAAAACATCTAACACCCGAGTCGATGCGAAGCAAGCTCGAGGCTCGGTTCTAATTTCGCAGGCAGCACAAGCTTGCTCCCCGCTGGCCTGGGACGTGTGACTCGACATGTCGCGACAGAGATCGAGCTGGGTACCGATGTGCACGCTGCACATGCGATCTCGACCGGTCTCACAGTACAGCCGATCGCGCGCTGGCACACTGGGTCCAGCTGGGGTGCTGGAAGCCCTCGAGTTCCGCGTCGTGCAGAGCCTCCATGGCTTCTTGCAGTTGGCGCATTCGCGGCCCTTATGCCCGCCCAATCATCAGCCGCTGTGCGAAGCAAGCTGCATTCGCGAGCACGCGCACGTAGCTAAACATCACTGCGCGTCGCATGCATGGTTTTGCGGACGGAAGTGAGGAACTGGGTTGCCTGTGGCATGTACATGTTGTAGTGCTTACGCACACCACCTCTAGACACTTTCGACGGCCTGATGGTAGCACAGATCTTCCGGTGCCCCGCCATTAAGTTTGCCGGACGGGACTGCATCGAACTCTGTGTACGTCATCAGGCCCAGCATCATGCGTTGCAGTCCTAGGTGGACAGGCCTCGAGACACCCAACCGCACGAAGCTTCTCGAATTCAAGCTTTCGGCCAGCTGATGTCCGAATTTCAAATCCGGCCACACGTATCGAGGCACAAACCATGCGAGGTGACTGTGCAGCAGCGGCAACGTCAGCTGGAGACAGACCAGGAGGGCCGACCCTGCACGGCCTGCTGCTGCATGCAGCCCTGGCCAGTGGCCACACTGATATATCGTACAAGACTCCCGTGGCATGCACAAAATCTCCTTTCAGGAGGCTGCCGCAGCACCGCTTCAGTCAGGGCACCTGCAGCCATGGCCACAGGCTACGCGTCACATGTTCTCCCGTTCACCCTTCTGTAACTCTTCTCGGGAGAAGATAATTACCACAACAGGATCCACAGGCTACGTGTCGATCTCGATGCAAAGCCCTTGTATCAGCCGGCGCCGGAACGAGGCACCCCGGATTCGGCACATGCATAATTAACGTTTAAAGAATTTATGTCCACTCTTTTGTTAACGTTTAAAGGTTTTCTTGCCTGGCTGGGAATACACAAACGTCCGCACGTGCCCTGCGCGCGCACAGGTGGCGCCTGTACAGGACCGCGCACGCTGCAGCTGCCGCAACGGCCCGTTGCGACCAGTGCTCTACAAACCGCCGGTTTTCCCGCTGAAATAGACGTTTTTCCTGAAAATGCCGCCAAGGTTTTGAAAAGTCGACGGTTTACGCCGCTGAAAATGGGCTGTTACAGCAAAGGCCAGCGGGCGCAGCCCGCTGTGTCTCTGGCGTCTGAGCGGTCTTGCCCGCTGAAATGTTGCCCGCGAAGCGTGCGGGATGTGTTCACATAGATAATGCTGCGAGCACACGAGCGAGCGAAGCGAGCGATCTTGACGCGCAGCTGCACCTAGGTGCACAGTGTAGGAGAGATAATGCCAACTTCGTCTGCCCAAGTCGAGCGGGGCTTCTCTCTGCTCAAGCTGCTAATTGGTGACCGCCGCATATCAACGCATGTGGCCACCCTTCTCAAATACGTGTGAAACAAGCTATCACATACGAAGACTTGCGCGAGCAGCATTTTGATCCCACCAGGCCCATAGATGATAAGGAGGGTGCACTCACCCTGATAGACATGTATGAGAAACTGGCGAAAGATTCAAATTGTGACCTCCTCGTCCGTAAGCTTGCTGAGGCAGTAGCCATATGCAGCCTGATGAGGCGTGGGACGCAGTTTTGTCTGATGTGCTTCCAGGTGCTGAAGGTGGTGAGGAGGTAGGTTATAGTGACAATGATGATGAGCAGGACATTGAGCGTGATGAGTTAGAGCGCTTGCTGACCTTTGGTATGCAAGAGGGCGACTGAATGTGTATGTTGCTGTTGTTGCCCACACAAATTTAACAGGCCTTGGAGGTAAATGTATATGACTGCAAAGGTCATTCCTCACTACCTTACTTCAGCAGACATATATGATTGCGAGCGCAGCGAGCCCGAAATATTTGTGGCATCCCTCCAGAAAAAAACAATTACGGCGGGACAGCCCTTCGAAATTTCAGCATACCAGCGGTGCTTGCCCTCTGAAAAATAGAAAAACTCAGCGGGAATCCCTCCATAAAATACGGGGGTTGTAGAGCACTGGTTGCGACCCCGGCCGCGATGCGGGCCGCCTATAGCCCCGCTGGCCGGTCACCCGGATGACTGCATGTGACGCCTCGACTCGAGACTATCGAGATACCTGGATATGAGGTATAGGAGGCTCTTTTGTAAATTACCTAGATAGGAGCCACATATGGTGGCCAAGGAGCATCGACCAGTGGTCTACATGTATACGGACTGTACAGTCCGCCGGAAATTCAGGCCAAACAAATCTTCTTGATCAAAGTCCGGGCAGCTTTCTGGGACGGCGCCGGGGTACTCCGGTGGGCGACGAGGAAATGCGCGGAGTGAGCCGCGCGTTTGCGAGGAGCTCCCCCAACGTCGCGAGAGCACCCTAACGGAGAAGATGCCTGTGTTTTGTATGGCATATATGTTTTCTTCTTGATGCACCCGTTCATTTGCCTATACAGGCATGTGATACACTGCCGCCAGAGTGCACGTACGGTACCGTGGGATGTGAGATGGCACTGTGCGTTGCATGCTGCGTGGCAGTGCTTGCGTGGAATAATCGCATGCTGCGCGCGCCGGCACGCCGTGACGACCCGCTGACAATGGCTCAGTTTTGCGTGCTACCGCGCAGCGTTTTGCCCCTACAACACTTCCGCGTGTATGCTACAGCTCGAGTCTCCGCAGGCTGCCTCCACCTGCAGCTGCCCCATGGCCGGATCACGTGTCCTCGATCGATCAGGGTTCGAAGCCAACACGGGCCAGGCCAGCTGTGAACAAACTCTTGGTGCCAGGCATGCGTTTCCGTTGCCAGCAGCTGTAAAAGTAGATGCTTCTGCACAGCCAGATGGAGGTTCTGCACAGCAGAGCCTGCAAGCTTAGTTCACTGATCTTCAGCTGAGCTTCTAGAAGCCAGAACAATCTAGGTGCTCTTGCGCCCCAGTAGCTACTGCATGGCACAAACATCAGTGCCACCAGTACACATGGGATGGGATGCATGGGATGCGTATGTGTGTCATGAATTTGCAGTGTGCAATCATACTCAGGAGCTTCTTCAACAATACTGCCACTGGCAGTGATGATGAGGTGTTGAACGTACGGACCCTGCGCGATGCATATGGGAGAGGGGGAGAATGAAGTTGTACTGCAGTTGCCCTGAAAGGAGCAAGATCTCAGAGCACAACGTTGTGCAGATAACCTCGTGAGGAACATCTGTGCCAACAGGGAACAGTCTGTGTTAGAAGGACAAAGGAGGCGATGCGGGCAGCACCGCGAAAAAAGGCACAGTCTGTGTGACTCGGAACACCACGTGGCCCCTCTGCCACGTGGTCTCTGTGGCCCCTCTGTCACGGAGACCTTGCTGTAGGACGGGCCACGAGCACCTAGGTCCAGCTGGAGAAAGATATAGATTGGAAGCTGTGGCAATCCAGTGATCCTTGCACGTCGCGACGTGCAAGCATCCAGTGGTATAGCGGCCATATCACTGGATTGCCCACAGAAGCAGCATGCATGTGCAACCGGGGGTCCTTGCAACACACTCTGTCTCACAGTGATGTGCTGTATGCTTGTTGTAAGCTTGAAATCGATTGGGCCAACATATGCAGAGGACCAGAGGACAGGTCTGTCCTGTGTCACCCTTGTCAGCTGATCAGCATGATTCACCTGATCTGCAGGGCGTTGTAGGAGCATCTCAAGCTGGTGATCAGGTGATCAGGAGGGTGTTCTGCTCTACTTGCTGCCCAGCATCTGCAAGTTGCGAGAAATCTCACAGGCCAGCCTGGTCAGGGCCCAGTGCCGTTGTGATTGGGTTGTGATTGGGTTGCGGTGCAATTGCCAGTGGTGAACCTGTAATTCCACCTCTCCGCTGGCAGCTCTGCTGTTTTACAGTGTTTCCACGTATACTTGCTCCTCAGGTGAGCACTCCTCAGGTGAGCAGCAGTGAGGGTGGTAGCAACTGCCATTACAATGCTACTATAGTATATATGTCTCACTGAGATCCCACCACGTGAAAAAGCACTATCTCGTGCCGAGATAAATGCAGTCTAGTGTTGCACGCCGGACAGCCCTGTTGTACCATATGGATATCCTGTGGTGTTGGATCCACGAGGCCTCGCAAGGAGCAACTTGTGGGGCATTGTGGGGCGCAGCAGTGATGGATGCCTGGATCCAGCCAGCTGGACAACGGGCTGTAAGTTTGGAGCAACTTGCTGGGCTGCGAACCCGGGCTGTGAATGGGGGGGGGGGGGGGGGGGGGGGGGACAAGGGGGGACTCCCCCCCAGATGATTAGTTGACTGTTCTAGGCCTGCACTCATAACTTGCAAGAACCCGGGCCACTGGAGCTACATGGCCATGGAGGGGGGCAGCACATACCCCCCTGCTGTGCAGCTCCTCCTCTCGATTACGAGCTGCCAAGGACCACACAAACGGTTCTAGGAATGCGTGACATGCTCTAGCTAGGACTGCCATTCTTGCCAAATGAATTCTCTCCGGCTGTCTAGATTGGCCAGTACTGTAACTAGTTACAAGATGGAGGCTGTGACTGAGAATGAGATGCTGCTGTGAACGAGGCACAAGCTTGTGGGACGGACGTGCAGAGAATGTAAGTCACAGTGGTGCCCCTTGGACTCGGTCATTCGAGTCACCAATGGTCCCAGTCTCATGCCTGTATGTGCGCGATTATTCCACGTAAGCAACACGACAGAGTTGTGAAACAACTTTGCAGTTGGGAGCTGCTGAAAAGTGAGCTACAGTACATTACCACCAAACGAATTGGTATAAGCTCAACATGTTAACTTGCAAGTTTGTAAATAGAGCAGAGCATGTGGCAGAGACTGCCCATTGAAATGCGGGTTGCGGGGTCCAATGGAACCAAAGCCAGAGACCCAGGCCTAGGGAAGGTATCTCAACTTGCCAGGACTGGTGTGTAAGTGTGACTGCGTTGGGACCGTATGTGAAATAGCTTGCATTGCACTAAAATGCCCACCAGGCTGCAGCATAACAGAAAACACAGAGGTATGAACTTGAACTTGCATCATGCTCATGCTGCCTCACAGCACTGTGGGAAACATCTTGTTCACCATATATACCCTGACTCACATCCACGGCTTGACTCTGCTTGTCCTGTGCAGCGGCCAACGTTCGTACTGTACTAGTGTTGTGCATAAGGTTTGCAAGCTGTCGCCGCGGCGTGCCCAGTCAGCAGCATCTCAGGTAAGGTGCAACACCCGATCTGGGATTCCTGTAGGTGAGCTCAGAACTGTTCCGGCGCAAGTGGACCAAGCATAATCTGGCATTGCGCTTGAAACAATCAAGTCTCTGCAGCCTCAAAAGTTCTAGGGCAGATTTTGGCACTGCCACCGCGACACGTGCCCCTCGCACTACTCTGGGCGAAAGTGGCGTAGGTACCCACACAGGAGGCTTGTGTAGTAAGGTAAAGCAAACCTGGGTTTGCGTAGCCGCATCCTAAAGAGGACATCTTCGGTCTGACTTGTGTGCTTGTGTACTGTGCGTCACTGTGGCAATCCAGGGATATGGCCGCTATACCACTGGATCGCCACAGTCACCTTTAAAACTGACCGGGACTGTGCTTCAGATAGAAAGTTCTCCTCTTTCTGGCTTCTCTAATACACCTGGAGCTGGAGCTCGCCGTTGACTGATCAACATACGAAGACACGGATCCGTAGTCTCGAGAGCACATCGATACATCAACACAGATATATCTGTGTTGAACGCAGGTTGGCCACACACACTTCAAGCCGTCAAACCTGGTTGCTGCTGTAGCAGCCCAGAGATGCAACACTATACCACTGGGTGCCACACCTGCAGCTACCACGGTACAGCTGTATACAGTATACTGTTGCCAGCAGTAGCTGCAGCTGGGGAGCTGGGGAGCGTGGCCATTCACTTACAGAGGGGGGGGGGGGGGGGGGGGGGGGGTTCAGGGCCTGCCAAGAAGCTCCAATCATGCAAGTTGCGATGGCTTAGTATTGCAGGTTTCAGGAGTTGCACTAACTTGTGTAGATTCAAGTTGCTGGGATTCAAGTTGCTGGGATGAGGACAACTGGGGTGCACACCAGGTTGACATGTCAATGCATTGTCACCACACTCACATGATTGGTCACACATGTCCGGCAGCCGTGCTTCTCTCACCTTCACAAATGGCCTGCTTGGCATGTGGTCCATCACACGTGCGTCTGGATAGCAATATGTACGGTTTGCAGTCTGCCGGAACGGCAAGGCGAGAGGCTAGCTGGGAGTCTGACGCCCTTGCAGTTCATCACTCAAGGTGATGTGTTCTATCAATCATGCGAAAGCAGGAGCAAGAGCAAGGATGTGCAAAAAAAGAGAGTTACATGTCCACGCATGCCGGCTAAGCAAGCATACGCTGGATACAAGTAAACCCTCCACCGAGGGCATTTGATGCATGCCATAGGGGCCACGCAACGCCGCAACGCCGCACCGCCCCCCTAATACGCCACGACCCCAGGTCAAAATCAAAGTGCATCAAAATGTGCTTCAACGCGCTTCCAACTAAACGAGAAAGGCAAGTAAATAAGAAGCGGGGCTGAACCGCGAACGCGCAGGCAACCCCAAGTGAGATCTCAAAACAGCCGGCCACCTGCGCCAGTCGCACGCACGCACCGACCTACGAGGCAGCAACTGCGGTCAAGCAACCCTCTGAGAAGGCAGCGCTACCTGCGCCCAGACACACAGCATCCGCAAGAGCTGGTGCCCACAGGCTGAGGCGGCCACACGCTGACCCTGCGCCCCAATGCATGCCTACCCAAGAACCCTGACCAAGCGGACCACGCTGCCCCAAGTCACACCCCACCGCCGGGCACACCTACGGAAACTGCACACGCATGAAGCCACACGTACGCGTGCTCCACCACGGCTCCTGCCAACAGCAACAAACGGCCGCATTCACTCTCCATCGCCATTCGCCCGATGCCGCCGCCGCCACGTGGCGCCGGCACCGGCAGCCACCTCCTCCTCTCGCGCCCTACCGCCCTACTCCACGCCCCTACAACTCATGCAGCCACGCTCGCGCACTCATGAGCTCCCGGCCTCATGCGCTTCATGCCGTGTGCTGCGTGCTGCAGCCGTTCAGCTCCGCTCTCAGCCGCCGCATCCATCAAGCGCGCGGCACCCGACCACCCTTCCGGGCGCGCACGTGCCACGCGCGTTATGTGGCCCTCGTGGCCATGATCCAGCACTCACGGACGCAGAAAATGCGCGTGGTGCAGCGCCGGGAGTCCCCAGGGGGGAACTCCCTACGGCTTCTTGCCGAAGAAGCCGGTCCAGTACAGGCGGTCGTCGTCGCAGACGTACCAGCCGTAGCCGACGACGTTGAAGCCGGTGTTCTGGATGTTCTTGCGGTGACCGTCGGAGTTCATCCAGCGGCGGTGGGTGTCGTCGACGGTGATATCCATCTGCGGGGGGCGGTTGAAGGCCACGTTCTCGCCGCACGCGGGGTACCCCGCGGCGTCGCAGCGGTCGTTGAAGCCGTCGTGGCTCATCTTGCGCGCCCTGCACACCAGTGTCCACTCAGAACATCTATGAATGTTTCTGTGGCAACCCAGTGATATGGCCGCTATACCACTGGATTGCCACAGGTTATGTGTTGAGTTCCGGAACTCAGTTCCGGAATTCAGTTCCGGCAGGGTTCCGGAACTCGGCCGGACTGTGCTGAAAATGCAAGGGGGGCCCGGCACCTGGGGGCTGTTGCATGCCACAAAGTTTTACTGTTCAAAGGCGCGCAGATCTAGATGGGCTGCACTCGCGCGTGCACCCAACACGGCGGCGCTGCCTCTGAGATCTCCGTGACGAGCTCTCCGTGCCAATTTGCATTTCTAGTGGCTGACACATGGGTTTGGGGCGGAAAGCGCTCGTGGCATGACTCGCACCTGCACTGGCCCTTGCTCCAGTCATAAGCAATGTTGCCGAGCTTCTGGTCGCAGCCGAGGGGGCTGCCGCGCTTCGTGTTGTCGTTGGCGACCATCTGCTTCACCATCGGGTCGCCGCACGTGCCGGTGCCGGTCTTGCTGCCGCCGGACGGGGGGGTGGGGGTCGGTGTGGGGGAAGCGCTGGGGGTCGGGTTCGGGGTCGGGTTGCCACCCTCATTGCCCTCGTTGCCTTCATCACCCTCATTGCCTTCGTCGCCCTCATCGCCCTCGTCGCCTTCGTTGCCCTCATCACCCTCATCGCCACCATTTCCGCCGCTGCTGCCCCCGGTGCCCTCATCTCCCTCGTTGCCCTCATTTCCCTCATTGCCCTCATTGCCCTCGTTGCCCTCGTCGCCCTCGTCGCCCTCGTCGGCGCCGCCGGTGTCGGAGTCCATGACCGTGTTGCGGGTGGAGCCGGTGCGGGTCATCAGGTCACCCATGCCATCGCTTCCACCAAACTTCCAGCTCCAAGTCCAGCGTTGCAGACGGCGGGAGTTCTCTCTGCACACAGTCGGCCGTGAACTTTACGCACCCTTCGCAACAGCTTCACGGACAGCAGATGTCGAGCCGCGGCACTACTTGTATAAGCTGCGCTGGCGGTAGACCCAGTCCTGTAGCTGGTTGGGTTGCCTCAGGCGGGTAACTGCGTCGAATTCAAAGCAAAGGCAGTGGCATCGGTGGCACCAGTACAGCGTATCAGTTTGTGGCATTGCGCGGGATCCTCGCCCCCCCTCCCCGCACAGTCTGCACACCATGGCCAGGCTTGCCCTCGCAGCCCGGTCAGGTTGAGCCAGCCCCAGCACATGCGCACAGCAAACATCACCCTCGTCACAGAAGAGATGCAGAGGCTAGAATTCAGCCCTTTTTAAAAGGGGGGGGGGGGGGTATGGAGCTCGAGGGGCCCCGGGGCAACGCACTGGGAGGATAGGTTGTCAAGGGCGATGTCTGCGAGTTCAGAGCGCAGCGTGTAGCCGACAGCTACGGTGGAGATCGAGGCCTCCACAGCGGCCCCTGGCGCAGCGCGGCCCGCAACGGCAGCGGGCGCAAAGAGTGCGGCCACGGCGGTGGCGACGGTGAAGAAAGCCATGGCTCTGCTGGTGTGAACGCTTGGGAGTTTCAGCTGGGACCGGCGCGCGAGTTCCGTCTGTCGGAAGCTGTGCGGAGCCGATGTGGGAGTACCTGCAAGGGTGTGTGCGCTGTGAGGCGGGGCGGGCCGGCACGGCAACTGCCGCGCGGAGGTTGCCAATGTGTTGGAAGAGGCAGGGTCTAGACTGTGGCCGCGATCACTGACACTCGAGTGATCATGAATGCACAGAGCGGGGCTGCGAGGAGCGGGGCTGCGATGTCCTTGCCTACAAACCAAAATCAGGGGAACAGCTCCATAGTTAATGCAGTTGCAGCCTCTCAACACGTCATCAAGCAGGCAAGCAACAGCAGCCTGGGCAGAGCCCTAGAGCTTGCAGGCTGGTCTGGGTGCGGTGCATCATGGCACCATGGCTGCACCATGGCACCATGGTGGTCCTACAAAATTTCCACACCAACATGTATCATCTTCAAAATGGCACAGACAGTAACCATTCTACTGTCACTAACATGACACCGATGATTCAGTGCCAGAAGCCAGCTGCACTGCTTGCAGACACCAGGTTCGCAAAGTATATACGATGTGATATATCTGCAAAGTATATACGATGTGATATATCTGCGCCAGCTGATACAATTTTACGTTCAGACAAAGTGGCTGCCAAGCCATCTCTTCCATTATGATGATTGATGATGCCTTCCTGTGCCGTCGCACAACTGCTGGCCGGTGCACAGCATGCATCGCATGCACGCTCCGACACGTAGGACAGCATGCATGATCTCTTGTGGTGACAAGAATTTAGTGATCGCCGCGGTGCACTCAGCGCACAGATCTGAACGCCGTGGGTATGCATGCGGCGCTGCCGCCGAGGTGCACGGAAAGAGCAACGAATGCGGGATGTGCATGTGCCGAGTGTACAGTGCCCTGCGGCCGATGCATCGCGATGCAGCTGTGGCGAGAGCAGGCCGAGTGGCCCGTCCGAACACTATGCGCGGACGCGGCATGCGCAGACTTGCCGCAGCGGCACCGTGCGACCGCCCGAGACCTGTGAGTTCAGGTCAGCTCACGTCGACTCGCGCGCTGGCCCTGTGCGCCGAGTGTGCACATTGTGAGCGGCATCAGGCGTGACTGCGGTCATGCTGAAGCACAAGCATCAGGATAGGCTGTCATGCAACCGGGCACTGCATGACTGGTCCTCGTAAGTCCGCAGGCTCGTATGCATCCGAGTGTTCATGTAGTCATGTGTGCAAACGCCCAGCCTGCGAGTGCACGCAGCTACGCCACGGAATTCCACACCCATGGGGGCCGCTCATGCTTCCCATGGATTACAACGAGGTGATGGCGGAACAACGAGGTCGACGAAGTGCATAAAATTTTTACAATTTTGTTCTCGACCTTCGTACTGAGCTCAAGCATGATGAAAGGCAGCGCTGCTGAGGCGATGACTCAACGTAAACGTACGGACGCATCAGAGCGACGCATCGTGTGGCGCAGGTACGGTGGCGGAAGCGCGCAAGCGCTGGTCGAAATGCGGCCTCGCAGGGTCGCGCACAGCTATGGCCCTGTCGATGCCCCGCCTGGATGCACAGAGTAGCGGAAGCGGATGACAGCAAGCGACGCTCGCGCACGCACAGACACGCAAGCGTTGCGCGTCTTTTGATAACTAAACCTTTTGCGCACGAAGGTCTGATGTCTCGTGCTGAATGATCGAGTCTGCAAGCGCCCAGCTGCTGCAGGCTTCGGAAACCGGTGCAGGTTTGAAAAATCCAAGGGTCACACCTGCGCTGCGCCGCGTCATGCACCCCTAACCGTGCAGCATGTTACCCGCCGCCCTCCTGCCCAGAGCTAGCAACAGGGCAGCTGCAACGCAGCGGCTGCACATCGGGACTCAGCCACGATGCGTTGTAACAGAGCACATTAGTGACGCACGCGTGTTTGCCTAGACAGAGCGAAAATATTATGATACTTGTGCACTCCCCCGCCGATCAGTGTACCGGCATCAACGTGGTGCACATGGCGAGATCGCGGCCGCAAGAACTAGCTGAGTGGGCACGTCGTGCGGCGCCGCCTCGATGCTACTAAGCTGCCCACTGCGTCGTGCTCTGCTGCAAATAGTCAACGGCCTATCCTTCTGAGCGCGCTCAGAGCCCCACATCCAAATGTAAACAGATATCGCCAGTCGGTAAGACTTCAAGCTCAGGCAAGATCATGAGGGCAGGATCTGGTCATTGCAAGCTTCACTTGAGGCCGCAGTGGCCGGTCTCGTATGCATAGGCAGGAGCGCGCGAAATACGTATACTGGCTCGTGCAATTGACTTCAACAAGAGCAGCAGAGTGGCGCACAGCGTCAGCGGATACGTCAAAATTTTAAATGTTCGTAGCAACTATTCCGCCTGCCCTCAAGCCGGCGTGATTCTGCTGCGCAGCAGCCTAGAACTTTGAAGCCCGGGAACCAGCGTTGCGCAAATTCGAAGTGCGCACGTAACCACTGCCTGCTGCTGAATGCCACGCCCGCAATACCCGCCCACGGCAGCTGAAAGCACGAATTCACAAAATAAGATGCGATTCGCAGTTCTAGCGCGCTCATAGCAGGCTTCTTCTGACCCAGGTGCGCACCTAACTGACTGTGTGTTTGGCGTCCAAGGATCCTGGTCTTTCCAGGCCTTTATCGGAATCACAAGCAGCAGAAAAACCTCAGTCGTCCAGCAGAATCTAAATAGCTGTGGCATGCCCGTCTCCTCGCCCATATATGGACGCGCACAGTGCTCTGCAGGTCACGCTAGCTAGGACCGCTGCCAGGCCCATGCATCACGCCATGCATGGCCTCTACGAATGCGCATATGCCGTAAGGCCCTGTAGTGCCGAGGCCTCGCGAGGGCATAGGCCGGCGGCGGCGTTGTGACTACAGCTGCGCTGCGGCGGCGGCGGGGTGCACAGTATGCCTTCACCTGCGCCTCGCACTCGAATGGTCACATATCGAGGAGGTGACAAAGCCAAGCCCTCGCCGGCCTGCAGCCACTGAGCGGTAGAAGCAAGCAGCATCTGGCTAGCTTTTCTCGCCTGTTGGCAGCATCGCCTGCTGTTTACCGGGCTGAGGCGCGCGAGAGCGGTCAAAGCGGTCAGCGTGGCGTTGGCCACGTCAGCATGCTTCTAGCACGCCCGAACCCCGCGGCCGTGTGACTCAACGCACGCGCAACGATATATGCATAATCTGCAGGCAGAACGGGTAGACGTCGGCGAGCAGTGCGCACGGGCGTGCTCGTCATGAGCCTGACGCAGGCCTCAGAGCATGAGATACAGCACGCGCAGTCCTGCATGCGTATACTATCTCGAGATACGCAGTCCTGCGTACGCGTGCTGCTCATTCGGGCCGACGAGGATTGCGCGCGCCCCAGAGCTCGCGCGGACGCGTCCGGATTCGAACCCCGGCGCAAGCCACTTGACGCGCCCGGGCCCACTCAGCCGAATTGTGATGCAAGGATATGCACATGGCGCGATGTATGTATACCTAAGTTTCAGTTGTGATATATTTCGACACAGGAGGCGATCGAGACGCTACATGCGCATTAGCAAATAGAACGAAGAGGTGGAATTGTTTACGTACGTACGCGTTCAGGGCGCTGGGGGGCATGTTTTGAACCAAGGTTCTGGCTGGCCTGGCTGGCCACAGGGCCCCCGGGGTCATGCCGGTCGTCCCACGTTACTCGATCCACCTGTTCGCGCACATCATGTGTACACCCAACGAAGTGCTCGAGCTACTAGCGACCGTCTGATCAGGCTGCTTTCATGTGCCGGGGGAATGGGAGTCCGCTGCCCTGGGGGCCCACTTTTGAGCATGGCGGCCTGCTGATGGATGACCAGATCAGTGCACGTCGCCATACTATAAATCCTCAGTATACGAATATAGCTAGCCATGGCTGTCGCCATATGGGGGGGGGGGGGGGGGGGGGGCATTGCAACAGCGGCTACGTGGCCACGTCTACCGGCCGGTAGACGTAGGGTAGGGTCGATGTGCGCCGCACGGACGACCATGGTACACTGCACTCCAGCTTTGCCTCACTCGACTGCTATTTGTGAGTGGGATGATTGAGCGTGTTGGGTGGGAGGACGCCATTGCAATGTGTGAGCCCCGATAAATTCGAATCACAGGAGCTCGAGCCTGGCCAGCTGAGTCATCATGCCTGATCTTGCTCAATTGACTTGCAAGGAACATGATTTTCTGGGAAGACTCCGAGAGGACGGAGCAGCAGCAGGTGGCCGGCGCCGCGGCCCGGCCTTCAAGCTGGGCCCCAGCCCAATTCGCAGCTCGATCGTGCCTGCGGCGGGGGCGCCTCGCGGTCCCGAAATTGGGCGTCAAACTCCTGATGAAAAGCAATGTGTTGCATCTCGGGTCTAATGCATGCGACTAGCGGTACAGCGGCCTCATTGCCACATGCAGGTCCTGATTGGGCGAGTCCGGCTGCAGCTTTTGGAGGATATCCTGGATCGATCTGCAGGCAGAGTCCTAGGAGGCACTTCAACAATCTCGATGCACAGTGGTTGCAGTGGTTGCACAGTGGTTGCAGTGGTTGTGCTGTAGGTACATCTCGGGTGCCCAGTCCACGAAGCGGCGGCTACAGAAACCCTATGGTGCTACAGAAACCCTATGGTGAACCCTATGGAGTTGTTGTTGCCATATCGCTGATTGCCACGAATGCTGAGCTGTTTGAGGGTGAGGATGCCCAGTCCTGAACAATTCTGGCCAGTGCCCATGTTTCCACTAGTGAAAGCACAGTCAAATAACGACGTGCCAGGGTCCAGTGGTATAGCGCAGCACACAGCACACAGCACAGTGCCACAGCGCAGCACACAGCACACGTGCACATCTCATCATGCCACATTGCTTTGTGTCCGGGAAGCTGGCCATGGGGCTCCTCAGATTGAGGCCAGGAGCGGGTGATTGATATTGGCTAAATCTTACATTGCAATTGCACATTGTGCATTCGTTACATCCGCTGGTGTAGGTGCATGTGATCCCTGCAGCTGCACAGCTGTGTGGGGCTGGATTCACGATGGTGGTGGGTGTTGTGTATGCCACCCAGCTGCAGCCAGCCACCCTCATGCAGCCCAGTCACCCTCGTGGCGGTGCTTGAAAGTCAGCTGCTGCATGTGCATTGGTCACGCATGGCCGACATGCCATTGACAACATTTCGTTTCTTTGGCCTGCTGACATATGCGTTGTTTGGGACAGTCCAGTTGTATAGCACTCAGATCACAAAACTGGATTGCCACATTTGGGCACCTTGACAAATCAGCATCGCTGGATGCCGCCTGCAGCCGTGGTGGGGCGAATGGGAACGGGCCTCACCGGATCTGCCACAACAGATTTTCCAGAAAGCAAGGTGACAGATTTTCCAGCAAGTAAGGTGACTGCACTGTCATGTCATGGGCCACCAGAGCATGTGCCTGACCTCTCTGGCAGGTACAACTGGCTTTTGGGAGGGGGTTGTGGGAGGGGATAGGGGCTGCTGCAGGAGTTGACTGGCTGTGCCGTTGCCAGGCAGGCGATGTGTCCAAGGCCAAGGTGGTGGGACAGGCAGTAGGACAGGTGCAATGAGGGGCAACGCCATGACTAAATAAATTGCGCAAGGCACACGGGCAAACAGCCATATAGTGGAGGATGTGACGGCTTGGCTGCAACGAAATGCCAGGAGCGTTTACTACTGCCACCAGACCAGTCACCAGGCCCAATGTGGGAGGTCAACAACTTCTGGCACCAGTTCTGACATGACAGCCTCTGTGGGACGATGGTGTGGCCCATGCCACCCAGTCGAGCCAGGTGCTCTTGGCAAACCCGGTGCTCTTGGCAAACCAGGTGCTGTTGACACTGTGGCACTGAGGTGACACAAGATGAACTGTGGCGTGAGCGCCTGTGTGATCTGCAGAGCCTGCTGCAGCCTGTGGCACAGTGACTCTTGCTGGGGTGTGTGGGTGACTAGGCAGCTCTCATGATGCAATTGTTCCAGTGCAACAGCTTCAATGCTGATACCAGAGGCCACTGTTACCTTGAACAGGCTGTAATCCAAGGCTGACCTTCACAGCTGTGTCTAGTCTGTGGTTCTGGCATAATTGTGGTTGTGTGAAGGATCGAGGGTGCTGTTGCAGGAGATCTCCATCTGCTGGAGGGCTCCGGTGGCGTGAGATCTCTCAGGGGCTGCCTTGGTGAGGAGCAGGCAGGTGGAAGGTGCTTTGAGGCATGACACACCAGGATGAGTCATGTATTCATTAGCTGCTCAGCAGCTGCACACCTGTGCTGGCACCTGTGGAACACATCAGACTGCTGGATCAGGGATGGATGTGGATGTGGAGTGTATGCAGCAGATAGATACATAGCTAAGCTCTGGAAGAGTGTGGGCTTGATGTTCTGTGCCATGTGTCTACAGGCGTGTCCCATGGTTGATCTTGCATGGCAGACTGGGTGATCTATTAGATTGGGGCAGATTGCTGGTCATACTCTGTGAACACAACTCAAGGCTGTGGTTGTTTTGCACACGGGATGATGCTCCAGGGCCCCTCACCGTGTGGCCAGAAACATGACTGAGATGTCAAGCCCACACGGGGCAGGTAAGCACAGGTGCTGCAACCTTTATCCCAGATCACCTTACACTCGAGACGCCACAAGCTGGGAGAGATACATGCATACTGCCAGCCAATCAGCATGGGCAGGTCTCAGGGGTAGTAATCCCCACTGTCAGTCATGGCCTGTGTTTGCAGACTGCATCTGGGAGAACCTGCTACCGAAATTGTGCATTGCGAGGGTCCTGTGAAAGGGTGATTAACCTCAGGATTGGTCTCCGCAGTTGTCACATTCCGGGGTTGTCTTTACTATCTCTGTTACATGGCTGAGAGAGCAGAGGGCTGCAAGCCACAGGCTGTCTTTACTATCACTGTTACATGGCTGAGAGAGCAGAGGGCTGCCTTATAACATCCCCCAACATCCAGACAACAGCCCACGCCATCCAGGGCCACGGAAAACTGCCACAACTGTCCGCAAAAGGGATCAGGCCGCAAAGATGTGGGGCTGCCTTGCACAGAAAATGGCCGCAGCCACCACACTGCCAATGGCTCAAGCCATTCCAGGCGTCATCACTGCCACACCACGTCCACTTCCAGGTCAGCTGTGTGGGACTACTGTGATATAAGGCACCTCAGAAAAGATGCACAGGACCTGCCCACCAGATGCACTCCCAGCGCCACGCCGATGCTCGGCAACTCTCCTGCTGCGCAACACCACGCTGCACCACCCCTTCGCCAGAGACACATTTTTTCCCCCTTTTGAAGACCCTCCTGGTCGACTAGGAAACGAGCTCTACCGCTGCGCAACCACGACACCACACATGTTTGAAGCTTATGAAAGCCGCACATGGACACCCAGCGCCATGCATGCCGGCAGCACCAGATTTAGACATCGAAGCATAGGACACCGATACACACGCACGCACTCCTATTGTATCTTTGCAGCACCCATGGACACTTACGTCCAGCCCGCCATGTGAACAGCACCCAGCCTCACACCACCCTTAAAAAAAAAACACCCCCTAGGGTCCCGGGATCATGTGGCAAGCACAGCGCAGCCAGCACGCTCCCGGCGCCGCGTGCCTGGCAGGGTCTCTCCCAGCGCTGCCCTGACTCCACACAGCACCACACCCCCGCACACTTCGAAGCCATAGCACATCGGCAATCACAGCCATGCTGGCCGCCCGGCGCCGCAGCACAGCCACGTGTTCACCTACCGTCCGCCGAAGCACAGGGACAGTTGCGCGACGCCCCAGGCAAACACGACACACCGTAATGCCTGCCTGCGCCGGGCCGGGCTTACCCGGCAGCTGCACCCCATTAGCGTGCGGCGAAGAACCCTGTCCAGTAGACGCTGTCGTTGGCCTCGCAGACGTACCAGCCGTACCCGACGACGTTGAAGCGGGAGTTGAGGATGTTGTCCCGGTGGCCAGGGGAGTCCATCCAGCTGATGTGTGTGTTGCCAACGGTCGTGGTGAGCTGGGGGGGGCGGTTGAATGCGACGTTCTCGCCGCACGTCGTCAGCTGGCTTTCCGAGCAGCGGCCGCTGAAGCCGTCGTGGCTGATCTCGCGGTCCCTGCACCCCAGCCCCCCCTGAGACAGCACTCAGCAGTCACTAGAGCATTGATTGTGGCAGGCGATACAGCGGTGCAATGTGGTGCAATGCCAGCGCAACTCATCGTTTGGTGACGCGCACAACGATCTGCCGTCCGGAGCTGGGTGCCGCTCGTGCGGCCCTGGCGCAAGTGCTTCCACTCACCACTTGGCATGTGGCTGCTTTGTACCGTTGGATGGGGTGGGGGTACATTGGGCGAGGGCAAAACGAGCAACTGGCAAGAGGTCGGGCAACTGCATGGCCATGCAGGCTGCACACGGAGGGGGCGAGCGCAGGCTGTGCACCGTGTGTGCCACCATGGCATCGATATGGTGGACTGGCTTTCACGGCGCATGTCCGCCCTGGGTCAAGCAGCCACAACAGAAGGCCCCATGGAAGTGGCCATGGGCCCCAGATGACTGCCTTGAGAACACACGGCCACGGCCGTGTGACCAGTCAGGCAGATCCGCCGGCCACGGGACAGCACGCCGATCTGTGCGAGCAAACTCCCGGCGCGGCAGCCGCGAGTGTCTTGGATTTACGGCTGGGGCCTGGTGCACCGCACCACATCCCCACCCAGCCCTAAACAGCGCTGATACCGCAGCACGACTATCTGTACCTCAGAAGGACACTAAGTAGGAAGCACCGACAAAGCGGAAGCGGAAGAGATTATACAGGGGAGCCTAGGGTGTGGGAGGGGGGGGGGGGGGGGGGGGGGATTCGTACTGGCACTGGCCGATGCTCCAACGGTACGCGATGCCGCCAAGAGTGTTGTCACACGTGAGGCGGCCCACGCCGGCCTGCCCCCGCTTGTCGTTGTCCAAGGCGACCATGGCCTTCACGAGAGGGTCGCCGCACTGGCCGGTTCCCGTGCTCGATGGTGGGGACAGGCGCGTCGCGGTGCCCTCGTCCCCTTCATCGCCCTCATCGCCCTCATCACCCTCTTCCCCTTCGTTGCCCTCATCCCCCTCATCCCCTTCATCGCCTTCGTCCCCCTCATCACCTTCGTCCCCGTCAACCCCTTCGTCGCCCTCATCGCCCTCATCCCCTTCATCGCCCTCATTTCCCTCATTCCCCTCATTGCCCTCGTCCCCTTCGTCGCCGTCAACGTCTGCCGGCAAGGAAGGTGCCGGGTCCTCCTCAACAGTCACGATGCCGTCAGTGATGGTCGCGGTCTGCGTTTCTCCGCCACTGGTGACTGTAAAGACGCCATCGCCTCCACCGCTGGTTTGGAATTGGGCGCCGGACAAAATGAACGTGTTCTGGAGGCCGCGGCCACCTGCGCCCCTGCAGCCACACCGTATCACTCAGGCATGCATGCGGAACCACGATGTGCGAGCTCGGCGGGGTTGTGAAGACTGGTTCTGCCTGGAGCACTCGCGACCAGATGCCGGCCTTCGCGTCACCATGCTGGCGCGAGCTTGGTGCGGATGTTTATGGCACATTACAGCTTTCACAAACTTCGGGGTCAGTGCAGCTGAAGGGGGGCCCGCAGCACAGGAGCAAAGCACACCCAGCACGGCCGCCCAGCACGTCCTCATCCCTTCCACTGCCAACATTCGACAGCTCGAGCAGTCCGGCAGCTTCGCCGATGCGAATCTCGGCGCCTACTGGCGCCATGCGTGCATCTGTGGCCACAGGCGCAAACAGCGCGAGGGCCCCAGCGACTACCATGGTCATCATTGCAGCAGCTGGCTGGTGTCACGTGAACAGGACGGGGGTGCAATGGGTACGATGGAGTGTCAGGGGCTGGTGCCCACCTGGTAGCTGTGGCTCCGACCTGCATGCGTGTGGCACAGGGTCAGGCAGAGCGAGATGCACCCGGGCGCGCCATGGAACCGGGTTCGCGAGACAAGAGTGTGGGCATCTAGATATATTGTAGCTGCAATGCTGGGAATGCTCAGAGTTTGGAGCGAATCCATTGGTGGGGGTGGGTGCACAAGCCATGGAGATCAGCTATGATGTGTGGACTGCCTGACGATGTGGACTGCCTGCCGGCCGGCCTGCGGAATTCCAACGTGTGTGCCATGTGATCACCGAAGATGCGCGAAGTGGCCTATCGGTTGAACGCAGATTGTGGCAGGCTCCACCAAAGCCACGGCCACACCCGGGGGCCCCGAGTCGGGGCTCCACTGGGGATCGGCCGCCGGCGCAGACGTTTCCATTAGTGCCTCGAACAAACAAATTCTCGACTTGAAAGAGAATACATGTGCACGCGACGCATGAGCATGAATCGCGTGGCTACTTGTTCGCTGCATGGCCCTACTGGACGCCAAGCGGCTGGGCGAGGGCTCGATCGATGTCCTAGTGTATTTCGAAACTTGTCAGGGATTCTCTCTGCAAGCGACTGCACACTCAGCGACTGGATGTACGGCCTCGAGGCGACACAAGACGAGGTGAACCACACATATGATGTGTCATGACTTCGAGGCGTTTACAGCTGGAAGTGCAGCGGCAACGTGGCGCACATGGGCAGGTGTGGCTGAGTCAGCATACACGTGCCACGTGGACACCGTGCGTCAGCGCCAGTGCAGCTTGTGAACGTTCAGTTTCCACTCAGCACTGCGCGCGCAGCTGCACAACGACACGCTCAGCGAGTGCAGTCATAGGCCGCGCTGCACAGAGCCGCATTGATATTGCCAGGAAGCGCTGGCGACACTATCGGCACCAGTGCTCCACCTGCCTGTCGGTTTCGCGACTAATTTTGGAAAAAAAAACAGTCAAAATACCGACGGCCAGCGAGGCGAACCGTCGGTTTTCCCGCCAGGTGAAAATCCACCTGTGGAGCACTGATCGGCACAGGAGACCCGTGTGCCGGTTCCGGTTCAGGAGCCAGAGTGCATGCGAGCTGCATGCATGTTTACAGCGCCCCCTGCGATTCTTCTTCGCTGTGAAAGAGGTTTGCTGTTTCCTTGGGTACACGCATGCATGTTGTTCGCAGTGCGTAGGTCAGAACGCACAGCTGCAGATGCTTCGCGAAGGTGCGCTTGCCGATCATTGTTCGACCGGGGCGAGGCGCAGAGGCTGCGCGTGACAGCACACTCGTGCGGCAGGTTTCTATTGCTACAACTATCTGCAAACCTTCCTTGAGCAGCGCACACATGCGAGGGCGCTCCCAGCTGCGCAGAGCTGGTTCGCTGTCTGTTTCGGGGCAGCTAGCGCAGCGCGAGCCGGTTACGGCGGATGCGTACGCACGTCACAGCTGACCGGATCTTGCTGCGCTCGTCACAGTTGCGGTCTACCGGGCAGTAGCCGGTGACGGGCGCAACGCAGGCGTGAATTGTTGCACTAGCCAGCGCTGTTACAGCTAGCGCGCTAATACATATTACAGCGCCGGACGCCAGGCGTTAACCCACTGATCACGAGGCGAGGCTATAGCTATAGCGCACTTCAGAACAGAATGGCCTCAGGCGAATACAGCGCAAAAAGCCTCATACGAAGCAGCTTGACCCTCTCTAGCATGTCACAGACGCAGGCACGGGTGCTTGCCTGGCGCTCTGCACGGCCGCAGCCTTCTTGGACATTCGCGAAGCTTTGCAAAGCCCCAGCAGCAGCTTCCGCAAAGCTTGCCGCCAATCTATTGAACATTCGCACGTCACCGTACATCAGCAGTCTCAAAGCATCGATTATTTTGTTCAACTAGGTAAGTACGGATCCAACTGTGCGACCCAGTTATCGCGCGCAGCTTTATACGATGCCAAGCCCGCGGACATTCAGAAGAACATGAATTCGCGGAAGAGGAACAGATCACTCGAGAGCTCAACCATTAGTAATATTACCGAGGAGAGCTCCAGAGCTGGCCTGAGCAATCGTCACACAAGATCAGTCAATCAACATCAGTTTGTTTGCCTCCAGCGCTAGCGGGCGCCCTCGGCCCGACGTATAGGCGCGGACGGGCCCCGTGCTACGCCTCGCCGTCGAAATCTCGAGATACAAAGGTCACAGTCTACAGCTCGCGCTGTGGTCGTTTGAGCCCGTTCACGCTGTAATCGGTTTGGAGGGCGTGTCTCAGTGAGAGCGTGTGGCGACAAGTTGCAAGCTTGACAGTTCCTGTGCGTCGTGAAGGCGCGGGCTGCAGCTTCAATGCTGACAAACTGGATTGAAACGGTGCACAAACACTGTTGCGCCAATTAACGAACACACCACGCCGGCCGGTGCACGTAGTGCCGGCCGATCGGAACATTCGTCGTCCGGAGTCTGACGTTAACGTTTCTTAGCGTCTGTCACGCAAGTAATCTGAGTCGCAGTTCGAAAGGGATGAGGGCGCCATCACGTACGCGGGCGCTGCAGCGGTGCACCGTGGTGTCAAGCAGGACAACACATCGATCAAACGAGGCTGTGACACGGATTATGTAACACCAACGTCGCGCTGCACGTGTATCATACACCCAGCTGGGCCCAGAGACATGCACCAACGGCATCGGCGCCATCGTCCGGTAGGCGTTGTCGAGCGCCGCGACGACACCAAGAAAGCGAAGCACACGCAAAAGCTGAACACATGGTTTTTAGCTTGTAGCCTTCAGTCCTCGGGCTAGCCAGCGTTACGCGTGCGTCGAAACGAGCAATATGTTAGAAACAGCTTGTGCGGAGATGAGAATTCAGTTTGCCACGCCGGATTGAAGCGGTAAAGCGCGCAGGACTTCCACAAGCTACACAGGGATGACGTTATTGCTATCACAGTCATTCATCCGGAGGAGATGCGATACAAAATTGCACGAGGTCAGTAATCGCGGGCCGACCCCACGTCCAGGTGGCGCACGCTCACAACCAACTCCACACCGGAGCTTCGGCAGCTGGAGGGGACCATCTAATGTCACAAAACGATCCAGATGACGACTTCATGGGCCTTCAGATGCGCGCTGCGGTGTTGGCTGGGCTGCAAAAGTCGCGAGTTGGTGCTGGTATGGCTGGTGCACAACGCGCAGCGACTCTTCCAAGCAGTATGCACCGGAGTAATACAGAACCTCCACGTTAGCGGAAGGAATTATTCGTTTCGAGCGCCGAAGCGCTGCCCGGCGTGCCCGTCATGCTGCACGATGATGTCCCGCAGTGCAGCAATGCGGTTGCCGTGTCGACGGCCGAGATATCGTCGCATGTAGAGCAGGCACACACCAGGCCACATGCTGTGGACATATGGTACAACCATCTTCACATAGCGCATCGAGGCGATGGCTCACCTTGCGTGCTTGTGTCCTTGACGGGCCTGGTCTCTCCAGGCCTAGATAAATACTGAGCCACGAGCAGCAAAGAAAGCAGGGCCGGTTGCCAACAGATACACTCACAGTTGCGACAACTCTCCGCAGCCGGGTAGTATTTTACCGAGGTGCGTGGTGCAGGCGTTGGTGCGGAGCCGAGTCCCGGCCTTTGAATGCGGCATGCATATCTGTCGTCGTTTTCAAATCGTCGACCGTCGGCTCGCCCGTGACTCCCGAGCGAACAGACCGACTGTACCGTCGCCGTCAGCCAGCTGCAGGGGGTTGCTTGCCGCAGCTGACGCTTGCGCGCACAGCCATCGGAGGCCCAGCAGGTCAATTGATGCTGACGCATGCACTTGGCATGGTTGCAGAACCCATGGAGCGCTCTATTAGCGGCCAAGGGGACGTGACACATGCCGCGGCACGTGCTAGCATTCAGTGTACTACGAGCCAGCCGAGTGATTCAGAGTACGTTGGCATCGTGCGCACAATGAGGCCCACGCGACGCGGCGGTCAGGTTTGGTTGAATGACCCGGCGTGCCACGTGGCCACGCGAACTTGTGCGTTCAAGTGCCGATCGCATTGCGACCTGCCTGATCATGAACGACGGTGGATCCGCACTGCAATGGTATGTGGTCCACGCATGCATTGGGAAGTGTTTCGTGCGATGTTTATTGCATGCGGTAGTTGCCCTGCAGGGCCTGGCTCGCAGCGCCTCACGAGTTCGTTCCAGGATTGTGCGCCTGCCCGCTTGGTGTGGCTCTCAAGTTGAGAGTCTCAACAACATGGCGTGCCATATGCATGCAGCCTGGTCAACTAAAGCCGCATCGGCGACTGTGTCGCACACGCTGGCTTGGCTTCGGGCGACTGATCGTAATGACTGCATGGATCCAGGCCTGGATGCCTAGGCAGCTGTCTTCGACAGTTTCAATCAGCCGGCTTGCATGTTGCGAGTATGCGCAGCTGTTTGGCGAAAGCTCTGCGCATGCAATGTTGCAGGTATGCCGTGGCATCGCATGGCGCACCGGCAGTTTTTTATACTTTTCGCAGCAGTCATGAAGCGTGGCGGAGAGTGCACTTGCATGTTTGCGATTCTGCTGCAGCAGGATGCAATTTTGGCAGCCGTTGCGTGCGCGGATAGATCCTAGGTTGGCCCGGCAAGCTCGAAATGTGCGTTGAATCGTCGTTGTGCGCTGCAACATGCCATAACAAACGCCAGCATCGTCCGGCTTTGCAAATCTATCGGGCTCTCATTGAAGTTCACATGAGTCTCGTGTCGTGCAGCCGAGTATTTTTTACTGCAAGTGACGACAGCCGGGCAGTTTGGTACGCACATCTTGCCGAAGAGTGTCACCCGAACGAATTTTTCGTAGGCAAGTATAAGTCGCGACCAGAACTTGTGGTCTCCTGAATCCTCATGTGATGTACGGAAGCGGTAACCCGGCATGGTACAGCTACTCCTGGAGCCCCTTCCGAATTCGTGCATTGCCAGCAGCCACAGCAATGCTTGCTCAGCGGGCTCGGGTATGTATGAGATATAATCACGTAGCTTACACAACCTATCTGGATTCAGAGAATGATACCTGCGTCCATACCCAGCGCTGCAAAGAGCAGATATTGCAAGAATGGAAGTGTGAACGACTGTCGAAAGGACTGAGGTGCGCTGTTCAACAGTGGAGACCTAGAGTTGAACGCCTTTGGCCGATCGCGACAGCCTGGCGCCTACAGCTGGTCTGTCCAAAACAGCTTTCCTCCAGTATCCGCGTGGCCATATTGTTACATGTTCATCGTCTCAGACTCGCTCCATGTGTCATGCCGGTCGTGTTGAACCTCTGACCAAATGGGCACAGACGCCTGTGCCCCAAGGATACTCCTTCTCAAGGAACAAACTCATGATTCGGGATGCTTTCGATATCCTTATCGTGTAACATGACTGCTCCCGCTGAAAACAGCGTGAGTCTGTTTACGATCGAGAGCACTCCATGATCAGTGCACTTTTTGTCCAGACATGTCACACGCTTATCTCAGAGATACAGGTTGAGAACAGGTGGCCTTGCCACTTTCTACCCATACTGTCTGTAACACGGCCACAGACGTGTGCGTGTCCTGTCTCCTGTGTGATTGCTGTACACCTCCGGGTCAGCAGAGGTCCTGAATCACAGTCTGGCATGCCTGCAGCTGGAGTGAGAACACAGCTGCAATTGCCTGCCTTGTTAATCATGGATTTCTTTCGCATCTTCAGTTCCAGCGGGCTACCCTTGTGGTGTCAAATTCCTGTATGCCACATTGCATAGTCAGCCTAGGTTTGAGAGGCGTTCCACACTCACTCTGACCACCAGGAGTCAAGACAATGCAGGATCGTGCTGGCACCACAGACCAAGTTTCACCTACATCTTCGGACCTGCACACCACACCGAACCTATGGCATTACACAGTGAATAATTTGCCATAGCAACTGACACACGCAACAGCTCAGATCATTGGGCATATGGAAGAACAATCGCGCTTGGTCCTCTTGTGTACGGTTCAGACCTTGCCATCGCTTACAAGAGCTATTCATTCACTGCAGTTGCGGGTGTTACGGTGCAGACTGATCAGGCGGCCAGCCATTGCTTGTCAAGTAGCAGCTGATGTGGCTCACATAAACACTACCACACTGATTGCCACACTGTGTATCACACTAGGACCACCTGCCTCAGCACGGAAGGAGGCCCTGTGAGTGGTGTACGGCTTTGTCAAGGGGGTATCCAGGTGATTCACACCTTTGGCATGTGGGCCCCTCTATTCGGAGTTGTTAATGTTTTCTGATGGACATGGATAAGCCAGTCCAGGTTTACTTGACTTTACTGAGAACCAAGTAGCCTGCAGTGCTCAGACCCATGGACATGAGCAACATGTACAGCCGCGTTCAACCCTGTTGCGCTGCTCGCCTGGAGAGAGAGAGAGAGAGAGAGAGAGAGAGAGAGAGAGAGAGAGAGAGAGAGAGAGAGAGAGAGAGAGAGAGAGAGAGAGAGAGAGAGAGAGAGAGAGAGAGAGCACCTCGGCTCTCAACCTTTCCAACACACAAGCAAATGGCACATGCATGGCCAAGGCAAGCATCAGATCACACCTCGACATGCATTCACACCAGCTATGGTCAAGTACAGCACATGAGGAGCACAAGTGCAGCACAGCAGGGTGTCTTCAGGGGGCATTGTGGCAATCCAGTGATATCACCGCTATATGTGGCAATCCAGTGATATGACTGCTATACCATATCAGTCATATCACTGGATTGCCACTGGCATGGTCAGGGTGGTCTCTGGGGGAGGAGGCTTGTACGGGGCAGGCTTGGTGCAGAAGACTCCTGTTGGCAGTGAGCCAGGAGTCACAGCCCTGCAATCCATGCCAATCTTAGATAGCTCTGAAATGGTGACTGCGCCAGGCAACCATGACTACTTCACAGGACTGGGGTGATCTGCCATGTAGGCTGGAGCAAGCTTGGCATGCTGAGAATGGTTCATGTAGAGCAAACTCACAGCCATTGCTAGCGCTGGAAGGCTTGGAGGTGCCACAGAACTGCTGCAGTGCACTGTCATAGTGTCAGCTCCATTGGTGTGATAAAAAACCTGGCGGGGCAGCCCTCAAAATGCCGCTGCGAGCAGGTGATCCATCAACAGATCGCAAGGACAAATGCATCAGTGGGGCCAGTGTGTACCTCAAAGCAAGTGAGATCACACGGCCAGGCTGTGAATTCCGGGTATCACAAACACAGATTTGGCTGTGACTGCGCACGCCTATCTGGCCTATCTGGACAGCAAAAAAGTGTGAGGTTAAATTTGTATACAATGTAATATTGTAATCTCATGTTGGTGAAGTAGGACATGCAATCTGCTGTTCTTCCTGCCTTCGCAAGCTGTGTTGGTGCATGGGCACCCGCACCAGGCCTAGGGCCCTACTAGTAGGGCGCAACCTCGGCGGGGTGCGCATGCCCCTGCATGGCCCACCTGCTTCGCCCCCACCGCAGCGTATCGACAGGCAGTCCCGCAACGCACGGACGGCCGACCACACCTCCGCACAGAACGTGGGGTATGAGTGGCGTGGGGTGGAGGCGCCTCGAGTGATATTGTGTGGCTGTGGTGCCTCAGATGTCCTGTGTCGCCCTGCAGCTGCGCCAGGTGATGCCCGCGGTGTGCCTTGTCCTGCCACTCATGTGTGGCTTGCGTGCGCCGCGTCCCTGTGTGAGGGTTTCAGTGCGACCAGTCTCTCCAGCGGTGACCATGTCAACACACCTACACACAGGGTTCCATTGGTTGAGGACGGATTAAAAGCTACCCCCTCCGTTTCAGGAGGTCGTGGGTTCGATTCTGCGTGCGCTCTGGGGAATCGAAACTGCCATAAGTGACCACCTCGCTTAGCACAGGAGGAGGCCCTGTGAGTTGCGTGCGGTCGTCTGAGGGGGGTTTCCACTGGCAGGTGGTTTACCCCTTCGGCACATGTGGTCCCGGTAACTCGGAGTTGTCAATGTCCATTAGGATACGGCTCAGTAAATTCAGATTTACTTTACTTTACTTTACAGGCCCGCATGGCTGCAGCCGAAGAGGCAACCTGTAAGCAAATTCGCAACAAGCTTTGTAGCGAGTCCTCGGGTCAGCAAGTGTGGCAATCCAGTGGTATAGCGGCCATATCACTGGATTGCCACAGCAAGAAATGTCAGCGCGGCGCTCGACAACCCGGCCCAGAACACACGACGGACACCGTCCTATGTACAGTGATCACGTGTGCCGTGGGTGGGTGCAGACAGCTAGCGTGACCGTACGTGGGGGGTGTGGGGGTGTGGGGCGAGCCACGCACCCCCACACCCTGCTGAGCCCTAGCTCAGTTGCATGCCACTCGATTCCAAACACAACTCCTTAAGGTAGGAGCGGGGCATCATGGCCAGCAGTCGCCGGAGTATCAGCAGGAGAGTTTAACATGGTTTTGTCATGGCTGGCACTTCAGGCTGGAGGCTGATGGGCACATGTGCGGCGGCGGCGCTTTGCATCGAATGCGAGGAGGGGCAACTTGAAGGGGCCGGGGGTGAGCCTTGGAATTCTCAAGTGCCGCATGGGGCGTGGCATGAGGTATGTGCATGGGCACAATATTGATACACCCACACGACCCTGTGACTTGTGCACGTGTGCTCTCCTGTAGGACGACGACTACGAGTATCTCGAGGCTAAGCCCTTGTGGCCACGAGGTGCCTTCTCGGCACCTGCCAGATGCTCTCAAACGGAAGTCGAGGTGCTCCAGTGAGGGATCGAGTTTCCCATGCGTGTCATTCCAGGCGCCTTGTGGCCACATGCGCCCTAAGCACACACACATATATATGCATGTGTTTACAAAGAAGAGAGGCCGGGTACCGGGCCATTCCTGGGAATCCATCTGCAAATCCATGGCACTCACACATTCATGGCACGGCGGGTGCGAGCACGTGCCACAGCCCTGCCGGCGCCGGTTCTGCCAGCCAAAGACTGAAGCCCCACACGGAGCACAAGATCATTCCCCGTGCACAACGCCACACTCAACCGCCGCAGAGCATTCGTCGTAAACAAAGCACGCTTCACAGTACCACACCGAGCCGCGATCGCCGCCAGCCGATTCAAGTGATCCATAGCAGGCTGTCCCAAGTGACCATGCGTCTCATGCAACAACGGCACAAAGCTATTTGCATCAGGGTTGTGCAAGCGATAAGCATTGCGTTTCTGCACGTCCCGCGTCCCCGCAGCACCCCCGTCCTCTCGGGCCGCTCGGCCGCAATAGATATCAGCACAGGGGTTTGCAACCGACACATCCCCTATGCACAAAGCGTCACCCGGCGGCAGAAACATGATATGCCCCAGTTTCTCCTGGGCCACCGCCCTGAGCACCCTTCCAAGGCCCCGCCGTATCCTGGCCACCTGGCGCCGCTGCCGCCGCCAGCGCCGCAGCCTGCGCTGCGTCCGGCGCAAGGCGCCCCATCCGGGCGCTGTGTCCAGCATCGGCATCGGCGGCCGGAGTAGTCGTAGGCGCCGGGGCCGCGGCTGCGCGTGCGGGCGGCGGCGGCGGCGGAGCTGCAGGCATCGGCTCCGCGGGCAAGGTCGCCCCGCGCGACGGGCCCGCAATGTGGGAGGCGGGCTGGGGCAGGGCAGGGGGGACGGGCCCGGCGGGCCAGCATTGATCTGCCTCGGAGCGGCCGCGAGCCGCGCGCGGACGAGCGGCGCTGTGCGCGGGATGCGCGAGGATGCCACACATGCGTGGGACCCGATCTTGCGCCATTGCGTTCCAACGATATTGTGGCGCGAAGTCCAGGTCCCCGCATTGTGTGTGCAATTCATCGCGTGGCCGAGATCATGCGGCTGTATGAATGTGCCACATTCGCAGCGCGAGCCGACTGCATTGGGAGGGGCTGGCGACATGCCCAGGAGATACCTGATGCACAGCATGAACTCATGTCAGTCATGCGCAGCGCCTGGGAGAGCGGCAGGGTGCTTAACCAAAGGGTGGCCGCACGGCAAGCACAGCTGCGGAGCCGTGCCAACTTAAGTTGCATGCAACCTCGAGCGTGGTGACATCATGGCTGGCAAGCAGCTCCAGAGCCGCCCAGCGGCGCGGGGCAACCACCTTGGTGACACGCTGCTGCATAGCAGGTAACACCTTGGCGATGGTGTCGCCGCTCGCCGGCCCGGGCAGCTCGAGCTCCTGATGGAGCTGCTCAGCGACGTTGAGGGCCTGCCAGGTTTCCTGCCAGTGTTGCCCTTGCGGCCCACACAACGGCTGCATGCGCTTGGGGCCTCCTGCGAATGCCTTGTGGCTCACCGCGGCTGTTGCTGTCCTGGCTGCAGCGAGGTACACTCCGTCCGCGAACTCCCGCGGCGTAGACATGATGCTCAGGCCACCAAGGCGCGCTGGAAGGACGGCTTGTGCGGCCACACGACTCGGAGGGTCGTCCCGCGGGACGCGCATGATTTCATTCGCCGCAGCCAGGACAGACACCTCCGTCCAGCGCGTGTGATCAGAAATGTGCGCCCACAGCACCAGCCTAGCGTAGTGCAGCATACGGCGTTGGCAGGACATCGTGAGCAGCAAACTGCTCTTGCGTTGGCAGGGGCAGGCTCATCATCTTCTCGATTGTGGCGCACACTTTGTCGGCCGTCACTTGCGCGTGACTCGAACGCCGGGGTGCCGATGGGCGTGGCGGTGATGCCGGTGCCCTCCGAGGCATGCGTAATGCCGAGCGCGGCCGCAACGGCTCCCGCATGCTGCGGGTCGCGCGAGTAGGCCGTGCACTTGTGCAGCTGGGGCTCCAGCCCGAGGGGCTCTGCCGCCGAGACCAGTGCACGGAATGCGGCGGCGGCATCCACGCGCTGCCCGGCGATGGTGCAGTCGTCATGATACGCCATAAGGGCGGCCGTGACCTCGATCTCGGGCGGCTGGTGCTGGGCCTGCACGGCCTGGAGGGGGCCCTGGAGGGCTAGGGCGAAGAGCAGCGGGCTGAGGGGGTCGCCTTGACGCACACCGCGCTGCGACGTGATTGCAGCGGTACCGGGTGGTGCGCCGTCGCGGAGCATGTATGCATGTAGTTACAAAGGACAGAGGCCGGGCAGCGAGCCGTCGCCAGGAATACACACGCAAATCACTCACGCAGTCATGGCACTAGGCCGGGCACGAGCACGTACCACGCATGAAGACATAGCATTATCCATTGGGACATTGACATGTATGTGAGACACACACAGCTGTGGGGGACGCCGCGCGAGGGGGGCGGCTGCTCAGTTCTGCAGTGGCATGGGCTTGCAAGGGGGCATATTGGCAAGCGCCCAGGCCTCACCAGGCACCGGAGTCATCAGTGGCAGCGATCAGAAGCCGACAGGGGTGCCAATCCAGTGATGAGGCCGCTATATCACTGGATCGCCTCAGCGCACGAGAGGCATCATGCCTCGGATCATGATGAGCCGCTACGGTGCGGACGTGTTTCTCACAGCCCCAGATGACTCCGGATCTAGGATCGGATCCAGGATCGCACGGATTTGTGGTATTCCAGTGGGGTAGCGGTCATATCACTGGGCTGCCACAGGGTTCGAACCGGAATTGGAGGCCACGGCAGCGAACAGCTTGGAGGCCTCGGCAGCAGCCATGTGATGTAAAAGTGAATCTGAATTCACTGAGGCGTATCCTGTTGGACGTTGACGTCAACTCCGAGTACACTAACGTACGGGACCACCGCATTGAAGGAAGGTCGACTGCATGCCGACGCACCTGGAAAGCCCCCTCAGACGACCGTACGCAACTCACAGGGCGTCCTCCTGTGCTAATCGAGGTGGTCACGCACGGCCGTATGTTGGTTGCTGTTGGCGGCCATGATGCATATATGCATGTGGCGGAGCTGTTGCGGAAGTCACTACACTGCCAGGGTCTGACAAGGACATGCCAAAGAAAATCCAATACACGATTAAGTTCACAGGGTCTCCACCGCCGCCTCCAGGCGGAGCAGCTTGAGCTTGCAATTGTATACAGATCAACGGGTGTCGACATGATCACCCGCTTCCGCGCAGGCGCCATGAAGCGCGCCGTCCGCGAGGGAAACGGGCGCAGGGGTGAGCAGGAATTGGACACGTGCCGTGACGTATGCATGCCGACACCGGCCGGGTTGCCCGGGAATTCTGGCGATGGCAATGACTGGGGTCCTCTGGAGACACCGTTGGTTCGGAGGGGACACTATGATAGGACGTGTCCTGTGTTTGGGGGGTCGTGTTTCAACAAGGCCGATCTTAAAGATGGGAGCAGCGTAGTGGGGCACCTGCGGCGATGAGGTCGGCAGCGGGCTTGTAGGGGACGAAACCGTCCTGGCCGCCGATCGGCATCTGCGACTGTGGGGGTAGCTCCGCCAGCGCCGACGCAAACACGGTGATGCCGGCCTGCATGCAACGTGGGGTCATGCATACGCAAAGGCGTTGCTGGGTTTCCGCATGCACCTCAGGTAGTGGCGCACCTGGGCGCTACGGCCGCCTCAGCCACAAGGCCCAGGTCAAGCCCAATGCACGCATGCCCCCCCAAAACGTAACGCCGGTGGGCATAAGAAAACGAAGACAAATCACTGCGCAAGCACGCAGCCCGACTCGAGGCCCCGCACTGAAACTACCACTCAGCACCTCCAAAACAACCCGGGTGCACCACAGCTTAGTGCTACCTTCATTGCTACCGCCGCCCCTCCCCCACCCCCTCCTCCACCCCAAGACATTGTAACACATGTGCCTGTTTAGGAACATATGCTCCCTGAAAACCGCACAGACCTGTTCCTGTTTTCCTGTTGTTACTTGCAACACGGCTACTGGTCACCATGGAATATCTCTTGCATTGCCCTGGTGTTGACCACGAAGTGCCTGCGAATATGCGACGCGTCGCAGTTCTCGAACCTGCTGTGTCACATTTTACCTTGGAGGCGACCTTGAAGATCGACTATTGATATTACGACGCATTGCCCCCATGATGTCAGCATCAGGTCCGCTGGACGCCGACAGACCAAGTTTCACCTACATCTTCGGACCTGCACACCACACCGAACCTATGGCATTACACAGTGAATAATTTGCCATAGCAACTGACACACGCAACAGCTCAGATCATTGGGCATATGGAAGAACAATCGCGCTTGGTCCTCTTGTGTACGGTTCAGACCTTGCCATCGCTTACAAGAGCTATTCATTCACTGCAGTTGCGGGTGTTACGGTGCAGACTGATCAGGCGGCCAGCCATTGCTTGTCAAGTAGCAGCTGATGTGGCTCACATAAACACTACCACACTGATTGCCACACTGTGTATCACACTAGGACCACCTGCCTCAGCACGGAAGGAGGCCCTGTGAGTGGTGTACGGCTTTGTCAAGGGGGTATCCAGGTGATTCACACCTTTGGCATGTGGGCCCCTCTATTCGGAGTTGTTAATGTTTTCTGATGGACATGGATAAGCCAGTCCAGGTTTACTTGACTTTACTGAGAACCAAGTAGCCTGCAGTGCTCAGACCCATGGACATGAGCAACATGTACAGCCGCGTTCAACCCTGTTGCGCTGCTCGCCTGGAGAGAGAGAGAGAGAGAGAGAGAGAGAGGAGAGAGAGAGAGAGAGAGAGAGAGAGAGAGAGAGGAGAGAGAGAGAGAGAGGAGAGAGAGAGAGAGAGAGAGAGAGAGAGAGAGAGAGAGAGAGAGAGAGCACCTCGGCTCTCAACCTTTCCAACACACAAGCAAATGGCACATGCATGGCCAAGGCAAGCATCAGATCACACCTCGACATGCATTCACACCAGCTATGGTCAAGTACAGCACATGAGGAGCACAAGTGCAGCACAGCAGGGTGTCTTCAGGGGGCATTGTGGCAATCCAGTGATATCACCGCTATATGTGGCAATCCAGTGATATGACTGCTATACCATATCAGTCATATCACTGGATTGCCACTGGCATGGTCAGGGTGGTCTCTGGGGGAGGAGGCTTGTACGGGGCAGGCTTGGTGCAGAAGACTCCTGTTGGCAGTGAGCCAGGAGTCACAGCCCTGCAATCCATGCCAATCTTAGATAGCTCTGAAATGGTGACTGCGCCAGGCAACCATGACTACTTCACAGGACTGGGGTGATCTGCCATGTAGGCTGGAGCAAGCTTGGCATGCTGAGAATGGTTCATGTAGAGCAAACTCACAGCCATTGCTAGCGCTGGAAGGCTTGGAGGTGCCACAGAACTGCTGCAGTGCACTGTCATAGTGTCAGCTCCATTGGTGTGATAAAAAACCTGGCGGGGCAGCCCTCAAAATGCCGCTGCGAGCAGGTGATCCATCAACAGATCGCAAGGACAAATGCATCAGTGGGGCCAGTGTGTACCTCAAAGCAAGTGAGATCACACGGCCAGGCTGTGAATTCCGGGTATCACAAACACAGATTTGGCTGTGACTGCGCACGCCTATCTGGCCTATCTGGACAGCAAAAAAGTGTGAGGTTAAATTTGTATACAATGTAATATTGTAATCTCATGTTGGTGAAGTAGGACATGCAATCTGCTGTTCTTCCTGCCTTCGCAAGCTGTGTTGGTGCATGGGCACCCGCACCAGGCCTAGGGCCCTACTAGTAGGGCGCAACCTCGGCGGGGTGCGCATGCCCCTGCATGGCCCACCTGCTTCGCCCCCACCGCAGCGTATCGACAGGCAGTCCCGCAACGCACGGACGGCCGACCACACCTCCGCACAGAACGTGGGGTATGAGTGGCGTGGGGTGGAGGCGCCTCGAGTGATATTGTGTGGCTGTGGTGCCTCAGATGTCCTGTGTCGCCCTGCAGCTGCGCCAGGTGATGCCCGCGGTGTGCCTTGTCCTGCCACTCATGTGTGGCTTGCGTGCGCCGCGTCCCTGTGTGAGGGTTTCAGTGCGACCAGTCTCTCCAGCGGTGACCATGTCAACACACCTACACACAGGGTTCCATTGGTTGAGGACGGATTAAAAGCTACCCCCTCCGTTTCAGGAGGTCGTGGGTTCGATTCTGCGTGCGCTCTGGGGAATCGAAACTGCCATAAGTGACCACCTCGCTTAGCACAGGAGGAGGCCCTGTGAGTTGCGTGCGGTCGTCTGAGGGGGGTTTCCACTGGCAGGTGGTTTACCCCTTCGGCACATGTGGTCCCGGTAACTCGGAGTTGTCAATGTCCATTAGGATACGGCTCAGTAAATTCAGATTTACTTTACTTTACTTTACAGGCCCGCATGGCTGCAGCCGAAGAGGCAACCTGTAAGCAAATTCGCAACAAGCTTTGTAGCGAGTCCTCGGGTCAGCAAGTGTGGCAATCCAGTGGTATAGCGGCCATATCACTGGATTGCCACAGCAAGAAATGTCAGCGCGGCGCTCGACAACCCGGCCCAGAACACACGACGGACACCGTCCTATGTACAGTGATCACGTGTGCCGTGGGTGGGTGCAGACAGCTAGCGTGACCGTACGTGGGGGGTGTGGGGGTGTGGGGCGAGCCACGCACCCCCACACCCTGCTGAGCCCTAGCTCAGTTGCATGCCACTCGATTCCAAACACAACTCCTTAAGGTAGGAGCGGGGCATCATGGCCAGCAGTCGCCGGAGTATCAGCAGGAGAGTTTAACATGGTTTTGTCATGGCTGGCACTTCAGGCTGGAGGCTGATGGGCACATGTGCGGCGGCGGCGCTTTGCATCGAATGCGAGGAGGGGCAACTTGAAGGGGCCGGGGGTGAGCCTTGGAATTCTCAAGTGCCGCATGGGGCGTGGCATGAGGTATGTGCATGGGCACAATATTGATACACCCACACGACCCTGTGACTTGTGCACGTGTGCTCTCCTGTAGGACGACGACTACGAGTATCTCGAGGCTAAGCCCTTGTGGCCACGAGGTGCCTTCTCGGCACCTGCCAGATGCTCTCAAACGGAAGTCGAGGTGCTCCAGTGAGGGATCGAGTTTCCCATGCGTGTCATTCCAGGCGCCTTGTGGCCACATGCGCCCTAAGCACACACACATATATATGCATGTGTTTACAAAGAAGAGAGGCCGGGTACCGGGCCATTCCTGGGAATCCATCTGCAAATCCATGGCACTCACACATTCATGGCACGGCGGGTGCGAGCACGTGCCACAGCCCTGCCGGCGCCGGTTCTGCCAGCCAAAGACTGAAGCCCCACACGGAGCACAAGATCATTCCCCGTGCACAACGCCACACTCAACCGCCGCAGAGCATTCGTCGTAAACAAAGCACGCTTCACAGTACCACACCGAGCCGCGATCGCCGCCAGCCGATTCAAGTGATCCATAGCAGGCTGTCCCAAGTGACCATGCGTCTCATGCAACAACGGCACAAAGCTATTTGCATCAGGGTTGTGCAAGCGATAAGCATTGCGTTTCTGCACGTCCCGCGTCCCCGCAGCACCCCCGTCCTCTCGGGCCGCTCGGCCGCAATAGATATCAGCACAGGGGTTTGCAACCGACACATCCCCTATGCACAAAGCGTCACCCGGCGGCAGAAACATGATATGCCCCAGTTTCTCCTGGGCCACCGCCCTGAGCACCCTTCCAAGGCCCCGCCGTATCCTGGCCACCTGGCGCCGCTGCCGCCGCCAGCGCCGCAGCCTGCGCTGCGTCCGGCGCAAGGCGCCCCATCCGGGCGCTGTGTCCAGCATCGGCATCGGCGGCCGGAGTAGTCGTAGGCGCCGGGGCCGCGGCTGCGCGTGCGGGCGGCGGCGGCGGCGGAGCTGCAGGCATCGGCTCCGCGGGCAAGGTCGCCCCGCGCGACGGGCCCGCAATGTGGGAGGCGGGCTGGGGCAGGGCAGGGGGGACGGGCCCGGCGGGCCAGCATTGATCTGCCTCGGAGCGGCCGCGAGCCGCGCGCGGACGAGCGGCGCTGTGCGCGGGATGCGCGAGGATGCCACACATGCGTGGGACCCGATCTTGCGCCATTGCGTTCCAACGATATTGTGGCGCGAAGTCCAGGTCCCCGCATTGTGTGTGCAATTCATCGCGTGGCCGAGATCATGCGGCTGTATGAATGTGCCACATTCGCAGCGCGAGCCGACTGCATTGGGAGGGGCTGGCGACATGCCCAGGAGATACCTGATGCACAGCATGAACTCATGTCAGTCATGCGCAGCGCCTGGGAGAGCGGCAGGGTGCTTAACCAAAGGGTGGCCGCACGGCAAGCACAGCTGCGGAGCCGTGCCAACTTAAGTTGCATGCAACCTCGAGCGTGGTGACATCATGGCTGGCAAGCAGCTCCAGAGCCGCCCAGCGGCGCGGGGCAACCACCTTGGTGACACGCTGCTGCATAGCAGGTAACACCTTGGCGATGGTGTCGCCGCTCGCCGGCCCGGGCAGCTCGAGCTCCTGATGGAGCTGCTCAGCGACGTTGAGGGCCTGCCAGGTTTCCTGCCAGTGTTGCCCTTGCGGCCCACACAACGGCTGCATGCGCTTGGGGCCTCCTGCGAATGCCTTGTGGCTCACCGCGGCTGTTGCTGTCCTGGCTGCAGCGAGGTACACTCCGTCCGCGAACTCCCGCGGCGTAGACATGATGCTCAGGCCACCAAGGCGCGCTGGAAGGACGGCTTGTGCGGCCACACGACTCGGAGGGTCGTCCCGCGGGACGCGCATGATTTCATTCGCCGCAGCCAGGACAGACACCTCCGTCCAGCGCGTGTGATCAGAAATGTGCGCCCACAGCACCAGCCTAGCGTAGTGCAGCATACGGCGTTGGCAGGACATCGTGAGCAGCAAACTGCTCTTGCGTTGGCAGGGGCAGGCTCATCATCTTCTCGATTGTGGCGCACACTTTGTCGGCCGTCACTTGCGCGTGACTCGAACGCCGGGGTGCCGATGGGCGTGGCGGTGATGCCGGTGCCCTCCGAGGCATGCGTAATGCCGAGCGCGGCCGCAACGGCTCCCGCATGCTGCGGGTCGCGCGAGTAGGCCGTGCACTTGTGCAGCTGGGGCTCCAGCCCGAGGGGCTCTGCCGCCGAGACCAGTGCACGGAATGCGGCGGCGGCATCCACGCGCTGCCCGGCGATGGTGCAGTCGTCATGATACGCCATAAGGGCGGCCGTGACCTCGATCTCGGGCGGCTGGTGCTGGGCCTGCACGGCCTGGAGGGGGCCCTGGAGGGCTAGGGCGAAGAGCAGCGGGCTGAGGGGGTCGCCTTGACGCACACCGCGCTGCGACGTGATTGCAGCGGTACCGGGTGGTGCGCCGTCGCGGAGCATGTATGCATGTAGTTACAAAGGACAGAGGCCGGGCAGCGAGCCGTCGCCAGGAATACACACGCAAATCACTCACGCAGTCATGGCACTAGGCCGGGCACGAGCACGTACCACGCATGAAGACATAGCATTATCCATTGGGACATTGACATGTATGTGAGACACACACAGCTGTGGGGGACGCCGCGCGAGGGGGGCGGCTGCTCAGTTCTGCAGTGGCATGGGCTTGCAAGGGGGCATATTGGCAAGCGCCCAGGCCTCACCAGGCACCGGAGTCATCAGTGGCAGCGATCAGAAGCCGACAGGGGTGCCAATCCAGTGATGAGGCCGCTATATCACTGGATCGCCTCAGCGCACGAGAGGCATCATGCCTCGGATCATGATGAGCCGCTACGGTGCGGACGTGTTTCTCACAGCCCCAGATGACTCCGGATCTAGGATCGGATCCAGGATCGCACGGATTTGTGGTATTCCAGTGGGGGTAGCGGTCATATCACTGGGCTGCCACAGGGTTCGAACCGGAATTGGAGGCCACGGCAGCGAACAGCTTGGAGGCCTCGGCAGCAGCCATGTGATGTAAAAGTGAATCTGAATTCACTGAGGCGTATCCTGTTGGACGTTGACGTCAACTCCGAGTACACTAACGTACGGGACCACCGCATTGAAGGAAGGTCGACTGCATGCCGACGCACCTGGAAAGCCCCCTCAGACGACCGTACGCAACTCACAGGGCGTCCTCCTGTGCTAATCGAGGTGGTCACGCACGGCCGTATGTTGGTTGCTGTTGGCGGCCATGATGCATATATGCATGTGGCGGAGCTGTTGCGGAAGTCACTACACTGCCAGGGTCTGACAAGGACATGCCAAAGAAAATCCAATACACGATTAAGTTCACAGGGTCTCCACCGCCGCCTCCAGGCGGAGCAGCTTGAGCTTGCAATTGTATACAGATCAACGGGTGTCGACATGATCACCCGCTTCCGCGCAGGCGCCATGAAGCGCGCCGTCCGCGAGGGAAACGGGCGCAGGGGTGAGCAGGAATTGGACACGTGCCGTGACGTATGCATGCCGACACCGGCCGGGTTGCCCGGGAATTCTGGCGATGGCAATGACTGGGGTCCTCTGGAGACACCGTTGGTTCGGAGGGGACACTATGATAGGACGTGTCCTGTGTTTGGGGGGTCGTGTTTCAACAAGGCCGATCTTAAAGATGGGAGCAGCGTAGTGGGGCACCTGCGGCGATGAGGTCGGCAGCGGGCTTGTAGGGGACGAAACCGTCCTGGCCGCCGATCGGCATCTGCGACTGTGGGGGTAGCTCCGCCAGCGCCGACGCAAACACGGTGATGCCGGCCTGCATGCAACGTGGGGTCATGCATACGCAAAGGCGTTGCTGGGTTTCCGCATGCACCTCAGGTAGTGGCGCACCTGGGCGCTACGGCCGCCTCAGCCACAAGGCCCAGGTCAAGCCCAATGCACGCATGCCCCCCCAAAACGTAAGGCCCGGTGGGCAATAAGAAAACGAAGACAAAGCAACTGGCGCAAGCACGCAGCCCCGACTCGGAGGGCCCGCACTGAAACTAACACCAGCACCTCCAAAAACACCCGGGTGGCCACCACAGCTTGAGTGCTACCTGCATGCCTACCTGCCCCCTCCCCCCCCCCTCCCCCAAGGACAGTGTAACACATGTGCCTGTAGGAACATATGCGCCCTGAAAAACCGCCACATGACTGTTCCTTGTTACTTGACCGGCACTGTCAGCCATGGCTTGCAGGCGGGTGTTCAATGCAATTGCACGCGCTTACTCGCATGGTCACCCTTGTGAATATCTCTATGATATGAGACGATTGGCCTGGTCATTGACGCGACGAAAGGCCTTGAGCGATCGATATGACGAGGCGGTGGGGGACACGTCTGCAGGCAAGTTCTGTCATCCACCTGAGCTGTATGCCACATTTTACGCATGTGGAAGGCGAGCCTTGAACCGCAGAAGCGCGCAGATGCGACATAAATTCAGTTTACTTACGCATACGCAGTGCCCGACTGCATGGGTCAGCATCGACGGTCCGCTGAGGACATGCCGTTGACACACCGCACGATCATCAATACACCAGCTTTCTGTCAGATTTCTGATTTGATCGCGGCGTGCAGCAAGGGAGATAGCTACAAACCTGGGTTGGATCTAGCACTGACATGGCTTGCCTAGGATCGCCAATTTGCGCGCGGCCGAGAAGGCTTCTCCGATCACTGTGCTTCTCGGAAGGAATGAGATCGGACATCGATGATCGCGAAGATATGCACTTTCGCCGACAACTCGCTCGGCTGAGGAGCGTTCGCACGCTGTCATCGATTGTATGGCAAGCTGACGTCGACTGACGCAGGTATCATGATGGGGCAAGGTCAAGCATGATCTGGCCATAATCGGGTGGACCGCCACTTTTGTCAAGGTTATGCAAGTAGTTCAAGTGCATGCAGTGAGTGCCGTGGGCATACACTGTGTTAGCGTGACAAAAGCGTCTTTGATTTCCGCGATGCTCGTCTCTCAGCAGCATACCAGTCAATTCGACGCTTCGATCGCATCGGTGACATGTTTTGGCAGCGTCGGTGTCCCCGCTTAATAATCAAACCCCATTGCGGTGGAGTGCGATGCCACAGCGTCAGCGGATTCAGTCTGCTGCGACTTCGAGTGCAAAAGCTGACGCCAAGGATACCTTGGCGACATCTGGAAAGCAGTCAGTGTGTGCTCGTATCTGTTCAGATCGCATGCCTGTCGTTGTGGACACCTGACGGGTTTCTCAGACCTCAAAGCATCCATCGCTTGCTTCGATAACTGAGCAACCGTAGGGCTTCGACAACCGACATGCGATCCCATGTGCAGCATAACAAATGTCTGGATATCTTTTTATGGCTCGAGGTGTCGGCTTTCGTGTCTGAACTGAAGATGGGTTATCAAGCATGCTGATACAAAACACCTGCCCGCACTTTGTCTTCTGTGTCAGGACCTTTAGTTCAGGACAAAGGTTACACGACTTATGCTCGCTGCACTGGGGGCATTTTCTGCAGCCTGATGGCATTGCTGCATTGCAAGGTCCCAAGATCAAGCCCTCCTGACCATGCCAGCAATACATGCGAAATGCATTCATCACTGAAAAGCATCGCTGATTCGCCCATGTTGTTGGTGATCGGGGCAACCAACTTTCAGGCCTGCAGCATTGGCAAAGAATGCGGAGTACGCTGCAAGTGCAAAGGTACTTCGTGCTGGACGAGTGCAAACTAACATAAAACATCTGGTAGCTATACACTGAGCTGGTGATAGTGTTGATGTCTGCGCAGATGCACTGCGTACCCGTTCCCAAGCACCTCTCTATCAGACATCTTTCGGCTATATCACAGCAGCAGCGTGGAATCCCCCAACAGCCACTGTCACTTTCGGATGCACCTCCCAAGCGCCTCGCTTGATCTTCCCTTGTACCCGAGTAGCATCTGAATGGCACACATACCACAGCCAATACACTATCCCTGCGGAGCAACCCGCTTCTTCGTCGCTGTCCGTGTGTCAAAGTCCAACCTCCATTCGCACTGCAGCACCGGATCCGCGCGGGCGGCCTCTCGCGTGCCTCTCACCGCTCCCATTGCCTGGCCCATGCTCCAGTCTCGATACAGCCGCTGACACGAGCATGGCACGCTGGCAGAGCAACAGCCAGCGGCAGTGTGCGCCTCCGTGCCACACTGCACTGTTTGCACAACACAGCATATGTGGTCCCGTTAATTCGGAGTTGTCAATGTCCAATAGGATACGGCTCAGTAAATTCAGTTTACTTTACTTTACTTTACACACGATGAAGGCGTTGCCTGCGGCTGTGCTGCGGCGACCCGCTCGCACGGCAGGCGCTGCCTGCGGCCACCTCGAGAGCGTGTGAGCCCAGCGACGGCGTCGGGTGCCCTGATCGCTATAGCACTGGATTGCCACAAATTGTGCCGCCGGCAAACCTGAAGGTAGGGGTTCACCATGTACTCAAAGTTGGCCTTGCTCCAGTGCAACTTGCCGAGCACCGCCGTGAGACGGTGGAGACGCCGTGAGGCGGCGGGTACATCTGCGCGGACTGCATTGAGCACAGCCGTGCAGCCTGCTCGGCTGCACAAATCCAGCCGCCCCACATGTGTGCTCCACTGGGGAGTGTCTGTCTGGTTGCACTGTGGGGGTGTGGGTGTGGGTGTGGGTGTGGATGTGGGTGTGGGTGGTACACTGCCGTGCATTGGTCCGAGCTCGTGTAAACTGTGAACACCATCACTTCATCATCCCACATGCATGAGCTGTGACATGTCAGCCAAACAAACACTCTGTAAAGCAGAGTAAATGTGTTAGACTGCATAGTTATCGGCTGGCTGTGTGGCCGATGGTCACCTGTTTTTCCAGACCAAGATAGACCTGCGGCAGCTCGTTGACCTTCCAACGGTTGGGACTAGCACTGCCCGCCGCCCACTCGCCACGGTCGCGCTTGCTGTGGCACAGCGCATGGTTTCAGTACGCAGAGGCCTCCGCTGTGCCTCTGAGCTGATGATCGAGGTCACCCCCCGGGCACAAACCTCACCCCCGACTCCCCAGCATGCTGCAAGGGCCCTCTCGGTGTCGGAGCTTCGGCTCCCCTACAGAAGCTCGGTTGTTTTCAGGGGTACAAGTGAACCTGGCCCCCGCACACCACGGCTGGAAAGGATGATCAGCCAGTGTCGTTAGGAGGCGTGGGCGCCCGGCGAGCAAGCGTGGGTCTGAGGCTCGAGGCCGGCAGCAGTGCATGTGCATGCATGGTCTGATCTGAGCACCATGATGGCTGCCCTGCTGTCCGCCGCCATCACTGCCTGAAGATCTGCGCCGTATGATGGCATCACGCTGGCACTGCGGCCCAGGGTGCACTGCGGCCCAGGGTGCACTGCGGAGCCCAGGGTGCACTGCATAGCCCAGGGTGCACTGCGGCCCAGGGTGCACTGCGTAGCCCACTGTGTGCAATCCACCGGCGCCACTTCGGCAGCGGCGCTCGCCGTATGCCACCTCAAACTGGGTGGCCGGGGTGTCCATCGCATGTGCGCGTCCGGCCGTTCCAATGCGCGTATGCATGGTGATGCCCCCCGGCCACGCGGCAGTGACTGTGAAGCTTGCGCAGGCTGCCCGTGAGCTCGCGGCTGTTCGCACCTTCCGCTGCCAAGCGAACGCTCCCTGGTGCCGCAACGGAGCCGTTACCCACAGCATGTGGCACTCAGGTAGAATGCATCAGCTGCGGTGTTGCAATCGCGGCGAGAAACCTCTGAGCCGCGGCGCCAAGGGCAGATGTGCTGCGCATACGCAGCAGTGTCCCCCTACAGCGCCAACGAGGCGTCCACAGGGGCAGCGCAGCGTGTGGCGACTGCCAGCCGTGGCTCTGCTCGAAGGCCTGTGTGCGAGCTCACCATGCATGTACATGCATGTGGGCAGCACCACAGCGTGCGCCCCTGGCCACTGGTCCACTTGCACTCCACGGGGAGTGGCGCCCGCTAGTGCTGGTGCTCTCCCGCAGTCGCAGTTGTCTGCCGCCCACAGGGGCGTTTAAATTACATCAGGGTAGGCATATGAGGGCCTCCTGCATGCACGTGGTACATGCATAGGGCCCCGATTCGCGTGGCCGGCGTAATCAGAACCGCCGCAGGGTCCCCTGGCCGGCAGCCTGAGGCGCGCTCCACCGCATTCGGGCATGGAACGCGGCATTCAAGTTTCTCTCAACTTGAGGACTACGCTGTAACGGGGAGAGTGCTATTGACCGCAAGTGCGGCACGCAGGAGCTGGCAGTCCTGACGCATTTGCAACCATGCAGTGTACACGTGGAGTTACACAACCCGCCTGGCCGGCTTCACCCGGGGATGCATGGTGCATGCATGGTGCCTGTCGGGCGTGACTGCACTGCATGCACGGGCAGGGTGCACAGGGTGCTTTCGAGAGTCTGCCTCACAGCCGCATCGTCTGCTGCAGCAGCATCAGGCGAGTGCATCCGGCCCGCCCGAAGCGGGCGTTGGAAGTCTGGAATCACTGTTGCAACACGTGGGCGCGCGGTCCTGCAAGTTGGCTGCAACACGTGGGCGCGGTGTCCGTGGCGGCCCTGTGGCCACGTGCTACTGTTCACTGCGACCACCACCCTGCTCGGCGAGGTGGAACACTGCTTGGAACACTGCTTGGAGGAGCCCGCAAGGTAGCCAGTGGGAGAAGCTGCGGGTCGCATTTGCCATACCATACACCATATTTGCTGATGATCATGAATTTTGTACCATGTTGATGTCATCAAGGATGGCCTCCAGCGATTGCTGCCAGGAAGCTTGCAAGTGTGGAGTTGAAGGTTCACGCCTATAGAGGAGCTTGTGAGCTTACCTGTTGAACTCATAAGAGCAGTTCATGTGCATTTGTGAGCGTGAGCTTCGGCATGGGCACAATCAAGGTCACTGGAAAGAAAAGTACTTCTGAATTTACTGACCTGTATGCTGTTGGACAGGGATACTGTGGTGTGTTACACAAGGGTTTCCACTCGGTGTTACTGAGCCTGGCTGTGATACAAGCTAGGACAAAGCTTAATGCATGTTGGTGGTTCTCAAACAAATGAAGAGGCACTGCACACGTGACATGACCACACCTCGCAGTGCGCACTGAACATACACGTGCGCACAAACATGGTCTCTCATGAACAGGCCACACATGCTTGGCCAAGGCCATGATGTGGATGCCCAGATGTTGATCGGCAATAACGGTAAGACAATAAGGGTGAACCAATCTGCACACACAAGAGTCGTGTGCATGGGCTGGTGGCTTGAGAACAGTTCTGCCTTGTTACATGATCATGATCATGAGAGCTCCTGTACAGCTGTGCAGGTGGATGAAACGTGGGTAAACCCACCCCTGATATAAGTATCGATATCGATACTGGCGCTCGCTAAGCTAAGCTAGGCTGGCCTGAATCTGGTTTGGCTGGTCACTGCTATCGATGTGGAGCGCTTCAGGCATGCATGCAGCTCAGCTTGCACTTCCCTGTGCGGCTCTTTCATTTTCCAACTTTTGTGGCCACTCAGTGATATGGCCGCGATTTCACTGGATTGCCACAGGCTGAGAAAACAAGTGTTGCTGCAGGGGGTCTCGTGTGGAGAGGTGGGTGCCGGCCTTACCCGGCTTGCACCTGCAAGAACTTCTGCCGCTGCAAATTGCTTGCATGCATTGCAACAGCGACGCCGGGCGGGGTATTTGCATTTATGCGCATGCATGGGCATGCTTGCACATAGCGATCCGCGGCGCCGGATCTGCCGTTCGGACCGGAGCTCGATCGAGTGCTTGACGAGCACGGGCACCACCGCCACCGGAGGACAAACATGCATGCTTGCGGTCGTTCTCGAGGATGTCAGGGCGTGAAGTCTTCATGCATTGGGATTGCGTGTACCTTCCACGTCGCGCACCTTCCACGTCGCGCACCTTCCACGTCGCGCGCTCGAAAGGCCTCGCTGAGCCGTCGAGTTGGTGACGACGTTCAATTGCGCGGCTTTGGCTGAGATACATGTGCGTTGAATGCTCGACGGGCGGCTCCGCTGCACGGAGACTTGTAAAAAAAAAAAGGCCCTTGGGGGGTCCCCATGCATGCAGGCTCGCGACCTAAAGGTCTTGTTTACAAAAGACTAAACGGAAGAAGACAATCACCAGAAAATAACCTCCTCCGAATCAGCAGCCACATACATGTACGTGTGCACGTGGTCCCCCTACAACCGCGCCCACACCTCAGTCCGGCAGGATCTGCGCGCGACCTGCAGATCTGATATCTGCTATGCACACGTGTATGGCCACAGCGCGACGGCTATCTCGAGATACGAGATTGATCAGAAGAGAGCAGGCGTTTAGCAGGCTTGCCGAAGATTCGACAGACATCGCCGAGTATTCAGCAGGCAGCGCATGCGCATCTTGGGGCGCGAAGCGCAGCAATGCTCAAAGCGGGCGCTCTTCAGTCGCAGCACCATGTCCAAATCGCCCGAACTGGTCAAACAGTCCCGATATCGATTCGATTCCATGGCAACATATGCATCTACACTCAGCGGGGCCTTGCCTCAATCTCTGCCGGATCCAGGCATGCATCACGTTAACATTGATAGGTACCTCCCTGCAGGCCTGGCCGTCCACTCCCCGCAGGCCCGGTTCACGCGTATCCACCTGGTCTCATTTTGGCTAGCCGTCCGGAGCTCCCACTTCCGTCGTGTCCCGAAATCGATATCGCGAGGCTCGCCCATGATCGTGACACCAGAGGACACGTCGTCCAGCTGATCGCAGGCCCTTGATCAGGTGGCAGTTGTATGCAAGAGCATGCGCTCGGTGCTATGCTCGCGGCGACGGCGAGCGCGGCAGCGCGCCGGAACCGTTCGCGCAGCTGCTGACGTGGAAGCATGGTCGGCTGACGCGTCATGACACCTGACGCCATGCGTGGGAACCATCCGCGACGGACGCTGGCATCATCAATGCAGCTCTGGTGACGGAACAGGTGTCGCCGACGCATGAATTTTCCAAGGCTTGTGGCGTTGAATCAGGACGGTCTACCGCGGTATGTATGACTGCATCATCACGCAGCCCTGTCCCTCGGGACACTGCCGGCTCCGATGCGCACGCAACAGGCTGAATTGAAGTGCGCAGCCGAGAGATGTGTAGTTGGGGGGAGTTTCGATGTTCGAGGCACAGGCTGGCGCCTTTGCGGGAAACTTCGCGGGTGTTGTCTACAAGCTCATGCATCGGTCAGCCGGGGCTCACGCAGGCATGCCAGGGCCGCGGTACGCTGACCCTGGGAGCTCCGATGACGTGACGGTTTTATCACGGGAATGTCATCATTGTCGAGCGCTCGGCTGCTGCGGCGAGGCGCATGAGCCTCACTCTCCGCTGTTTCCTCGGCCTGGCAGTGCAGATGACTGACTGTGATCTACAAGTTTGTACCTTGGCGACGCACCCTCGCGCGCACGAAGGGCGCTGCCTGCTGCTGATGCGTCTGCAGCAGCCGAGGTGGATCATTGCTGTGTGACCGATGTCTCACGTTTTTTGAGGCCGCAGGCGGAAATCTAGACCTGCGCAGCGGTGCTGTTAAGCACAGAGTCTCATGACCGACGGCAGAGCTTCCTGCGCAAAGCGTCACTCACCTCCAAGCGCCGGGGCTTGACGGGTGGCGGTGACGACAGCACTGCGTGCCAATTCATGGGTATCGCATTGAATCGACAAGCAAGGCACGAAGCATGTGCAAACGCTTCTCTGAAGGACAGAGAGCGTGGAGAGGATGATGCCGTTGTATCATGGCCGGAGCTGCAAGGAGAATTCGAGTGCTCTGACAACCCGAGGCGTGTTCTACGCAGCGTGGACCACTGCACAGGTCCTACCGGTACTGGCCAGCTTATTGTGTGCTAGAGGACGACCGTCGGAGTCTTCAGCAGCGCTGGAGTCTGATTTGCTTGAGCTTTGGGCGCTGACTGTCGGCTGAGTATGTAACGTTGGTGAGTGGCTGCATATGCGCGAGGTGACGCCCGCGGTTGAGGCAGAGGCTATGTGTGTGTCTGAAGCATGGGCAAGGACAGCCAGGCTCCAGCGGTGGCAGAGCCGCTTACAGCTCAGGACATTTCCTGGCGGGCAATAATTCATGGCCAAAAGGTGCGTCCCTTCAGATTTACGCTGCCATCACAGACTCAGTGGTGCCAATTTCTGCTTGATGGGGCGAGTGCATGGCTCGGCATGAGGGCCCACGCCCTCGAGCGCGATTTCTGGATCCAGGCATCGAGGTGTAAAGCCACAGTAGATGAAATGTTGGTCGTTTAAATTTATGCTGCGTGTGTTGCGTACCACACTGCAAGCAGGCGTAACAAGCCCCGTTTTCAGCACCGGCATGGCTGCTTGAAGGCGGAGTCGTGCACGGCTTCGAGAACCCATGTGTAAGTTTATACTGTTTTTTCACGATGTATAGTTCTGCACGCTTGCGTACATTTGGTGTGCCGTGTATCATCCTGCACAGGCCGAACGACACCTGTGCTGGTTGTGGAAACTTCAGTATGTTCGGCGCCCCGAAGATACGCAGACTAGATTTCACTTTCAGTCCAGGATGTTCAATTGTATGTGTGGTGTGACATGCGCCTGGAACTGTGCCTAGGCTGGTGCAGAGCTTGCAGCAAGGTGCCTGGTTTACCGGCGATGGCATGATGTGTGAGCGCAATTTGAAAGTAGCCAAGCCAAATGTAGCCGATAAATCTGATACCGCGGCCTGGAGAACCTCGCCGTCCTCTTGTAGGCGTACATGCTCGAGGCGTATAGTTGTTGCAGTATGCCTGGGCACCCGCTGCACCTACCGCACCCTTATTGAAAACACGTATGTCGATCAAGAACATTTATATACATGACGGCAGCAACAGGCGATTCTGCTTGAGATTGTGCGCTGGGTATGCACTGACGTCCGAGCGCGGGCAGACGCGTTGCTGCTCGTGCCACTCCCTGCCTTCTAAGCGCAATCAGCTGTCCAACAAGTGATCGGGGGTCTGGGAGGTCAGTCAGTCGGGGAAGCAGGACTGGGGTATCCACTCCTCAAGCCTTCCTTGTCAAGGCTGACGTTGGGTCGCTTGCAAGTAGTGTCCATCAAGGCCAGGCCTGTTCCACAAACCATTAACTTAAAAACCAAGAGAGATATTTCGATGCGGATATGCTTTTATGCACTTGAGTCCTTGCCCTTGAGGTACCGTATGATACCACCACCCGCTCCCCGTCAGGTCCATTTTGACCCTTGATCCTTGGCGGCCATGCGCCCCCGACATGGGACTGGGACATGGGAGAGGCGTAGCCATGAGGAGCCTTAAACTTGTTTTTCGCCTTGATGCCACTCCTGCAGTGATAAAAAATGACCCTGCTTGACATGCTAAAGTCATGTTTGTACTGGCTCATGCCATGTTTGTTGCCACTCATGAACCTTTGATACTCATTCTCGATACTCGATACTCGATACTACTCGAGGGTGAGGGTGCCTTCGGATGCTGGGCTACCTCTGGTCCATTCTGTTCTCCAGTGCCTCTTCAAACCAGACCCTGGTGAACCAGCGTCAGGCCAGGTGACGTTGTGGTATGCCTCCCCAGCTGGAGCATACCATTCCTCGTTGTGATATATCACAGTGGCACCTGAAAATTTGCGGCCCTTGCCAGGAGGGAAGCTGCTCAGCTAGTTTAGGCCACCCTTTTACAGGTGGACTCCCCCTCCCACCTTGACAATGCATGGGTCATGCAAAGCAGGCCACCTTGAGATCTCGCGGGGGCGCACTTCCCTGCACATGGGCCATGCAGATCTCTGTACCCCATGGCCTCCGCAGTATCACACACACATGTGTGGGATGACGGCGCGGGCGCACCAGTGTCTTTGTCCCTGTGTCTCCTCCTTCCTGGCTGCCACCCACGGGGTCAGTTGTCACAAAGGCGTCACAAAGATTGACTCTCCCACTATCTCTGCCCTGCTGTCCACGGCAGGTCTCACAGCTGGCCCATGTGATGTCTCGCTTACAGGCTCACACAGGCTCACAGTCTCTGTCCCAGCCAGCATTGCCGCCAGCAGCCACCACAGCATGCAGCCTCAGGCCATGTGGCACATGGATGACAATGACAACAACACCACCACCACCTCAACACGCAGTGGCAGCAGCAGCACACGCAACAAATGCAGCACTCTCGGCCCAGCCATCGTCTCTGTTTCCTCCATTTCCGGGAGAACTGTACGCAGGGATTGCAGTCTGTGTCCCCGCACGTGGTGCCGCCAGGGACCCACAAAAAAAAACATTGCCCGGCTGCCTTTGCCTGCTCACTGTGCGGGCGGGCGCGCGCTGATAGCTGTTACCTATCGATGTGTGGATGTCACCTGATGCTGTTCCAGTCTGATGTTGTCGACAGATCTGAATTCTGTCCTCAGCCACAAGCGTCAGTAGTGCAGTGGACTCATCTCTTCCCTCTCATCCCTCTCATCCCTCTCATCCCTCTCGTCCGGGCGGAGCATCTCTTCTAGCTGCTTGACGCCATGGTCAGTGTTCCCATGATGAGTGTACATCTGATGTCTCACTGATGTCTCACGGCGTCACTTCGTCCGTCCGTTTGGTCCGTTTGGTGCACGTGTGGGCACCCTCAAGTGCTGATCTTTTGCGGACTAGGTGGTGGTGTTGAAAAACACCAGTATGGCGCTGCAACCCGGTTCAGCATTCCCTCTCATCCTGTCAGTCTAGCATGGTCTGCAACAGATCATCCGTTGCATGGAGTTTACTGCATGGAAGCTTTTGTGCATATCATTTCGTACCTGCCTTCATGTGCTCTTGTTTGTTCCTGTGCATAGAGTCCACACCTCCCTCTGTCTGTGTCGTCTCGTCTCCCTCCCTCCCTCGACTCGACAAAGACAGAGGGAGGTGTGGTGCAGTCATGTGCCACGTGACAGGCCAAGCCCCACATCTACCTTGATCCACTGGTGGCGCTTGTTGTAGCTCTAGACTCAGATACAAAAACATCGTTCATGGGTACTGCTGGTTACATAAGACAGCCATGTTCACATAGACTTTGTTGTTAGTACCTGGGCCACACATGCATGCACACAGTGTGGCATTGCGCACCATTGCCCTTAAGGCAATTGCGCTCTCTGCTGGTGCTTGCAAGCTGCATTGTTGTGCCGCAGTGATGTTGGTGTTGGTGTCGTTGTTTGGCAGGAGGGTCGCCTGGGGGGGTCGCCTGGGGGCGCATGTGCCATATGACATTAGAGCAGCGGCAGTGCGCTTCGCACCTGACGTGTTACATGTTCCGGATGTGTATCAGCTCTAGGTTGCCAGCGCATCATGTTGGGGCCCGCGCAGCGCGTCCGCCGGACGCCTTATGTATCGTGTCAGATGCATGCGCGCCGGGGCCCGAGGTCGACGCAGATGAATCAAAACCAGCTGAGCCCACTTTGTTTTGGCTGCGCGCATTCGTGTGTTACAGAACGCGGGTGCTGACACGCCCATAATTTGCTGTACATCGCAACATGTGGACGGCATTCACGGCTCTGCGTCCGCTCTGCGTCCGCGTTTACGTCCATTGTTCGTCTGTTCGTGTGCGGCCGCATCGCACGTGACGCCCGATGCTGCAGGCTCTTCGCAGTATTGGATATTGCCACAGAAGAGTAAATGGGTGCTGTTCTTTGTCACTGCCCGACCCACTCACCGGGCTCCAGCACTGGTACAGCTGATCCAGTTTTAGCACTTCTCGGTGTTGCCGGCCAGCGCATGCGCCCTGAGCGCAGCTGGATCTAGATGCCCGCAGCGACGCTACCGTGACGTGTCGCCGCTGACGTGGTGACCGCATCGGCGTCGCAACGTTACACCGCCGCGGGCTGCGTGTCGGGAAGCGTGCCGGCTGCGCAGGCGGCACCGGCAGGCGCTGAGCAGCTGGCACCGCGTGGCCACGCACCTGCAGCCCCCCCCCCCCCCCCCCCCCCCCCCGCCCAGGTCCACCGCTCGTGAGCTTCGGAATCGTTCCCGAAAAGGATGCAGCTGCAGCTGATCAGGGTTTCCACCTCGGGCGCAACGTTTATCGTCACCTGTGCCCATTTACGCGGTATCACGTGAATAGATTGTAGTGGTCCCTGGACAACGGGGTCTCTGATGGGTATCTGGTAGATTATGTACCAGATTAAGTAACTCTTCTGTGACAACATGTCCAACACAAGAAATTGAAGTGTTTGACGCAGCATTTGTGGACCGCATGTGTGTACCATGTCAAATGAAATTCTTTTGTAGTTTTTGTCTTGTCCCGTTCACTCTTTTGTAAAACATGTATGCTGCGTCAAACAGCTACGTAGCACGCGGAGTGGCGGGACTGTGGCCTCAGCCCTTCATGAGGCCTCCAGATTTCCTAGAAAATCTACCCTTGCATACATAATATATGTGTGTATAATATATGTTGTCATACATGCGCATGCAGCCACGATGGTTGCAGATGTGTGAGATTGAGCACCGCATTCCTGTGGACGACCGAGCATTTTGTCGTGGCGAAGTTGTGCGACCTGACAAATCGCGTGAGGTTTTGCTCCGACAGATGCATCGTGCCAGGTACCAGCCCGGACCCGGCTGATCTGTGCATCGTCGAGACGAGGCCTGCATTCGCTGGAGCCCCTCCGACGGCACAAACACCGGCCTGCGCGCCGCGCGCGCAGGGCGCGTGCTGTCCTCGGGACAGACCTTTCGTCGAGTCTTTCACTAGAATATTGCACCACGGTGTGGCTATGCCTGCGCGGTTGCCGTATCCCCGCTACTATGTGAGATAAAAGGTAAGCGTTGTTATGGCCATTGCACGATCTTGGAGCTGTCAGACAGCCGAAAATGCTTTCCCCGTCCACTTCAGGCTCAGCTGATAGACACTGACATCGATTGCACATGAACTGAAGGGACTGAATTCAGCTCCAGAGTGTTCATTCGCGCGGCCATGTATGTGGCTGGCTTTTGGAGGCTGCCCTGCCAAAGTTGCGGCGGCATGCCATCGGAAAAGCCATCAGGCTGCCTTTACGCGCGCTCGATTCTATCTTGTTGGTTGCTGTGTGCTGTGGTGCGTGTCTCTACGATACAGGTGTAATTTACAGGTGTAATTTACCTCAGTCAGAAGTATGCCGGTGCCCAGTCTCTCCCACTCTCATGATTGCGACACACAAATTGACAACCCTCTGACAATATGCCAGCTGCTGCTGACGTCAGAGGGCACTCGAGTGCAGGTGACAACGGCCAGCAGACGAACAGACACGGACACGCATTGCCGTACCACAGCACAGAGGCACAGAGGCGGCGTAGCAGCGGACCCGAATGGCCGAAGAGCTCACGGCCGCATCTGGGTCCAACCCCCGGGAGACCTCAAGGACTTCTCCGGCCCCCTGGCCCGCAAGCACAGACCCCGCCCTCCCAGGCTCCATCGCCGCAGCAGGCCTGCCAGAGGCCCCCGCCACCTCGGGGGCCCCCGCGCCGTTCACCACCTCGGAGCCACTGCCAGCGCCGCCACGGCAGGACGCGGCCGCACCCCTGAAGCCCGCCGCGCCGGGCTCGGCGCAGTCCGGAGGGTATGACGCATCCCAGGAGCGGCACGTGCGGCGCGTTGCGGGCGCCGCGGCGGTGCAGCCGGACCCGCTCAGCAGCAGCTTGCGGGGGGACGCAGGGGTGGAGGGGTCCGCCGCTCCGGCCTCCCCGCAGCAGACCTCCGACCGGTCCCCTGCGGAGGGGCCGGAGCGGCGGCCAGAGGGGTCGTCCGATGCCCTCGCGGTCCTCTCGGCAATCGCGGGCAGCTTCTCCGAAGCGGTTCGGTTTGCGGATCTGCAACACGCGGCAGCAGCAGGCGGCGGCGACGACGGATCGGCGGAGGGAGATGGCTACGGGGGCTTTGGCGCCGCGGCGAGAGCGGATGGTGGGGCGGTGACCTCCGGCGACGGGCTGGACGGAGGGCCGCGCTCAAAGCGTCGGAATGTTCTGAATGAGCTTCATGCTGAGGCTCAGGCACTGGAGGCAGCCATTAGGCGCATGCAGGTGCGGCCACGTGCTTGATGGTCTTCTGGACGGTGAGCGCTGCAAGCATCTGCAGCACAGGCGTCTGCATGCACTCGCCCGGCACCGCGGCAGTTGCCAGTCGCATGCTACTGCTTCCACACGGTGGCTTCGAAAGATGGCGCCATGCTGCGCGCTGTGGCAGGCGGCGGCGCCATGCTCGGCGAACCGCTCAGTGGCGGAGGATGCGTGTGTGAGGCCCGAGGTCACCACAGCGCGTTGGTGGTCCCAACCGCCCCTCCCCCATGGCGTATTAATACATGAGAAAGCGATCACGGTTCTCAGTAGATGGTGTTGCAGTCGGACGTGTGTGCAGGGTTTGTGCACCAGCAGCAGGTACTCAGGGTTCCGTGCGCTGCTCGAGCAGACCCCGGAGTTCCCCGCGGCGCTGTCGCAGGCGCTGCAGCAGCTGGCCCACTGCAGCAGCCGCATGCGCAACATCCTCGTCAGCAACCCGGTGGACTTCCGCGTGGCCACCGAAGCCTGCAACGAGTGCATCGTGCGCCCCCTCCTCACCGCACTGATATGCATGTACGCCATGCATATGCGCCACTGCCATCCTGTGATCTGGCCCGTCCGTGGCCTGCTTTGTGCACATGTGCTGCGTACAGCGCCTTCACGGCATTCATGTCTGGGCAACAGGCGGAGCTCGACGATGCACCGCGCGTTGATTTGGTTTAGGTTTAAGCATATGCATTTTGCTTTCTTCCGAGTGCTCTTGCATGTGATAAATTTCTTCCGTGCACGGTAAGCGACGAGAGAATGCGCGGCGTAAGCCGCGCGTTTGCGAGGAGCCCCACACTCCGCGCACCAAAAAAAGTGGCCCTGACACCCCGGGCAAATTGAAAAGTCAGAGCGGGTACTTCGATGTGAAATTTCGAGTGGTCCTGACAGCCCGGGACAAACAAAATTATTTTGTGCACAACCTGCGTATCCGACGGCATCTGTGTACACAATTTTGAGTTTGTCCGGTCGACGCAGCGGCGTCAGCTTCCCTTCTGCGGCGACATGTGGGTAAATCTTGTGTGCGCATCCGTCCGTCGAAAATGCGCCTAGAGCGGCGCCTATTGTCGACTGCCTGATCGGGGCGTTACACCTGGTTCGGATCGATACTGATGATTACATAACCTCGACGCGGACGTGGCAAGCCATGACTAGTGCCGGCACAGCCGTTGCGCCCGTTGGCCAACCGTTCTTTACGCCTTATGTGATCTGAAGCGTCGGGGCCGCGTCACTGAACCGTCAGGCATGTCCTTGCTGATCCATTGCACTTGCCAGATTCGCCCATTCGTCAGCAAGGCGCAGGCAATTGTGTGCGCCTGCTCAGTAGCATGCCTGAAGCTTCTCAAAGTAGTTCCCTCGTTGGCGCCATGCCGCCGCAGCTTCCGGCCTGTGCCCATGCATGCGGAGCAAACAGCCGGGATCACTCGCCATGGTGCGCCACCATGTTCCGTCACGGCGCATAACGCGGCCACGAGGACTCGCACGATAAGCTTGCTTGCCTCGTAGAGCAGACGGCAGGCACGAAGTTCGCCCTCGCCGCTGGACCGTCGGCATAGCTGAAGTTGAGCGGTCGCGACGTGTGCTGCGGAGTAAGTCATCAGCATCGCAGCAGTAGTCCGTCACAAGCTACCTCAGAGATTGTCTGCTTGCCCAGCCTCGCGGCTGCACCATATGGGGACCAGCTACTCGTGCACGCCGTGGCAGCAGTGTTGTCAGTCATGCGGCATTCTGAACCGACACAGTAGCATCGCGCCGGCATCGAACGGCCATGTTCAGCTTGCTGTGTAGTGAGATCAGAACCCTGCACGTTCGCTGAGATGCTGGCCCGCATGTCTCGCACAGGCTCCGCAGCAGTTCCAATCGCAGTAGACAGCGTCACGACCAACAATCCAGACTCACAAAGCATGACGTAAAGTAAAAGTAAAGTAAATCTGAATTTACTGAGCCGTATTTTTTGGACATTGACAACTCCGAGTTAACGGAATATCATATGCCGAAGGGGTGAACCACCTGCCCCCCCCCCCCCCCCCCCCCCCCACGACCGCACGCAACTCACAGGGCCTCCTCCTGTGCTAAGCGAGGTGGTCGTGTACGACCGTTACGCGCTCGCAGATGTTTGTCTAGCAGATGTGTGTGTATTCTGCTGCATGATGCGCGTGTGTCATGCAACATGCGGTTTCCTTTGTAAACATTGTGTCTGTCTGTGTGTCTGTGTGGGTTTTTTTTTTTTGCAACAGTGATGGGGGGGGTAGCAATTGGGCCACAGGGCCAGAGGGAGGTAGCAATAGCATCACAGCTCCAGATGTTGGGAGTGTCCCCGCTTGCTGCCCACACATGCCCAAGCCTGCGAACGCCACACATGCCCCTCTCTCCCCCAACATCAACACCTCATGCCTGGCTACATGCCAGCAGTCAACACTCCTCAAGCAGTGCCCGTGGCTGCAGCGGTGCACCAGGCTGTGTGGGACTGGCTGCTCCCCGAACTTACCGCATAACTCCCCCCCCCCCCCCACCCCCGTCCACCCATTCATGTCGGGAGTCATGCCGCATGACACCTCCGCCCGCAGATGCAACAAACCCCGTGCCCCACCCTGGCCTGCCACCCGGGTCCTTGCAGGCGCCATGCATGCTGCTCCACAACTGCTTTGAATGCCGTGCCCGCGTTTGCAACAGGAAGTAGGGTCCGCCGCATTGGCTGCTGCATTGATTGATTGGGGCCGCTTTACAGGCAACCTACAACCGGGTGCACCAGCTGCGTGGCCGGGTGTACTCTCAGCCACGCGCACGGGCGCTGCTCACCGGTAGCCACCTCTCATCCACGCACCCGGCCCTCCAGGCGATCGTCGGCGACATGCCGCTCTCGCAGTGGATGCAGTCCTTCCTCTCAACGGATGGCGCGAACCTCGCGCCGCAGCCGTTCGAGAACTGCCGCGAGCTGCTCGTGCGGTGGCGCATGCATGAGCGGCAGCTTGAGGAGCAGCTGGAGAGCCTGCACGCGACGATGCGCAGCACAGGTGCGCTGGTGGCCACAGGGGCGCTCCTGCCAGGGTGCTGCATTTGCGTGCCGTTAGGGGTGTGCTCGGTCACGGTGCGGGACGAGCCGCAGCGGTGTACGGGCTGCTGCACCACTGCTATCGCCGCAGCAGCCCATGTGTCATTCAGGGGTGTCCCACTTTTCAGTATCTCATCCCAGTTTATCTGTGTCACGTATAAACCCCTTCAGAGCAGGCAATGCCACATCGGCAACAGGCCGGCTCTGCCGCCTGTGGCTTGTTCGTGTCCTGGTCTCCGCCGGGGCGTGGGTCTTCCCGCGTCACGTGAGGGTCGGAAGTGTTGCCACAGGCGGCGCAGCGGGTGCAGCCGCACGGACGTGTAGGCACGCCTGATGCCTGATGCTCATGCATGTGTGCAGCGTCAGAAAATGTGAGCCACCTGCTTCAACAGTCCCTGCAGCTCGCACCGGCACCGGACGGCAACAGTGTCGTCATCCTCAAGAGCAAATCCCCAGGCACAGCAGATGCACTCCCGGGTGATAGCGGAGGCGGTGGCAGCGGCGCGGACCCACGCTCCGCCGCTGCCGCATCGGCCGGGCTGCCCCCAGATGGCGCTGGCGCCGCCGGGGCAGCCTCGGGGGCCGACGGCGGCGGCGGCGGCGCGTATGCACACATAATGCCGCTCGCCGCGCCGGCGCCACAGGCGGTGCCGCAGCAGGCCAGTGCAACGCTGCTGACACAGTGCGTGCAGGCTCTGCGGCAGAACGAGGAGTTCCGTTCCGTCGCGCTGCAGCAGCTCCAGGTGCGGCTGGCCCCCCACAGCACGCAGCACAGCGTGCACGCCGCGGACCCTGCACCCTGCGGACCCAAGCACTCAGTGCCGTGCATGGGTGGTGCGGGGTCACGGCGGTAGGACCTGTGCCGAGTGACCGTGTGCTTGTGACGAAGCAACACCCACGGACGTGTGATGACACACAGGGGGCGTGTGATGTTTGGGTGTGGTGTTGTGGCGACCTGTGGGCGCTGGGGAGATGGTGGAGCTGCGTGCAGGCCCTGTTGCCACCTGTGGACATGCTGCGGTTCCTTGCGGTGCGCTTTGAAGTGGAGGATGCCTGCAAGCACCTCGTGCGGCATGTGGAGCCGCAACCCCAGGCGCCGGCGTTCATGGGGTCTGGCACGCCGCCGGTGGCCACCGGCGGCGCCGTAGCCGTGAACCTCACACAGGCGCAACCTGGAGGATCCTGGCCCAAGCCCCCAACGGGCTAGCGTCCTGCTGCAGCGGACAATCGCCGCGGGAGGCCTCTAAGCTGCTCCGGCGCCATGCGTATATGTGCTGCGTGGAGAAAACATGCATGCTCCGTCTGGTCTGGCTGCCGGCTCTCGAACACCCGGCAGCGCGAGCACAAAAGCAATGATTCAGGTCAGAGGAGTGGTCGATGAGCGTGGCATGGTGCGATGCAAGGATCGTGCATATGCATGCATATCATGCATGTGTAGCCAAGCCCCAGTGCGGCACCCCCCGGTGGCATGCTGTGCCCGGGTCCGCTGCCTGGCGTGAGTGTATTCGCCTCGGGCACGTGGGCATGCCAGTTGCCGGAATGTTGAAGCCGGTCATGACTCGCATGCACTACGTCACCCCGGCGCCAGAGGCTCCGCTGCGGCGAAGAAGGGCAGCCGGACGGTGGTCTTGGGCAGGGGGTCCGGGAATCCCGGGCGCTCCCGCAGCTGCGCCCATGAGGCCCCCTCTCAATGTGAATACCTGCATACGGCACTGTTTTGATTATGCCTTCCAGCTCGGGCAGGGTGCCGTGTGGGCGCCACTCCCTGGCACAATCTCTGCCTGAGTGTGCGGGAGTGGAGCAGCGGGACTGTCGAGATGGTGAAAACGGCCGCCGTGGCGACAAGTGTGATGAAAAGTGACCCCGGCTTGAAGCAGTCTGCTGGGCCGGGTGTGGGGTGCGCTGTGCTGTGCCGGCAAACGCTGTGCTGAGTCATGCTTGCACGCCCTGCGCTGTGCCTGCTGGGCAGCGCGGTGTGCGGCAGGGCGCTGGCATGCCTTCAGAGGATCCCCGTGGCAAAACAGAATGTAGTAGATGGTTGGTGGGGGGATGGGGGGTGGGGGGCGTCGCGGAGAGGATGGGAGGGATCTGACTGCGTGCGGCTGCGCCCAGGGTGCTGATGTGTGTGTGTGTGTGTGGTGGGGGTCGAGGGGGTGAGGTGAGAATACATGGCCGCCGCTGCCGCCGCGGCTGTGCAGTTCCTACAGCACGGCCGTGCGATGGATCAGTGGGACGGGGGGTGGGCGGTGAGATGTGGACAGTGTGAGAAGATGAACAGCTGGTGGGACCTTGCAGAATGATGGGATGGAATGGATGTCTGACGGTAGGATATGGCGATGATGTGAGGCCTTTACATGCCACCACAGATGTGTGGACGTGGTTGGGGATTTTACTTTGCCACGGGTGCATGGTGACATGTCACCGCAGCTGCAGATGGTGAGAAGTCTATGATGACGTGCGTACACGATGAGGTAGGTGGGTGATTTACATGGTAGCGAAGCAGTGATTGCTGGCAATGAGGTGGTTGCTAACAGCCTGTTTGGTGCAGCACACTGCCTAAGATGTGGTCAGCGAGATGCGATGTCTTTATGTATGTAAGGGTATTGTATACAGGTTTTGCTGATACATTGCCCGAAACTGTTGGGTGACAATTTGTGGAGTTATGGAGCACTGCCTAAGTTCATATGAATTCATGCATCGCCAGTGCTGGATTTCAGAGATTGACACACTGAGCCGTGATTGTCTTTCAATAACCTTGTGTGTCTTAGTCATGTGGGTTGACCTGGTACATGATGACCACCGAGCTTTTACGACAGCAACACGAGACTCATTGACAAATTCTGTTCGTCAGTTACAGAATTAGCAAGTGTGGAAAGCTGCGCATTCTCATACAAACATTGAACCGGGCCCGATGCAACAGACACTCTATCGCTCATACGGCTTCCTTCCATCTGTGTTCGCAACTCACGCAGTTCAGGTACAGCGTCATCCCCCTCTCGGAGCTGTTGCAGAAGATCACTGCTTCATTATGTCTGCAATTCGGGCACTCTACGTTTGTTTCTCTCGGAAGAGTTGGATCGCTTCGGACGTCAGTCAGGACGACGCTCTTGTCCTTGGCTGTGTGCTTCACGTTCCGTCGGTACACGCACCAGTCCGCCGGCTCAGGCCATTCGACATGATCAGATGACTTTGATATGTACGAAAGCTTCTTCACGCCGGTTTCCTCTGTGGCCTGCGGGTACATCAGGTCATTCGTTTCTGGGCAGAAACGGAGCTTGACGACCTTGTCCTGTTCTTCTGCAGCCTCTTGCACACCATCGAGCACAGGGTCAACTTCCATGCTGTCTATTCGCTGCGCAAGCCTGGCAGATGCCGAGGCGGTGCACACGCCGCTGTGCAATGTGGCGACGCAAAGTCCAGGCACTGTTTCGGCGAAAACGCGGGAAAAAATAGCATGCAATTTGTTGATCTTCACACAAACGTCGTTGCTGCCTCGCTCTGCACAGCGGCGCTGCCTGGGTCACATGCCACCCGACTGATATCTATTGAGGAGCCTGTCGACACGTCTGCAGCGGACACGTCTCATGCAGCACCTGACTGCAGGGGACCTGATTGCCATCGTATTGGTCTCTGCCATCGATGCGGCATCAGCCTCGCAGGCGTCAGCATGTGGCGCAAAATGTTTTTATGTGAATCAGCCTCGCAGGCGTCAGCATTTGACGCTTCTGGACGCTCCAACGAGGTGCAGGTGTCCACTGCTTGCGCGCAGCGGGACAGCTGTAAATGATGCAGTCGTAGGCTTGACAAGAGATAGGCTCGACAATATGTTGCGCTTTCTGTGTCCATTCTTTTGTTGGTGACCACCGAATAGCACGTCCCAGCGATCTGCTAGCATCGAGAACAGTCGCTGGACCTCAGCTGTTGCAATACTTGTCCTACACAATGTACCCCCTCTGTAATTAGATATGATCACGGTGAGCCTTGTTGTGGCATCCGAGATGGTAAGCACAGTTTGCAGCCCGGCACATGGGCAAACCTTCATCGTGTCCAGTGTGATGCGTCTGGGCCTGGGTCCACAAATAGAAATGCTCCAAACCGTGTGCCCTTCGTGGGTCTGATCAACAATGTAGGCTCTGCAATGCAAGTAGTCAATCAGATGTACTAGCCATGCCACGGATATGGCTGCATGGTCATGACTGCAGTTTGCTGCATTCTGGGTCGATACCACCATTGCAGAGGCTGATGTGCGACGCATCCATGTGTAGCTTTTACTTTCCTCCATGAGTGACCTGCACAAGCCATGCAGGAAAGTAAACCCCATAGGTGTACTGTCCTCCCAAATGATGCTGACAAATGCAGTGATGTCGGCATGGCGTGGAGTGCATTGCAGCAACATGCAGGTGCAAAAGGCAGTTACTGCTTGCCATTGCGTGTTCCTTAGTAACACCGGACACCTGTGCCACCAGAGCCTGTGCCAGGTCTTCGAGTCTCCTGGGCCATGGACCAGCCAAGCTGCAGCGTCACGAGTGTGACACATACGTGTTCACCGTCAATGCAACATCGACCAACACCTCTGAACATCAGTTTGTCTAGTTCCTAAGGAACCTGTAAACTTGCTGGACAACAACCAGGCGCTGCAGTGCTTGTGCTGCACACCAGACCCAAACCACGTGAGTGCCCGAGTCGCCGTTGTGTCGGTTGCAATTTCAGGGCCGCTGACCTCCACTAACCCCAGACCCTGTGCATTGCAAACGCCTACGCCCATATACACATATCATCACACCATCAATCATGTTATATAGCTTATTTGTGTGAGACGGGCGCTGCCTCGATGTCCAGTCTCTGCCTTCCATTGTCACGAACATACATCCGCTCGCCAAGCCCTGCTCACCAGTCTTGGCTCAGCGGGCCCTGCAACAAATTGCGAACAGCGCATGGGATCCCGGGTGTGAACTGAAAAATGCGGCCCCAAGAGTTCACCTCAGCCCGCCTCTTGACCCGGCCACCCTCCCTCCCGGGGGCTCCTCTTGGTCTCGATCTTGAACTTATATTGTCGCGATGATACGACATTCTCTCTTTGCAGCACCGGCTGAAAGTTGCAACCCCCTGCAACCCCACTGCTAGAAACGTTGCCCCAACCTCTTCAGCCACTCATGCTCATGCATCAGTAGTAGAATGGTATGTCAATCTCTACCCGCGCAGCACTATCCCCCAGAGCTCCATAAACTGTGCCTGTGCCGTTGTGCAGGTGCCCTTCATTTCCCAGGGTCTCTACCAGCACGTGGCCACTGCTGGCATCACTGGC